>JANRGV010000104.1:4856295-4894087 GCA_024734035.1 Alethe castanea | reverse complement strand
CCCGCCCCGCTCTCCGCGCCCTCGGAGCAGCCCTGGGGACGGCGCCCACCCCCGCGCCCGGCGGGGTCCGTGCGCCGGCAGCCCCCTGCTCGTACCGTGGGGAGGGAGAGCATCGGCGACGGCGGTGATGGGCTCCTGGGATCAGAAGAATTCCGCGCTAGGGAAATGACAGCCCTCGGCACAAACCTCCTCCTGCCCGCCGGCAAGTCCTCCTACAGCACCTTCCCTGAAAAAGATGTGTACGTTACCTCCTGCCATCAAAATCATTGGTTGTGCACACTCCTGACTCCATACCGATGAGTAACTCAACCTGAGATTCCCACTTCCCACAAGACCATGTGTGCTGAGACAACAGCCTGCCTGCCTCCCTCCCTCCCTCACCTCTTCTTCCTCGCTAGAGTCCCGGGGACTCCTCCGGCCGTCGAGTTCCTCCCCTGGCTTTGGCGAGGGACCGCCAAATATCTGCAGAAGGATTATTGCAGTGCAAGAAACATAACGTGCATAACTTTTTTTTGCAATATTAGTAATAAATCCACTTGCATATCAAATTATAGTAGTCACTGCAGCAGCCCTGAAAAGTTATTCCATGGTTGATTTTTAATTTTTCATACACATAAATATATCTGTGATCAGCATTTCCACAAAATGTATCCTTCTTTCTATATGGACACTGAAATGCAGAGAAAATGTATGCAGAATTTGCACTGATTGAAAGAGGAGGTGGGGGAGAGGACAAGAAGAACAAACCCTTCTTCATGTGCCACTGTATTCCATCTCTGTTTCCTTGACTTCAAGAAACTTGTGGAGAAAGATAATTAGGATCTGTTACCATAACTTTAAAACTTAATTATTTGGGAACAAACCTAGATCCAGGTTGTGATTTTTTTAATTAATATTTCATTTTGAAAGACTCTTCGGCTTTGAAACTCAAAACAGCCAAGGTGGAAAGCCGGCCCACAGCAGAGCTGTTTTGTCCTTCAGTTAAAAATCATCCCCCTTCTTTTCAACACCAATCTCCCCCAACAGCCCCTGTTAAAGTCTCATCCATCCCAAGCCCTGAGGTCCCCCACTGCAGCCGTTCTGCCTCACCTGTGAATTCTGGCTGGCAGAGGTGACTCAGGAGTGACAGAAGCCTGCCGAAGCTGTTGGTGCTCCAACACGCTGGGATGTTTTCAGGGGTGTTTTTCATGAGCGCTGAGAATGATTCATGTGAACAAGGATCAGTGACCTTGACCTCACATGCACAGATGCACCCTGTGGTGATGAATGTAATAGAATAAACAGTTAGATGCGATTGCTTGCTCCCTCTTGCAGCGTTGTTCTTGCCCAACTCTATTGCTCTAGAATACAAATAATGACTCATTTGCTTACCCTCATAACATCACATTTAGAAACCTGCTATTCATCTCCTTTGGAAGGGTCATGAATAAATATACTCCCAAAACGGCTGATTTCAATCACATATATTTTTATCACTTGACACTGTTTCTGTTGTTATTGATAAAGACTACACAAGTGGGTGTGTGGTGTATCATGTCACTGCTGAGGAAGTTTTTTATAGAGAATGGTCTTTTGTTGAATCTACTTTTATAAGAGTATTTACACAGAGGAGAAGGAAGAAAGAAAAACAAAAGGAAATACATCTGGGGAACTATCTCCCTTTGCTAAGAATAAGAAAACCCTACAGCAATTATTTGGAATGCAAATGAAAAATAGAGTATAAAAGTGTTTTGGAGAGAGCAATATTTTTAAATGATGTAAAAATATATTCCATATAAAACAAAGTATCAGTGAGGAGGAAAATCTGCAGTAGCTGTATGCAGATTTAATATTCCAGAACAGTCCTAATAAAAAGGGGGGGGGGGGGTTATTTATTCAGATGTGATGAGATAAAATTTACCTGTTTAGAACAGAAATATTTTTTCAGTGGAATAGGGATGGGATGGGATGCTCACTGATGGTAGAAGCCTTTTTTAACTCTCACGTCATTCCAAATGGTGGAGGTAACTGAAACTTTGCTCCAAGTGTGTTGTGGCCCTGATGTGTAGAAGTTGTGTTAACACAAAGAGCAGCAGCAAGAGGGATTTGTTTGTGTGTGTGACTGTGCCATTCCTTTAGCACCACCCTCCCGTGTGCCCGCGAGAGCGCTGCGCGGAGCGCGCGGGGCACGGCCGCGCGCCGTGCTCCTGCTGCTGGGTCATTCCCATTCCCACATTACAGGCCTCTCATCATTATTTTGACCACAGACACATCGTCAGCATCAGAAGATGAGGGCTCGTTGCGGCGGCAAGGGCGGATCAGCTCCACTCCGTTCCAGAGCCATTCCAACGTAGAGCCCTGGCTTAACCGGGTCATTCAGGGCTCCTCCACCTCATCCTCTGCATCCTCCACCTCATCTCATCCTGGAGGGAAACCTGCTGCTGCTTCCAATACCGCTCCTGCCACCACTGCTGCCACTGTGCTTGCAGATCTCATGGCACACACGCAGATAGGTCAGTAAACCTGCCGGTGTGGAATGAAATCAGATTGCAAATCCCAAAGCAGGGCTAAACACAGAGGTCTTCACCAGGAGATGCCTGTGAATAGCCTTAAAAAGTGCAGTTCACAGACCAGGTAGGTATGATGTATGTGTATTTAACCCAAGCGAGTTGCTCATGAGATCTGAACGTGCATTCTTCTTGGTAAAATGCTTGCTTTACCAAGAAACTAAGGTTCCGTTTTAGTGGATTCCAAAGCAGAATTTCAAAGGATTCCTGGTTTTGCTGCATGCTTTCCGATCTGCATGTATTTACCCTAAATAATGTCAGATTGTGTATTTCAGACATGATTCAGTTGGTAAGCACCCAAAAGACAGAAAAACACACAGGCTCTTTGGGAAAGTTATGAAATAAGAGGTGCTAATTATTAGGGAAATTTTTTGCTGTTTGTACAAAACCTTTAAAGAAACTTAATTTTTCATATTCCCATTTCCAAGCTTATTAATAAAGAGAAATTTGCAATTTTGTTTGCCCTTGGATGTAAGAAAGAGCTAATCTTGTCAGCACTTCACTTTGAGCCGTCCTGGATTTCATATTATGGATTAATAGAAATTTTTAACTCCTTAAAATTATGTCAGTAATGGCTTACCTTTTAAACTTAACTGGATTGATGAAGTTCTTAATATAGTTGTAAATCTTGCAAGATACACAAAATGTAGCACAGCATACATTGTCTTGCTATGTCTCATGACCTAAGCCAGATAGACTGATTTATCAGGACTGTTTAATCAACATTATATGCAAAATCAACCTTACTATGAGTTCAGAGTCCAGCATTTAAGCAGCTGAATGTTGGGCTGTATGGAGGTTTAAAATTTCATTAATAGGAAATAATTATAGTATCTAGAAGGAAGGAAGCTCAGGGATCATTAAGAGCTGATCTATTAAAAATATTTATAAAGATAAAATTTCCAGTGCCTTTAACAAAAAAAAAGGTAGATGCATTTTCACATAAGAATGGTCTTCCTCGTTTCTGCAATGCTTGCCATGTTCTGTCAGTTTTCATTCCTAGCTTGGTAACATTCATGCATGGCCAATATCAGCTCAGTTGGGACATTTTTCCTGTCTGCATGTACTTCTCCTGGCTCACAAGAATATGAAAACTTACTCAGTTCTTACACTGCAGACTTTTATGATTCTTGATAAGTACTCACATACTTTCTAAAAGGGTCCTTGATTTGTTGTAGAGCATAGAAGAGTTTATTTATTTTTTCAGATAGTGCGCTGATATCAGCAATCTGAAAGGCATCTTGCATATCTTAATTGTCATGCCCTCCTTAAATATTCCGTGTTTTGGTTATGTACTGAATAGTTAGTCACAGTTTAGAGATGTTGGAGAATTTAAATTTAGCAGCTTGTTCCCTTGCAGCTCATCTTCTCCAGCCTGCATTTTTAATGGTGAGTTCAAACTAAGTTTCCAGGCAGTAAACTGCAGTGGTGGAAGTGCAAGGTTGCAGTATTTAATGGAGTCAGGTAGGAATGTGCATTATTTTAAAGATGTTTGTCTTTCACTTAATAGCAGCAAGGACAACCCTTCATGCTGGGAGGCACTTTTTTCTTTTGTGTAATTTTTTTTTTTTAATAAATAAGGCTGGTGGTATGTCTTGGTTTTTTCCAAGATCACCGTATCAACTGTGTGGTATTTCCCACCTTAGAGAATTAAAAGCCACCATGATCTGTATTTCCAGCTGTTCTAAGAGCTATCATATCCCATTTGTTCTTTCTTTGGACTCTGCTCTCTTGCATTTATCTCTGTCTTGTCATCACTAATGGAAAGGTCCTTCAGTCTGAATCCAGTTAACTTCCTGAAGTCACAAGTCTGCTCACACTTTATTTTTTTAATTCCTCACCACTTCTCTTACCCTGCTGTGCCATGCTATGTCTTGATTATACAAACTGGTCTCATGGGCATTTGTTAATGAAATGCTTAAATGGTTAATTAAGCTAATGTGGTTGTTACCTGAGCATAAATCCTGAAAACTGAACCTCTCCCTTCTCCATACATAGTGAGACATTGCTAGTCCCTGCAGGGTTTGTCAGGTGGGAAGTGGGAACCAGGTACACTTGTCTGTGTGGCCAGGTTGTATGCTGCAGGAAGCCTATGGTTTCAGACTTTGGGAAAGCCAAGGGGAGGAAAAAAACAACCAAAAAGCAACTTCAAAAATATATAGAACAGTGTAAGAGCATATACATGAGGCAGGTGTATATGTGAGTCCTGTGCAATGGGTTATAAAAGTCAGCTTGGCAGGTTGTCATCTTTGTGGTTACTGATTCCAGGGCGTTTTTCTGAGAGGTGAAGTAGCACTTTCTCCTTCACATACCTCACCCACATGAAAGGAATTTAGTCTTTGGAGTGCAAATATTGGCATTGCAGTGAGGTCCATTGGAAAAGATGGGAACGGATTTAAATTTTTCTTCTGGTGATCCCTCTAAAACCACTTAGAGCTGGACTTGTAGCTTGTGTGTCAGCTCTGGGAATGTGGGACCAGTGCAATAAGCACTTGTCTTGGGGCTGATCACTGCTTCAGAGTGGGGTATAATGTATGTATTTCACAGCCCTGCCCAGATCTGCCTCTGCCTGGAGCTTTTCTGGCAGGATTTGTGACATACTGAGGTCCTCCAAAGGCTGTGTCTATAGAGACAGCTCCAGCCCTGGGCAGCAGGGTTTTCTCCAGCTCTTCCCTGCTGCATTCCTGTTTTTACTCATCATGATTCTGCATATTTCAGTCCTCCTATTCTTGTCCATTGTTCAAACACTTCTCAAAAATACTGCCATTTCCTAACCCATACCATTCAAAACCATTCTATAACCTCGGTTACAGTTTTGGAATGATGATAGCAACTTCTTACAGTGGCAGTTAGTGATAGGACAAGGGGGAAAGGTTTTAAATTTGAAGAAAAAGAGAGACTCAGATTAGGAAGAAAGTCTGTGAGAGTGGCGAGGCCCTGGCTGGCACAGGGTGCCCAGAGAAGCTGTGGCTGCCCCATCCCTGGAAGTGTTCAAGGCCAGGTTGGATGAGGCATGGAGCATCCTGGTCTGGTGAAAGGTGGCCTTGTCCATGGGAGCAGGTGGGAGCAAGATGAGCTTTGAGGTCCCTTCCAAGCTGAACCATTCTGATTCTGTGACAGTCCCTAAGCATTGCTCTACGGCCAGGAAATGGGGCACAGCTCCAAGCAGGCTTGTGCCTCTGGGTTGTAAGGATGTTCTCAAGCCCCTGTGAGGATTTGTGAAACAGCCTCACGTAAGAAGCAGTTTTGATTCTGTTGATTCTTAAGGTGCCTGATGAGCTCCTCTGTCTGTCTTGCATTTCTGCAGAGAACCACTCTGCCCCCCCTGATGTGACCACTGGCCTGGTGGAATACCTGCACCACGAGCGCCCGCAGGTCGCATCCGTGCGAGGAGTGCCCAGAGGCTACAGCAGCAGCATTCTGGAAACTGCAGATGGTGATTGCACTATAGACCTCCCACCTTTCCCCCTTGTATATATATATATGTATATCTCTCATGTGCATCTTAGTTTTATATTGCCTCAGAGCTTTAAATCTTGATACATATAAAAACACATATTTATATTTAACACATACAAATGAAAATCAGCACTTAACATGTTTTGCGTTGTGATTATTTTTACAAGCCATGTAAAATATTGAAAGATTTGCTCATTTTTTCCAAGCATTCTGATGCTTTCAGAATAGAATGAATGTTAAGGTGTAGTAAACACCTAGATTCCTGGAGCAAAGGACATTCTTCATGTTTCAGTTGAAATCTCACGAAGGGGTCGGTCACTTCAAAAACTAAAATAAAGTGAGAGAAGTTTGTATCAGGCAGGTAGCCAGGGAACAGCATTGTTTGAAAGCAAATCCATGATGGAAACTCTTACTGATTAAAGCTGTTTTCTTCCAAACAAGGTACTTGTCCTGAATGACTTTTCCACATGAAAGTTGTGTGTTTTAGTGTATTTTGGTAATATATGATAAATAATAAATCTTTTCCATTTGGCAGGTGTCCCAGTAAATAGCAGAGTGTCCTCTAAAATCCAGCAGCTGCTAAATACCTTGAAAAGACCAAAGCGCCCACCTTTGAAGGAGTTTTTTGTGGATGATTTTGAAGAGCTGCTAGAAGGTTAATTTTCTTTCAGATACATTTTTTACTCCTTGTGGAAGTGGTTCATGATAGAATTAATACTTAGCAAGTGTTGGTTTCTTTTTCTCTTCTCAATAGAAAACTAGTCATGGTAAAATTAATACAGTGAAGCGAGAAAGGGCATATCTTACCACCAGTGGAAATCTTTAACTCAGCCCTCCTACTCAGTGTGACATTTCTGAGCAGCTACCACTAGAGTTCCCCTACTGTTGGTTTGATGCTTGTAAGATACAAGTTTTTGTGATTCTAGGCTTTTGCTGAAGTTTCTCCAGATGAACTTCCATTGACGTGCATGTAATTGTGGAAAGTGTCACTTGGAGCCATTCATTTTGCTGGTTGTCTGCATTGTTTGCTAACTTCAACCAGGACTTTGCTGACTAAGATCAAGATACTTCACTTTCTGGAGCAGCTTGGAGCAGGATTCTAACAGAAGGCCTGTCTTTAAAAATATATTGTTAGACAGGCATAGTGTCATTTTTCATAACCTGTTGAGAGTTCAGTGCAGCAAAAAGTATCAGTATTCAGTATCCAGGCATCACTGAAGCCGTTATCTCTGATAACCCTTGTTGGCTTGGTGGAGGCTTTCATTGAAATAGATGTGGAGAACAAGCAGAGGAAAACAACAGCTTTCCAAAGCAGAAAGCAGTGGCCTAGCGATTCAAATTCTGGTCTTTCGATAATGTGGAATCACAGCTCTGAAGTGATGGTCACTGTTTTTTGGGAAGCCAACAGATGATTAGCATAGCATCATCATAAAGCAGAGGAGGAGTAGTGATAGCTGTGAGGAAGAGGTGAATGGTTCATAGAATAGTCTGTGAAGTGTAACTTACATGTTTTGTACGGATTGACATTTCCCTTTTACTGTGCTCTGGTTTTAGTGCAACAGCCTGACCCAAATCAACCAAAGCCTGAAGGAAATCAAGTGAATGTACTTAAAGGGGAGCCCCTGGGGGTTGTGACCAATTGGCCCCCCTCACTGCTGGCTGCCCTGCAGCGCTGGGGAACCACCCAGTCCAAAGCCCCTTGTCTGACAGCGTTGGATACCACTGGGAAAGCCATTTATACCCTGACCTACGGTACGTGGTGGAGCCAGCTGGAGGAGGAATTAGGTGTTCATCATGAAACAGGAGTTTGTCTTACTTCAGAAGGACTGCCTGTGCTTGTAGCACATGGCTGGAGATTGCTGTAGGAATGGAAATTATTAATTTGTTGTATATGAGAAACGGTTCTAAAGAAGTTGAGGAAGAGAAAATGTTTATTGCAAAACATACTGATTCTTTCCAAGTGGCTATTTGTAAATCTCTTAGAATTGTGTGGGTTTTTTTCATAAAAGAACACTAAAAATAGCCCAGTGTAAACTGGGAGGTAGAAACAGATGACTAAGAATGCACTCTTCAGATTCCCAGAGGAGACATTCCGTTTTAACATCTTGCACAGCCTTATAAAGAAGACTCATACCTCAGGAGCATAATCAGGATGTTCATGGTGGGAAGTGAAACTTGCCTGTAATAATGAACTAGAAGTATTATAGTAAATTGCATTTTTAGGGAAAATAACTGTGTCCTGCAGGATAGCTCACTGCAGCATTTCATTGTGTAATATGTTAGAGCGTTAAACTTCATTGTTTGCATTCTCACAGATGAAGGATGCAGGAAATATAGCTGAGCAGCTGCAGTAATTTAATTACTCTGCAGTGGAGCTTTGAGTGTTGTTTAGAATATCATGTTTAGTATTACATTTAAAATAGAAAAAAAAAAGAAAAAGGTAAACCAAAAAGCAGCCAAGTACTAAATTGAACTTGGACTTAGCCAGTTGTTCTGATACAGTGACAGATATGTGTGAGAGACCAAGTGTTAAAATTTTAATTTCTACTTCTTAATTTCTTCTTTTATTTTTCAGGCAAGCTGTGGAGTCGAAGCTTGAAGTTAGCCTATACCCTGCTAAACAAGCTAACCACTAAGAATGAGCCCCTGCTGAAGCCTGGAGACCGGGTAGGCTCTGTTGGAAGTGGTCCCTTTGGATGAAATAGTGAGGAACAGCTTTAGCTGAAGAAAGCCTTGTAATAAAATATTGTAATAATATATTGTGAAATAATCATTACTGTGACTTATACATTGTCTCAATATTTAGTATTTCTCTGCCTGGTTATCTGTGAACCTGGACATTGTGAAAATTTTGTTCCACAGATTAAAAAGCAGCCCCCATCTCTGCCAAATGACAAAATATATATATTTTCTTATTTTACTGTATTTCTCTAGGTAGCTCTCGTATTTCCTAATAGTGATCCAGTTATGTTTATGGTGGCATTTTATGGATGTCTCCTGGCAGAACTTATTCCTGTCCCAATAGAAGTTCCACTGACAAGAAAGGTAGGCAGATCCATTCAGCATTTTTATGGTTTGGTAAATAAATGAAGTGTTTGTCTCTCTGTGTGTATGTCTAAATCCTGCAGTCCTTACATGGGGTCCTTCAGAGCCTGCTCTTTAGAAAGCATCAGGGGGACTGTTCAGTGTACATTCTGTGCTTGGAACTATATTCAATATTTAGTTAAGGAAAGGAGGAAATAATATTAAGCTAGTGATTTAAGTATTTTAGGGTATGTAATCATAGAAATTATTTTAATTCATTAGTTTCAGAAAAATGTGTGGAAGTATTTCTCTGAGTATATCAGAGAAAGGTTGTCTTTTCAGCTCTCGTGCTGAGTAATGAGGCAGGCAGAGAGACACCACAGCTGCTGGAAATACAGGTATAATCCTACACACCTGGAGATTGTTAGGAAAGAGCTAAAAAGCTACAGGCTCTGCTCCTCAGTGTGTCAGGACTCAGAAACAGCATCAAACCAGTTTTTTGTTTTAGCAGAATTTATGAGCATCCCTATTGGTTGAGGAGGGATGTACAGCCATTGCTTCTGACACTGCTTTCCTTACTAGATCTGCTGCAAATCTTAGCTGGCACTAAGCAAAACTAAATTTTCTCAGTCATTTAAAGGTCCTGTGGGATAGACTTTTGTTTTTTCCTGTGATATAAATAGACTTAATGTTTTCTAAACATTAAGAACTTACAACAAACTGTCCAAAAGCTTTGTTATTTGTAATTCTGCTATTTCTTTGTTTCTCTGCAGGATGCTGGCAGTCAGCAGATTGGGTTTCTTTTGGGCAGCTGTGGAGTCACGTTAGCTTTAACCACTGATGCCTGTCAGAAAGGTCTCCCAAAAGCTCAGACTGGAGAGGTGGTGACCTTCAAAGGTGTGGATTTATTTTTTTATGGCATGAAAAACAGGTATATTCACTGTTCCTGTCAGACTGCAGCTTTTGGGTTTGCTTACATGGTTCTTACAGATTAAAAGCTGCCTTGATTGTCATGGCAGTACTTTGTGCTGTTTCTTCCTCTCCTGCAGGGGATTTTGGCATTGCTTGCCTCCTGTCATTATCCCTGAATACTGGGGAAAAAAAACTCTTGATTTTTGGAACTGTGGTGACAGTAGCTTTTATTTTTCTTTGAAGGCTGGCCTCGTCTCATGTGGTTTGTGATTGATGGGAAGCACCTGGCAAAGCCAGCCAAGGACTGGCATCCACAGGTCCGGGATGCCAGTGCTGAGACTGCTTATATCGAGGTGATCCAGTGCAACATGATAACTTCTGTCTCATAGTTCATGTGGTGTTTTCTTCCTTTAAACTCTCCATACAATAAAAGAGATTGCTACAGTATTTTAAACTGTGAAACAAGAATGTTTCCACCAGACTGCCATCAGTTGAGTGACTGACTGTGTGGAGTTCAGGTTGGAGTCTGGGGATAATCAGCATTTTGGGGTCCCCAGGACAATTTAATTGGACGAGAGAAACAGATTTTTTTTACCATATTAGTGTATTCTGTGGACATAGAGATATATATGCTAGCTTTTTGAATTTAAAGAAGCTGAGTTTTTGTAGTATGTTTTCAATTCACTACTATAAAGTTTCTTGGTTTTACTGTTAATCTAATGCTTGCATACACTTTCTCTTCTCAGTACAAAACAAGTAAAGAGGGAAGCACAGTGGGCATTACTGTATCTCATGCCTCCATGCTGGCACACTGTCATGCACTGACTCAAGCATGTGGTTATTCAGAAGGTAAGTTAGATAGGTATAACTTCAAAATTATACTGACAGCTTTGCATCTTCAGACAATTTATGTTGCATAATCATGTCTGCTGTTTTCAGAGAACTTTAGATACAGACTAGTAGCTTCAACTGCAAAGGGAAAGACGAACTTCCCCATTCATAAAGGGTGTGATGTGTGAAAGCATTAAGCCAGCTGTGAAATCATAATCAAAGAGAGTATCTTCCTCTTACCTAATCACAAAACAACGTCTCCCCAGGGATGTGAATATAGTGGGAGATCTGATTGTTTACAGTCATTCTTCCAATGAACAGCCAAGAACTGCACTTGGTTTTGACCATCTGCATAGAGTTCATCTGTGCTACCATTTAACCAAGTACTTTCCTGCATACATCCATTCTACATCAGTGATAAGCAAGTTTCACCTAATCAATACAAGATATCCCTCAAAAATCAGGTTGAGTCCTTGATTTAAAATCTTTGGTTCTTACTTGTTTTCTTGAATCACATAAGATACTCAGATTCCACAGAGAAAATATTCAGGAAAGTTTAGTAGAGCCGTGGTGATATTTCTTACTGGATCTAATTCTTTCAAATACAGATTGACTTTTTCAGTTCAGCTGAAGAAGTTTGCTTGAAGACTGAATCTTCAGTCTGCCTATTTCTTTGGCAGATGTTACAAACACACGTGGAAGGGGTATTATAATAAATAAAGGTCTTAAATACCTTGTAATATTCTAGTCTGGTAATCATAATTCAAAAATTATTGCAATAAGTAAAGTAAACCATTTGGAGCTTTAGCAACCTGTTTGTTACAGGCAACAGAGCTTTGGTTCCTTGGCAGTCATGGAAGTTTCAGAGTTGCTTTAACAAATACTTGTAGTTCTTATGTATTTATATATATATGCTTTTTAAATATTATGTTTTTCTCCTTTGCTTTCAGCTGAAACACTAACAAATGTGTTGGATTTCAAAAGAGAGGCTGGCCTTTGGCATGGAGTGTTAACAGTGAGTATTGCAAGAAAGGCAAAAAACTGCAGCAATTTGCTTCTTGCATTGGTAGTGTACTGGTATCAGAATTAGGCTATAAATTCATCAGTTCTCTCAAATGGTTTTTGTTTCAATATTTATATTTTTCAGAATAAACTGTTGCTTTCTTGTTAACTTGTGTAGCTTATTTTTTCAGAGTATGCACATAGTTTTCACTGCCAGTTAACTGTAAGACTTATGCTGTAGGTTTTATGGTGGGGTGTTTATTTAAGCATTGTTACATGTTCTGTATTTTTTAAGCCTCTTGCAAGTTTATTTTTTAATCTCTTTCTTACAGAGTGTTATGAACAGGATGCATGTCATCAGTATTCCCTATGCATTAATGAAGGTTAATCCACTTTCCTGGATACAGAAAGTCTGCTCATACAAAGGTACCCTAAAGGTTGTTTAAATTCACCCATCTCTTTTTGGGTTATTAAAAACAAATGAAATTGTTTGTGCAAAATGTCTTTGTACCCCACTGAGTACCCCATTTCAGTATTCTGTGTGCTCACAGTTTCACTGATGAGTGATGTTGATGCCTTCTTCTGAGAGACCTTTGAAGAAACTGTGTTTCTTAGTATTTGAATTTATAGGAAACATTCAAATTCTGTGATCAAGTTCATCTGGAGACACTGAATATACACATGTTACAGTAGTTGAATATTTGGTGTTTGTATTTGTTTTCTACATTTTTTCTAAATTTTGTGTGTGGTTTCATAAATCTGTGTAAATACACAAGAATACTTACAGAATTTTATAGTTGGTCTTTATTTTGTTCTGCGCACACAGCATAATTGTTGTTTTCATTTTCAGCCCGTGTAGCAGTAGTAAAATCCCGTGATATGCACTGGTCACTTTTGGCTCAGAGGGATCAGAGAGATGTCAGCTTGAGCTCCTTAAGAATGTTAATAGTGGCAGATGGAGCCAATCCGTGTGAGTATGGATGCATTTCCTGAGTGTCAGTCTTGCCAAGATTCTGTTTGTTGTAGGCCCTGTGTCAGAGCTGATGCTTGGGGAGTTAAACAGTTTGTTCTGTAGTAAAACACTATTTGTGTGCCACTGCTTTTTCATTGTTGTTTGCACTTCTTAGCTGTATTTACCAGTATAAATTCATTTTTTGAACTACATGTTTTCATTAGTGCTATACACTTCCGTGAATTGACTTGGAGTGATACCTACAATATATAAATATACATATAACCCACTTTGTGTCAGGTGCTAGAGGCCTGATAGAATTGTGAAGGTATGTCAGAAGTGTTTGACATTTAAGTGCTGTGACCTCTGTAAGAAACAATCAGATAGGAGATGTATAAGAAGTTGACATAAAGTTACTCGTAGTGACAAAGTATTCTGATCCCTGGAGGTATTTCCATGATACTCAGTGCTAGTGAGTGCTGCCACAGGAGGAGCATGCAGTTGGGAATTACATTCAGTGTAGTTGTCAGTCACCAGGAGTTCTTTCAAATCTACTCTCTTACAATAAACTGGAATGCCTTTCAGACAGTTTGAAAGAATATTGGTTTGTACATGAGTGCAGCAGTATTCATATAACTGAGCTGAGAGTGAGCACAGACTTTGAATTCCTGCAGCTCAAGCTTTCCTGCTCGTAGAGAAATGTTTCTGATTATATGATGGTTCTTTCTAGGGTCAATATCTTCCTGTGATGCATTCCTGAATGTATTTCAATCCAGAGGTTTGAGACCAGAAGTAATCTGTCCCTGTGCTAGTTCTTCAGAGGCACTAACTGTTGCTATTCGCAGGTAATTCCCCTTTCTGAGAAATGAACTGAAGCTTTTCTATTGAAATGTGTCATAGAATTGCAGAGTGCTTTGGGTTGGAAGGAGTTCAAACCCCCTGCCATGGGCAGGGACACCTTCTACTACACCAAGTTGCTCCAAGCCCCATCCAACCTGGCCTTAAACACTTCCAGGGATGGGGACTGTCATGTTAAGATGGTAGTCAGAAAAAACCATGACCCACGTAGAGATGCCCAAAGACCTAGGCAAAGGAAATATGGAGCTCACAGGTGTCTTTTTCACTGAAGGATGGGTGATTTTTGTTTGGTTTCTTTAAGAAGTTTAATGTTTTCTAAGAATAGTTAGGCAGAAGGTGTTTTTTCCATGCTTTGGGAAAGCAAGGTCTCATCCTCACTGAAGTTATTGGGGGGCCTTTTAAAATGCCCCCAAAGCAAAGCTTATTTTTTTAAGGAAGAAGATGGTGAATCCTCATCAATTGCTTATGTATGATGATTTGTAAACAGGGACCTAAAATTTAAAAAAAAAATTATTTGTAACTTGACTGAAAAACACTGTTGGATTTCTAGAGAGATAGCAAGGGATGCTCTGAGAAAAAGAAATACTTTAATTATTAATAAACATATGGATGGGATATGCTGGAATTTTTTGATAGCAGTTCTGATCAAAATGTGCTTTTTCAGAAAGTCAACCTCAAGAAAACTTGGAACAAAAAGCTTTGAAATTTTGGAGAGCTTTGTTGTAGCTCTTTCCTCATTTAGTTATTATAAAAGTCTTAAACTCTTGTTTGTTCAAAATGAGAAACCATTCTTTTTTTTAACCTTACCAAGCCTAAGAAACCAGCACAATGTTTTTAGTGACCCTATCACCAGTGTTGGTCTGTTGATTCATATCTAACTGCACTTTCTGTCTTCCAGACCTTCTGAACTGGGTGGGCCCCCTCCAGGAAAAGCAGTGTTATCCATGAATTGTCTGAGTTTCGGCGTGATCAGAGTGGATACAGAGGAGAAGTTGTCAGTGTTAACTGTGCAGGATGTTGGGCAGATTATGCCTGGAGGTAGGAAAGCATTTTGTGTAGGTTTCGGCATATTCCAAATAAGTCATTTTTACTATTACACTTGTGTGCATGGAATAAATAAAAATGTTAAATACCTTTAAGGTAGTATGAGTTATGTTTTGACACATTACCCAATAAACACATGATGGATTAGAGATTCTTGCACAGTAAATCTGAATGACGGTAGATTTTGGTATGGGAAAATGCTTTTGGCTTGTTGCAGATTTGTTTTTAGAATGGAGTGGAGTGGAATAGAATAGAATATTTCAGTTGAAAGGGACCTCATTTTAGACTCTGCAAAGGTGATGAAACGACTATTTCTGGAAACTACTTTCTCATGCCCATGGAGAACAAGAAAGTGATCAGGAGTAACCTGGGTTAACCTATTTCCTGATGACATCTGTTTGCAACACTGTGGTTCCTGAATTAGGTAGAGCTGGGTATTGTTCCTCAGCCCATTAATTGAAGCAAAGAGTTTTTGTCTCATCCTTGTTGTTCTCATTGGAGACCCAGCTGTATTTGGAGAGGAGAGCACTCTGAAGAAGGTTAGTAAAGGTAGAGTGCCAAACCAGATCTGAGACTGTGAACACTGGGGTGAAGGACTGGACACTTGGTGCCATCTACTCCAGCTTTTAGGCTGGCAGTTCCATGGCACTGTCTGTACTACTAGCTTCAGGCTCTGTCCTGACCTATTCTGGTGTGCATGGAGAAGATGAAATACAGATGTTTTTGAAACTCTCCTCTCCTCTCAAGTTTATTATGTAGTTACCCAAGAACCTGATTGATTCTGGTCAAGCCCTTTGGCTTGGTATTCTTATGAGCTTCCTGCTTTGCAGAGCTGTGGTTCTAAAGCCCTACTCTCTGTAGAGCATTTGCTCAAGGTAAAGATAAAATGGAGACTCAACTTGTGGGATTTCAGCAACAACCTCTCCTCTGTACACCAAAGCCCCTGATACAAATAAGAGGAGGTAGACAGCTTCCCACTCCACTGGTGAAAATTTCAGCCATTGTATGCAAGTCTCATTAGTCTTGTTTAATTGTCCTTATTATCCCCAGAAGCCCTTTGCCACCCTTGAAGTCAGTGGTTCAGTTGTTATTTAACTTAAATTTAGTAGAGCTTTCTTCTGCTGAAGATTGAGCAGAAGCTCTGCACTTCATACCAAAACAAAGCAGAGAAGTGGCTTGGTTGTTGTGTAGCTTCTCTCAAGTTTTTGTTTTGTATTAAGACCATTTGAAGTTGTTTTGGAAGTCTGTATAAATTCCAAGAAAGGCAGAAGTAACTTCAGCCTCACAGTTGGACTTGATCTTAAAGGTCTCTTCCAACCTAATTAATTCTCTGATTCTGGGACTAGCATCAGTGTCTCAAAAAAATAGTGATTTTTTTTACTTCAGCTAGAATACAGGTGGCATGTGCTGCTACTGCTGTCTGTTTGGGTTGTCCACACTCCTGCTGTCCCCTTGAAACCTCACTGAAATTCAGCTGTGCTCCCCATGTTTCCCTAGATTATACTTTAGACACAAAGACATGATGGGAGTGAGTTTGCATACCCTTCAGGTAGTCATGAATCCTTTGGAGAAATGACTGAGCTTAAACTCAGTGTTACTGCTGTTCAAAAGAGTAGTATTAGATACAGGATCAATTGAAATCAATCTTTGGATCAGTTTATCTCATGTGGCTCCACCTCTGTGGCCCCCTTGCTACCAAAAACCAGGCCATGCAAAACCAACACAGGGAGGCTCCTGCTTTGCTGTAGGCTTGCTCTCACAGCAGTCACTACACTAAGGCACAAAGCTGCCTGCAGCTACTCTTCATATTCATTTGTTGGGCCTGAAGGTCCCCTGGGTTAATTTTCCACAGAGCATCTGCTCAGTGGCAGGTTCAAGTCTGCCTTAGGATGTTGGAAAAGTTCCCTGTGTGCTTATGGTTAAGTAATTTCACCTCATGAGTTGTCAAAAAATACGTCTCTGTCCTTGTGGAATGCCTGATGGAGCAGTCAGAGGGATCTGTGAAGAAACCATTCTCCTTTGTAAAATTCCTTGGAGCATTGTCTGGCAAATCTAGGGACCCTTATGGATTAGGGGGCCACTGGCAGGCAGTTGTAACACTACCATATCTTTCTACATGAACAGGAAGTATCAAGTGGCTTGTCTGATTGTGTGAGGGAAGACCAGTTAAATGTGTATTATTAAGTGCCTCAGAGTGATATGACTTGTAATTGATGGCTGTTGCTATTTGAAAATACAGTAGTAAGTGGTAAAACTACTTGTAGGTTAAGCAGAATTTGAGCAACTTAATTCATTAACTCCTTTAAAACTAGCATTAAGCTGTCAGAATCTGGGCCAGGTTTGCTCCAATTTATTCACATATTAATAGCAGCAGAAATTTCTCTGTATTCCTTAAGTCAGAATATACATGATAGATTTCATTATAAAAGATAATTGATAACTTTTGTCTCCTAAATCCTCTGGAGTACAAAGGAAGTCAAAAGACACTAGTGGCTACTTACAGGGGTGTGCTAAATGAAAGAAATTAATGACTTACAAGTAAAGGAATTACTTAGTTTCAAATGAGTCTGCATGTACATTCTAACAGTGGAGATATTTGTGCCTTACTTGGTAAGATTTATGCTTTTTCCTGTGTACTATTCATGGAGGACGTGCCCTTGTCCATTCTGACTTGATGTTTGGCATACAGGAGAGAACATACCACCACCTGTTCTTTGCCCCTCTGCTGAGTGATGAGTCTTGCTCTTGATTTGCTTTTGGTTTGGATTTCTTTCTGAAGGCTTTTCTCCATCTTCTGATCCCCACTGAACTTGGAAGTCTGCCCTAGTGTTTCAAAAACGTTGTGACATAGGAGCTCACATTCCTGAATTTCATTTGGAAATGGTCAAGCCAAATAGTTTTGATCTCATTATGTGTGAAGATTTCTGGCATGCTTTATCTGGAACTGCCTGGTTAAAAGGTCACGGATAAAATGTCTGCTTGTACCGTCCTTTTCTTCAGATCTTGCTTTTTTTTTCCTGAGATGCTGAGCCCACCTGCTCAGGGGGTCTTACTCAACAGCACCAGCACCAGGGTCATGTCATGTGTCACTGCTGTTTAACCCATAGGCCAGTGACGCCACATTCCCTTCAATTCATTATCTACCATGAGCACCCATCACAAGACCCTCAAGGGAAGAGCCAGCATCCACAGAGAAATCTTCCCCTCAAAGATAGCATGGGAATTCTTAAGAGAAAATCTGGTATGCATTCCCATGGAATCCTGTCCTGGAGGAATGGTATTTTACTCCACGTGTTGACCACCTTGGGCTATTTTGCTATTTTGTTAACTGCAGTTAAGTTTGTCTCCCTTCTACCTCCCAACTAATCCTTTCCATTCTTTTACCAGGATCATTCTTTGAAAAGAGCTAACACTCTCGAATCTAAAAGTTCTAAATCTCTGTAGCCTCTATATTCAATCAAAGGAATTGTAGGTTCCTAGAAACAGTGCTGCTGCTGCAGCTACTTTCTTGCACTAAAGGAGAAGACTTCAGTTTGGCACCAAATTTTGGGCTTCTGCAAGATGATCTGCAATGAACAGAATCATGTTCTGGATTGTGACTGCATTCAGTATCTTTTCTAGAAGTTTAGGGAGTTGTTTCCAATTTCCTAAATGTTGGGATGCTCACACTGTCTCTAGCCCATGGATGTCTTGTATTTCATTGTTTCCTCTGTCCATGTCTGAGCAAACATTTGCCTAGGTTCTGGTAGTTATCACAACACATCTTCACTGCAGAGGGATCTAGTTCCTTTACCTCAGTTGAAAGAGTTGTTACAGAACAACTTGGTGAAACTTTCCGTTTTTTTCCTTAGATTGTGGGTTAACATCACCTCTTTTCCACTCAGCCCTTAGAATTTTTCACATTCATCAGTTCTATATTCCTCAAGACTTCAGTCTGTCACACCGTGGCACAACAGCCACTGCAGAAAAACTTCTCTTGAAGACCTATGCCAGTGCATGCTTGGAATGGGATGTTTTCTTCCAATTTAAATGTTACACTTTTCATGCTAATGATCACTTCTAGAGTCTAGATTTATGTTCATCCTCATCCAGGAAGCTGGCTTGTTTTATGTATATTGCCCTTTCCAGAGGAGCAGGAAGAGATTCAGGTCTGCATTTTATATCCCCATATGCTGTTTTTCTCAAGGATGAGGTTTCTCTGGAAACTCTGGAAATTCCACAGTGATTCTAGAGGCCTTTTATCCTGGCATTCTAGTATTTTTCCTAAGGCTTCATGCTTCTAGAAGAGAAGTTCTTACTAAAGACTGTAATGCAAGGTTAGGCATTGTATATGGATCCACTATGAAATACTGGAAAGGGAACAAGAGAGCACTTCCTGACCCTCATCAGTACCTTTGGTCACAGCCTTCTGCTGTGCAGGCCCCTGGCATTCTTCTTGCATTCCTGCTGTGCTAGTCTTGAAACATCCAGAGCTGAATCCAGTCTTTGGTAGGGCATCAGCATTGTCCTTTGAGCAGCAGGATTCTCATCTCCTGCCAGGATGCTCCTTGGCAGGTTTGACTGCTGCAAGTCACCATCTGTCAGAATGTACATGTGGACTCATTTGAAGAAAGCAAGCTTTCTTAGCAGGAATCTGTGTTCTTCGTGACGTGCAGTCCACATGTACATTCCTATCCCACCTGCTTTTCCCTTCTCTTTAATTCTTTTTCAGATGCAATGCTGTTGAGAGAGACTGAAATGGTGGTAGATGCACTCTCTTGTATGTCACACATGAAGCAGGAAAAGGAGGAGAAGCAAGAGTAGAGGCTCCACAGGTACTGCAGAAGGGCAACCTTGCAGTATAACCTGGCAGGACAGAACTGTGCCTGCTGTTAGAATGTACCTGTAGACTACCTGTATCATACATTGGTTACTGGTAAGTATTTTTTCTTTTACTTGATCAGGGTGATAGGATTGTCCTTTGGCTTCATGAATGGAGCATCATTGAGGGACTGCAGGCTGATCCATTGGTTTTTTCCATATTTGAGAATGCAGTGAGGGCTGTACATTTATTAATGCCCACAAACTGTGGTTTCTCCACTTAATAACACTTCTCTTTGCATCATTGTGTTAGTGTTATATACTGACTTCTGATGTTGGCTCAAGTTCTTTCCTGTAGTAATAAACTATTTCATCAGTTCCAATTTACCACTGAGTTTTGTTTTTTCCTCCTACATTGCAAAATGTGGGGTTTAGCATGACTGATAGTTCATACTGCAGATTTTAATTCACATCTCGTTGACACATACAATGTCCAGAAACTGCACTAGAATTTGAGTAGCATCTCTTTACTTGGCCACACAAGGTTATCATTGCATGGTTCCAAACAATTACTAGTAACTGCTAGTTGTTCTGGTAGGTAATTTTTATGAAACCAAAATAATTTAGAGGTTGATCTATTTTTAGGGTGAATGATTGTCTCACCTGTTCAGACCTAGGATGTTGACAATTGGATGACTTCTCTAAGATTTGAAAATGTACCCACGAATCTGTTTTACCAGCAGTCCTTGGTCCGTGCAGGCAGCAGGGTTGGCTTTGCCATATTTATTTTGTATTGACCTGGGTAGATTATTGATTTCTTTCTTGATCTTGAGTCTTAAACTCCCTCAGTCAGTTGTGCCTTGGAGTCAGCTGCAGCTGATGTGGAGGCTGTGGAGCACTGTAAGAATAAAACATTGTATTTGTGAACTTAATCTTGGAGAACAGATTGGACAGGCTATCAAGAAGCTAAAGTGAGCTCTCTTACATGCTGTATTTTTGCTGTAGCTGATGAATAATTGATACTAAAATCTTTACCTCTCAGTGGCAGAGCACCATGTCTTTCAGCTGCTGGAGCAGACTAACACTGTGATTCTGTGTTCTTCCTCTGTGCAGCCAGCATGTGTGTTGTAAAGGTGGATGGGACTCCTTATCTGTGTAAAGCTGATGAGGTTGGAGAAATATGTGTGAATTCAGGAGCAACTGGGACAGCATATTTTGGCCTGCTTGGAATCACCAAGAATGTATTTGAGGTTTGGATTTCTTTGTAATTGATATATTTCTAGTATTTCTTCTTGCAAATAGACTTATTTATTCCTTAAAGGTCTTTCATGTGTTTGTGTGTGTTTTATTGTTTGATTTGCTTTGGTTTTTCAGTCAGTTAGAAAAAAAGCCCTGGCCAGATACACTTAGCTTTATTCATAGAATTATAACAAGACATTCTGTCTCTTACAACCAAAAATACCAAGTGTCATCTGCAGTCAGTCAGCTACTTTTGTATACCAGTCCAGTGCAGTGCCTGTGTGAGCATTTAAATTTATCTTAGCTCTGAATTAACACAGTGGTCTTACGTGTAGCTACCTGAAGACATTTCTATCTTTCTGCCCATATTTTTCTTTGCAGTGCTACCTTATTTCATGTATTCTGGCAGTAAAGGAATGAAAATCCTTATCAGTCCAGTGAGTGTCTGAATCCTTCTGTGTTCTTCCAGGCCATCCCAGTGACGGCAGCTGGCATGCCTGTATCAGACCAGCCCTTCACAAGAACGGGATTGCTTGGCTTTGTGGGTCCTGTAAGTGTGAACAAGCCCTCAGGGCCCTGCTTTGTCCTGACTCCCAACTCTGAAGTGATGCCCCTGAATTCAGCAGGACTTTGTGTCAGGGCAGTCACCTCCTATAGAGGGCACTGACTCCTAAGGGAGTATTGTTGGCTTGAGTCAGGCATGTACTGCCAGTATTGAGGAGGTTTTTCTGCTCTGTTTCTAATCCTTCCCTCTTTTCAGGACTACTTGGTGTTTGTGGTAGGAAAATTGGATGGTTTGATGACAGTCAGTGGCCGCAGGCACAATGCAGATGATGTGGTAGCCACCGCCTTGGCAGTTGAGCCCATGAAGTTTGTCTATCGGGGAAGGTGAGTGTATTAAAAACTTCAGCACTGCTGGCTGGGCTTTGTTGCTCCTTTTTTAACCCACAGATGGTCATCAAGTGACACAGCATACACAGGAGCAATGCACGTGAACTTTTTCATGTGTGTTTCGTAGGAAAGTTGGCACTAGGTTGTGAGTTTAGTTGTTCCTGCTAACTTGAAAGACAAATATTGACACCCTGCTTCATGCATAATAAATTTTGTATTACTTTCACACAATATAAAGGCAGATCTTAAAATGTCTGTTTAAAACTTCTTTCAAAGCTTTTCTTAAGACACTCAAAAGAAGCTCATATGCCAGATGTAAAACACTTCTGTCCCCTGAGCCTCTTGGATGGCTGAGGGAGGAACTGTGCAGCCTGTTCTAAAGAACAAACTAGGCTGCTGAAGGGCCCTCAAAGATAATGTGTGGTATCAACAACCTGAGTGTTCATCAGTGGTCCATGGCTCAATGTCCAGATGGAGATCAATGACAAGTGGAGTCTCAGGGTTCAGACTGGGACCAGTCCAGGCTGAGCCATTATTAATATTTTATCCTGGAAGAGGCAAGCCTAAAACTAAGGTAATTCCCCAATGGGAGTTAAGTATTTTTCAGTGCAAGCATCTGGTGGTCAGTAATTTGGCATGGTTAGCATAGTTCCAGAAGGGACATTGTGTGTAGGGGCTACAAGTCCAGTGTGCATGATGGAGTTTTATCCTGTTTGCACAGCCCCTACATGTATCAAACTTGCCTGTCAGACCCATGCTATGTGGGTGACTGCAAATCCACCTGAGTGCCAGCAGAAATCAGTTACAGCAAGGAACCCACATATGTTGTAAATTTTTCTGTGATTTTGTGATGATCTGGCATGAATAATGCTTATGTGTGTGAAGCAGTGCCATGAGAGGCTGCAGCCATTCCCATGTGATGATAAGCCATGCTCTGGTCACCCTGTGTTGCATCCTGTCATTCTCCTGTGCTTGTGTTTTAGGATAGCAGTGTTTTCCGTGCCTGTTTTGCACGATGATCGGATAGTGCTTGTGGCAGAGCAGCGCCCTGATGCCTCAGAGGAGGATAGTTTTCAGTGGATGAGCAGGGTTCTACAGGTACTCAGTCTGTCCTTTTCTCTTTCCAGGTGAATAAGGCTGATGCACGAAATTAGAATATCAGAGCTTTTTTTTTTTTTCTTTTTCCCCATAAGCAAAACCTATCAGTGTAACCACAGAGACCTGTAATAAGATAATTTTTTCAGGGTTGAGAATTAACAGAATTTTATAAAAAGTAAGACTTCCTTTCAGAATATTTTTTAACTTCCTACTGCTAGGATTTTCAAAGTCCTAAAGATGATGGGTTTTGTTTGGGTTAATGCTACGTGTCTCTTCTGTTTTCATACTGAGAGCTACCTCTGAAGATATTCACAAGTATACTTCCAAGTATCAGAAAAGCCCCAAAAGCTTTTTATCACTAACAACTTTATTCTAGATCAGCAACAAGAAGTATTAAAAACTTTTTCCCTTAATTATTTAAGTGTTTTTTTTCTTGGGGATGAAGGACAGGAGGAAGGGGAACTGCATATGCAGATTTTAGAATTAATCAGTTGTCAGGAAGTGAAAATGGAGAGATCAGTTATGGAAGACTCTGAGGACAACTGAAGGGAAGATCCAGAGAGCAACTTAAAGGAAGTTTGCTCTTAAGAGTAATGGTTTCTGTCTAGCTTCAGCTTTCTTATCTTTTTGGAGAGTATCTCTGGTATTGGAAGACAATATTCTTGTTTCTTTTTAGAAGTGTCATAGCTAAAAGAGACACTTAAGATTTAGGCAGCAAAGATGCTTCCCTCCTAAATTTTGTGAGTTCTTTGTTCTACTGTGCTTTTGTGATTGTGCCATACATGCTAAATTTGCTGTGATATAACTTTGGCTTTTGAAAATCTCTGCACTTTTTGCCCACTTTTAAGAGACTTTCCTAATCCCTGATGTGCAGGTGGCATCCCCTTGATAGAGGGCACAAGCAAAGTCCTGGGTCTGCTCCTGCTCCCATTGAAGTCATGGCACAGCTTCTATGAGTTCAGTGAGTGCAGAATTGGACCCTTTATTTGCAAATTGCAGTGCAAGTAAAAATTTTAATGTTATAAATGAATTGAATTCAAATTCTTGCTCTAGCTACGTCCCAGTTGATAATGTGGAATGTTTGTTTGTTTGTTTGTTTGTTTTTTAATCTCTGTGAAGGCAATTGATAGCATTCACCAAGTAGGTGTGTACTGCCTTGCCTTGGTGCCAGCCAACACTTTGCCAAAGGCTCCACTCGGAGGAATTCATATTTCAGAAACGAAGCAGCGCTTTTTGGAGGGTGCTCTGCATCCTTGTAATGTCTTGATGTGTCCCCACACCTGTGTTACCAACCTGCCCAAGCCTCGGCAGAAGCAGCCAGGTGAGCAAACCAGAGCATGTGCTAGTTCTGCCACACCTGTGTTCTGTAGGGCACTTGCAGGCTGAACTGTTGCTTGTTCCTTAGGCTGCTTTTCCTCATTTTGCACTGTTCTTTTCAAAATGCAGATGTTGGTCCTGCGTCAATGATTGTAGGAAATCTTGTAGCTGGCAAGAGGATTGCACAAGCCTCGGGGAGAGATGTTAGCCAGCTGGAGGACAATGACCAGGCAAGAAAGGTGACACTGGGGTCCTGGTATTATTAAATATTTGAATTAGCTTATTCAGAATGAAAGAAGACTAGATAGGATATTCTGCTGAAAACAAACCTGAGGCAGTGTGAGTGAATTTGAGTGTCTCCTTTTTCTTCCCTGTCAGTTCCTGTATTTAGCAGATGTTCTTCAGTGGCGAGCTCAGACAACTCCAGATCATCCACTCTTCCTTCTGTTGAATTCCAAGGTAGGATGCACTTTAGGTCATACTTGAAGATTAAGGCCAAAACAAAAGACTGTTTAGATTCTAGGAAAATTTCTTCCAGAAGTCTTTTCCTGAAACGTGCAGATTATTTTAATGAAGCAGACAAAAATTGCTAGTCAGTAAGCAGCATAAATTTTTCCACTTCTGGAATTTTGTGTAATTTGGTTTATTCCACATCTGGAATTTCAGTATGCATTCTGCCTAGCTTAAAACATTGCAGTAATTGTATTTACTGTAGGAACACTAATTTGTCATATTAATGGAAGCCATGATTCTGTCTTCATTCTTGAGCACAAAGGTTAGCTGTAAGTAAGAAATGGAGGATTTCCTGAGTAGCAGATCTAGAGCAGTAGAGAGCCCTTGGGACAGCTTTGGAGTCAAATTTCCCAGGAGCACTGTCACACCCTGCAGGGGATACTGATGCCTTGCCCTGGGCTAGGCTCTGCCCTCGAAAAGGACAGCACACAGAGTGACAGTAACAGCCCAGGGACAAATTGGATCTGCCTTGTGCTGTGCTGTACTGCAGACAGGAGACTTCCAGAAAGTCCAGCAGTATTCCTTAGAAAGTGAAGGATTTGTATGTCTCATGCAGAAGGGCAAAAGAGTTTAGGACATCGTTCAAACTTTCTGACATTTCTTTTGAGACTGTGCTTTAGCAAAAGAAATCGCTGCAACATTGTTATTGTTAAGTTGGTTTATTCTCTCAGAGTAAAGAAGATTTTGAGGGAAGTTTTCTAGTATGGAGCAACTCTTTCCCAGGTCATTTTGTTCAGGCAAGTTTTACCCTTGACATGGAGACTGCAAAAGGAAACAGAGAACTTGGGCACAAAGAAATTACCTGTTCGTGAACACCTGTCTTAAATAGCTGGGGACTAATGAGCCACCATGCTCTGTGTTGGTGCATTCACATATCTGCAGGAGAAACCCTTTTGGTCTACACCTTTTCATGTCAATATCCAAGGCACTGAGCTGCTGGTGCTCCTCTCAAGGTTTCTGCTGTCACTTATCTCCTGTGCAGGGTACTGTAGCCAGCACTGCCTCGTGCATCCAGCTGCACAAGAGGGCAGAGAGAGTGGCAGTGGCACTGATGGAGAAGGGACGGCTGAACGTTGGTGACCACGTGGCCCTGGTTTATCCTCCAGGTAAAGCAACACAGACTGCAAAACCCACAGTCACACAGCACAAGAAAAGAAGTTCTGTCCATTAATTGGATTGGAATAATTTTTACTAGCTGTTAAAAAACTGGGTGTGGATTTGAAGAGACAGTTGTGACAAGTCTTTGTTTCTTAATAACATAAATCAGTGTGTTTTTGATTTTGGTGAATGAGTTCAGCCTGTTGATGTGATAAAAATGACTTTAATTTCACAAATATCCTTTCCAGGAGTAGATTTGATAGCAACTTTCTATGGCTGTTTGTACGCTGGCTGTGTTCCCATCACTGTCCGCCCACCTCATCCACAGAACCTTGCTACCACTCTGCCCACTGTCAAAATGATTGTAGAGGTAGGTATGAGACATTCCTGTCCTCGTGCTTTTGTGGAGTGCTGAATGTTATGAATTTCTTTGACATGGTCAGTGTCAATAAGCTAGATAATAAGCTAGAAATAAATAAGCTAGAAAATACATATTCAGTGTGCTGTGCATGAGTCAGTAATGACTTCTTCAGAAACTTATTTCAAATGGTCTTTTATTGCCATGATTTATTTTGCTTTGTTTCCTATTATTTTCTTCTTCTCACTGGTTATCTTATCTGGATGCATAGGGCATGACTTTGAGCATGCACTCCCTGGTTTTATCAGTGGTCTTAATGCTTTGCCTTTTGCAGGTCAGTAAGTCTGCGTGTATATTGACCACCCAAGCTATAATGAAACTGCTCAGATCCAAGGAGGCTGCAGCAGCTGTAGATATTAAAACATGGCCCACTATTTTGGATACAGGTACGGTAGCCAAAATGGAAATGGTTTGAAGAGTGATATATTTGTTTTGCTACACCACAACTGCTTGATTGAGTAGATGTGTTGTGCATTGCATTAAAATAGCTGTCCAGAAACTATGGGGAGGATCTGATGGTAATGCTGTAAAGATACATTTTTTGTCCTGTGCCTGTTTCCCAAAATAATATGGTACTCTCCTCTACTTATATGTTTTAAATAGATGATATGCCTAAAAAGAAGCTGGCTAATGTTTTCAGACCCACGTCTCCAGATATGTTGGCATACTTGGACTTCAGTGTGTCTACTACTGGTATATTAGCAGGAGTAAAGGTACAGTAACAAGAGACAATCATGTTTTATTCCTTTATGTTTATAAAGAAATATGTAAAACCCTTTTTCTAGAAAAAGGTCCCTGAGAGGTCCTGTTTTCCTCTTGCAGATGTCACACGCAGCTACAAGTGCCTTATGTCGCTCGATAAAGCTCCAGTGTGAGCTGTACCCATCCCGGCAGATTGCCATCTGCCTAGACCCCTACTGTGGCTTGGGCTTTGCACTCTGGTGCTTGTGCAGGTATGGCTCTGGAGCTCTGGCTCTCCTCATGTGTGCCCAGCCTTCTCTAGAGCCCCAGGGAATGGACATGGGTGAAACTTGTTGGAACCCAGAAGTGTGGGAGTTCGAAATGCTCTGTGCTTTCTGACACTGACCCCCAGGAGAGCACTGCTTTTGACTTGGGGCCTTGGAGAAGGCTTCCAAATTTGAGTGATGGAGTTAGGATCACTGATGTGTAGTTTGAATAGAAGTGTGTAATGTCACATGGTGAAGGGTTTTGAATTTGGGGTTTTAGAAAATAGTAATAGGTATGGGACAAGGTACATGTTCTTGGGCGTTGTCTCATGTTCCTTCTTTGTGATTTCAGGTAGTAGTTTTTGGTTGGATAGAAAGTACCACAGTGCAGGTCACAGCTGTTTGGTTATTGGGTCAAAAGTATAAATAATATAGATGTTAGCTTTTAATTGGATACTTACTGTAAAAAACCTTGTAACTAGGTAGATACAACTCCATTTTCTCACTTTTAGCTGGTAGCTAGAAGTGCTGAAGAACTCTCTGTACTATAGATAAGATTTAATAAACAACCAACATTTTCTGAACAAGAAAATCCATCACTCGAGTTTCAGTCCTGACTATGAGTGAAGGCAGAAGAAAAAAGAAGATAGCCAGTAATATGTGGTGCCACTAATAGAAACTGTCCGAGAAACCCAAAGTAACCTTTTCATCAGTAGTTCAGAAAACGCCTTTTGTGCTCAGAAAATCACTTAAGTTAGTCAGTTACTTGAGTAACTTCAGGTTTGCAAGTGGAATTAATTGGATACCAAATTCAAGGAAGAAAAAAAACCAGCGCTCCACTGTCTGTTTCACATTGATTAAGTAAATCCTTTTAAAGTCTTTTGAGGTTAAACCATATGTTTTGACAAGACCTTTAAGGTGTTCACTGCAAGATTGGTATGCAGTAAGAAATACTCCTAAAGGAAGCACTTAAATGTTGCTTAAAATGGGTGAGTCTTGACTTAATTCAACCAGATACCTCCTCTAAGGCAGCACATCTCACAAAGCTGCAATTTTGTTTGCCTTTTAAAACATGCCATATGCATTAATTAATTGAATTTGCATGTTCCTATTGCTTCCTCTCCCCAGTATATATTCAGGTCACCAGTCCATCCTGGTGCCTCCCCTGGAGCTGGAGAGTAACGTGTCTCTGTGGCTGTCTGCTGTCAGCCAGTACAAAGTGCGTGTCACCTTCTGCTCCTACTCTGTCATGGAGATCTGCACCAAAGGCCTTGGGACACAGACTGATGCTCTCCGGGTGAGCGGGCTTCATTTTTCCACATACTGACATAAACAGATGTGAATCTTTCTAAAAACTTCATTTTGGCTCAGAGAGGATGAGGTTTTAAGTGTTCCTGCTTGAAGGTTCACCTTCTATGTTTCTAGTGGAGGAAAAAAAAAAGAAGTCTTATATTTTCAGTTTTAGTTGTTTGTGCAACCTCTGTGCTGCTGGATGTTTTGGAGATTTTGGGCAAAATACATAGCAAGCCTAACAACTTGTTTGTGTCTGAGACAAGAAAAAAAACCCAACACCAAACAAAAAAAAATCCCAGACAAAACACACAGCAACAGAAGGAAAAATCCCAAAGCCCCACCAAACACAAAAGACCTCACCCAAAACAGCCAAAAGAAAAAGAAAATCCAAAACTCAGCAAGTCTCACTTACTTTCAGATATCACTTGATACCACAAGTGTTGAGTTCTAAAATGGATATAATCTTCCCCAGTCCTGGAAGTGTTCCAGGCCAGGTTGGATGGGGCTTGGAGCAGCCTTATTTAGAGAAAGGTGTCCCTGCCCATGCAGAGGGGTTGGAATGAGATGAGCTTTAAAGTCCTTTCCTTCCCACTCAAAGCATATGATTCTTTGATTCCTAACAACATCAGTTACACTCTTTAATACACCTATTTATTTTTGAGGGAAATCTCTCAACTCAGATTTAATTTCCTTAAAGAGGAAAGAGCATTCCCACAGCTGTAGTAACTCAGCTGCTGAGGACTTCCACTGGGAATGTGTGGTAGCTCCTTCATAAAAAAGTGGTTGTACTGGGTGCTCTCAATAGAGACAATAAAACTTGTCCCTCTGTTCCACTGGACCTCACCAAAGGTAATGCTGGCCCACAGCCAGTTGCTGCAGGTTCACATTCATGTTGAGAGGAGCTGGTGATGTTTGGGACACCTAAACTGTGCAGTGCTGGGAGCCAGCAGGTCTCTGGTGAGCCCAGCCCTGTGACAAAATGACATTTTGAGGGTTTTTCAGCTCAAAATGCTGAGTGACTTTGTTGCAGCTACACGATGCCTGTAGTGTTAATCCAGTTCATGTCTTACTCTAGTGCTTTTAAAGCCATTCTGTTGCACAAATAAAAGTGTTTATTTCTAGACCTGCTGCCTTTGAAGTGACAGTGTTTGTTCTCTCCCCCTGCCCTCCCAGATGAAGGGGGTTAACCTGTCCTGCGTGCGCACCTGCATGGTGGTGGCGGAGGAGAGACCCAGGATCACCCTCACCCAGTCTTTCTCCAAGTTATTCAAGGACCTGGGCCTCTCTGCTCGTGCTGTGAGCACCACCTTTGGCTGCAGGGTCAACGTAGCAATTTGCTTACAGGTGAGATTAAACTGCTTGTTCCTCACACACAGTCTCTGGGAGCTTGGTAGAAAATCATGTTCAGCTGAATGGATTTCTTTTTCTCATGAGCTGGAGCTCCACTGCTTGCTTGCTTCATCACCAAGTTAAAATAAGCTTTTTAATAAGATGTTTAATATGATGTTGATTAGAATAATTTCAATTTTCTGTACTTATTGACCTGTTGATTTGCTTTTCTAATCCAATGGGTCAATACTAAGAAACTTCTTTCCTTCCTACTATGCAGGAGAAGTATTAAATAAGCAGCTTCCTGTTCATAAATATCCCATGTTACAAGCAGTGCTGTTTTAGCTTTTGTGTGATGCAGATTTTGTCTTGTTTTGTATAATGTGGAATTACATGGAAGACAGAATCTCACAAATAAGACCCAGGAAAATTGACACAGTTGGCAGATTTTTTTTTATTTTTAACAATCTCAAATGAGTATTAGCAACATGCAGATATTTGTGTCCCACCTTGTGTGAGAGCTAGACTTCTTTTCTTTACTTAAAAGTGTGAAATTAGAATCTTTGAGAGAGAAGATATGCCCATAAAGTACCCAGCCATGCTTCACAGTCTGGAGATAATGACATGCTGTGGGCCAGAACCACCTTTGATAGTTTAATATTCAGCTGATAATAATATTTTATATGTAATTTAACCAGACAAAGTCTTAACTTTTTATAATGAGGCATTTCTTTTCCAGTCAGGAGATTAAAAAATACATATATTATATATATATATATATATATTCCAAAACTTACCTGAAAAATCAGGTATTAAGTAAGCATAGACTAGAAAATAGAAAAGCACACTGGAGTTTGGAGGATGCTTAAGTTAGTAAATAAAGTGCTCAGGTTTCAGATGAGTCAGTGTGTAGCTTTGTATGTGGGGAATATCTCAGGGGGCACATGGATTAAGTATGTGTATTGTAAATTATTTTATTGGTATGGATCACAATTAATAAAATAGGATTCTATGAAAATTGCTACTGTACTTCTGCAAAACTTTGTTTTTCCTTTTTCTTTCTCCCTGGTGCCCACTAGATGAAGAAAAGCCTTTTTAGCTCTCAGCATATATTACAATGTTCTAGGTTTCCTACAAGAGAGATATTCTGGGATATATGAGTTACTTAAATATGTTGCCATTCACAATTATTTCCTTAGTTACTATAGTTTCTTTCACAATTAAATGAAAAAGGATTTTTAACAAGACCAAGCTAAATGGTTATAAATAAGATCAGTGTGATTTTATGAATCAGTAGGTGGAAAAACAGGAATGATACACATGAAATCAAGTTGTCTGCAAATTAAGATTTTAAATTCATTGAATTGAACATTTCAGCTGCCAAGTCTGAAAGAATAGCTTTGAAATTGCCTGTGTGAATAAAAATTTCAAAAGCCAGTTTGGGATAAAGGGGTGGGAAACGGTTTTTCTGCAGAATACTGAATGGAAACATTAAAAGTACTCAAACCACAGTGAGGAATACAGGACTGCTGGGCAGTTAAGCTTCCCCTTCATTTTGCCTTTTTCATCTCTGTTTTCCATTCTTGAGCCCCTTTTTAGTGGGAGGGGTTTTCTACCTCTTTTCCCCCATTCTTCTAAAGTCATACCTCCATTAGATTTTTTTAATTGGATTTATATGAGTGTAAATGAATGACCAAATTAGCAGGCAGAGATAAATGCACATCATCCAACCCTGCTGAACTGGTTCACTGAGAAGGTGTTTCTGAAGCTGCAGTCTTACAGAGGGAGAAGGGATTTATTATAAAGCAGTGTATGTGTGCTGTAGCCCTCTTTTGTTCATGATCTAAGACTTGCATGTTTCCAAAAGAACTACCTAAAATTGCCAAGCTCTTAAATAATCTGAAATCAAAGTTTTCTTCGCATTCTAAAACTGTAAGTTTTGTTTTCTGTCTTACTGTGTGTATCTTATGTTTCCAGTGCCTCTTTGTTTGTATTTTCTTTTTTTTCCCCTTTCTCTCTGTTTCCCACACTTTGATGGCTTCTGTTACTTCTGTTTGTGGTCCTGCTGTCAGCCAAACAGGCTGGGCAAGCTGGCTGAACAGGTATAGTGATGCATGTGTGCTTGTCACATCCTAAAATCCATCTGGTTCTGCAGTGTTAGGGACTAGGCCCACATAGGTTTGTGCTTACATCCTTTTGCACTGGCTATGTGGGGTTTAGAGCAGGTGCTTACTCAAATAAAATCCTAAAAGCTGAATTCTAAATTTAAAAATTTTGCAAGCTTAGACTTACCTGTACTGCATACTTCACTTGTGCATCCATTGACTAATTCCATAAAAATCAAAGGCTCTACAGTACTCACTGTAGAAAGGGGGGCTGCTTTATTTCTTGTACATTAGGGAAGTACTTTGTAAGTGTCAGTAAAAAAGGGAGAGAAATTAGTGAATTTATGTGGCTATGAGAATGAAAGCAGGGTGTTGTGGCTTCTCTTGAATTTGTTTCTTCCTCCTTATTCTTAGGGAACAGCAGGACCAGATCCAACAACAGTCTATGTAGATATGAGAGCACTTCGACACGACAGGTACAGTCTGTGTTAAAGCACTCACTCCTCAATGTGGAGAAGAAACTTCAGCCTCATTGCACTGGTTTGTTGAAACATCCTTGGCAGCAGCCAACTGACTCCCTGCTATATTATATTCCTGTGCTGTGCAATTCCAGGAAATCTGCTCTCTAAAAATTCTTTAGGTAGTGGAAGTAGCACAGTTAGAATCACCCTGATTATTTTTTCCCTTCAAATCAAAACAGTTATCTTCCCTCAGCCTTCCCTGGACTACACTGTGTCACTTAATGCCACTCAATCTACTTGCCCTTTACTGTTTGTAATTCTTACTGATGCTCTGCCATGACTCAGTGTGACAAGTAGAGGTCCAGGAGAATCAAGAAAAGAAAGTTAATTTAAAATGCTGGTGGGACTGCAACCTTCAGGCTTTGTTGGAAAAAGCTACTCATCTTTCAGAGAACAGAGTTACAGATTCTTAAAAGAAACATGTTATATGGGAATGCTAATAGGGAAGATTTGAAGACAGCTAGAAACTTGTAACTGTAAGTTGTGAATAAATGAGAGTAACTGGGTGATTCATTTCAGCTAAGGATGGAGTAGCAGTGGATATACTAGAACATATCTGTTTCACTTCTGTTTGAGTTCTTGTTAAGTACAATCATTATCATCTCTTAGGCAGCAGATTGGAGAAAATTCCCTGAGAGAAAAAGGATTAAAAAAAAAAAAAAAAAAAAGAAAACCACAATTAAAAAAAATCCTAACCTCCAGCAGTTCTTAAGCCATGTACAAATGTGTCCTCTTATTTTCTCAGGGTGCGTTTGGTAGAGAGAGGTTCTCCACACAGTCTGCCACTGATGGAGTCTGGGAAGGTGAGAGACTGAGTGTGATCCTTCCTCCTCACAGAATCGCAGAGTGGTTTGGGTTGGAAGGGACTTGAAAGCTCATCTCATTCCAGTCCTTGTCTGCCATGGGTGGGGGGACACCTTCCACTATCCCAGGTTGCTCCAAGCCCCATCCAACCTGGTCTTGGACACTTCCAGGGATGGGGCAGCCACAGCTTCTTTAGACAACCTGTGCCAGGGCCTCACCACCCTCACAGGAGAATTTCTTCCCAACATCTACTCTAAACCTCCTCTTTCAGTTTAAAGCCATTATGGCACTCCTTATGTGCTCATGGCCCTCACCTGGGTGGGGAGCTGCATCACCTGGATCTCAGTAAAGAATATATGGGACAAGCTTGGCTAATCAGAATGTGTCCAGAACAGGTTGATTGAGGAATTAAAGTGAAGCCAGGTATGGGATAAATTGCTGCTACCAGAACAAATCTGAGGCCTTCATATAGAAGGCATTTTCTTGGTATAAAACTAATGCTGAAGCTGCAAAATGGCTGCTCAGAGTTAAAATTATTTAACAAATTAACAGTGGTAGGAAGAGATGGCTGGTATCTGTGGTGCAGAAAGGAGTACTAAGGGAAGCACAGACTGTTGACTTCTGATTAACTTTTTTGATGAATTCATTTCCTTAACTTCTGTTTGCTTCTTATTCGAGATTCTTCCGGGAGTAAAGGTCATCATAGCACACACAGAAACCAAGGGACCTCTGGGAGACTCGCATTTAGGAGAGGTAAGTGTTTGCTACTGTTGTACTGTGTTGATCAGCAGTGATGTGATACATGGATACCTCCTGTTAGATGAATGCCTCCTTCCCCTGAGTGGGACAGGAGGATAACCCTGGTGTGGCATGTAAATGGACCCCACAGAGAGCAGCACTGTCTGCATTTCTGCACGTGGCTGCACAGCACCAGGTGAGACCAGGGCACTGGTCTGTGCCTGCCCAGCAGCTAGAACAGCTAGGGATGGACTCCCATCAGTGGGCAGCAGCAGTAGGTAATTTGCTGCTTGCTTTAACCTTTGTTGTATAGGCATCTTTTGTTGTGTAATAAGATGCCCAGCTAATAGGTTAGCAGGTGTTCCTTTCCAGTAAGCCAAATGCATGATTCATTTTTTAATGGCCTTTACAATCCCCCAATTACATCCATGTAAAACTCCTTTTCTCTGGTCAGAACTTAATGATTTCAATGAAACTGGCATTTTGGAGTAGTCAAAATTATCAGTGAAAGATCTTTTAAGTCAATTAACGATGCTGTGTGTGTCTGGCACAATAACCCCTGTTTATTCCAGTTTGGGTTTGGTTTATCCTGCAGATCTGGGTGAGTAGCCCACACAATGCTGCTGGTTACTACACAGTGTATGGGGAAGAAGCACTGCACGCTGATCACTTTACTGCTCGCCTGAGTTTCGGGGACACCCAGACCGTGTGGGCTCGCACCGGGTACCTGGGATTCCTGCGCAGGACAGAGCTGACAGATGCCAGTGGAGGTGAGAGGAAACCCCTGCACCCACAGGGGCACTTGGGTGAGGCTCCATGGGGAGGCTGAGCCAGCAAAGATTGGGCTGTCCAGCAGCTTTATGCAGACTTCCATCACAGAAGACTCCTGAGTTAAGGAGGAGGTGTTCTGTCATTCAGCAGGTTCAGGACATGCACAGACACCAGTGATTTTGCAGTCTTTCTGAAGTTAAAGGTCTAGAGGAGAAACTTTCCAGTATAGAAAACAAATCGTTAATCTTGAAGGTTTTATGATCTAAGCCAGGATGTCTAAGTTTGGGAGAAGTTTATCTTCCATCTGCTCTGTTTTCCGTTGAGACAGAATACAAAGTAGATACACATATATATCTACTAATAGGTATATATCTACTGATACATATCTTGGTTATCATATATTTTAAAAAATAAATCTCTGAACATTCTAAGGAAAGGAGTTTAAATGCTTGTAATTTAGTAACAGATGTATATTGCTGGTTTTCTGTGACTGGATTTAAATGAATGATGTTGTCTACATGAATAGTGTCAGTGTCCCAACTGCTGCCACTGAATAATAATAGCAAGTTTCTGTGCCTTGCAGCTTTCTGAAAAATCACATATCACAGAGATTTTTATCACCATGGAACAATGTCAGTTATCCTTTAGCTCTTAAGAGGCTTTGTGCAGTGAATTAACACACAGTATACGTGAAATAGAGCTTCCCAGCATGATTCTCACCTCCAGTGACACAACTGAGCAAGACTATAAAATAGTTAACAAAGAAAAAGCGAAATTGAACTGAACAGAGTTGAAAGGATGAATGTGGAGAGTGTGTCCTTCAGATAGGGTCTAGGAGAGCTTTGCTTATGTAACCTGGCAAAGCTGAGGCTGGGGAGAGGACAGAGTTGTTCTTACTGTATAAACTGTGGGATCTTAAGAAGCTGAGTAGATTTTTCCTGGCATGAGGACAAGTGGGTATCAGCTAGTGTTAAAAAGAAGAAAAAAAAAAAGAAGTTAAATTGGGGAAATGGAAAAGTAGTTGTGTCGATCAGAGACGAAAAGTTCTCTGATAAGAATAGTGGAACAAAAAGATGCTTAACTTAAATGGTGGATTTTGCTTGAGTTTATGAACGGAGGTTACATTACATGAGAGAAAGGACAGACCTGGATGACCCAAAAAGTCTTTGCATTGTGGTTTCAGTTGCTTGGAGTCATAGGCAGAAGTGCTATATGAGCTCTTAATTCTCTCCAAACGCTAGAGCTTGTGTTCTAGACTCTTTCCTCTAGGAAGCACTGGGAACAGCTTAGAATGTCAGGACTAAGCACATCCAAGTGACTGTGTGTGTCTGTAGATGTGCTGATGTTGCAATGTGTGTGCTGTGTTGCAGAGAGGCACGATGCCTTGTATGTGGTGGGCTCTCTGGATGAGACACTGGAGCTCCGAGGAATGAGGTACCACCCCATCGACATAGAAACCTCTGTGATCAGGGCACACAAGAGCATTGCAGAATGGTAAGAACCACAGCATTATTCATCTGTATCAGTCTATTTCTTCTAAAGCAGAAGAACTTGTAGCTTCTTTGGCTGTGTCAGAACGTACACATGTGGGTGTGGTAAACAGATCTCAAGGATTTCATGGGTGATGTTTTCTCACGTGTATTATTCCCATTTGGCCCTAATGAGTTATGCATATCATTGGCTGTAGGTGCTCTCCAGCCTCAAAGCATTCAGGTTTAGTTGGAAGCTTTGAGAGGTCTTGTCTTTCTTTTAATAATCTTTTAACAAGGTGATAAAAACCACCTATTTTGTCTGTTAACACGTGTGTCATGCCCACAGTGCTGTGTTCACATGGACAAACCTGCTGGTGGTGGTGGTGGAGCTGGAAGGCTCAGAGCAGGAAGCACTGGACCTGGTGGCACTGGTGACAAATGTGGTGCTGGAAGAGCATTATCTCATTGTTGGTGTTGTGGTCATCGTGGATCCTGGGGTCATTCCCATCAACTCCCGTGGCGAGAAACAGCGGATGCACTTGAGAGATGGATTTTTAGCTGATCAGTTGGATCCTATTTATGTTGCCTACAACATGTGAAAACAGCAAATCACATGAAGGCTAAAGCACCAAAATCCAAGGGGCTTTCTTCATAATAACATTGGAATCCATGCTCTTGTTTTTAAAAGCTGTTGAAGACCTTAGGAAAATGAAGTTACTTCTCTTTACGTACAGCCCTTCATCTCCCAGATTGTATTTGCTTTCATAAACCCATTGTAACAGTCACAGCTGTCATAGGATGGAGAGTTTACTGGAATTCCTGAAGGAAGCTTATTAGAATTATCATGGACCAATTTTATTTTAGGGAGAGGGGCAGAGGGGAGAGAATAATTATGAATGTCAGTACTTGATGCACTGCATGAAAGGACATAGAGTGGGGTGGGGAGAGATCACCAGCTGTGAGGAGGACTCCTGGAAACAGCACCCAAAGTCGTGAGTAGCCATCCAGAGTTCACCCTCCACATGACTGCAGTATACTGGCAGGAACAGGATTGGGGCATATCCTTCAACATTGCACACACCTCTACCACATTCTCTACTGAAAGGAATTTTGCACATGTTTGAGATTTAAAAATGCAGCCTTTTTATTTTAAATCACTGACTCATCCCTATTCAGAAGAAGCCAATCCTTCCAGTCCTGGATTCAGTGTAACAGTTCTGCTGCTGTTGAAGCTTTTTTGTACCAAGCAAAAACAGATACTGTAACAAGGTTACTTATGGTGCCATGCTGGACTCTGTAATGCTATAAACTTTATAATAAAATACAAAGTAATGCCCAGTTTTAAGTACTTGATGCAGGTGCCTTCAGTGCTCTTGCTCTTGTAACTCCATGTCAAAGTCGCTTGTTTTCCTACTGTTAGCTGTTAATTCCTGCCCTGCACAATGCCAAGGATTTGAAAATCCATTCCAAAGCCACTCTGAATGATTTGTATAAATGTTTACAAAGCATAGGATTACAAAATGTTTTCCCTGAATATCCGTGCAAAAACTTGAAAAATAGCAATTTTATTTTTTTCCCACCATAGAAAACCTATTCAGTGTTAGTTAGCTTGAGCTGCTGTGGTACAAACTTCTTTGTCTTCTTTGGAGTTGTATTTAAACTCTTTTGTTCAGGCTAAAATATCCAGTTGGTTGAGTCACTGTTGGACTAATTAAGGTTTTGAAGTTTCTGCCTGATCTAATACTGCAGTGAACCTAATGCAGAAAGAGAATATGAAGTTATTCAAATAATTCTGTGTTTGAAGGTAGGC
>JANRGV010000104.1:4821151-4847361 GCA_024734035.1 Alethe castanea | reverse complement strand
TGGGCGGCAGCGCTGGCACTACCTGGGCGACGGCGATGCCGGGGAGCGGCGAGCGCAGACAGCGCTGGAGCAGCACAGCCTCGGGCTGGACACGGTGCGGGGGTCTGGGGCGGGGTGGCGGGGCCGTGCTCGGTTGGCGGGGCCTTGCCCGGGGCGCACCGCTGAGGTGCCGCTGTCTCCCCGCAGGGCGCGACGCTGCGGACGCTGCCGGCGGCCGGCTCGGCCCGGGAGGCGGCCCGCAACGGGATGCAGTTCTACGCAGCGCTGCAGGCCGAGGATGGGCACTGGGCGGGCGACTACGGCGGGCCGCTGTTCCTGCTGCCAGGTAGGCCTGGGCACCTGCACGGCACTCACCCTGGGGTTGGCTCTCTATCTCTACGGTGCCAGCCTGTCTGGTCTTCCAGGTCTCCTCATCACCTGCCACACGGCCAAAATCCAGCTGCCCGAGGGGTTCCGGAAGGAGATGATACGCTACCTGCGCTCTGTGCAGCTCCCGGATGGAGGCTGGGGCTTGTGAGTAGCAAAGAGGCCTCTTTGAGTGATGGTAGCTCCAGGGTCCAGGACTTGGAGCTGCTGTCAGATCTGCCCAGGCTCGGGGAGGGAACTCAGCACCTGTGATAGGTGTGGGTGGTTGGACTTGCTTGTGCGGCCCTCCAGGTACACTGTTTGTCACAGAGCTGGCTGTAGCACCAAGTCTGGCCACATCTCCTCTGGGGCACTGTATCCCACGTGTGATACAATAGTAGTAGTGCAGAGCAATGCTTCTTCCTCTATTAGTCAGGTTCCTCATTTTCCAAAGTCACCCCTGGCATCCCACTTTACCCTGACAAAGACAGCCTTGTGCAGTGGCTTGTGTCTGGCTAATGGCAATAGCTGACTAACGGATCTGGTGCTTCTCTACATGCCCCTGACAGACATGTGGAAGACAAATCAACAGTGTTTGGCACAGCCCTCAACTACATAGCCTTGAGGATCCTGGGGGTTGGACCGGATGACCCTGACGTTGTACGGGCCCGTGTCAACCTGCACAGCAAAGGTCAGCCATGGGACTGGTACACTGGTGAGAGAGGACTGGCCAGACCTGAGGGCCGCAGAGAACACTGGGGGCTGCCACGTAGTGGAAGAATTGTTGTTCTTCATGGCAACTGCATTTTCAATTAATGATGGGAAGCTGTGTTGCATTTTTGTACCATTGCTTGCTTGCCTTGTTTTGGGACGTGTATCCCACCCTGAGTAGTGTGGTCCCAAACACGGGGAGAAGTGGGACCTGTGATGGGGAAGAAAGTTGGGAGCTGGCATGGCTGTGTTAACCCTGAAAGCTGATACTGTTCTGTGCAGGAGGTGCTGTGGGAATCCCTTCCTGGGGCAAGTTTTGGCTGGCTGTCTTGAACGTTTACAGCTGGGAGGGAATGAACACGCTTCTCCCAGAGATGTGGTATGTGCCCCCTTCACTGTGGAGACAGGAGCTAGTGTCAGTCCTGCCACCAGCCTTGACCCAGAACTGTCCCAGGCACTGGTGATGGCTGGGATAACTCCAGCTACAGCCAGGAACTGAAGGTGCTCAGGCTGCTTGTCAGCTGGGAGCCAGCAGCAGGCCAGCCAGTAGGTGGATAGCACTGGACACTGCATCCAAGGGGGATGGCAGAGTGCAGTCCTGTTAGCATTTCCCACAGAGTCCCTAATACACTCATGTGCTCCCTGCCTGCCACCAGTATCTTCCAGCAGCCAGAACTGGACCCTAGCAGGAGGGGACAGCCACATGTGAGGCTGCCAGCCCTAAACCCTTGCTTGTACCCTCTCTGAATACTCAGAGGGCTGCTGGATGTCAGAGAGGGAAAGTGTTTGACACTATCCCTGGAGGAAATTGGGGGCTGCACAATACCAAGGGCTGCTGGTGCTTTGTCAGCAAATGCCATTAACTGTCAGTCCAGGCCTCTGTTTTCAATGTCCCATGTGACTGAACTGGCTTCTCTCCTTCCTCATTGAGCTCAAGGTCCTCCCTGGGCCTGGAGTGGGGTCAGGAGGGAGAATCCCTGTTGGAGGGGGAGTCTGAGCAGGGCCAGGCTGTGTGTATATCCCCTAGTGCAGGGGACAGGGAGAGGCCTGCCCTGCTCTGGGCATTCTGGAGAGCATCTCTCCAGTAGCCCTTGGCCTTCACTGTTCCACCCAGGCTGCTTCCCACGTGGTTTCCAGCCCATCCCTCGCGGCTCTGGTGTCACTGCCGCCAGGTTTACCTTCCCATGAGCTACTGCTACGCTAAGCGTTTGTCAGCAGAAGAGGACGCGCTCATACGGAGCTTGCGGCAGGTAAGGAAGGAGCTGATGCTGCTGGACAGGATACATGGCTCCGTGGCCACCTGCTCTGCTGGCCATGCCCTTGTGAGCCAGCTCCTGGCAGTCACTGGCCCAGCTGCTTGCTCCTGGCTGGCCAGGCTGCCCTTTGCTGTCTCCTGCCAGGAGCTGTATGTGCAGGACTACGCCAGCATAGACTGGCCAGCACAGAGGAACAACGTGGCTGCCTGTGATGTGTACACCCCACACAGCTGGCTGCTGGGTGCTGCCTATGGTGAGTGCAGAGCTGCTGGGAGGAATGCTGAAGCTGCCTTGTACCCTCAGAGCTCTTTAGGGTCTACCACCAGCTACTGAGGTATGCCCTGCAGCTGGGATGGAGACAGGAATTACGTGACCCGTGTGGTTCTCCCTCCCTGAGAGCAGCAGGGCCTTGTGCCCATGTCCTCAGGCCACTCTGGGCCAGAGTTTTGCTTTGTCCTGGTGCTTAATCAGTTGTTGTATGAGTTGTGGTGCAGCCTGCCACAGCAAGTGAATCTGGCTGCACAGGTGGGTTTTCTTTTCATTGCATGTCCCTTTCTTTTTCTGTAGCCATCATGAACGTGTATGAAGCTCACCACAGCAGTCACCTGCGGCAGCGAGCCGTCACAGAGCTGTACGACCACATCAAGGCTGATGACAGATTCACCAAGTGCATCAGCATTGGCCCAGTAGGACACTTGCTGTTAATCCTTTCATATCTCACCCTTTGTTCTTTAAGGACCAGCTTGTGCAATTGTGGCATGTAATAATCACTTGCTCAACTCCTGCTGCTCCTGATGCTCAAGAGCTTAAGGATATGCAGAGGGCATGGGAACAGCTGTAGCCCTGGTGAGGAGTATCTCTCCTTGAGGTCCAGGGAGATCTGGGAGGAAGCTCTGGAGTAATCTCATGGCACCTGAGCTACTAATTCAGCTATGCTGGGTGATGCCACAGGTGGAGCCATTGGGATCAAGGCCAAGACAACCTCTGGGTGGCTTTGTGTTGAGTGGGGGAGATCTGTGTCTTTGGGGCTGGAAGAAGCTCTATCCAGAGCAGTGACAATGCTCCTCTTGGCAGATCTCCAAGACAATCAACATGCTGGTTCGGTGGTTTGTGGAAGGGAAGGACTCCCCAGCTTTTCAGGAGCATGTTTCCAGGATCCCTGACTATCTTTGGTAAGGGCTGGGTGTGTCCCATCTGGCACAGCACACCATGGCTCCTGACTTGCCTCTTGGTGCTCCCACTGTGCCTGTGCTGCAGCACTGTGCTCTCTCCTCCCACAGGCTGGGCCTCGACGGCATGAAGATGCAGGTGAAATACTGTAGGAGTTCACCTGTGACTGAAGGGACCCTGGTGTGCTGGGGCAGCCCGTGGAGTAATGGGATAGTGTGTTCATCCCAGGCCTGAGCTTCTGGCATCTCACCTCTGGTGCCTGATGGCCTTCTCAGTGCCACTTCCCCCAGCTGTGCCAGGAGGGAGTACTGTCTGTCCTGCTAGTTTGCTTCTCTGTGGCTGGGAGCTGAGAGGCCTCCATTCTCTCCATCCTCATGAGTCCTGGGGGAAGGGCAGGAGAAAGCCTGATCCTGCATGTGGGCTGAGCTCTGCTTCTCTCAGAGCCATTGTGTCCTGCTGGTCCTTAATGCTAGCCACCTCTCCTGCCTTGGCTATGCACAGAGCAGACTGAAGCAGCTGTCTTACTTCGTGTTCTCTTGCTGTCCCTTGACCTGCTGCATCTGTCCTCTGTACCAGCACATCAGCTGTGATGCAGGGTGACATAGGAGGGAGCTACAGGGGTAGTGTGGGAGGGATGTGCTGTCCCATAGTCCCCACAGTGGGTCAGGCTGCTGCTAGCACCTGCCTCTCACTATCTGTTTTCTCTCTTCCAGGGCACAAATGGATCCCAGCTCTGGGATACTGCTTTTGCAGTCCAAGCCTTCTTGGAGGTAATGCACCCTTCAGTGCTACATGCTGCCTTGGGAAAATGATCTCTGCTCATGAGTCCCCAAATAGCAGAGCTCCTGCTGTGCACCCCTTTGGAGCAGTGTTCTGGCCTGGCATCCTGTGGCTGAGCTGGGAAAACATGTCTGGCTACATCCCCTGCTGACTGCTTACTGTGCATCTCTGTTTCTAGGCAGAAGCCCAGGAGATGCCTGAATTCACCTCCTGCCTCCAGAATGCCCATGGGTTCCTCCGGTTCTCCCAGGTGAGCAGAGCTGGTCAGTGGTGTCTCACACACTGCCTGTGCAGGCTTGGCTGTTGCTCAGAACCCTGTTGGATGCATCTTGCCTTCTGAAGAGAGATTCTGAAGGGCTGACTAGCAAAGTCCCAGGCCCAGCCTTCTGTTTTCTACTCCCTGTTTTCAGGGAACCATCTTTGAAGCTTGAAGAAGACCTTGCAAAGGCCCAGGGATGCTTGGGTTGTCTGCCTGAGCTTAGAGAGGCTGGAAAACTGAAAGCTTAGGCTTATTTGCCCTTCAGCTTGTCTGGTACCTAGACATTTGAGGCAACATTCTGGGAAACCCAGGATCACTGGATAGTGACTGTATGAGCTCAGCTTCTGCTGGCCAGGCCAGCAGTGGCTCAAGGTGAGGGTCACTTTCACCAGCAGCTTGGTGCGTATGCAGTCATAGGTCTTGTTCCTGGTGCTGCCAATGGGAGCACTGAAAGCAGATGGTTCCCTGGCAGGTAAGCTCCCAAAGGGAGCTTTAGCAACATTTGCTGAAACCAGGCCAAAAGGTGATTTCTCCCTGCTCCAGAGCTGACCTTTTTCCTGTCTATTTCCCTCAGGGGAAGGCAGGTACTGTCTACTTTCACATGGTTCTGCACCTGCAGTGGTTTCAGCCTGTGGTTCTGCAGCCAGGTACCTCCAAGCTGCCCTCACTTGTTTCTTGTCTCCTGCAGATCCCAGAGAACCCACCCGACTACCAGAAGTATTATCGCCATATGAACAAGGTATGATGGCTGGCACTGGTCTCTCAGGGACGCATGACTGAGGCAGGGATATGGGCAGAGGGAAGAGGAACCAGGGGCAGCACCTGATCTCTTCCAAGAATAGAGTGGGTGAGGGAAAGTGGTCCTGCTCCCTAAGCCCACCTGATCCTTTTGCAGGGTGGCTTCCCCTTCAGCACGCGGGACTGCGGCTGGATTGTGGCAGACTGCACAGCGGAGGGGCTGAAGGCAGTTATGCTGCTGCAGGAGAAGTGTCCCTTCCTAGCCAAGCCTGTGCCTGCTGAGCGCCTCTTTGATGCTGTGAATGTGGTAAGAGCTGCAAAAATCAGGCCAAGGGACATGCAGGACTGTAAGAGAAGCCAAGGCCCAAGGAACTGTTAGATCTGGTATTAGGTCTGGTTAGATCTGAGCTAGTATGAGGCATGGTGAGGTCTGAGCTAGTATGAGGCATGGTGTGGCAACTCTTCACTGTGATTCAGAGCTGCCTGAGTGACCTGGTGTCACGTGATGGCCCGGATTGGGCCTGCCTGTCATAGTGGTTTGGGACCTGGGTTTTCTGTCAGCCCCGTAGACCTGCAGGTCTGAGTTTGTCCTCACAGCTGTACACTGGAGTAGTACTGCTCATGAGGTTGTCCCACTCCCTGTCTGCTTGTCCGGGCAGTTGCTGAGCATGAGGAACTCGGATGGAGGCTTTGCCACTTACGAAACCAAGCGAGGAGGCCACCTGCTGGAGCTGCTGAACCCCTCGGAGGTGTTTGGTAAGGGGAGCTGTGGGGGTTGGTTGCGCTGCCCACTGTGAAGGGACAAAGTGGCCTGGGCTCACCATGCCTAGTGGGTGCCGGACAGGGGATCAGTGTGCCCTGGGTCTGAGGGACAGGCTGGCAGCAGCTGGCCTGGAGGCTTGCTCACACAGGGGTTGTGGCACTGATACCCACTGCCTGCTGGCAGGTGACATCATGATTGACTACACGTACGTGGAATGCACATCAGCTGTCATGCAGGCACTGAGACACTTCCAGAGCCAGTTTCCTGAGCACCGAGCCCTGGAGATCAGGTGAGGCACTGAGATGAGAGCTGGGCAGGGGAGAAAACAGGCTCACTGTCCCAAGCTGCCTGCCATGGCCTCCTGAGCAATGTAGCTGCCTGTCTGCATGCTCTTGTCTCTTGTGCCCTCCAATAATGGGACCCATCAAAGCTTCAGAGGGGCTGATGGAGGCCCCAGTGAAGCAGACACTGAGTCTGAGCTGCTTCTGAAGTGGATGACTTCTTTCCTGTCCAGGGAGACTCTGCAGAAGGGCCTGGATTTCTGTCGCAAGAAGCAGCGAGCGGATGGGTCCTGGGAAGGGTAAGCAGTGTTCCCAGCACTCAGTTTTCTTCTGGCTGCCCCAGTGTGAGGGATCATCATGGCAATCATTCCTGGATGGCAGGATCTGTGGGAGGGAAAGTAGGGGCTGATCCTCCACTAGCTGTGTGCTTTGTTCTCAGTTATTCTCCCTCCAGCCCAGGTAGAACAGCTACCTTGTGTATTGCACAAGACCCAGAGAAGTTTGGGGTGGCTCCAGCTCCCATGGTCCCAGTTCTGCTGACACTTGAGTTAGCTGGGAGCAGGTGCTGGTGGGACTGGGCATGGTTGGGCCATAGGGGAAGGCAGGCTGCAGCCCTGTGCCTGGCTCTGCTCTTCTGTGAACACAGCTGTGTTGCAGCCTGCCTCTCCCTGGGGCCTCGCACCCCTGACAGTGCTGCTCTCCCTTCTTCCTAGGAGCTGGGGGGTTTGCTTCACCTATGGCACCTGGTTTGGTCTGGAGGCATTTGCCAGCATGCAGCACACGTACCAAAGCGGGTGAGAAAAGTGGGTGCCCTGCCCCTACCACCCTCCTGGGCTCGGGTAGGGCTCTGTGGTGGGGCTGGATGGAAGGCCGGGCTGTGCATGGACTCTCTGCCTCAGGGACTGCTCCTCCCAAATCCTGTAGCTGCAATATGGCCAGGGCACTTGCTGCCTGGCCTTCAAACTCTCGGGGCAGTCCCAGCCACGGGCACTGCTGAGAACTGTGGGCATCCAAACACTCTCTGTCCCCACTCTGTTGATTCTCACCCCCATCCCTGCAGGACTGTCTGCCCAGAGGTGGCCCAGGCCTGCCAATTCCTCATCTCCAAGCAGATGACAGATGGCGGGTGGGGAGAGGATTTTGAGTCCTGCGAGCAGCGCACGTACGTGCAGAGTGCTGAGTCCCAGATCCACAACACCTGCTGGGCCCTGCTTGGGCTCATGGCTGTCAGGTAAGAGCAGCCCCACCTGGCCCCAGTGCTCAGGGAGAAGAGATGCAAGCTGCCTTGGGTGGCCTTGGACCTGGCTGGTGTGACCCAGTGCAAAGCAAACCTTCTGATCATGACTGCAGGCCTCCAGCCTGGGAAAATGGTGCCATATTCATAATATCTAGTGTCTGGGGCTGTGGGGAGCCCTTCCCAAAGCACTCAGCATGCCTGGGGCAAGCTCGGGACAGCATGGAAGTGGTTGAGTTCCCCAGGCACGTGGATGAGGGTTTGCAGATTGTTCGGATAAAGATGCTTACATCTCCCCTGTGCTTTGTAGGTACCCTGACATCAGTGTGCTGGAAAGGGGCATTAAAGTGTTGATGGATAAGCAGCTGCCCAATGGGGACTGGCCTCAGGTACATCTTTATCCTTTGCAGGGTGTTCCTGAGCATGCAGCAGTCCCCTGTCACTCATACCATCGTGCTCTCTCCTTGTCTCCCAGGAGAACATTGCTGGGGTGTTCAACAAGTCGTGTGCCATCAGTTACACCGCGTACCGCAACATCTTCCCCATCTGGACGCTGGGGCGGTTCTGCCGGCTATATCCCAACAGCCCTCTGGCTGGGCAGCTGCCAGCCAGAGCCAGAGCCTCAGCTGGGACAGGGCAGCAGGAGCAGAGAGCCCTGTCTGCTTGAACCTGGGGCACTGGGGGTGCCATGGCCCCGGACTCGTCTGGGATCCCGGTGTCTGCGTGGGGCCATGGCCGTGTGAGCTGCACGAGATGTCTCGATGCTGACCTTAGCATGTGGACTGCTCCCTCTGCCAGGGAGGCGCGCTGTGCCGCTGCTGTAGAGCCTCTGCTTGCTGTTGAACCTCTTCTAAACATTCCCTTTCTAAGGTTTTTTCCAGGTATATTCTCCATCCCCAGATGGGGAGTGAAGTGCCTTTTCAGACCATTTTGAAGATCTGACCAAGCTGCCAAGCTGTGTTGTATTTCACATCGGGACAGACTCTCATCTTGGGTTGCAAGGCTGCCTTTACTGTCACAGGCTGTCTGTCAATGCCAAGAGTGGGATTTGGGGTCTCCCCTGTGCCCACAATCCCTGCTGAGCTGACCTCTATACTGTGGGTGCCAGTGATGGCCTTTGAATTACTCGCTCTGCCCTGGAGCCTGTGCTGGGAGGGCAACCTGTCCTCCCCAAGATGTGTGGGCAAAGGAGTGCTTTGCTTAATTTTGTTATTGTTCTGTCCCCCAGCTGGTGGCACCTAGCTTCCGCAGGTAAAGTCACCACCAGCCCTTGGAAAAGGGGCAGCTGAAGCAGAAAGCCGTGAGGTGGCTGGCATCATGGCACAGCATGAGCCCCAGGGCACCAGCCTTCCCCCAGCTCAGGCCATGGTGCTGTGGGGCATTCACAGGTCATTGTCAGAGCTGGAAGTCAGATGGGATAATAAATTGCTAAGGGTGATGCAAGAGGAACTTCACAGTGTTCTCCTTTCTGTCTGCGGGTGTGTGTCCCAGGCAGAGGGGAGCTGGCACAGCAGCCTCATGTCACATGGCTTGGGTTGCCTGTCCCCAAAGGTATGAGCACTGTATCCACTTGTGCTGGTTTTGCATTAGCTGATTTTTGGTGAGGAGGGAAAGGGCCAGCCATGGAAGTGATTTTCTAGGAGAAGCTGCTAAGTGCTTCCTCTGTGCCTGGCAAAACCAATTGCTGGCTGGCTCTGAGAACAGGCATGCTGATAAGCCAATTAAAGAGCTGAACACGCCTCTGTGAGATTCACATTTTAAGCCAAACAAGCCCAGGAAAAAGCTCTCTTGCTTCTAGTTTTTTTTGGATTGCCTGAAATCATTGCAGTTTAATCTCAGAGCATTACCATGAAAATTCTTTGCAATGACAGGCTGAGCATCTCTGACTTCCACTGGTGCACTGTGTAAATGGAAAGATGTGCTGGCACAACCACCATCATCCAGACCAGATGTCAATGTCACCATCACAGGCCTGGAAGGCATTTTGGGTGAGAGCTGAAAATGCAATCCACATCGAGAGAACTTGGAAATTCAAATGAAAATCCCAAAAGCAAGCTTTGAAATGTTTGAGAAGTAATGAAAATGTACAAGACAGCAATGATTCCACGTTTAAAGGCAAACAAGTAGCTAAAGGTTGGCAATTCTGTTTAAAAGTGCTGGTTGAAGTGAAGCAAGGTGTAGGTAGGTGTAAATATGGGGAAGGTGGTGAAGTGATTGTAGCTGAGCAGAAAAGCAGTAATAGTGTTATTGTATGTTGGGTTTGGCTCTGTGTGTGTTTCTTTGACACTGAGTTGTGTGAGGCAAAATGAGATGTTTGTTCAGTGCATATGGTGTTGGGTTTTGGTGTCCTTCTCAGGCTGTGTGTTGCTGAGGCAAGTGCCCCTCAAGTATTTATATCTTCTATGTGCCCAGCCAAGTCACAGAGCAGCTCAGGTCTGTCATGCAGGATGTAGCCTCTGATCAGTTCCCTCCAGCAGTGGCATTTGTAAAGTCACCAGAACTAAACTTCACCATGGGGGGAATCCTCAGGGTTGAACTGTGCTGGAACTTGCACCTCTGGTGTTCATCAGCGCCGAGCTGGAAGCGAGAGAGCCACAAGGACAGTTCACCTTCCTGGGCCTTCCCCTTCTAGGTATCTTCTCCGAAAGGCCACAAGCACAGTAAGTGTGAGGGCTAAATTTCAGGATGGGAGGACTGTCATTCTGTACCTGCAACTGTTGCATTCTTGAGGCCCTGCTCGAAGCAGCTGAGTGACTGTGACCAGTGACTCATCTTTTGATTCCCGACTGGGCACCCTGAAAGGAAGGCCTCCAGCACGTTGGCATCTACCCAGAGCACTCTCACACCCCTGAGGCCACAGGGACCCCACTGCAGGCACACTGATGCTCCCACCCTGGGCACAACCTTCAGCCCACACCACAGCTCCCCCGAAGGGTGCAACAAGGCACAGATGCCTCTCATAGGTATGAAAAATAAGACATCAATCACTATCAAGATATCAGTCTGCATATATCTTGGTAAATCTCACTTACGCCACCTCATGACCTACAATGCCTTCTGACAAAGACCAGGTGTTGCCACCAATTGCTCCAGGTGCTCCTGCCAACAGGCACGTGCAGAAAGGAGCACAGACACCAATGCACGTGGGCTTTGGCTGTCCTCTGGCACAGAAGGTCTCTGTGGCAGGAGCAGGCACCAGCACTGCCAGGGCTCGGGGGTGGCAGGTCTCCTTTGGCAGGGACTGTGCCACACCTGCTGATTCCAGTGCTCCCCAGGGCTCAGAGCAGCATTCATGCCCTGGGCCACACGTCCCGTGTCTGTGTCACAGCCCTGCATGTGTGACGGCCACCCAGCCCCGGGTCATGTCCCACAGAGGCCCCGGTGCCCTTCCTGCTGCAGCTGCGTCGGCATCCATGGGGGTTCCTTCTGCTGCCCTGACAGGCAGAGCAGAGGAGCGTCTGCTTGTTGTTTCAGCCGATCCTGAAGTTCCTCTTGGTTGTCCTCGACACCTGGGGAATGTGTTCCTTGCAAACTGGGGCAGTTTGGGGGAGTGAGGGTGTCCCCAGGGCACGTGGGGGTGTGCCTAGGGCTCTTTGTGACATGGTGCACCGTGGTCACTGTGGGATATAAAAGGACACAGTGTACGAGGGTGACCCTTTGTGACACGTCGTGACATAGGTGCTGGCAGTGACACGGCCACGCCACAGTGCTCGGTGCACCCGTTGGGACGGGATGGACAGAGCGGTGCTGTGAGGAGCCCCCACACAGCCAGCCCGTTCCTTGCTGACCAGGAGCTTTTCCAAGGCGTTACCTGTGCAGGTGACCTCGAGGCCAGACTGTGGGACCTGGTGACCCATAGTCTTCCTGAGGTTTCTCTTTTGCAGGTGCCCTCAAGGGCAGTCCGTAGGTCTTGGTGACCCATAGCCTGTACAAAATGTCTCCTGTCACTGTGTCAGGAGGCCTTGAGAGCAGACTGCAGGACTTACTGTCCTGTAGCCTTCCCAAGCCTTCTCTGTTGTAGGTCCCTTCAAGGCACGGTGGCAGCACTTGGTGACCTGGAGCTTTTCTGTGGCATTTCTTCTGCAACTAGCCATAAATCAAGACATTGACATGGCTGAGAGAACCCCCAGCCTACCCAACAATGTGGAAAAGTGTCCCTGTGTTACCCTACCACAGCCACATAATGAGATGGAGCAGTTCCAGCTGTTGCAGAAGGGTGAGTGGCAGAACTGGGCCACGGGGCTGGTTTCTGCAGCCATGCCTGCGGACATGCCCATGGATAGCCCAGAAGAGGGGCTGGGACTGAACCCCCTGGCAGCTGTACTCCATCCCTGGAGTATCCCAGGGCTGTCCCTGCCTCAGGAGTGCAGGGCTGGGCTGTGTTCTCGGGTCTCTCTTGCAGCTCTTCAGCTCTGGCCTTCTTTGCTCTTTGCCAGATGCAGGGAGGGACCGGACACAACAGCAGGATTGTGGCCGTATCTGCTGGTGCTCTGTAGGCCAGGTACAGAGAGCCATTCCCGCCTTTTCAGGCGAGCATCACCACTGGAGCACTCAATGGATCATCTCTCTCTTCCCTATCGTTCCTTCTTTTGCAGAAGTTTACGAACCTGATCACCACGTTTTCCAAGAGTGCGGCACAGCCTGGCCGCGCACTCCCTCCGAGCATAGCTCCTGCTCCCAGCCTGGATCTTTTTGGGGAGAGAATTGTCTCCAGTCCAGGTCAAGTAAGTGGCCTGTGGCCAGGGCTGGGTGTCCCTAGGAATTGCGTGGTGCCTCAAGCCAGTTCCACTGGTCCTCCTCAGCCTTTGTGTTCAGCCCAGTGTGGTGGGAAGGGAAGGATTTCTCAAGGGAAGCTGGGAAGTTGCTCCCTCTGGCAGATCTCCAAGTCTCCCCATGCTTTCTGCAGGTGCCAGGCTTTGTTAGGAACATGCACCAGAAACTAGCATCCGAGGGACCTCCAGAGGACAGGCTGTTCATGGACATCCTGAGGCTGACTGATGCACACCCCAGTGATGTCGCAGTGACCCTCCTGCGCTGTGCCCCATCATGTGACAGGTACAGGGCCCACCTGCCTTGAGGGCTCAGGTCTAACCAGCCTGTAGGGCCCTTCACCTGTACAGCCAGTCCAACAGGGTCTGCTATACAGGCAGAGAGTTCCAGGAGCCACTGGACCCTCTGCTTCCCAGTCCTGGCTTGTGAGCCCCTAAGCCTCCTGCCATGTTCCCTCCCTACCCTTCAGAGCACTGTGGCTCTGCCATCTGGGCCCCTGTGGCTGCCATGGTGCTTTGGCTAAAACCCCCCTGACACACAGCTCTTGTCCTGCAGAGCTGCTGCAACCATGTGGAAGACCATAGCCTCATCGGGAACAACAATGGAAAAGGTGCTGCCAACACTGCTCACTGTGCTGGAGGACTGGCCAGTGCGCAAAATGTTCACCTCTGATGGGGACAATGAGGACGTATTTGCTCTGGCTGTGAGTTTCTGGAACTGACCTTTGCTTGCACCCAGGATGCCTCTCCAGTGCCTCTGCATCCTCTCCCTCACTGCCTCAGGCACTGGGCTGACACCTGGGTTAGAAGCAAGGTTCAGGGGCACCAGGCTGGGCCCTCCCTCTGCGCCTCCCCTGGCCTCTCCCTCATACACTCGGGCCCTGTCACTCGGCACTGAGTGCTGTCTCTGGGTGGTTTATCCTTTGTAGTCAACCAGAGTGCTTTGGGAGATTCTCCGCCTGCCCTGGTGCCCAGAGCCATTTATGGAATATTCCCCCCATCTCCTTGTGGCTCTGCTCTACCAAGTTTTCATCAGTACAGAGCAGACGCCAGAGGAGGTCGATACTTTCTGGAAGAAATGTCAGGAGGAACACAACCTTCCCAGTATCAACAGGTGCTCCATCCCAGTCCTCCTGTCACTCCCACGCCCCAGGGCTGAGGCCAGGGCTCCCAGCATGACGTGGGCTTTGCTCTGCACACAGGTTTGCAGTGCAGACTGTGAGGGCACTGTTCTACCATCTGCAGTGCCTGGATCTACTGGTGGCCATGGAACGCAAGAATGGCTGGGATACGCTGCTCTATGCTGACACCCACCACTATGCTGTGGGTCTGCTGGCCAGGTGACACCTCCTTCTCCACGCAGCCACTGGCATTTGTGCCCAGAGTGCCCCACACAGTTCCCGTGGTCATGGCTGAGAGGGCCTTGTCACAAAGAGAATGAAGAGCAGACTGGAAAAGGCTGGGAGAGGAGGGTGCCCGGGAACAGCCGCCTCCCAAAGAGCCCACGGGGTGCTCGGGAAAAGACCAGGCCTCTGGGAGTCAGGCCTGGGAGAGCTTTGCCCACCCGGCTCAGGGGCAACGGTGTCTTTTCCCCCCTCAGGGAGATGCGCCGTGTCTCCATCCCCATGTGTTCCTGCATTGCGCTCCGCCTGGTCAGGCGGCTCAGCAGGGAGGAGCCGCTCTGGCACCTTGCTGCCATGGCGTTCCTTGTGGAGGTGAGCCCATGGCCAGCGCTGCCCCGCTGAGCTGCCTCCCACCTCTCTGCCCTCCCACCTCTCTGCCCTCCCACCTCTCTGCCCTCTCACAGCCGCAGCTGCCTGGCACCGTGCCCGTGCCCTGTGCTGCTGCCATGGCTCAGACCTGGGCAGTTCTGAGCTCCTGCCAGCTGGGCACCCCGGTCACTGCTTTGTGCCTTCCAGGTCCTGGAGTTCCTGGACTTCAGTGAATGGGGTGACAGCATCCTGGAGATCATGATAAGGCACCTGCAGAGTGAGTCCAGAGACAGGTGCTACCTGGCTCTCAGAGGCCTCGAGGTGCTCAGCAGGGACCCCTTGATGGTGAGAAGGAGGCAGCAGCTGAAGCTGTGCTGGCAGTGTCATACTGGGGAAAGCAACCCCTTGAGCTTAGCTGGGCTTTGGGAGCTGTGGCAGCTGCTCCCAGCTCTCCTGCATTGCTATCCAGCTGCCTGAATGCTTCAGGACAGGCCTGCGGCCCTCGGGCTCCATGGCAGCAGCAGCGTGGGCTTGCACCACTGGAGTGGTGTTGGCGGTGCAGCTGTTCATGGATTCACAGCACAGCCTTGTGTTCCACACAGGCCAAAAAAATGTGCAACCTGTCTGGACGCCTTGTGGAGCTACTGAGGAATGAAGATGCAGATGTGGTCAGGGTGACCCTCTCCGTGTTAATGAATTTACTCCTCAACAAAGACATCCTAGTATCCAGCCCCACAGCCCCGAAACTGGCTGAGGTGCTCCAGTCCCTCTTTGATCATGTAAGGCTCTGTGCTCCCAGCCACAGCCACTGGGTGCTGCCCCCAAGTGTGGTGTCCCGTGGATTCTTGGGCATGTGCACAGGGGGGTCTCGAGAATCCAGTGCTGAGTTTTTTCCTTTCCAACAGGACAACCGCCATGTGCAGCTGCTGTCCATTCGCCTCTACAAACAGGTGATGGAATCAGTAGTGGGAAAGGGTAGAAAACGTCTCAAGATGCTTGTGAGCGAGACCCTACTCCCACTCTTCTTCCACTGCCATGACGAGAACACGCGTGTGGCAGAGGTGAGGACTCCTGGGCGCTGGTGTCCCCATGCTCAGCTGTCTCCCTGCACCCTGGCACCTCCTGGGCTCCAGCCTCCTCCTGGCCTTGGCACAGGGAGGCAGGTCCTGTGCCCCGGGCTGCGCTGCCATCTCTGGCTCTCTGCAGGCCTCTCGGCAAACGCTGCTTGCTGCGGTGAAGTTCCTGAAGAGGAGGGATCTTAAGCAGCTGCTGAAGATGGAGGACCCGTGGAGCTTTGGCGAGCGTGTGGTAAGGACAGCCTGCAAGCCCCAGCCCCAGCCCCTGCCCACGGTGCCCAGGCTGTGGGGCTGGCAGCTGTGGCCCCTGCCCGGTGCTGCACCCAGCGGCACCGCCCTGTGCCCCACTCGCTGCTCCCTTACCCGGGCTGCCCATGTGCACCGCAGCTTGCCGGGCCCTCTGCTCCCCTCGGGGCTGTGCGGGCAGGGGAGGCTGGGGCCGAGGGGCAGAGCCCGCCCCGACCCTCCCCTGCTGCCGCTCTCTGCAGCTGGCAGAGGACAGGGGCCGAGCGGCCGAGCACCTGCATCGGGCCCTGCCCTACCTGGAGAGCCCACAGGAGCCGCTGCGAGAGGCGGCCATCAGGACCATCGGTGAGCCATGAGCCCGGAGTCTTGGTCCCTCCATGCCGCATCGCAGCAGGATCTGGGCCATGACAGGCTTTGTGTTTGCAGGGATCGCTGGGATGCTCATGAGGGGGCAGCCACAAGAGCTGCAGCTCATCTGTGAGGGTGAGTGAGGCCAGGGAGGTTTCAGTGGAAGCTGGCGCTGGCAGCTGCGTGCCCTGCCCCAGCTGCGGAGGGCTCTGCTCCCTGCGCGCACCAGGGCCGGCGTGGGCAGAGCACAGAGACCTTTCCGGGGCCTGTGCGAGGGAGATTCGGGGCCAGCACCTTCCAGCTGCTCCGTGCTGTCTCCTGCTTCCTCCAGGCCATGGCAAGAGCTGGGTGGGCCGGTCCTTTCAGGGGCTTCCCTCCCTCCGACCGTGGGTCTGTTCTCTGTTTCAGCCCTTCAAGCCCTTAACACAGATGAGAGCCCCTCCAACACCAACCTGATAGTTCAAGTCATGTTCGATGAAAGAGCTGCATCACTGAATTCATCTTCAGGACAGTGCCAGATCCCATGCAGGAGGAGACCACCTGGAGATCAGAGACCAGCTGAAGCTCCAGACACTGCTGATGCTCCACAAACCTGAGCTTTCCTGGAAGCTTGAGTAGCTCCCCCACTCTGCTTCCCTCTTTACTGGTTCCTTCCTTCAACCCCCCTTTTCCCTTTTCCTGCTCCCAGCTCTTCCCTCAGCTTTGCTTGCCATGAATAAACATTTCAGCTTCTTCACCTAATTTGTATCTTTGTGGAGCGGAAGCGGACCAAAACCTGAGCCCTGGAGCACACAGGCCCCGTCCTGCCGTTGTTTTCTGCGCTGCGTTTTGTGCGGAGAGGAACACAGGCAGATCAGGCTGGAAAGGTCCCTGCCCTGAAGGTCCACTTTCACAACATTGTGGAGTTCAAGGTCTTGCTGAGTACACTGAAGGTCAGCAGTAGAACACAGACCCTGGATTTCAGAAGAGCCAACTTCAGTATTTTCTGAATCCAGCTGAGAGGGATTCCATGGCAAGCATCCACTGAGGGCAAAGGAGCTTGGAATACTGGAAGTTGTTCAAGAATAGCCTCCTTGAAAGCACAAGAGTGGTGCTTCCCTACAAAGGAAAAGGAAGAGGGCAGAACCAGAGCCCACCCCGATTTACAGTGAGCTTTGGGTGTACTAAAAATGAATCTAACGAAGCAGTAGCACAGGGGCTGAGGCTCCGACGTGTGATCATCCCACAGAACTGAGCACTGTCAGGCAGTGCTGGGATCCTGGGTGCAGGTCTGGTCCCCACAACTGAGGAATTGCAGCTCCTGCCTCATGCACAGTCAGAAACCAAACAGAGACCAGCTGGAGAAGACCCTTCCAGTCTGTCTTGGGCATGACTGCAAAGCAGCCGCTGCTTCTTCTTCCTCCACCTGGGTTTGGGGCTTGCTGACCCCAGAGTCAGAGCCAGGTCATGCTCTATTGTCCAAAGACTCTTCATGGCAGGCACGAAGAGTGCTCCGTGCACAGTGGTGAGTCCTGGAAGGTGCTTACTAGAGCATCTACCCCAAATCTACCCTTTTTCAGTTTAAATAAGTGGTTTTCTCCAGCAAGAGCAAGCTCCTCTGGCTCTGTCAGTGTCTGTTCTGCTGTCTTTGGGCCACCTAATGTTGGGACAAGGAACTTGCACCAATTCCAGAACCCGTAGCGACAATACGGGATTGGGATTGATAAATTGGTATGGTGACTGTAAAAGGCTAAATTGGAGTTCTAAAATTCCTTTGATGCTATGCTGGTTGCTCAGCAGCTGAGAACTTGAGTACCATTGTAGTTTTGCTGTTAGCTCTGGGAATCACAGAGCAGTTTGAGTTGGAGGTATTTGAAAGATCCTGTAGTTCCAGTTGCCTAGCTATGGGCAGGATGCCTTCCATTAGAATTGGAAGAACTGGACTAATCCCTCTTTACCTTCCTCCCTGTGGATTTTGATCTCAAGTTAGATTTTGTAGCTCACACAACTGGGAACAGGAGTTTCCCAATATCCCATCTAAACCCACTGCAGTGGTTTTGGTTTGCCAATTTGAAATTTCCCAGCCAACACACCAATTTATGTCACAGCTTTAGCATTGGCCAAATCACCAGTGCACCCACTAGAATTATTCACTCATTTCCTGCTGTGAGAGAGGATTAGGAGGAAGGCAAAACAGGCTCAAACTTTAAAAGGTACAAAGAAAAATTTTATTACTACGAACTATAAGAAAAAAAGAATAAAATTCAGAATAAAACTTTTAGAACACTCCTCCTCCTCCCACAACTTCCTTTCTTTTGCACTGACAGCATACAGAAAACCAATTAGTCAGTTTACTATTTTATTAAAAAAAAAGGTTTTTCACCAATTCACCTGGGAGAGGAGATTTCTCTCTTCAGTGTATGGAGATTTCTACAGATTTCTACAAGAAACAGTTTTCTTGTGGCCTCGATGTTACAATGATCAGCTACCTGGGAGAATGGAAATCTGATCACTGCGTAAAAATCCCTTCCTCAACTAACAGTTTTCCTACAACTATTATTGAAGACTATATCAACTTATGGGGCACACTTTAAGGATTATAACAGTTCAAACAGAAGTTTTATTCATTTTTCAAAACAGAGGTTTCTCTTCCCTGGAGGGCAGCAGGGATTTTCATCTCTTCTTTATTTAAACTTATAAAATCACAGCCATTTCAATATCTGCTTACTCTAGCACCAATGCCTCTGCTCATATCTACAACTAAAACATTCACTCACCCCATAATTGCTGTGTTATAGGGAAACAAGAGTCTCTTCTCCATAACATAAAAAAAAGAGAAATTTCACAATCATGCCATCAGAGCACAAATAGGGATAAAGCACTTTTATTTACACTTACTCAGTTTGTAAAATCATGTATACACTGCCATCATTTAAAGTGCAAGCTACATGTCTTCTGAATAAACTGAAGGCATAACAGGTGCTATGTAAGATAAAATACTGCCACCAGTAGTTATACAACTAACTACAAATGCCAGTAGTATAGTTCAAACCATGACCAGCTTAGTGTGTTGCTTCCTCTTTTATATTACCAGCCAAAAACATATTCCATTGCTTTAGATACAATACTTTCATCTTTCCGAGGAGTTTGTCTGTCAGTAACCACCTAGAAGGCAGGGAGAAAAAGAGAAAATACACAGAATCAGTCAACATGTAGTTAATAGTTTTTACACTAACCATTTATTTCTTCTCCTCCTAAGCACTACTATATTTTGACAAAATGTGTTTGAAATATTTTCAAAACAAGCCCTTAATCCCTGGAAAAGTGACAAGCCATTAATTTAGTATTTTTTATTATTGAGACTGAACAGACTGAGCTTGTACTTGAACCACATCATTAAAGAACTGACAGCAAAAGATAAAAGCTAAGGTCACATTGAAGTTAATGTCTGTACACCCTCATAGAGTTTAGGGGAGACAACACAAAAACACATGATTCTGCTTCTCACAAAATACCTGATAGTCACTAGTGGAAGCCTTATATGCTGTTGCCAGAGGTCTCATTGTAGAAATCCTTGCAGTATTATTTGCAGGTTGCACTGGTGTGCCAACAGATTTTGTAGGTGGAGTGAAAATTGAAGACATTGAGGATGTAGAGCTTCTTTCAAAGTTTTCCATCACACTCTTAAATAGAAGAATATAGAATATAATGTAAGCAAATACTGAAAAGCAATATTCCAACCTTTATAATCTAAAATTATCTGCTATTTAAAATTTTTTGATAAAACATATTTGGATCCCAAAATATAAAAGGCATGTCAGTACAGAACATATAGGTACACATGACCATCAAGCATCATCCTCACTGCAATCATTTACATGTTGAATTTTGCCATTGCAAAGTAGTGGAAGGTTGGAATCTGTTCCCTGTCTGTACTAAATGTCAACCAAATTCAAAACAATGTAGAGAAAATATATTGTATGACTTGCAATAAACTTCAAGGCTCCATTTCATAGACTTATGTTTAGAAAGGAATGCATGTAGAATAGAAGAGGCAGCAAATGACTTGATGGGAACCACAAGTTCCAAAAAAAACAGAGAAAGGGCAGGTGCGAGAACAGGATTGGGATTTTCTTGCTAACAAATTTTCAGTCCAAAGTACTAAGATAAATTCAAGAGCCAGAGGCATATAGAAAATAGAGAGGCACAATTAGGAGCAGCAACAGTCTTAATCTGCCATTAGGTATCCACTGCAGGCCTGAAATGCCACAAATTCCTGTCAGGAAACTTATCTCAATTTCTCTTATATTATGGTTTCACTTCCTTGTCTCATGCAGCAATATAATTGTATGCATTGTAACTTCCAAGGAGCACAGAGATTGCCCATAATGATCCTTCTCAGCAGGAAATGCTGACTTAAGAAAAAACATATGTAAATGTGTAACAGACTATATCTATAGAGATGAACTACCTACAATTTGCAATTGCAAAACAAAAAAAAAAAAAAATTAAAGATGTGAGGTGAAAACAAAAAGAAAGACCAAAAGCAGAGTGCCTTATATTTAACTAAAAGCAACTATTAACTTACTTTATCTATACAGGGCTTGACACCAATCATGATAGATTCACCAAAAATTCTTCCATCTTTGCTTAAGGCTTTCCGGGCTTGAAGCTTCGACTGATATCGAATATGCATCCAGTTTCCTGTGTTGGACATCTGAATGAGATTAAGTGAAAATTGTGAAATGTAGTTTTTCAAATGTTTAATTCACAGCGTTTTCTGACAGAAGTGTCAAACTAAGACATACCACATGCTTTAATATGTTTCCATACTGAGCAAACTGCAGTAGAATATAGGAAGCTGATGCTTGAGGAAATCTGAAAGCCAGAAAAAAATAGTCAAAAAATTATGAACAGTTTAAGAATTCAGGTGTTAAGATACAACCCTATGAAGCATTCACAGAAATCCAGAAGAGACCACTGTAATGACATCAGCAGTGACTTGAGAAATGCCACCTTCTAGGCACTTTACCACACACCCCAACAGCAGAATGGTCTATTTTTCTAACTAGAAAAAATAATGTGTAGTTTAAGTTAAGATGCCTCACTGAAATGTGTTTGCTTGCTTTAACCACAGCAGTATTTCCTGCAGCACATACCAATGCCAGACAACATCAATGCAAAGTATTTTTCTCGTGTGCTGTAAAGACTTGACCCAGGTTTTTCTGATACTTTGGAAATCAACTTACCCAAATACAGTTACCCATGTGTCATCAAGTTGATCTTCTGAAGTAAGGGAATCACCTTGAGTATAAAAAGGATCTAGCTGAGCAGGAGATAGAGTAGTCTTCTTAGGTTGCCCAATACTTGCAGGACTGAACATGCTTGAAGCTGTTAAATTGAAACAGTATTGTTGAACAAATTTCTTTTGCAAGACAGGGGTTTATAACAAAAGAATAAATTCAGTCAAGCATTTCACTTGTACATGGAAGAGTTTGATGGGGATTTACTCACAGACAGAAAAAGTAAGTCAATCTAACTTCACATCTGCAAGCACACTAACAAGTTTTTATGACTAGCAACCTAGTGTTCCCTTTGACTTTGAAACACCAACAGCTTAATGCAGTTGCCAAATAGGAACAGACTAACAGAATAAAGCTTAGCAAGAGGCCACCAATTCATACATAAGATACCAAACCTTGTGAAGATGGAAGGCAATCCATCAATCTCAGCTTCTTCATTCAATTACAACCACCTCTGTGCTCAGTTCAACACCACATTTGGAACAAGGAACAAGAAAAGTTGCTTGAAACTCAGCCAGTCTCAGAATGAATAATTATTTCCTACTCATATCCATACAACACCTTTTGAAAAACTAACACAACCTCTTCATAAACTAGCAAGAAACAGATGTAGCTCAAACAGTGATGATTTTTCTGTATTAAAGAAAGCAGTAAGAAAAGAAAGTACAAATTTTGGCAGGACATCTACCTGCTCCTGGAGTTGATGGCAGAATTCCAACTGATGGGCTCTGTGTAAAGCTGGCCTGCATTAATATACAGAAAGTAACAAATCATTATTATTGGTATACTGCACAGATCAAGAGAGACAATTTTCAAGTGATTTAAACATCCAGGTAATAATATTAACTCTTTGCCTTAAGTTATTCATAACTTTTAAGAGTAAGAACAGATATTTGGATGTATATTTAATCAAGGTTCACCAAGAGGTATTAATGAAGTTATTTGACAATATATTTGACATATGCTTTGTGAAACAAAGAAGCTTTAAGTATCAATACTCAGAAAGCCTTTAGTTTACCTTCTCAAAACAGTCATGTCACTATTGCTGCACTGTAATAATTCACACATTCATGTGCATCCTGATGGGAAGGATAACAGTATCCTAAGTTTACCAGCATTTTCACTGCCTAAAGGGTTCAGAAATTATGGTAACATAATCTTCACTTGTATGGAGACTATTCCTAGATGTGCTTTCCTCCTCAACTATTTATTGCATAGAAGGAAAGTATACTTTGAGTTTTAGATAGTAGTTGTTTTCTTTTTAACATAGGATTTCAACAACCAAAATAATTTTAGTCTTTTTAACATAGGATTTCATCACCCAAAACAATTTCAGTCTATTTTTTGCCTGAATCATGGCATTTCTTAGATACAAGACTGAACAGCCTGGAGAACCTGTAGACCTAGCAACACATGTTCTGACAGCTGCTCAACATTTTCTGAAATTTAATATCCAGTACTTTAAGACACTATAGGACTCTGTCCTTCACAGAGAAAGCCTCAGCTTTCAGAATTTACTTTTCAGAAGCAACACTCAGAGAGACTGCTCATTCAATGAGGTGTTCTCCTTGTATCAAAAGAGTTCAGTGAAAAAGGACCTAGTAATGCTTGATTAGTCAAGCAGTCAAGCAGCAGAACTCATTATAAAATTTACCTTGTAGAAATTTGAATGTTCCTCTTTCAAAACTAATCCCAAAATTAATTAGTCTACCCAAACTTTGATTAGATATTTTACTCAGAAAAAAATTCCTTCTGTTTCTGTAAGTGCCTCTATTGCCTTCTAAAAGCTGATAATAGAAACATGGAATTATTAAGGTTGGAAAAGATCTCTGAGATCACTGTGTCCAACCATTAACTTAACACTGCCATCTTGACCACTAAACCATGTCCCCAAGCCACTTCCACACATTTCTGAACACTTTCAAGGATGGTGATTCTAAGACCTCCCTGGGTGGCCTGTTCCAATGCCTGATGACCCTTTCAGTGAAGACATTTTTCCTGATATCCAATGTAAACTTCTTCTGGTACGACCTGAGGCCATTTTCTCTTGTCCTATTACTTGTTGCCTGGGAGAAGAGGCCAGCCTCCACCTTGCTACAATCTCCTGTCAAGTTGCAAAAGGGTCCTTCTGGGAATCAGCAGCCCAGTAAATTTACAAGAAAGTGAAAAGGTGACAAACAAACCCAAATTTGTATGTACAAAGCATAACTGAGGCATGACTTGCATTTTTCACTTCCTACTGTACTGAAAATTGGCAGTAACAGGAATTTGCTTCGTGACCACAGCTCTTGTTTAGCCTAAACAGGAACAGGTACACTGAACAACCCAGCATGATTTGAAGGGTCACCAGTCATTTTGCTACAGCAGTTTATACAACTAAGTTTAAGAATTCACTGAGGCAGTAAGCTGCCTCACATCTCTACTGCTAAGAACAGGCCAGTACCAAAGACACTTACTGGTCTTCTTGAGGATAGAGGTGTTGATCCAAGCCCAGGACTAGATAACTCATCATAAATGCTTCTAACTGGTGGAGCACCACCCTTATCTTTATGAGAAGGGACTACTGGTTGTGGGGGAGACCCTCCTGCAATTCAAAGGAACAAAAGAAGAGCATGAGAAAACTTGGAATTTTGCTTCAGTGCTATTTGTTCTTGAAACTTTAATAATAAATTCAGCCATGCTCTCTTGTTGATTGATGTTGAGACTGTTGATTGTTTCACTGGAGATAAAACTATCTGTCCTACCAAACTGTTCAGGTCTGAATGTTCTAGGTAGGAGCATCATGTGTCTCAAACAGCATCCTGCAGAAGTACCATTTAGAACTTTCAGACCTCTTAGTAAACCATTCTATTCACATTTCCTTCTTTCAAGTTCTGAGCACGGCTGTATCTTTCAATTTTAAGCCAGGCCAGAAATCTAATTGTTTCAGACTAACTTGCTTATAGTACAGATGCAAAAGCAAGGTTTTTAAAATTTAAAAATTGAGATATTCTTCCTACATGTTAAAGAACCATATCAAGATGCACTGAGACATTGCACATTACTGTCACATTCCCACTGCCCAAACTCCTTGGCTTCCCATCTAATTTCATATTAAATAAAAATGCAGTACAGACAGGATGAAGTTAAACCAGCTGTCCTCCCATTTTGTAAACTTCGGGACTTCCAGTATAACAAAGAATTAAACTCCTTGGAAGAACTTGACATATCTTAACGCTTTGTATGGATTTACCCCGGGGGGGGGTAAAAAAAAAAAAAAAAAAAAATAGTTTGCACCAAGTTTTCACTTGCAAAACGTTTGGAAACCAAGCTTTTCCAAAGTACTCTTCCTAAATCCTGAGCTCCAAGACTCCACTCTGAACTGTTTAACACATACAAAAACTGCTACTGTTGCGTGGAATAACGTGCATTATGTAAAGCACTCTCCCATCAAGGTTTTCAGTTTAAGTGATGTACTTGATCACTCCCTTTGGGAAGTCTGTGTTAGTATCTTACTGGCTCCTCTTTTCCTCAAATTGATACTCTGAGGCTGTAATAAACCCATTAAAAACAATTCGGTGAAATTCACATGATCACTTTCAATTTCATAAATATTTTCTTAAGAGGTTTGTTCCCAGTACATCTGGGCAGGCAGACAAGAGCAAGAAGCAGAAGACCAACGAACCTCCAGTTATGGAACATTTTAAGTTGGAAGGGACCTAGAAAGATCATTGAGTCCAATCTGGCCTGACACTCAAAGAAGAGAATATTTTATTAAGAGAAATTCTTGCAGGACTTTAATCCTCAATTTCTCCTTCAAAATGACTAGCATATTAACACCATCAGATACTGAATTATGCCAACTGATTTAGTTGGCATAATTTAATAAATAATTTAACAAAAGCAAAAATCACCCACGACATGTCAGCTACTCACTTATTCTTCTCAGAGAAGAAAATAGACATACAACACTAACATGGTTTTAGTTTAACAAGAACTTCTCCTAGTCTGATTGATTAGATTGTTGAAGAGAAATGAGCACCTACAGCTAGGAAAAGTGACTACTCCAGTCCAATGACAGCAGACATCAAGCCATTAGCTACAACTGATACTAGATTAAGAAGTATATTTTCAGTTTTTCTCCACCCAGCTTTTATAAATTTGACAATCTGTAGGTGACCTTTTAGAATTCAAAGAAATAGAAAAATTTCTGCAAAGAAATCAGCGGTTTGCACAAGCTGCATTTAGTTTGCTAGCAGGTATTTCTGTTTTAAACATCCATGTATGTGTAATTGACTTGTAAAGAGTCATATAAATTGATTCTGTATTAGAAGAGGTTCATGTTACCTTCCGTGTGAAACAAACTTCTCCTGATACAAAACTGTCACATTTAAAACATTTATTATAATTCAATACACTGAGTTCACCACTTATTCAATCAGTGGAGTTCGCTTATAGAAAGATACAAAACTGTAAGGATTCAAATCTGCAACAGTCATGTAGAATAATGAGATGAATAAATTTTTTGCTTTCAGGACAATTTTGCAACATGTAACAAAGTCTGACCTGCAAGTAGTGGAGACCTTGTTTCCATTACACCGACTGAAGGGCCGTATAAAGCACGTGGCTGCGGAGTCACTGGGGCAGGTAAGTCACCCATCAAAAACCCAGGCAGGAATTGAGCACTAGCTCCTTGTTTGGGAGATGTCGGGGAGCCAAGAGTCATTGGTTCAGCTCCTGAAAACAACATTTTAAAGTATGGCAAGTAAGCTAACTTTTTCCATTGCGGGCTCTATTAAGGAGACATAACACGAGATACAGTAAGGGATTAAGATCACAGAATCCCAGAAAGGTCAGGGTTGGAAGGGCCCTGTGGAGATGATCTGGTCCAAAGCCTCTGCCAAGGCAGGGTCACCCAGAGCGGGTACACGGAAAAAAACGTCTCCGGATGGGAGTGGAATGTCTTCAGAAAGGGAGAGTCCACACCCACAGTGTAAAGAAGTTCTTCCTCGCGCTGAGACAGAACTCCTTGTGTTTTAGTTTGTGGCCATTTCTCCACGCCCAGCCGCTGCGCACCACCGAGAGGAGCGCACACCATCCTCTTGAGACCCACCTCTGACATATCACACGCACTGACGAGATCAAAGGCGGCTCAGTCACCCGTTATACACTGAGCGCAGTTTATCACAGCCCCGCACTGTTCACCGCTCCAGGAGGCAGCCGGCCCATTGAACCCAGCTCTCCCCGCGCCCCGCCGCAGC
>JANRGV010000104.1:4767545-4811857 GCA_024734035.1 Alethe castanea | reverse complement strand
CTTTATCTAGGTCCATGTTCTTTTCTTATTTTAAGTATTCTGGTTTATACGAACTCCAAAACTTCTATGATTAACACGACCCATTTACCAATTACCACAAAAGAAATAAACCCGACGTTGGGAAGCGCACCTCGGTGCTCTCCCCAGACCCCCTCACACGGCCGCGGGCCCCGCGCTTCCGCCGCCCGCCCGCCGGGGGCGCCCGCGCGCCGCCCCACGTGACCGTGCCCACGCCCCGCCAGGCTCGGAGCGCCGGGCCGGGCCGGGCGGACAGGGAGCGCCGGGCCGGGCCAGGCCGGGCCCGCGGGGCGGAGAGCGGCGGGGGGGCACTGCGCGGCCACCATGTCGCGCTCCGTTCTGCAGCCCAGCCAGCAGAAGCTGGCGGAGAAGCTCACCATCCTTAACGACCGCGGCGTCGGCATGCTCACCCGGCTCTACAACATCAAGAAGGTGCGGGGGGCCCCGGCGGAGAGCGGAGGTGGGGGGTGGGTGAACGGGGAGCGGCCCCGGCGCGATCCTCAGCGCCGCTCGGGCTGGGCTTGCGGCGGTGCCGGCTGCGCTGCGGCCTAGCGGCGGGGCCCGGGAGGCCGGGCTGGAGCCGCCGCCCGGCCCGGCAAGGGGGAGCTCCGGGGCTTCGGTGCGGCCGCCGCATCGATACCGGCAGGGAAGGATGGATGGAGGCGCGGAGGAGGCCGGGGAGCGGGGCCTGCTCCCGGCGCAGCCCCCGGAGCCGCTGCCGTGCGTGACTCACGCGAGCCGCGAGTGGGCAGCGCCGCGGGGCTTTTCCCGCGCCAAAACCTGCCGCTGCCGAACGGGAAAAAGGGGTTTGGGGTGAAACCAGGGAGTTTGATGTCGATAAGTTCGGGGCGCGCGGTTGCTTAGCAGCTCTCGGCGTGAGATGGAGCTGGCGTGGGTGCCGGAGCAGCTCCCCGGCTGCCGAGGGGAGTGGATCGGTGTCGGCCTGGCTGAGGTGGCTCGGCGGTGCAGGAAGCTGTGGGTCGGGGTGTTGAGAGAAGGATGGGGCACGCCTTCGTGATCGGGTAATTCCTCTTCTAGAGGTAATCGTTGTGCTTTCCGGTAGGAAAGAGTGTAGTTCACGGCCACAGAATTATAAAATTATTCGGGTTGGAAGGGGACCTTGAAGATCATCTAGTTTCAACCCGTGCACTAGGTGCTTGTATCCTTCCCAGCTTCATTTTCCTCAGGAGTGATACATCATCTGAAAGTATATGGCCCCGTAATCCACTTCCAGTAATGAATACTAGTTAGGATTTTACTGCTTTGCCTTGAACACGGTTATTTGAGAGTTTTTTTTCATTTCAAAGAAAATGCTAGTTATTACCTTCAAGCAGCGAGTACACCTTTATGGGTTCAACATTTCAGTGCTGCTCCCTTGCTGGGTTCAGCTGCAGTGGCAAAGGGAGTTGGAGAGTTCTAGGTGCTTACTTGGTCCTCTGATTTCTGGACTCAGGTGTCTGTCAGGAGTGACTCTGCCTGACTGATCCGAGGTGAAGGATGTGTTTTTGTCAAATATTTTTGCACATATGGGAGGCCAGAAGAAGTAAGGACTACCAAGTGCAACGTGGATTTTAATTAAGGTGTTTTTTTCAGGGGAAAAAAACCCTCAACAAACCAAGTGATCAAAATATTTAAAAGTCAATGTTCATCCAAAGCCATCTCACTATTTGTGCACTTGAGTGTTTCTGCAGATCTTCTTCACTGACATAAATAAGTCGTACTGACTAGATGATTGCAAATTCCTGTCTTTCTGTAAGGTTCCTTTTAGTTTGTAGTTTAGTACATTGGAAAATCACTTCTGTTTAATAATTGTAACAGTATAATTGCACTTCTAACAAACAGAAATTCACAATTTACGGGGAAAACCATTAAAATGAGGAAGCTGTGTGTGTGCTTGTTGTTCTTTGAGAGAAATGTCCCAGGTGAAATTGAGCATGGGGAATTCCTCCTGAGACAGCCCTGCTTTGTGGGACAGGAAACAGGACTGAAGAAATTAAAGCTCTGCCTTAGCCATTGTGAGTGAGGGCTCTGTTTTCATTCCCAGTGTTCTGATACAGGGACATTTACTCCTGTTAAATGATCCAGTGCCTGCAGACATGTTTCTGCTTGGCATATTTGGATGGCAGAGTCCTGAGCGTGTTGGCCCATATGGTGGAAGCCTCTGCTGTTACTCATGTCCAGGAAGTGATGCAGGTGGACAGGCTCTCTGTAGGGGACCATCAGCACTGGGAGTGACACCACTTTTTCTTGCAAATGCCAAGAACCGAGTCCAAAATTGCTAGGTCTTGCATACAGAGAGAGAGTAGGCGTGACCAAGTGGCTTGATTGTCGTGTCATGTGTAGTTTTGCAAGTATGGAGATGTCCCAGGCACAGCTGTTGTGTATTCATGTAGTGGTTTGTGAATTCAAATGGTAGTTTTCTTCAGCTGCAGTCAGTACTGCTTGACAGGGGTAACTGGTTAGCTCAGAAGCCCAGAAGTCTTGGGACTGATTATTGTATTTTATTGTGAGTCTCTCTTTAGCCCAGCTGCAGCATCACTGACTGCTTGAACACTTTAGTTTTGTTTATATATTTTTTCCCCCCTCTCTTTAAGCTGTCAATTAAACTGCTGCTGAAGATTCTGTCATAGCTACCTCTGTTGAAGATGATACTGAAACTCAAGCTACTAGAAAACCACACGCAATATGTGGGTTTGCGGTTAAAGGAAATGGTTAAGACTTTTTTTAATAAGAGGAAGTGAGAGATTGAAATGTATTTAGCAGCAGTAGAGATTGCTGTGGATGCTGTCTAGAGAGCACAGATTTCCAAGGCTCAAGAATTTTCTCAACTGTTAGAAACAAAGCAGGAACATTTTACTTCCCAAAGAATCACAGAAGTTGTTAAAAGCAGTTAGAAACAATGATTCTTTATATTTCCTCCTCTTATACAAATTTCAGTTTTGTTGCTGTTGTGCTGATAATAGCTCATAGTTTCCTGTTTACTGACCTTCTGTGCCACTGTTGTCTTTTGAAACAGTTAAAAGTTTGTTGTTTTTAAAGCAGGGTATCTGACTGTACATTTTTTTTTGCCTCTGAGAGTGACATGGGAATTAGGAAAAGTGAAGTTACTAAATTAATGGTGGATGATGAGAGAGAAATTATATTTCTATCCTGTAAGGAGGTGGATTTTTTGCTTCTGTTGTTATTTTGAAGGATGGCTTTTTGCTTGCTGCTTTCAGCTGGCTTTTGCCTTGGGACCAGTATTGGTAGTGAACTTGGAGCTCTTACCCTTGTGGTTTCTTTCTTAGTTTGTTCCTTCTGTTTTTTAAGAATTTATCCACGGTTATCTAGGTTATTGTCTACCCTGTAACTTGTGTCATTACTTGCCTATCACTACACCTCTGTGAATCAAAGACAGCAGGGTTTTTCCATGCCATCCTGGCTCCGTTGAAGCTTGGATTTCATGGTTACCTTGCAGATCAGACCAAGTCTTGTGTTGGTAAGCTTTGTGTCAATGCTGCCATCACTGTCAACTGTTGTGTTTGAGAGTGGTGGCAGCAGAGAAGAATCTTTTTTGTGGGCCTGTCTTTTGTTTGTTTATAAAGGCCTTGGATACCAGGATGTGTTTACAGTAAGAGATTTGATCTTGAAATACCTGAAATAGAGATCTAGCCACAGCAAATCAAGACAGTCTGATTTTGATGAGTGTTGAAGTAGTACTACACTCAACAGAACTGCAAGGGATGAAAGTTAAGGTTTTGAATTATTTAGAGTATATGTTAATCGAACATGATGAGTATGTTATTTAGCATGAATTGCTTTGCTTGGAGTGTTCTGTTGTTCTTCACAGTATAGGTTTTATGTTTTTCACAAGATATTTTTTAAATGTCATTAACAAAACAAATTCTTTTGAGTTTCCTAACTTGATTACGTAGTATCTGAAAAATGAGAATTTTAAACCAATTCTTAGATGTCAACTGCATAATCAAACTGAAGTCATAGATAAGGAACTTAGTAACTATTTGCAGAGGCTTTAGCTGACTTTTTATTTTCTTTAAAGATGTAATAGTGGAGATACTGGATTTTTACCTATATTGAGGATGCTACTAATTAAATTTAGAAGTTGTAAAAGCTAGTTGATTGTTTTATTAGTAGAACCAGTTGATAAAGTGTACAGTTTTCTCTGGCTCTTGAGCAGTTCTTCAGGAAACAGTGGAAGAGATTTTAGGTGACTGGAAGACCATGGGGAAGGTTCCAATCTGCAGAGGTCTGAAGTTTGGAATGGTGTAGGATTAGATCAGCCTTTGGACACAGAGCTCTGTGCCGGCATGCAGACCTTTGAGCTGAGAGGAAAAGCTCACCAGTAATTTAGTTTTGAATTGTAAGGTTGGTGTTGAACAGACAGTATCAGGTAATGTCTTCATGTCACAGGGAAGTGTCTCAGGGTGGGGCAGTATTGCTTCCACAGATGTCAGCAGTTCTTTAAGGGGTAAAATGGCAGTATATGTTTGTGTCTGTCATCTTGGAGGAATGGCTTATAGTACTGTCTTATTGATCAGCAGAGGAGGAAACCCCAAACAAACAGTGCTGGCAATTAAAAAAAAAATCCTTTGCTCAGAAAGCAAATACTAACTGGTGATATCGTATCATACCTTTTCTTTTTCCACTCAGAAAAACAGAAATTTGTAAAGAAACAGACTGACTTTGTAATAAAATAAAAATGTCTCATGATATCTTCTAAAATATACAGAGTGGATTTTTCTTTTTGCATCAAGAATAGATGCCCAGAATTAGCTTACTTTGTTTCTTGGCTTACAAATACAAGTTACCTTGCCCCTGGCAATCATTGTTCATTTTGTGTTATCACAAAGCCAAATCCAGTTTTAGTTGCTAGAGATTTTTAAAGTTGTGTGCAGAGGAGATACACCTAAAAAGTAGTAACAGCTCCCATTTGCGGTTCAGAATAGACAAGGCTTTCCCATTACCTTGCTGCTTTTTATTAAGATGTTATTTTATAAACTACCATTGAGGAAAAGTTTTGTGGCAGTGAAACTTCTCATAATTTTTTTTTTATCGTTTGTGTTTCACCTGCCCCATATTTGATTAATAGAACCAAGTCCTTAAACAGATGCAACAAACACAAGAGAACAGTGTGAATTTATCACTGTACAGACAGTGTCAAACCCAGTATATTTCATTCATTCACAAAGTGATGGGTCACTCTAGTATGGACAGCTTAGAAGATACTTTACATGTTGATTTTAGCAAGGCTGCTGACATGACCTCATCTGATTGTTCTCATGAACAATCTAAGGAAATTCAGTCTGGATGAAATTGTAATGATGAAAGCAGATGGATCACCATATTAGGGAGTGATTGTGAAGATCTCATTGTCAGATGGGGATCAGCAGGGTCTTGTTGGAGTGTGTGTTACCTCTGCTTCCAGTCACTCATTGTTTCAACTACTTAGATGATGGCTTCAGTGTGCTTAATAAGTTTATACATAGGAAACTGGGACAAGCTACAGAATCTAATTGAAATTCAGCTTGAGCTTAGAAATTGTAGGTATGGTCTAACAGGCTTGGAGGTGGCTAAGCAAGTATGATTGTAAGATATTTTGTGCTTTGTGGAATGTAAAGGATAAAATGAGAAGTAATGAGATATCAAGTCTGGAGAAAGTAGCTGGAAAAGATTAGGGACATCCCAGGGCAAACAAGAACCAGGTAAGTTTCACTGTAAAAAATCAGGGATGACATGAGATCATATAAATGTATGAGCAAGAAAATCTGAAGGAAAAGTAAGTAATCCTTTTGCTCTACAGCTCCTTCATTGAGATTCATTGAAAACATATCTGATTGACCATTCTTTTCAAGGAAGATGTGGACAAAATGGAGAAAGTCCAGAGGAGAATAATAAGGACAAGTGGTGCAGAAAATTGCACCCATTAGAAAAAGGGAATGTTTTTTTCAAGTCAGCATATAAGTACAGATTTGTACGTATTTAGGACTGCAGTAGAGAGATGGGGAGTAGTTTGTGTCATCCAGTATGACCCAGAGATCAAGAAGTGATGGATTAAATTAAATATTGGTGAAGTGAATTTAGTATTTGCAAAGACTGTGAGAATGTTTTTGTATGTAGCCTGTTCAAGAGCTGTAAGTAAAGATTTGGCAGACATATCCTAGGAGTAACACAGGTACAGTTGTTCCTGCCTTGGAACAGAAGAAGTAGGTAGGCAATTTCTTGTAGTCCTTTCTAGCCTTTTCTTCTGATTTCACATGAATTTACATTTTACTTAGTTGAATTTCTGAGAAATGATACACTAGGATTTAAAGTAAGGTATATGCTTGGGGTCCAACACACACCAAATAATGAGTAAACACAGGGAAGATGTCTTGCTTAGATCTGAGAAACACTGGACTGACTGTACCACCTTTAATTGTAATTTTGAATTTATATGAAGGTACTTTATCTTTCAAATTTGAAACCCTAGCAAATAAAAAGTACAGCAGCTGTTAAACTTCTAGTAATTTTGTGCCATATTTTGGATATGTCCATGGTCTTCAGAGACTCTTCAGAAAGTAGTTACATAGAGACTTTCTTCTGCTTTCAGATCTTGGTGGAAACTATTAGCATAATTTGTATCAAGATATACAGGTTTACCTTTCATCAAGTATCTTTTATGTAACTACAAGCATAAGTAGTGTAATTTACTTAGTATAAGGTCACCCTAGCTAGGCTGGTGTTAAATTTTAGCCATCAAAGTATTAAACTATATTCTAATAATTTGTCCAACTAATTCTTGCATCTTGCTGGATAGACTTTAAAAAGCACAAGACTTAACTCACAAAAGTTATCTGGGACCAGCCTGTTTAATAATGAACTTAAGCTTCTACAACCTAAAATAGAGGCAGGTAGTTGTGGTAGGCTTAATCAGAGATATTCAAGCAAATGTAGTGGGAATCACTATTCAAAACAGCTCTCTAGTGTATATTCTCCTCTCTTTCCTTGCTTTTTCAGAATTAGAGATTGTGAGTTCATAATCTTAATTGTTTTAGATAGGTGGCAGAAACAAAGAGTATATAATACATTTTATTCTACAAAATACAATTAATGGTGAAAATGTCTCTCTGAATGTTTCTTTGACTTTTATATTTAGTAGAATTTACTGGTTGCACAGCTGAAAACCAGGCATGCAAACTTAGAGATGTCTTAACATTAAGACTTTAATTCCAGCAGCTCTTACAAGGGAAGAACAGTTTTACAAAACAGTATTTTTTTTTTTTCTGGCCTATCAAGAGAAAGTGCTGTAGTAAGCTGTAAATGGGACATACAGGACCTTTTCCTGATTTTTAGTTTGAGACATCCTGAAAGTATTTCTATTTACTTATTCAAGTTACTAACTTGGGGAATGGCAGAGTTTCTAATGTCATTGAAAGTCCATCAATTTCCTTGTTAAATTCAGAGTTTTTTAGTGCAGATTCATTTGTGAACAAAGCTTAAAGGTGAAGTGGTTTGTTGACTGAGATTATTTCAGTGTATGCTGTCACAGTCAAGTGGAACTGTACTTAGTGTTTTATCTCAACTCTACAGTAACAGCAAATTAAGACCTCTTGAAGTAATAAATACATTAAATTGCTTCAAAGTGTGATTTATGATAATCTGATGATGTAGGAGGTTTGGGGGATGAAAATACAAAATTTTTAATTCAAATGGCCCTGTTTCTCTTTCATTGGGGAACAGCCCTGCTGCTAATTTGGTATAGGTTGGTCTTAGCAACAATAAAAGAAAATAAATTGTAGGTCTTTCCATAATACAGTAAATATTTAGGTTTTATTTTTTTTTCCCATGCTAAGCCATGTAGTTCATGTGGTACTTCCCAGTGTTCTTAAAACAGGTTGATGTGAATGAGTGGCATGAGTGAAGTTCAGGGGTTTTAAATGCAAGTTTGGGGCACTGATTACTGACAGTGTTTGTGGCTGAACATATACTTCCATTTACTCACACCACTTCAGCTGCACCTATATAGTAATTTTATTGATTGATTTTTTTCTTCTCCTTCAACATCCTCGGCCCTTAATTAGGATGTAAAATCTCAAGCTTTGATTTTTGCAGTGGGAACTGTAACAGTATTGGGGCAAAAGGTCTCTTTGCTGTGTATTAATTTTGGTGTATTCTGGGCCAAAGGCAGTTGATCTGGATTCTGTTTTCCTGTTTAGAGGCCACTTATCTTAGATGTGGGCCTTAAGCAGATTTTTGTAGTTGACTGTTTTCTTGTTGGCTGCTTTTGAATGAGTACAGCATAGAAAGTATAGATACATAGTAGCCTTAATTTTCAAAGTGAAATTAGTATAGTAGAACCTAATAGCATCAAGTGAGGGAGAGAATCTGAATTTTGTTAAATAATAATGTTATTATTTACCTCACTAATGTAGGTAGGAAAATGCTACTTTAATTCAAAACATATGGCCTAGTAAAGCATGTGCAAGCAGTGCATGTAGTCTGATCTCTCTGGAGCTTGATAACTGTGCATGTGGCAGCAAATCAGTATTGTGAATAGTGAACTTCTTAGCTGTAGAAATCATATTATTCTTGTTGGTAGTTGCACAGAATTACTTTACTTAGTTGAGAGCTATCGTAGCAGGGTACCATTCTAAACATCTGTGGAAAGAAGTGCTGTGTAAATTGAAGGAAATCCAGTATCTGAGTCCATTAAAATTTTTTAAAAAAATATGTAGATTAGTTTCTAACCATAACTTTGCATGATCTTTTTCAGCATAGCTGCTTATCAGCTGCTTAGTAATATACAAAGGAACTTTAGAGTTGACTGCTGGGATATTCTTTGAGTAGAATATTTTGAGGCTGAAGCAGCTGGAATTCCATAGCTTCAGAACTGTATTCTGTGAATGCTGTACTAGTAAGAACATATTTAATTTATGAATTTCTTTTTAATGCTCAAAATTGTGGTAATTCTGCATTGTGGGGTTTTTCCTAGTAAGAAATGAATTGAGGAGTGGTTATTGCAACCCACATGGGGGAAAAAAAGTGGTATCTGAGGCTGAAAAAGGGCTACTGGTTTTGTCTGGTGCTCAGAATTCTGTGTGAATACTGGAGAGCTGTATATGGGCAAATGGCCTTTGTATGTTCTGCCACAATGTTCCTACCCATTACAGTACTCACAAATGATTTTGTATTGACTAGTACAATTATTAAAACCAAAAACTACATTTCTTACCTACACTCTAAGGTTTTTGCCCTCAATGTCTCTGTTCTTTTTAGAGCAAAGTTCTCTTTGTGTGTCTTACCACAAAAGTGGTAGACAAGTAGTGTGCAAAAGTGCTAGGATTGGTGTTTGTATGTTCGTTCTTTTATGCTTTATAGAGTAAACTATAGGGAGTTTGAAGTGTGTTCAGCATTTTGGGAGAGGTTTCACTTATGGAGACTGTTTTACCTGTGATGCTGAATGCAGGTAACTACATGGAAGAAAACTATTGATGCAACAACAACTGGTAATCTGTTAATACCAGTTCTTAGAAAGGAGCTGCTGTGGAACATGAGAGAGTGAAGCAAAAAGCATTTATCCACTCGTTCAGTGATGTCTGTTGTCATCTTTCAATTCAGTCTATCTAGGTAGGCTTGTACAGCTGTCTAGAATTGTGGTGTATGTGAGGGATGCTTCTAGCATCTTGCAGGAATTTTCTAATTTATCCATCAGACTAGTGTAGTTTATTAATAGGAAGAGTATGATGTCAGCTAAAAAAGGATGGGAAGAAGCAAAGAAGGAGCATATTCACATGTACTGAGAGGATTGCCAGTTAGACTGAGGATAACACTTGTCTTTTCCTGAGTTCCTGAGCCACAGGAGGATGTGCATGTTGATGTTTTCAGATCTCTGTTTCCTTGTGAGTGTGTGTTTAAGGGCTTGGGTAGAACATAAGTTTTAGTAAATATTTTGGAGAGCTGATTTGTAGGAAGGAAAACATCTGTTTCTAGGAAAAATGAGTGTATGTGGACAGAGTGTTTGAAAAATTTATGAAGTCAACAGTGGCAGATTTCTTATCTCTTAAATAACAGTAACCATATTGAAATTTAACAGGGCAGTAACAGTACACAAATAAGTGTTGGTTAACTTATTTTTTTAGTAATCCTTCTAGCAGAGAAAGTTATATGTTTTGCGGCAAGAACAACAAATTGAAATAATTTGACAAAGGTTCTGACATCCATGACACGGAGTTAATTAAAACTTCATACATTTGAAGCTCTATGTTTAATATTTAATATCTATTTACAGTATAGTTTGTACTTTTGGATTGTATAGACTTCAAGGTGTGTACAGTATAGCTTTTTTTGGCATGTGTGGTTTGCTGCTCTAAGGAGATTGAAGCAACATTTTAATATCTACTATACTGTGGATGTTGCTGAATTTATCTTCATTATAAATTCCTCTTGTATTATAGATATGATACTGTGATAAAGTTTAGTGCCTTTGTGGGAAATTAAGCAAATATGAGCCTTTTGGTATCAGAATAGTACATGAGTATACATCGTGATGGTCATGTACTACTGGTAGGTGTTTTAGAAACTTTCAATAATGACTCTTTGTTTTGTTTTTTTTTCTTGGCTACCGTTTCTTTTTCAGGTATGTAAAACTTCACTGAGTTTCTCTCCTTTTTTCCCCCTGTAGTTGCATGTGATGTTTGTTAACTTTTTTCCCTCTACCTGAACTTAGTTTGGAAGTACTATAAGTAGTTACGTGTCTCAGTGTATTCACAGTGCTTTGCACAATAGTAAAATTCTAATAAGTAAGTGTGAAGTTGTTTGTGAGTATAAGAATAATCAACATCCAGTAGAAAGTGTGCTGACTAGAGTTACAGATGGTTGTAATGTTCTCTTGGATGTAGGTAATAGTGTATTAGTTCACATAAATGTAATACTTTAGAATTTAAGAGTAATTTTGTTTATATGTAATTTTTCTCTCTTTTTATTACACTGCTTTCCCAGCAAGGACAAGTTTGGAAGGTTTGCAAAGCTTTTCACCTTCCCTTTGCCCGCTTGCCCGCTTTCAGAATCGGTCTCATACTCCATGACTTCTGTCTCTACAGTCCACAACTCGGTCATAGAAATCAATGTGGAAAAGTTTTTGAAATGAGTTGTCATTTAAGTTCCCTCTGTTGCGTTAGAAACGCCTAGCATGTAATTTAGTTTTGCATGAGACGTGAAACTCCTTTGCAAAAACTCCTCTGAGGAAAAATAGAGCTAAGTGAACATTTGGGGGCAATACAGTTTGAGCGCATATTGTGTCATGCAAGTAATGCTGCTTTTAGTCTGTTACTCCAAATGAAGCGGTATCACATGGCTCAGAGTAGCAGAGAAGTGTCTGACAGCATGCACTGTAGCTGGCAACAGGAGGTGCTTCCTCAGGTGTCTGTCCAGAAAAGCTCTTCTGATCGTCTATGTAAGTTAAGAGACCTAGCACTTAGTTGTGACTTCACATCAAAATTGACTGAAACTTTTTGATTGCTGCTTTTAAAGCTCAGCCTGTGCTGCTGTAGGAATAAAGAACATGAGTAAAGCTTCACTTCCCAGTTTAAGGAAATAGACTGTGCTAGGCAAATATTGGTGGTTCGATTGTGGGATGGAAAATTGTCTTGCAGTTAGCAGCTGGAAAAAAAATTAAATGCAGACTGCTGGTGGGGTGTTTAGTTTTGTTTCACAAAGGATAGTTCAATCATTTAATGTGCCCAGCACTGTCCTCCACAGATGATGACATGATCGAGTTTTCTAACAGTTTGTTAAATCCAGATGAATACAATACTACCTCAAACCAGGAATAGCATTAAAAGGAAACATTTTGTTTTTCTCCTTCTTTTAGGACTGAGTTTTTTCCCTCACTGCTGTTCTGCACTAACTGCTTTGATACTTCCATGCATCTTTTTCAGTAGAAGAGCATCTCTGTACTGTTTCCCATTGCATATTTCAGCTGTGACAGTCCCTGCACTTTGCCTTTCATTTTATCACCTGCTCACTAAAAGCAAACAAACAAAAAGAGGAATCTTTCTAGTTTGTCTTCAGATTTGCAACTATCACTTAGTTTTATGTGGATGATTGTTTCTACTTCATTTTGTATTATATTTTTTTATAGGCATGTGGTGACCCCAAAGCCAAACCATCCTACCTTATTGACAAAAACCTGGAATCTGCTGTCAAATTCATAGTCAGGAAGTTTCCAGCAGTAGAAACACGCAACAACAATGTAAGTAATCAAATGGCCATATAACTATTTTTCTCACTACCCTTTCAGCACAATCTGAGAGGTTTACATTTTCTTTTTATAAAGCATCTGATGCTGACAGTAGCAGTTGGAATAAGATGTTTATTCAAGTGTCTGACAGTATACTTAAAGGAGCTATCTTTAAGGAGAGAATATTGTACTGTAATTCTGGGTGGGTTTTGTTTGGATAGGACTGTTTCTGGTCTTCTTTTTGCCTGCTCTTTTCTATTCCATTTCAAAGAATTGTCAATGGGAAGAAATTGTTGAAAAAGTTATGCCTTGCTTATATAGGAGAAATTCCTGGTGACCAGACTGATTGCAGAAGATGAAAGTTGCATAACTTTGCTTGTGATGTGTCCTAACCAGCAGATCAGTAAAAACCACCTGGCTGCAATGTGGGAAGAAGTGTTAGTACTTTACAGGTACCCTTGCCTGTGGAGTCAGTCTCTGTGGGAATAAAGAATGCTTTAGTGCATAAGAAGAAACATTTTGAAGTACAAAAACATGGAAATATAATTGTTTGCTCCTCATATAATGAGTTCAGTCGCAGAACTAAATTATGTTTTACCTTTGAGTGACTCGGTATTGCTGAATTTGACTTTGAAGGCTTTTTTTAGGAAATTATTAGGCTAGAGGCAGGCATTTTGGCAGGTGATGCACAGTTTTTTTCCCTGTTTGGATTTGAAAGACAAGGGCCCTTAAAATGTTTGTTTTACCTGCTTATATTTCTTCCCAAAGGTGGAAGGTGGAGGTAGGTGTTGGGTTTGCATGTTCCCTGCATGCAAGTATGTGCCTGTGTGCTTGGGAGGTTTAGGCTTGCCTTAAGCATTCAGGTTTCTGTAGAATGGTAGTGGTAATAGCAATGAGAATAATTAGTTTCTTTTACATTGCCATCTCAAATTTATATGTAATGTCTCCAATAATACCAATGGAGAAAAATCACAAAGAAACCAGAAAAAAACTTTACCTTATGGAGGAAACAATTTCATTAACAATGTGATTTTTTCACTTTAGAGCTTGTACATGCTTTGTACTCATTAATATTGTTCATCTTTGCGTTGAATTTGATTGTGTTAGTAACAAATACAGAAATTCTTCATCAAATTTATGTAAAAATAATAAATTTGTTAAACCATGTTTGGTAAATGTTTCCGTACTCTCTGAGCTTGGGTGGCAGATGAGCTATTAAAAGATAATATACATAGAACTTACTTACTGCAGGTGCATGTATGCTTTAAATGTCTTCCAGCTGTTGATTATGAATTTGGAGCTTAACTAATGATAGATATTTAAGGATTTGGTGCTATGAAGTTTATGTAAAGAGATCAAAGAAAACTTGCTATATTTTGACAATCACAGTTTTTAAAATAGGACACACTCACAATGTTTTGTCATTGCTGTGTGTTTATTTACTATGAGCCAGCCAGGCCTGTGTTCACTAAGCAGAGTTGACAAAAGCCTACCCTCCTTATGTATGAACACACTTTAAAGTGGAATTTTGAGCTGTAGCAATAAGCAGCTGAGGTTTCTGTCCTGTAGTCAGAGCTGATGGGATTTCCCTTAGTTGCTAACAGATGTTTCCCATAGAGTGTTGTAGCTCCCAAAAAAAGAAAAGTGTGATCAGAGATGTAAAAGAGCAAGAAGCTAATTGGAACAGAGACACATTTATTACAGAAATATCACAAAAGATTACTGCAGTGGAAATGGCTAAGAAATCATAAGTTGTGTTTTCCCCTTGCAGTGAAAATTCCAGGACACCCTTTCAGGAAGGGGTTTTGGATTTTGTGTGTTCCAGTGCAGCAGTTGCCACTGCCTAGCACTGTGTACCTATGCTTTTAACATGTCAGTGGTGATGGTGCCAAACAAGCTTGCATTCAATTTTAGAGAATAGGTAGTGCCATCTTTTTCAATTTTTTGGACCTATTTTAGCTGTTTTTTCTCAGGTGTTGTCATCTACAGTGTTTTGTGTTTTAGAAATGAGCAACACATATTTTTTTTAAGAGTATGAGCAGTGTTTGCCGTAATCATATGATCTTGAAAAGCATGAATTTTCATTCTGTTGAAACAAGTAATTCTGTTATATCTGCTATTGGTATCTTTTACATCTTTATCCACAGACAACAGAGTTCCTGGTTCTGTTCCTCCTTCAGTGTTTGACATGCTGAGTCATGAGAGCAGTGTCTGACAGATGCTGATTTTTCAGTATTGTACTGAGTGTGAAAGTTTGTGGGCAGCTCAAACAGTGATGTGGCTGATGAATCCTTACTGATCAGGCTGGAAAATTAAATGGAGTAGTTCATCTTCCAGAGGATTAATTGTCGATAAATTTATACCTTATCAATCAATAACTCTGTCCCATTGTTCAAGGGCAGTCCCTGTCAAATTTACACTTGCCCTTTCTTTTGCATTATGAATCACATTGTCTTGAAATTGTGCTGTTTGAACACTGGGCTCTTAAAGTGTTAATGAAATAGGCCACCAGGGTAGTGTTGCTGCACACTGTGTGAAATAACCTGCAAAGGAAGGAATGTATATAAGCAAAAACTTGAAGGATTCAGAATGTGAGAAACAAACAAGATAGAGTCCTGTTTGAAAGGGAAGTTTCTTCTGTGCTTGGGGGAGCTTTACTATTTATAAATTTTATTTATTTATAAAGAAATTTATTTATTTATTTTAAAATTGACTAAATTTATTTTTAGAAAAAGCCTTCTAAGCTGCAGATGGCTTCCAAAAACTTTATAGCACCATTGTTCTTGGTCAGGTCTGTGATCTGATTGTGCTTGTATTGACTCAGAGTAGCATTGGTACTGAATTTCCTGGCCTAGCTTCAGAAGGAAGGTTCCAAAGTAAGGGATGCAGAAGCAGCCTGATTTTTCTGATGTCTATTTAGACTTCATCCTCTTGTAAGCATGTACAGGCAAGGTTCTTGTCACAGAGAAATCCGAAGAGAGCGTACTGAAGTCAAAAAAAATATTGTAGGACCTAAAAGTTGTTCTGTTCTCAGTCAATGGTAGTACTTAATGCCTTTTAAAACCTTTAAAACCAGAATGAAATACTTCACAGTGGGGAACTGGAGATGCAGAGAGAAAGGCCAGAACTTTTTTTTAGATTGTGAGTAGGATTTGATAAATCTGCTGCCTGCGCAGATAAAGCCTCATGGTTTTGTGTGGTGAAGTTGTAGCCCCCCTTCTGCTTTCCCAAACACCACATATGACAAGTAGTGAGAATATCTGGCTTCTTTCTTAAACATATGTTTTTCTTGGTTTGTTCCTCAGCAATTTCCTTGTAGAAAAACTTACATTTTTACACGTCTCTTGGAAAAATTGAGTTTCAGTCATTGCTTAGCACAAAGCAGACCAGGGAAGCATCACTTTGAAGTTTCTAAGTGTGTGGTTAGTGAGGGAAAGATCTGTTTTCCAGATCTTCCTAGGCTTCATCTTTTAGTAGGTATGTTCTCAGTATTGTTCATATCAATTTGATTTGTGTTTTGTACTGACTAATTTTCTGATGTATTGTGCTGTGGGGACTGGAAATAAGATCACTTGGGAGCAGAGGACAAGCAGTGTGAGCATTTCCAGTCTACTAGGGATCTATAGTTTTGGATTAGTTCACTTTCCTTTTTGAATTTTTGCCTTTTCTCTTTTAGATCCCAGTGTTTGGTTTGCCTCCTGTGTCTTTCACAGTTTCACTTCATAATGAGCTGGTTACAGAGCACATTAGATGGATGGGGGAGAGGTGTTGTGGGCACAGAACCTCCTTGGCTAAAGCTTATTAGAAGTCATTAATGCATGCTTTTATTAAATGCTTTCTTCTATTAAAAAAGTTAAAACCCACACTTTATAACCAGTCTTGATTTTTAATTTGTGATAGGTGCTTCCAGAAATTAGTCTTTTTCACAACACTTAATACAAATAATAACCTGATTTTCAAAGTTTTTTCTTTTGGCCCCTGCAAGTGGTACAGCATGTCAAGGAAAATGTCATTTGTTTGCTTGTTTCTAATGAAGCATTTTAGTACTGTAATTTTCATAGCACTAGTGAAGATAATTTAGAAGCTGTCATCTCTGGAAAAATAACTTTGGGGTCTCAGCTCTGCTGCCTCATGTATTGGTAATCCCTTTTTACTGGTCATTTATTTTTGAGGAAATTATATGGTCATGAAAGCTGTCACAGCTGTTTTCTTAAGTCTAACTGAAATTATCCCCATATTCAGTAAATGTTAATATTTTTCTCTACCTTTTTGGGGTGTTAGATCTCTTGCATGGGAGACTTGACTTTTCAGGTAACTTCCAGCTTGCTTAAACAAAAAGCCCCCAACTCCCCAGATTCCACCATAAAACTTAACTGGCCTCTTCCATGAAGATTAAAACCTTTTCCAGGTGAGGGGGTGCCGTGCACAGCTGCTTTTTCAGCTCTGTTCTTGCTCAGGCAGCTGATAGTGGTAAAGGACCACAAAAGAGGTAAATTTTCCAGAAGTCACTGAGTTCAGGTTACAAATGTTCCCCCTGCATGAGTGAAGTCAGAAGATGAGCAATTATTCTCTGTTCAGCTTTGTATGAACAGTTAAGATGTTTTATGCTTGAGAATAGAATATAGTAATGATAGTTATTTCACTGTTCACTATTATTTCATCTTTTGCAAGAAAATTCAAAATATCTACAGATAATAAAATTTTATCTACTTTTTTACTAAAAAGTCATTCAAAATTGAAATTGCTTAGCTAATGCTTTGCTCTAGTACTACCATACTTACTGTTCTGGTTTTGTATGCAGTAGTGTGTCTGATGTCTTCAGTTATAGCAGATGTGAGACTGACTTAAAATGACATATCCTATATAATAGAATATAATATATAAAATTTTTCAGTCTAACAGTCATTTGTGAGTGAGCATTTTTTTCATTGCACTTCTAAGAGGAAATTCTGAAATCTCTTCAAAATGTTTCACCAAACAGAATTCTCATAATGTAACATACTTTTTCAAAAGAGTAAGTGCTGTTAGCCAGAAAGTTTATTTTCTTGGTTTGACCTTTGACTGGGCCTGAATCTGAGACAGAATAGCATCCAAATGTTGTAATTTTTTATCATTATTTGTAATAAATCATTGTTGAATGCTGCTGTAAGTCATATAAGTCCATACAAGTCACTTGCCAAGGTAAATAAATCTTGCTCATAGTGTCTGCAATACCTGCAGAGGAGCAAATGTGTGTAACACTTGACCCTCTCCTTCATCACATAAAACTATTTGCTTTAATGATTGACAGTTTAAGAGCTCAGCCTTTGAAAACCAAGAAAATAAACAAGAAAAACCCCACTGAGATGGCATTCCAAAAATTGTATGAGCTGTAAAAATATTGCAAAAATTACAGTTTTAAAATTAAAATTAAAACAATTAAAATTTGGTAATTTAAAATTACAAAACAAATTTACAAATTAAAATTACAAAAATTAAAATTTGCAGTGAAGGTGAGAGCATGGGGAAACTGTTTCTTATGGCTGAGAGGTAAACCAGATTTTAAAGAGAAGCCTCCCTGCTCCAGTTATTAATTCCTTGGGAATGGTAATAATTATGGAGCATCACCGGTGCCTATTTTCTTTTCAAAACTCTTAACTTATGCTAGAAACTTCAAAATAAACTAAAATAGATCTTGTGGTAGACATACATTAGTTAGTAAACACGTTAAATATTCTATTTTATCTTTTTATATGTAGCACAGTAATTCAGAAACTGCTTTTAATCGGAAATAAGAAAATCAAGAACACATCCATAATTCTAGAGTTAATTTACAGAATTTAAAACTTTTTTTATTTTATTAGATCCTTCTCTTTCCCTGCTGTTGCGCTATCGATTTTGTAGACACAGAACTTTGTTCAAATTAATTGAGTTTTTCAGATTTTCGTCTAAAGACTCTATAAGTGACAAGCATAGTGAGTATAACAAGTGACAATAAGAGTACTGGCAGTGATGATTTACCTCTATTTAGAAATCTAACAGTCAGAGTTTATAATACTGCTTTTTAGGGCTTATATTCCAGCTGGTAAGATTGAGTTGATGGTATTTTTGCTGACGACGTGGTAACATCTATGGTGTTGGATTGTAGAAAACAATTGCAAATGTGTAATGATCAGACTTGCAGGAAAAATACCACACTGATACAAGAAGCAGAAAATTCACCTTCCTACTGTCTATTTCCAGATCATGAAATAAGACATTTCTTCACATACTGCTGCTACCAGTCAAATAAACATGATAAAAAATTGCAGAACCTTTGTTTTTACACACATAAGACTCTCTGAACCACCTCTTCTAGTTGTCTCATCTTTCTCGTGAGCCATTGTAATTAATTGGTATTTTTTCACATGATTAGTATGCCAGGGTTGCATCATTTCTCCCTTGTCTGAGCCACTGTGTTCATATAAGCTTTAAGTGAGGCTGTCTTGCACTTTCTGATTTTATTTTTGCTTCTTTTAATGTAATTTGTTTACATAATTGACTGTGTAAGGATCTTTGAGATTTAATATAAAGAAGGAAAGGCACAAGTTAAAGATCAGTTCCTTCTCCTGTAGGTAATATATTCACAATGTGATAGCTTCACTCTTTCTTATTTATAAATAATATTCAAACATGATCAGAGATGTGATATTTTGTTAATAGACAAAAGAATTAATCTCACATTAATTATTTGATATTTTTTTCATCTTGCCATATTATGCTGAAATTTTTACAGGTTTTCACAGGTCTTAAATCTAATTCACCTCATTCAACAAAAATACTGTTGGCATAATTTGTACTTCAGATTCTCTAAGAATAAATAAACCACTTACAGCTAGCCAGTCTACAAGGCATAGTCAGCTATAGTAAAAATAATACTTTGTTTAAGGAATTATTTCTTCAGTCTATTCTATTTTAGGATATACCTACTTTTGTTGGTTATTGAAAATTTTCAATAATGAATTGTAGGCTAAGGAAAAAAGCCTAAACTCAAGTACAAATGAATATAACACCAGCAACTTCTAAACAGATGTTAGGAAATTAGTAATGGAAAGTTTTAATGCTGTGGTTGTGCAAACAGCTACACCCACATTCTTGAGTGATAAAAAAGCAAATAAAGACCCAAGACACTGCATGCTTGTAAGATGTTATTCTAAACATCACTGATCAGGCTGTGCTCTATAAATTGAACTTTTTTGCCCCATACTGATATAACAGTCAATTTGTGTTTTATTTTGGTACTACTATTTTAAATAAAAGTTTACTGACCCCTTCAACACTCAGCGTTCAAAGAATGATCATTTTAACTCTCTAGGAAAGTTTTAGCATCACTTAAGTGTAACTATTTCTGGGAACATTGGTAACAAGGTAAAAATGCACAGCAATGATTCCATAATCCCTATCTGAGTGTGGCATATCCCTCCCTATACTCTGTAGAGCTTCACAGAATTTCTGAAAATTTATTATTTCTTTTGCAATTATGGTTTCCAGCACCATCTCCCTTTTCGCTATATCTCCCCATTTCACATATTGTGGCTTGAAATTGAATGTCTTGCAGGAGTGGACATTAATTGGTATTTGTTACAGCAAAAATAGGTATAGTGTACAGCAACCTGTAATCTTGAGTCTCCTTTAGCATTGCACCTTGCTTACTCTTTAGGATTGCAGTGAAAAAATATTGTTAAGGGGGTGTGCAGTAGTAATGAGTTCTGGTTTTGTTTTTTCTCTGCACTAGAAATAATCTTAGTTGTGGATCACACCCTGTTGTCTCTTCCTGAAAATTCTTGAACGGACTTTTCAGATTCATCTGGTTCACACTTGTATTAGTTGCACAGAAAAAAAAACCCTCTGATTTCTGCTTTGTTTTCTACAAAGTGGCAAGAGGTGCTTGAAGTGCTAGGGCCAGGGTGCAAAATGAAAACCACACATCTTAACTGAATTTTCATTGTGTAAGAACTGTTGACTGATGAAGCAGTCCTGAAAGTACAAAGCAGACTTTTCCTCTGGAGTGGTTCCAAGTGGCCTGAAGGTGTGCTGGAGCTGCACAGACTTACTGGAGCTCTGGAGTCTGTGAGTGATGATGCTGCAAGCTTTATTTTCTGAGCTCAAGGCAGTTGAAGTTAAAGCTATATACTGGAAAAAGTATAGCTTTCATCCTCTTGCTGAGCATCAAAATACAAGTGATGGGATTTGAAAACAGATTCTTGTACAGCAATAGGTTAAATGGAAATAACTTATTTCCTGGTACATGAGATGTATCAGGACAAGTTACAAAATAAACACTTGCACCTCTTTCAATTAAGCTTTGGCTGATGCCTGTGTGAAAGAGACTGTAATAATATATGGGCAGGCATTCAAAGTCCAGTCCTCTTCAGTGATTTAAGAGTAGGCAGGAGTATTTTATTATGTAGCCATTCTGATTTGCTCATAACTCTCTATTCCTGTCTGCCGTGGCAACAGTGAAAGTGTTACGGCTCAAGACTTTTGAAAGATCATCATCACTTCTAAAAGATCATCATCCCCTCTAAAAATTCAGAGGAGAGAAGCAAAACTTATTTTACATATGATTCCTACTGGTGATCCAGGCAGTTTGTTTTACAAATTTAGGGAATTTTGATGCTTTACATAAAACTGAGAATATGGAGCGCAGCTTTATAAAAGGCAGTGAGCTGAAGAAGCATAGTCAGTTCTTAACCTCTCATGAAAATAAGCTAATTGATTTGAAGCAGCTTTTTAATCTGTCTTATAATTGATTGCTCTTGTTGAGAAAAAGATGTTATTTAACTTGATCATCTTTTATTTAAAATCTTGCAGATTTTTGGAGGGCACTTTTTCCTATTATGACTGCTTTAACTCATTTAAATTCCCGTATCAGGAAGGAGATGTAATTTGTAGCTGGATAATCCCAGTTAAAAATTTGGATATTTGCAGTGCTTTGAGACTGTAATAAATAGCTAAACAGAATGACTGTTCACAACAGCTGCTTTTTTGTGTTCTTAATTGTTTAAGTGATCAATCAGGTTCCTTCAGAAAATCTTTAAAAATAAATGGTATTTCATTGTGTGTTTAAAATAGATAAAAAATCCATGTGAATTATTTTACCTTTGTATTCACGTTTGCCTCTTCCATTTTATCCACAAGTGTCTAATGCTAGTGTTTTGCTTCTTTTATGTTTCTTTATTTTGTTGCTTTTGTTTGGATGTATTATTGTGTTTATATGGAACTGGTCAAAGAACCGTTACTGTATTTTATGTTTGTATCTACATTTTATTTTGCATGCTTAACGTGGCTTTGCCTGGATATTCTTTTTGGTAAGTTCAGAATTTAAAAGCATAATGTTTTTCTGTAGTAAAGTTTGTAACCTGCCACCTTATTTTTTTCCACCTCAAGTAACATAATTATTTTGGTTTTGGCATACTGATTTGTGCTCATGTACTGTTCTGCTTTTGCAAATTATACATATGATAACATAACACTTTTCCTAACTACCATTTTCATCTCTAGCTGAGCTAAACAACATGACTCTGGTACTAATGTGTACTAATGTAACTTTTATCTTCAAAATGTAGTTGGCAGCTGTTAAAATGATCAGTGCTGAGAGCTCTGTGTGTATTTGACACACACAGAACCTCAGTCTTAGAAAACCATTGCAGCTTCTTTGCATAGCCTGGTGGTTACTCTGCGCTTCACAGGTATTACTTTTCAGCAGTCTTCTCAAGATCTTCTAAGAACAGTAAGCATGTTTATGTTTCTCTTTTAGCAACAGCTTGCTCAGCTTCAGAAAGAAAAATCAGAGATTTTGAAGAACCTGGCATTATACTACTTCACGTTTGTTGATGTTATGGAATTTAAGGTAAAGTATTACGAATGTGTAAGTTGTTCTGTCACATTAGATTTCTGTAATTTTATTAATGAAATAACACTGTATAATGAAATAGCTGAACTTGAAGCTCTGTTATTTGAACAAAAAAGAAAAATGAAGCTCCATCACTAATTGTAGTAGTGTGGTTTAATTATATCTTTTTAAGCTAAAGTTATTCCTTTATTTTTCAAGGACCATGTCTGTGAGCTGCTAAACACTATTGATGTCTGCCAAGTCTTCTTTGATATTGTAAGTTTCTAGGTTTAAACTTCCAAAAATGCTTCTATTCAGAGTCATGTGGGGAGAAGAATTTGCTTTTGTTAGTTCAAGAAACATCACATTTCTAGTTATAAATGCAAGAGAAATAAAAACAATGTAGGGTTCAGATTTTTAACTTTTATGATAGAGAGATAGACCTTTCTCAGTAGGCTTCTTATGGACAGTAGTAACAGTATTGTTACCAGACATAAAAATTTTTCCTGTAATTTTTGATTCATTGCATCTGCAAGTTAATTCCTAGTCATCTGTATGCTTATGCCTTGTGAGACTCAAGACAAGACTATACTGGTGTCCACGTAAGCTATGTGAGGAGGTCACTTTTGAAGTTGACTAAAGCAACTAAAAAAACATCTAAAAGTCATATATTTAAAACAAAACCACTGCTCCCAAAAAACCCCAACAAAAAACAAAAAAAACCCACCAACAAACAAACATAGAAAAAAAGCCCCCAAAAGAAAACCTCCAACAATTTTCCTGTTGGTTTCAACTTTATTAATGTTCTTAATGTCACCTTGTTAGTTTGTCATTATTCTAAATTTGGCCAACTTAGATTCATAATATGAAAAAGGAACAAGTATGTATTCTGTGGAATGATGTTACAAGGCCAGTGGGATATGTGCTAGTCTTTTACATTAGGGTCTTATTAAAATACAGTTCATAGGCACAGCACTGCTGACTGCTTAGTAAACAAGAAAAGTTTTCTTGTCTGTCAGGTAATCTGTGACACTTTAGCCTGGAAGGATTTATTTGGATGCTTTGCTTTTGTGAGTGCAAACAGTTCTGGGAATTTGAATGAAATTAAGGTTATGCGGAGTTGTGTGCCACCAGGACAAGAACTTTCTTCCAATGGATATTTAAAAATGCTGAAAATTGGTGGAAATGTAAGGAAAAATGTTTTATGCTTGTTTCTAAAAGTTTTTAAATGATCATTTACTGGTTTTCATTTCTAGACTGTAAACTTTGATTTAACAAAGAATTACCTGGATTTGATTATAACCTACACAACACTAATGATCCTGCTGTCCCGAATTGAAGAAAGGAAGGCTATCATTGGATTGTATAACTATGCCCATGAAATGACACATGGAGCAAGGTAAAAAATTAATTGGATAGAAGATGTATATAATATTAGCAATAGTAATGGCTACATCTCAGTGAATTGTTTGTTGTTGCTTTTAGTGACAGAGAATATCCACGCCTTGGCCAGATGATTGTGGATTATGAAAATCCTTTAAAGAAAATGATGGAGGAATTTGTACCTCACAGTAAAGTAAGTAACTGCTTTTCACAGGCAGGCGGTAAGCTTAATTGGGAGAAACAGATAAAAAGTAAATGTGCAAGAGTTTGTTTTGTCAAAGGCCATTTGGTATAAATGTTACATGATATTTCTGCTTACACTGAATATCTAGGGCTAGGGATTGATACCCTACTAAAAAGCACAACCTGCAGAAATACAGAATGATAAGATCCATTAGTAAGGTGCCATTTTATTCACTAAGGGTTAGAAATTAAGTAATTTTCAGTTGTGGATCATCTGAGAATATCTACTTCTGTGTTTTGTGTAGACTTGTAGCTTGAAATTAGAGAGTCACAATGTTTCTGTGAAGTTGGTTGTTTTGCTGGATTGCGATCCTAGATGAATGTGATTTTCTTTTTTGCAACCTGAGAGGTTTTGCTTTGGATTTTCCTTAAATTGGGAATCCTGGAGATCACCACTGCCTCTTTAACAGTAGCTCCTGTACTCAAAGCTGACACTCTGCTGAGTTGCCTTGACTGAGTTAAAGCAGCTCAATTCCTTTAGTCCTTTCTGTACAGATGTTTCTAAGTTTCTGTTCTTACACAATTGGTTGTGTTGCAGTTCCGTGATGTTTTATCTAGGCTGTATTTTCATGTAAGAATAATTTGGAAAAGTTACAGAAGCCTCACCAAAGTCAAAGTATATCCTGTTTTATTACTTCCACTTTGTTCACTGGATTTGCTATTCTGTCAAAGGAAACTGATCAGGACTGACCATCTATTATAAAGAAGTTACTTTCTAGGTGCTTGCAAATTAATTGTCTAACAATTACAACTTTGGAATCTTTGGCAGTAGCTTAAGTTAAATTCTAAGTTATTAGAGTCGAAAGTTTTTAAGATTTGTGTTTTTCTTTACCTATTTTGAAGTTTAGGTACTGGTTGTGTTTTCCTTCTCTAGCTTTCTTAAGATTTTTCTCGATTTCCTTAAACTTTTCAGTATTGTCACTAGAAGTTCAGAGTTTTTCAGCTACTTTCCTAAGTGGTCTGAAGTGAAATAGTTTCCAATACTTCTAACTTGTCTGTAATCTTACTGTTGTTACAGTTTCCCTGATTGCTGTCTTGTTACGACTTACTTAGCTAAGGATCTCATTTGCACATAATCTTTTCTGGTGCACATTTTAGCAAAGATGCTTTACTTCTCAGTATTATCTTTGTTTATTCTCTGGTATTTAATAGTGGATCAGTCCTTTCCATTGAAACATTTGTAAAGATGCCTTTCAGTGTGATTTTTTGCTCTTGTGCTTATTCTGTGCTAGAAGTACAAATTGGGGTCAGGGATCTTTTCAGGTGCCACACTACAGAAACACATTCTTGGGTTGTGCTCTTGTGAAACTGCACACTTAAGCTGTCATTCTGTAATCCCACTGCTTTGCAGCAAAGCAGGCAGTTGTTGTTTAGTCCTTTACATGAGCTTTGGCAGATGACTTGGTTTTTTTTGCCTGAGTGATCATCTCTGCTCTCTCACTGCTCAGATTTGGCTCCCAGAGGATTCCTTCAAGCCACCAGTATTGGTACAAAAGTCAGGGAAAAGACTTGCCTGGAAAAGCTTACTTTGCTACAAAGATATTCCTGCAGACTTTATCTGCTCAAAACAATTATAGTTTGCTACCATGGGGAAAGACATAAAGGAGGTGGCAGTACATACAACAACTGGGATGCTTGAATAAATAATGAACAACTTCCAGTTGTATGTGAGAGGGCTTTTGTGCCTTATTGTTTTTTTTCATGGCCTCTTATTCTGATCTCAGAATTTTGTAACTTTGACTAAAAATAATAGAAGCCAAACTCTCTTGCTTCTTTGCATCCTTCCTCTAGCCTGGAATAGTCTTTTATATGTTAAATAAACTAGATGCAATGAGGTCTAACCTTATGTTTAATTTCAAAACTAGCTCACTAAAATGTTTTGATGACTGCTAGCAATCATGCTGAGGAAAGAACTCTGATGAAATACTTCTAGTCATTCACACTAATCATTAGCCTTCTTTCTAGTCCCTTTCAGATGCTCTGATTTCACTCCAGATGGTCTATCCTCGACGAAATCTCTCAGCTGACCAGTGGAGAAACGCACAGCTACTGAGCCTCATCAGTGCTCCCAGTACAATGCTTAATCCTGCACAGTCTGACACAGTATGGTCTTTTAATTTACACTCTATGATACAGTTAACTAAGGCTTTCTGTAAAATAGTTGTCTGTTGGATTGCCTCTAGGTGACTTTTAATCAGAGAAGTGAATAGGCTGATTAGTACAGGGGAAAAGTTTTCTCTCATTAAGTAAAGTTTGTTACATTAACTCATACCTTCAGTTTTAATAATTTGTTGACCAGAAGATGAAGGGAAGCAATGTTAACTTCTGCAGCTGTAGAGGGAGGAATCTTGTGTACCCTCTCAGGTGTTTGCGTGCCAGGAGACTGGAAATCAGAACTGGTCCTTCCTTTAAAATTTGTGTTTGCACTTGGTGCCTCAGTTGTGATATGAATGGTTCTCTTTCTGAAAAAAATTGAAGCTTTAATGGCTGTCAAGTCGTGATTAGTATCCATCAAAAGCTTTTAATTCTTAAATATTGTTAAATACAATGCTGATTGAAAAAAAAATTGTCAAAATTTGTTCAAGGTGTTGGAGGATATGGAAGCTCCCTTAATATTCTAACCCTCAGTTTCTGAAGTGCTGAAACACTGCATCACTGTTAGTGGTCAGCAGTCTTCTATGATTCAGCAGCATTTAAGGCTTTGTTTGTGCCTTTTTGCTAAGAAGTACTTATAACTAGTGTGCCACAAATTGCTGGTTTTTTTTTAACAGATGCCATGTGAATACCTATCTCTGGATGCAATGGAAAAATGGATCATTTGTGAGTAAAATATTCTGAAACAGTTCATGGTTGTATTAAAAAACTGGTTAACGTTTAAAAGACTTGCTTTCTGTGCTGTACAATAGCTGTTGTATTCAAATAAGATTCTAGAGAAGTTGATTAAATTTCATTTGTACTAACATGCAATGAAGCTAGAATTCAGTGCTGCTGGGATAGTGTCATCAGGTTGTTCCAGACTTTGACTGGAAGTGAGGGCTTTAGTAATTCTGATGAAAATAATCAAGTAGTATCAGCATAAAGTAATTAATTTCACAAAAAATATTGCAAAAATACCTCCATTAGAAATTGGGAGGTATTTTTTATATATTAGAAAATGTTATCCACTAAAGAGTTTAGTAATGATCTATGCAAACTATTTAAGACAAAATACATAATCATCTCACTGTTCTCTTACTGTCTGACATACATCAATGTGACCTTTTTGAAGTTGGATTTATTTTGTGCCACGGATGGTGTGGCTAGAAAACGGCATAGGTACTACAAAGCTCTGAAAAGCTCCTCCAGTAAATAAAAATATACCTGTGTATATGATATCTATGTCCCCATTACAGAATAGATACAGTGTTCTGTCAATGAACAGATCTTAATGAGGTGGTATGATTTGGTATGGTCTCAAACAAGTCACTTTCCCTGTAGTTGCTAGACCAAAACCTCATTCACTAACATAGCTAAAGCTTAATTTGGAAAAAAAAAAATAACACTTGAATGTTCTTAATGTGAGCACAATTAATTTTCATCAAGACAGGCAGGCTTACCCACGGCAAGGAATAATGCTTTTCTTTTTTTCTTCTGGCTACCTACTAAGCACCGGCTGGGGACACACTCCCTTTCTCCTTGCAAACAGGACATACTCAATAGTAAGTATATTATGCCTTTATTTCTTTTATAGAATCACTAGTAAGTATATTTTACATTATAACTGATGCATGGGAGTTGAGAGTATTGTAGTCTCTTAGGTACCATTGGTTTTATTCCCATTTGTTTTTCCAGTTTTTAGAATCTTATGTCTAGCTTTTGATTTCTAATTTTCTTTCCAGTTCTGAAGAAAAGTTATGAATGAGATAAACAGTTTGGCTGATGCTAGGCTTAACTAATTTACTAATTAATCCAGACTACTGAAATATATCTTCTATTTTCCCCTGTGCAGATACCACATTATACTTTTACATATTGGGATACACAAGGAAATGTTTTTCCTGGCATATCTTGGAGTTCCCTGATACCTAGTGCAACAGTTGGCCTTGCTGAAGCTCCCTTGCACCTCCCAGTGAGCCACAGCTTGCTGTATAATGTGCAGGAAGACATGGATTTTGTAAACAGCTTCTTTTCTACAAAACACTCAACTCCTCTGCACACTTCAAAAGACCTTGAGCTCTTTCTGCCTCAATTTATGAGCAATATTTTCTTGATGTCTGCATGGCACCTAAACCATATTGACCTTTTCCCTCAGAAGAGGGACAATTGCTGCAGCCCAAGAGGAACCTCTAATACCTCTTTGTCAGACCAGGGTAGTGTTTCTAGTGCTTTTACCTGCAGTTGTACTGAGCTCTGCAATGCTGTGATTAGTGTGGTTTTGGGACATGGAGTAAAAAGAGTGGAGAGAATCTGTTTTGTAGTGGCTGTTTGTTGCAAAGATCATTCAGCAGTGGCTGCCAGCTCCCACCACTGGTGAGATGAGGGAGGTTGTGCTTTGTTTGACAGCCTATCTGGAAGCACAGGTATTTTTCAACCATTGTTGGTGAGATTGAGGTTCCTTCACATCTGTCACAACAGAAAGCTGGGTATAAAAGAACCTTATGAGAGCAAATGCTAAGTGTCCTGAAGTAGAAATGTTAAGTTATTAATAATGTTAATAATGTTATTAAGCAGCAGCTGAGGTGGATCTAAGTCCTGAGGCCCTGTGTAGAGTTAATTGCCTGTGGTTTACTTGGAGGTAATGTTTGTGTGTTGGTGAGAGCCAGAGAGGCTGTTCTGGTGACACACAGTTACTACTTGGTAACTGCACTGTGCTCAGCCCAGTTTGGAGACCGAATGTGGGAGACTGAACTAACAATCTCAAGACTTCCCAGGTTTCCTGAAACTAAACAACCAAGGAAGAAAATGCAGATCAAAAATATCCATTAAATAGGAAAAAATCCTTTCAGGTACATGAGTTGCCTGTAGTGACCTACACCCCTTTTACTTTTGCCCTAAATGAAAGTCTTGTTTAAACAAAGAAACCTGATAGCACAGACCAGCAGTTTTATTTATTAATGTAGAGAAATATACTTTAAAGTTATTTTAGCAGTGCTTTAGCTAGGATATTAGATCTACCTAATATGGAACAGTATAGCTGGAGGTGCAGAAAACATTCTTACATGACAAAAATATAATGGGTTTTCTCCTGGTTCTGAGCTCCTCTGATGTATGTCCTAAGACATTGCTAATGCATGTCTTTTGTTACAGTTCACTGCTGTGTTACAGTTTTGTGTGCTAAAGTCTGCAATTGCTGGAAAAAAGGAGTAAATTATGCTGGAAAGTAAATATAATTTGCAGCTTTGGTTTGAACTATAGGTTCATGTTCAGCATATTGTATATATCTTTACTTTTCTTAAACCTGTTAGAAGAATGTTCCATCTGAGCAGTTGCTCTAAAAGCAAATGAAACATAAGGCATCAATATTTGTTCATGTGTTAGTTCTCTGAGATAAAATGCTTTGTTGTATACTAAATTTTTTTGATATCACAGACTTACACATCAGAGAATCCAGACTAGAGCAGGTTGCTTTCTTGAGGGCTAGGAGAGACATTCACATTGGAGCACTCTTTCTTAACCCCCAGACAAACCCTTTATCTTCACTAATGTGCATTCTTTTACTTTTTGCAACAGATACCCCAAATTCTGTTTTGCCATCTGCTCTGTGGCAATTGAGGCTTCAGAGCGTTGGCTATTTATTACTTAATAGCCACGGATAGAAATAAGTAAATTCTTTACAAAATAAAAATCAATACTCACTGACATACTGCATATTGAGGAAAATAATTGTTTATGGCACACAGCTTAAGCTGTTCTGGTAATCACGTTGAAAAATACAATATTTATTCATTAGATCAAATTTAATGAGGCCTCCTGGCAGTAATTATAAAAATTACTGTAGCAGTAAATTACTAATGAGTTGTGATGTGCTTCCTACCTGTGAGGAAGGACTGGGGGTTGAAAAAATTGATATCCAGACAACACTAGGGAGGGTGAGATCTTGAGGCTAGGAGTCAAGCTCACAGCAGCGCAGAAGTTGCTCACTGCACTGGAATGGTTAAGCTAAAAAAAAAAAGAGGATAAAAAATAGTTGAGAGACTAATAATCAGGAGTTTCACTTGAAATTGTAGCTCTACATTTGTTTCCAAACCCACACCTATAGGCAAGGGAATAGTGTTATCAATGGGAGGAACAGACTTCTGTACATCGACTTGCTACAAACGCAGCTGAAGTGACCTAATTTACTGTAGTAGATCTTAGGATGGGAACAGCTTCTTGCTTTCCAGTTGTAATAAAGTTCCATGTAAAACACAGCAAAGAGGTCAATGTTTTTCTTAGTGCCCTTAAATCTTCAGAAGAGTCACCTAAGATGTGGAGCTAAGACAAAGATTTAAATCCACCACCAGCTTGCTTTCAAGCAGGGGAGTTTGACCCAGATTTCTTTCTTCTGAGACAAAGCTTTAAGGAATGCAGAGGCTTTTGGTAGCAAATGGTACACAGTATGAATAACACCAGGGCATAAAAGTGTAAAAATGGTGCTACTTTTATCGAAGTCCAGGTTGCTGCTGAGTACAGGGTGTTGCTGCAGTAGCAGAGACTGGCTAGAGAAAGGGGTTCTGCTGTATGCCAAAATTAATGCAAAAATGAATTGGCATATAATTATGTTTCTATCTGTGTCTTGTAAAGGTGCTGTAGATGTGACAGGTAGTATTTGGTATCGTAAAGTCCAATTGAACTGGCTAGCTTTTGGCAAATTTTTATTAAAAATCTTTTAAAAAAGATTTTTAAATTTTTTTTTTTGCTGCAGATGATTGATTCTGGATTGAAACATCTACCCAAAACCGAATGGAAAAAGGCTGTGCATTTTTCTCTCTCATAGCACTGAACTGCTCTTAAATACACTGTTGAGGCTTTAAAAAGAGTGGGGAAATCTAGCACGACATTTACTGCTTGTATTGGTATGTTGTACTAAAAGGAGCCACCAGGCACGGATACTTCCACACACTCTTACACATTGTGAAGTCAAAAGAGGAGAGAAGTGTGTCCACTCACCCTGTGGCCATCTTCCAAAACCCTTGAAAGAAGCAGGAATGCAGGTCCCTTGGACACAGAGATGCTGGCTTTTGTGGAGCTAGGAGTTTCTTAAGCTGAAAGAGCCCCTAAGAGTCAAGCATTACAGTACTGAGCCCAAGACCCTTTGTGGCTTTAGCCTGACACCTAAAAAAACGTATACACTGAAAATCATACAAAGCCTTGTGCAAGCTACAAAATGAACAGCAACAGGTCAGCATACAGCAGGATTATTTTTGCAGTTTCCATGTTTTCAAGGAAAGGATACATCTTTCCCCCCCCCTCTAAAAAGCAGTGACTTGCAGTGGTTCAGCTAATTCACCTTACCTGGCTTCTTGTTATTGAAATAAGGCAAGAAGAGCTTTTGCCATTATGCAATTACAAAAAGACAACACCTCTCAGCCACCCAGAAATTAACCTTATTTAACTTCATTGCCACTAAATCCACAGATCTGTGCTGTTATGTCACACTGCAGAGAAAAACCATCTGGTTCTGGCTGTGAAGATGGTATCTCTGCTGCTCGAGTGCTGAGTTCTTTTCCTAGCGCTGCCATGCATTTCCTCAGTGACCTTAGGAAATTCAATCTCCCCCTGTTTCTCTTTTTAAAGCACGGAAATCCTCTCCAGGCTTTCCCTTGCAGTGTGATCCTGTCTGGAAAAGAAAATAAAGTGTGTTTTTTTTATTGTTAGCTAAACTGAATTTGGCAATGGACAGATGTTCACTTTGCATACAGCTGTGCTGGCTGAGGATACATTTTTGTATCTTTCTGGAGGCTAAATTAACACTGATAGAAAATTCTGTGGTCTTCAGATAGAAAACACTTTAGAAATAGGAATTATTGTGGGTTGGATTTTCAGAATTGCTGTCAACCACAGCTGAAATCAGTGGAAGCTGTAGGCTGAAGAAACCTGGAGCCCTGAACTACAATAATTTGCATGAATGTAGAAATAGTTAATGGCTGGCACAGGATTTTGGATCAATCTCCAGTAAAAGCTCTCAGGTAAATACAAAAGGTAGATGTAGTAGAATGCTCCTATTTGTTTTGTTTTTGTTTTGTTTGGTTTTTTTTTTTTGCCTGTGTTGTTTTTTGATGCTCCATTTTTTTTAGCTGCATTATGCAGGTTTGAGGACTTACTGCCCAAAAGGCTACAAGCTTTCATCATAGGCTGTCTGACTATTGTCTAATGACGCAAAATAGGTTTTCAGTTAGTATTGTGAATTCCTAGGGCAAAATGAGAGCAATTTACCTAAATGTTTCTTCTTCTACACCTATGGAATTAATTTACTGCATGTGGAGAAGGGGGGGGACACTGTGGAACTAAATCCAAAAGCGAAATAATAATGATGAAGCTTTTAAGAGTGAATGTCTCACAATCTGACATAAGTAGTAAGATTGTTGCTGTGCACTATTACTATAATTAAATTACATTATGCTATTGCATTAAACTAAACCGTCAGTAATACTGTACTTAGCAGCAAGATTTTGTCACATAAACATCATGTGCCTTTAAACTTCTGCATCTTGTCTTGCAAAATGCAGGGGAAATACAGAAATTGAAGGAGCAGAATATAACATGAAAAGCTATAGCACTGGAAAAAGGCCAGCTGGTTCAACATGCCAGTCCTTTTAAAGCAGGTAAGTAGAGTGTTAGAATACATTTACCAAAAGGATGGAACATGAGATGCATGTGTGAGATGCCTGCTACTACTTTGAAAATGTCAGGTGCCTATCTAAAAATTATCTTTCTAGCCTTTTCCCAAACTACAGAACATGCAAGGTTAAATCAGAAGCTGCTGAGAGTAAAGTGCTAAGAAAAACATGCAAATAATAACTGAAATGAAGCTGCAATCTTTTATCTGAACAGAGGCAGAAAAAGAAGGGGGCTACAGATCACTTAGACTATGATCAGTGAAACAGCAGCTGATCAGAGAGGTGCAGTCTTTAGAACAATGTTAGCTTTTGCAGACCCAGGAAGCAGAATAATATTTTTCAAACTGAAGACCTCATTCCCACCGTAACAGATCAAACCTGCTGAAAGGATCTTTCAGAGCAGCAGATCCTGTCCTCTCTCTGCCTGGTAAGCTGTTGTACATTTATTCTGGTGCTAGTTCTTTTCCAAATGAGTTACTGGTGCTTTCATCCACATCCTGTTGACAGCTATCCCTTTCTCACCTTTGCTAAACACAGACCATGTTAATTGTTCCTTTTTGTTACCATGCACAATTACTTGGATTTTAGCAAAAACTATCAAGGAAAGTGGCAAGCAGGTTTGTCTCTTTGCTCACCTCTCCCATAGATAGCATACAGACACACACTATACACTTACTGTATGCCAAACAACTGTAACTGGGACTACAGCATTTGTTGTCCTTCCTGTATTTGCATCTGCCTTTAAGTGTTCACTGAACCATTCTAGTCTGCACTCCCAGTGATCTAATTGTGCCAGCAATATGCCGGGATGGACACGCTGTTCATTAAGGAATCAGATGTATACAGGGGTTCTCTCCAGTTCCTGGGGGTAGGAACAGGATGAAAACATTGAGACTTTATTAAGTCTTATAAGACTCCCACCCCTTGCCTCTGGCAGCTTCAGGGGTGGGAATTAGCCTTTACAGGAAGGTTATCATCTGTAATACATATTTATGCTGTGTCCATCCTGTATAAGAATGCTCTCAGTAAAACTTAGGCTAGGCTGTAATAATACTTTGCATTTCTTTGTTGCCTTTCATCTGAGCATTTCATTGTGCCTTTAAAAGCTTTGATTAGCTAAAATTCACAACCCTGTTGTGCAGTTACTGTGGATTAACACCTCCATCACTTGCAAAATACAGTTCAGAAAAGCAAGGACAGGAGTAAGTGGTTTAAAATGCTGGAAAGAATGGGGGATGTGGGGGGAAATTGAATTGATTATTTCCATATCTATGTGCTAACTCTGTGTTTTCTATCTAAATATCTTAGACTTGGATTGATGTTCTGGCTTCGTTCTGCTGCATTTTTAAATGCTGATGTGTGGCAAATTTAGCATTGTTTCAAAATTCTGAAGATATTCATTTTCAGGTTCATTTATTATCTGCTGGAAATCTATCCTTTGATAACTGGATGCAGATGTAGCCACGAGAGTGATATAATTGCCTGTGGAGCTAGGTATGCATTTTAAGTATTGCTAAGCTACAGGGTCCAGTTTCCCCGGGATATGTATGACTCTTGTGAATGCCAGTTGCACACATTCCAGAGAAGAGCATATGTCCCTAAAGCTACAGTGTCCTTCGTGCATAGCCTCCAATCCTCTACAAAGCTTACATTTCACAGGATTCGACATTATTGGTTCTTTTGGGATCAATGAGAAACTCACCACCCATCTCCAGTATCTCTGAATTACAGAGCAGAACCAGATCAAACACAGAAGAGTTCCCTCATTTATCCTGCCTCTGTAATACATCAGAGTGTGTGCTGCATTCATTTTGTGTAGGCGGGCTGGTGTCTAATGTACTCTGTGAACATATTTATAAAGGATTAACCTGTGCCTGGTGTTCCTAAAAACTGATTTAGTTAAAATACATATTTTATTCTACTTGTCTCAACCATACAAATCATTCCTGTTTAGCTTTGATGTTAGTCATTTTTGCTGCAGTGTAATGCACTGCACATTATCAGTAGTCCTGCTATGTATGACAGGCTTTTTTCCCCCAGCCAATGCTTCTCAGTGCATTGTATCATCTGTGTCTGAGAATTTTAACCTGCAGTGAAAGCATTCACTAATAGAATGTACTGCCTAGCAAATGCTGCAACACTGAGGGTTTGAATAGGGTGCTTTTTCTTTCAAAGTGTTTAGAAGCAAACTGGGTGTAGAAGGTCAGGAATCGCAAGTGCTGGGAAGGACCTGGATGCACTTTGTACCTGGAATGCTCTGTGTTGTGCACACACACTCTGACCTGCCACCTGTCACACTAAGAAGGATCCAGTAAAGTGAAGCTCCTGGACTGCAAACAATTGCAGCCCTACCTCCCACCAGCCCCAAGTTAAGTATGTATATTTAAAATTATTTACTTTGACACAGGCAATATTTAGAAATTTGTTTTATATAGGAAGAGGATTAAAAGGAAATGCTAATTAATACCTTGGCAACACGGAATTCTGATCTTAACCTGCAATATGTGAAGATAGCTCCAAAACGTGAAGAGCAGTTTGAGAAGTTGCTGACTAGGAACTTGGGATAAAACTGAAAAAGGGCAGAATTCTGATGAAGGATTAAGGGTAATTTATTAAAGTTATCCACCATAGGGAAAATGACCAAAGCAAACACTGGAAAACCTGTTTCTTCAGACCTTTGACAGCCAGACTTAAGGTTTCTTTTTACCTTGATTTTCAACCAAGAATTCAAGTCTTGGTTTGGTTTTGGTGTTTTGATTTTTATTTTGTGTTAGCCTATAATGGGATAGCAGCTATGTGGAAAAGCTCATAGAGTTTTCAGTATCTTCTAGTAGAAAGGAATAGTGATAGTTGATTATACTTTCATTGCTCATCTGATTGCCATTGAATTCAAGGAGAGGCACTATAAATTCTGTTCTTGATACCACAGTTTTTGCATAACTGCTGTATCAGATATTATTTATTGTACCATCAGTACATCTTATCTGGATATAAGAAAACACAAAAATCAGTGTGTGTAGCAGGGGGAGGAAGATTCTTCTTAGCAGCCCATCAGGTGGTTTTTCTAGTTCATTTTCTTCCCCATTGTTCAGATACTAACTCAGAAGCTTGCAAATGTTTCTGTTTCTTGCCAAGACAGTGGTGCTTTTGCCCTGGCACACATTAATTTTTTTTCCCTTTTCTTGTGTTTTGAGTGCAGCTGAACAACAAATTTCTCTCTGTTTAACAAGCAACTTCCTCATATTAAAAGTTTTTTTCCAAACCGAACTATCTTTTTTTTTTTAAATTTTATTATTTTTTTTAATTTCGGCACAGTTCTGCATTTATGTTTGTTAATTCAATACTGACAAGTGAATAACAGCAAGTGCAGCAATACTGTGTGTTTGTGGGCTTTCAGAACAGCCCCTCTGGGACCTGATCCTGTCTGTCACAAGGAGCCACGGCAGCAGCCGTGCTTTGAGAGGTAGCCAGTAAGACAGGAAGTTGGTATTTATGAAACGAGAGTGGCTCCTTCAAAAGAAATTTAACCTGTTTCCTGTGATTCCATGTGCAATAGTCTCAATAGTAGTCTCAGAAATTTTCATGCTAGTTACACTCATTTTTAGCCCCTCTCTGAAACAGAGATAGTTTTGTTTTACAGCAGCAAAATAATTTGCTGCCTGTTTTCTCACCAATGTAAGAGACTTTCTTTAAGTGGAAGTTGGAGGCCAAAGGAGGACATGGATAGATGGATGGATGTGTGTGTACGTGCATCTAGAGTTCTTTTGTTCTCTCCCTGTTAGCTTTGACTGTTAAAACAGCCATTTCAGTAATTTCTTGGCTGGCTTTGCAGGGAATAAAATCTTGGTCTTTGCTGCTCCTGGAAGAGAGGTTGTCATAATGTTGCTCCCCCACTTGACTGACAGACACCTTTGCGAACACACAGCATGTTTCATCTCAAAGCACTCGATGAATATCCTTAACCTCCCCCCCGGACCAGCCCACCTCTACTCGCAGTGCTCCTTGTCTTTTCTCGCAGGATCGCAATCCTTGCCTTTTGTTCCCCCTTCTCAGGAGTTAATACCTCCCCACCTTACAAGTCAGCAGCAGATTCTGTCAGTTTTAAACCCCAAATAACAAACCCTCCTACCCTGAAGGTCTTTTCCTTTCAAGCATGTATTTTTCTAGCCTGTGAGGGAGTCAGTGCCATAACCCTGAGTTTTTCTGGAACAGTTTCTAAGCCTGTATTTGTGTATCATGAATATCTTCCAAAGAGGGAATGAACATCCCCTCTTCTGGCAGCTCCTGTATTTTGTGCCTTCCTGCCCTCCCTCCCCACCATCCTCCACTCCTTATATGCCCCTTCGCATCGTCCCCTCTACATGTGATGTCTCCTTTCAAATCCTCATTCACTGCTGCTCTTAACTCAGCCTGCTCCAGCCATTGCCTGACAATGCAGTCACAGCCCAGACCCCAAATATTTTTTGCCTCTGTTGAGGGGTCCCACTGTTGGTCTTTTGCAGATTTCCAGAAACCTGGATGACCCATGACATGAGTTTCCATCTTTCGCATTCCTCCACACTCTGTTTCCCTATCTGCTGAATTTCTGTGGCCTGAAAAAGAAAGCATCAGCTTGTTTGTTTTTTTTCTTTTTACTCCATTTAAGATCTCTGGGGGCACATCCCCACCTTTCTAGCTGAGGGGTTTTTTTTTGCAGTCTGTGGTTTTGCTTCTTGCTTCCTAAAATGCTGCTGTGAAGAAATACTAGACACCTGCCCTGGGGACAGTTGAGTGTCTCTAAGCCAGAGAGAGGAGACTGCTGGCTTAGAGGCAAGAGGTGACTCCTCCACAGAAACGTAAAATAGCTGACATATAGGGCCAGCATTAACAGAATTTGTGTTCATTTCAAAGACACAGAAAATGATCCTGAAGATAAATTGAAGATCTGAGATTACTAGGTGATCTGATGATCTCCATCATTTTATCACTAGTGTTTGCTGTTTCTGACACACTTGCCGAGCACAACATGTTAAACTGTGCACTGTGTATTCAGTTTTTTCCCTTTACCTCCTCACCCTGTCCCACCTTACTTTAAAATGTCAGCTGCTTAGAAATCAAAGGCATTTTTTCAGATGGTGGCATGTCAGGTAGGTATATAAGAGACAGAGGGGTTTAAATACAGGGAGGATAAAACTATCATGATGACTGAGGCTCTGGCATTCTTTGCAGCATGCATGACAGGGAGAATGTCCTTCCCTGGAGGAAGCTCACAGCTCCTGTTACTGACAATTACTATGGGGTTTTAGACATGACAGTGATTCAAGGTTTCTTTTCAGTCTCTGCTGGTTTTTTTTCGCCTCCCCAAACCCAGGGAGCTGAGAGCCAGGCTAGGCTGACCGCTCCAGCAGCCCTGTGTGTGTGTAAGCTCCCCGGTGTCTCCCTTTCACCTGCTCTGCAGTGCCTCCCGAACACGCGGTGCTCCAGCAGGGAGGCTGTCTCGGAGCCCAGCTGCATAACACTGCTGCACAGCAATGATTTCGCTCCCTGGTGACTCACTGCATTTTGCACCTGATGGTAAAAGATAATCTGTCACCTTAAATCCTACTAGTTCTGCAAGATAGCTTTTATATAATCAGTGGGTACTTTTACCCTCTTTTGTCCAAACGTGAATATAAGGTCCAGCTTGAATCCCCCATATATTTTTTTAAAGAAAGCAGCTGTGTTGTCCTTCAGGAAAACAGCTTGTAATTTAGCATTACTGTGTTATATCCCCTAGGCAACGCGTTCTGTCTTCAGGACATATATTTATCACAGACATCACAGTATCTCTATGGTGGTTTAGTTTTCCATCAAGGAAAGCTAAAAGAGCATTTAATTCCGTAAAGCTCTGATTGATCTTCACCACAATGTACCTCTGGTGTTTTTCTCAATGTCTCCTCTGCTGAACAAGATTTCTTCTTCCACTTTTGATGTCTCAGAAGTCTGAACTGATCTCAGAAGTGTGGGCTTGCTTTGCCTTCTAGCGCTACCTGTCTTTGTGCTTGGCAGAGCTTTCCTGTCCTTTGGTCAGCTCTGGAGTCCTGGTTAGCTCCATCAGCCAGTGGCTCTTTGCCTCACTCAGGAGGCTACCTGTGGAGAATTGAATGTATGTCAGCAAGGAAATAATCTGCCAGCTTGGATGGCTTTCACTTCTTGTTTTCAGTTTCATTTTTGGTATTATAAAACAGTCATGGAGAGTAGATAGATGGACACATCTTAAGGTGTTCAATTAAGATGAACAGAAATATCATGGCCCCGCTACTTGCTCTGAAACTGTTCCCTATTCTTAACAGAAGCTGCTTTGTTAATTGCTCCTTCTTCTGGTGATCATTTCACCCTTGAGATCAGAGAAGTGCCCTTCTATTGTTACAAATTCTGATCCCAAAAAACACTAGAAACCAAGCTTGGTCTTCTGAATAGCAGATACGGAGTGCTACAGCACTTGTCAAATGTATTTGACCAGTGCATATGGCTTGAGAAAAAAGCAAACAAGCAAGGAAGAACTGGGAATGCAAATTTTTTAGAAATCTTTCAAAGTCTGCCGTAATTGGCATGATAAATGCAAGGCTCTTTCTGCTTTTCATAACACTGGTAATATCAGTTTATGATAAAAAGCTATTCTGAGTTACACAAGAAGGTAAGATATTTGCCAAAAAAATTATTGAGTTTCAATTCTATTTTTTTTATAATGGACATGAAGTGCCATCCATGCTGAATGACTGTTGGCATTCGACTTACCACTGAGCAACTGTATGTTGATGGATAAGCCAGTCTCATCCAAGTGTCAGGAAGATTATAAAAAAAAAGAGCTGTCTGTAGTTGCTCCATCTCTGAGGAGATTGCCAACTCACCCTAACAAAAGAAAACATTAGTGTGCTATTTGCGTCTCACAAAGAGACTGTGATAAGATGACATGATAAATGATAGAGGGCTTTTTTTTTTCCCCCAGTAAAAACACATAAGGTAGCTAAATCATCAAGTGTAAAGAATATTTTGGCTCTTGCCACTGGGGTGAGTCATTCATTTTTTAAAAAGGGGAAACAGTCAGAAAAACAAGAGTGTAGGTTCTGGGTTTTCACTCTAATTGCATTAAGTAATTATATGATATAGTAATTCATATACATACACATGGAAGCACCCACCTACGCATATGTACAGAGAGAAAATGATAAAGGGCCAAATTACTAACTTGCTTTCTGATATCCCACAGAAAATTGTGCATGCAATCAAGCTACCATTCTGCTGGCTTGCTTGCACTAATGGCTATTTGAGTGCCCATGTTTTGTTACTCTGAATTAAAGATCAAAAGGAAGGTAATTTTAGGTAGCAAAAAAGGAGGTCTCTTAAACTAGCTCTATGAATTAGAATTTCAGTACCTACTTTTGGAGTGGTATGCACTAACTACAGCTCTGCATGGATTTACCACAATTGTCTGTGCAAATTGCAAGCAATGCCTAAGAAGCTACTTGGTTGCCCAGTTATGTGATTGAACATGTATTACATGTTAGTGCTGCAGGTACGTTGCTGTTTGAGATTGCTAGATATTATGAAAATTTGGCCTTCTATGATTAAGAATGTTACATGTTGCTCGTCAGCACTTTGTTGCTGCTGAGAGACATATTATTACCAAAAATTGCTGAAGATGTGTGATGAGTTGCCCATGTCCTTTTCACCTCACTTTGCTGCACTCACCAGACACACAGTGAGACCAGGACTTGGGTGTTGCTGATGCTGCCCCTTTACCTGCACTTAGTGGCCATCTCCTAATGACAGTCAAATGCCACATCCTGATGGTTTTGAAGATATTGATCATTTGACACAATCTGAACCATGTGCCTTTTCCAGCAGGGATCTATAAAAAGTAGTGTTCATTTTTGGCATCAGAAGGTCTCTCGAGGCATCCAACAGCTGCTTCCCTTCTCTTCTATGGATTGCCTAAACCACAAATGAACATATACCATAACTAGCAACCAGATCTCTTCGCAGTTACAACAGAAGAGACAAATTTCTGCAATGGTAGAAGAGAAGAATATGCCAACCTTCCTTCCATGTCTGCACTGAAACAGGAATCAGGCCATAATAAGAGGCCTTGCATTTTGCTTCCCAGTGTGCAGAGAGACAATTTCAGTGTCCTGAGCAGTTTCATGAGAATTTTTTCCACACAAATTAAAACAATTTGATGTATGGAGATGAGTTACATGTTTGGAGTAGGCAGTTTATGAAGACACAGTTTTTTGAAATGAGAAAATGAGAAAAAAGCACCCCAAGTGTCACTTACAACTGCCTGTTACTGGCATCTACACTGATGCTATTTAAAGCCATGCATCCCCTAAGATTAGTAAAGCAAAGCACATATATCTTCAGACCTAAGTTAAGTTCTTGAAGAGAATGCCTTACCTCATACATGAGTGGATTCAGTCTTTCATATGCTGGAAAACAAATCAGTTTATGTGAGTATCATTCTGCTGGTGTTTGAGTGAAGTATCTAATCTTCCTTTCTTCTGAAAGGTTTTTTGCTTTATGTTCTCTAGCTCTGCCTTCATCCTCAAGAGATACCATGTTGCATGAGGTGTCTCTTGTACCCAGAAGCGCATAAATGTAAAGGAGATTATAAAAACTGCATAAATGTAAACTAAGTTATAAACTTTGCATATTTTAACTTCATGTGGTGAAAGCATTTCTGTGCCTTCGTGTCATAGTATGAAGGATATGAAGGATTTATCCTGTGAAATGGAGGAGAGGAAGACTTATGTATATCCATGTTAGGAAGAAAAGAAAATTCTGCCTTATAGTTTGGAAATAATGGCATTTTGCAACCTGGCAAAGGATCCTAAATGGCACAATGCTATTAATATATTGTAACATTCCAGCAAGATATTTTTTTCTCTGTGGCGCAAAATAATGTGTGTATTTATGTCTCAAGTATACTAGAGATCCCTCATTGCAAATTTCAGGTTGAATCCCTGCAAAAAAAACAGGTACGAAAATATCTAATTCAATTGAAATTGGTGTCCATAGGAGGAAAAACCGCCAAACATAAACCCACAGACATAGGCAAAAACTGTCTTGTGACAAATTTAAAGCCTGCTCTATGTTTTGACTGACCTTGTCTTCCACAGCTGAGGAGACTCCTTCCCCAGTCACTCCTTAGTGACCGAGTATTTGAATTGCAGCTCTAATAGCATATGGAGCATGTTGTCTGCAGTTATTACAAAAGCAATCTCCACATTGGGGTGCAGGCCATAACGTATGGCACTGTGGGGAGGTAGCATTTTATCCCTATTTTTATGGTATCCTTCATAATCCGGGTTTGAAGAGACTGCAAACCCTGAAGCAAGCACTGACTTCGTATCAACCTGTCAAAAAAATAATAAAAACCTTGTCACTAAGACACTGCTGGCAATCCTCACTAGACAGAATAAGGAACCTGCTTAGGCATAAATGAAATAGTTCTATTATGGAGTCATTGTTGAGAACAAGACTTTTATATCACTATTATATCTGTGGAAATCAATCTAATTTGTTCCTCATTTTAATTAGTCCCTTTATGTCACATCCAAGTTTTGATGCTTGCAAGAAAAAAGAGGAATTTTTTAATAATCAGATTATCCTTCCAAAAGAAAACAGCAGAAAGATAATTTTAATTTAAAAATAAAGAGACAGGAATATTCTTAAAAGAAAAATGTTATTTCTTCCAAATTATGAAGTGCTGCTCTCTGGTGTAACATTATTATTCTGTGTAGCAACTTATTAAATGAAGCAATTTATGGTAGCATCTCTGAAAAATGCCATCCTTTATTGAAATGAAAGCAAGTAATAGCATAAGGACTGTAAAATAAAAAGGCAGAATATCTTCTTTTAGACCATTACAAAAATACATGTATTGTCTATTTGAAAATCAATACAGTATCATAAAATAAAATGGAGCTGTGGTATCATCATCATAATTTCTATTTCAAATGGTTTGCTGAGAGCCAAATTGTGTCTTTTATGGAAAAAGAATGACAAATGGTTTAATTCAATATCACACGCATGTGTATATGTGAGGCTGAAATTCTGCTAAAACTCAAAGCTGTTAGGCAAATATTTTAGTATCACCACAAGTTTAAAAACAACAGACATGTGGGAGTGCATCCATTTATTTACACTTGTACTGACTTAAAATTCAAAATGCTATTTGAAGCTTTTAAAGTACTGCTGTGGGATGTTAAATTACTGCTGAATTCTTACTGTTCTGAGATACCTTTCAACCTGCCAAGATGCATGATGATGATAATAATAATAATAACAGCAGTAGTGTGGGGATCCTTAAAATAATGTGGGGCTTATTTCTGTAAGATAAATACCATTTTCACTAACCCGTGTTTTATGATTCAGCATTTCTAATACAATAAAGTGAAATAATGAAAGTAAAACAACAACAGGTTTGTGTGGGCTGGGAGGGGGAAAACGAGCACGTGCATTGTCAGAATTTCTGCAGAAATCGTAGGGGGAAAAAAAAAGATCATTTAAGTGGCGCTTCCCTCTCTCTTCTCCACGGGGAAAATTCCTCTTCTTGTTTTTAGTGTTCGCTACATTTCCTTCTTTTATTCCTTTTTTCTGATCTCGTCCTTTTGTTCCCCTCGTCTCCTCGGACGGCTCTCTTTCCTCCCGCAGCGGGAGCTGCTGGCGGCGGGGCCGGGGCGCGGCGGCCGCGGGGCGCTGCAGGTGAGCGGGGCGCTGCAGGTGAGCGGGGCGCTGCAGGTGAGCGGGCCGCGGGGGCGGCAGGCGGGGGAGCCGCGGGCGGGGCGCGGCCGTGCGGGCCTGGGCACCGCTGCCTCCCTCCCCGCCCTGTCTCCGTCCCGGGGACAGCGCGCCTATGGAGACCCCGCCTGTGGCGCCGGCAGCTTCTACATCTGCCTTGCTCCGGGCTGCGGGGGACGAGGAGGCGAGATGGCAAATGTGTTCTCAGGTGAGGATGGGCGCTGTGAACCGCCCGTCTCGGCCGCGCCTGGCTCACACGGGCCGGGAAGGGGCTTGTTGGCTACCTGCTCCCATCACCAGCTGACAAATGCCGGCTTCACTGAGGAGCCCTCCGCCCGCCAGGCACGGCCACTGCCACAGGTCATCACCAAATGCCCCACAGATATGGGAGAGGACTTTTCCGCCTCTTGCTGAAATAGTTGTCGCACACGGACCTTTGGTCATTATCGCCGCTCGGCCGCAGCAGAGCGGGCACGGCTCTGCAAGAAATCTTTGTATTGCTATGGGATCAGAGGTCACCGCTGCACGGGACTAGGGCTGGTTTATTAAACAGCCGAGTCTGTTTAAGGTGTAATTCCTCAGGAAGAGCAGTGCGCTTGTGGCCATTTAAACGAGTTAACAGAGCGTGCCCGTTCAAGCCCGTGTGTGCTTTTCCCCAGGCACGAACCCCAGCTCGACGGGCGCCGGCCGAGTCGCCTCAGCCCCGCAGGTCTGTGACCTCTGGTTCCTGCCCATGTCCCATTCCTGTCCTCCGGGTGGAACCAGTGGAAGAAAGTGCAGGATGCGCCTTGGTTGTGCCGACCCCGCTCCAGCCGCGCTGGTAATGGCCGGGCTCACACAGGCGCCCGGCCGGGAGGCGCTGGGCCGGGGGCGGGTTACGGACTCTCCCCGCCGGCGCCCGGGTGTTGGCAGCGCGGCCCTGCGTGGGGAGTCCCGAACGCCCCAACTCCAGCGTTAACACGAGCGTCTGCGAGAAGGAAACCTCCCCTGGAGGCCGGGGCCGCCGGCCCAGCCCCGCAGCGCTGCCCGGGGTCAAACG
>JANRGV010000104.1:4723765-4767445 GCA_024734035.1 Alethe castanea | reverse complement strand
TGATCTATGCAAACTATTTAAGACAAAATACATAATCATCTCACTGTTCTCTTACTGTCTGACATACATCAATGTGAACTTTTGAAGTTGGATTTATTTTGTGCCACGGAATCCTGAATAGTGATGCTACAGCTTTGAATCTTTGGAAACTTGCACTTCAAAGCAGCTCTTGCTTGGCTCTGTTTCGAGATGAGGTGTTCCATATTCACAAAGCTGCAGAAGATTTGTTTGTAAACATAAGAGGGTAAGTTTTTGTTCTTCTTTCAGAATCTCTGCTAAAAACACCACATTTCTTGAAGAATTGTTTCATACAGATTACTTCTGCTCCACATAAGTTCTGCTTAGGTACACAAAGATTTTTGCTTGGTATCTCGACTGTTACTTTAATGCATAAGTTTTAGGGGCCTGATCTCATAACCACCACACCTTTTTTTATCTCAGTTCTGAAAGCCTGGTGAGTCAGTCTCTAAAATGGCAAGTCTGTAAGATTAATGATCTCACCCACAAATCTTGATTTACTGAAGGGAAATGATTTTACGAATGTGGAGTTGGCTTGAAAAATTGCATCTTGCTGTCACTGTTTCTGCAGTACATTATATAAAAACTCAGAAACAAAGTTGAGACCTCTACCAGCAAATACCAGGAGCACTTCAGTAGAAAGTATTTTTGGTTTGGGCATCTAGTTTTGGCATTTAGCTCTTCTCAGGAGCTGGTTTTTGCTGTATCCTGCTTGCTATAGCATTGTAGCTCCTCTCAAGTCCCACTCGGCTCTTTCTAAAATGTGCTACTGATTCTTATACCATATCTGGTTGGTTTTTATTTGCAGCTACAACAAGCGTATTAATGACATCAGAGAGTGCAAAGAAGCTGCTGTTTCACATGCGTAAGTGTCTTAAAAGGTTTTTCTGATAGATGCTGGGATTGGTTTTCTTAAAATCATAAAGATTGTATAAATAGAATTAATCAAGTGCTGAATTAGTCATGCATTTTCAAATGAGATCATTTACTGATTGTTCATTTAAATCTGGATTTGCTTTGTGTCATTACTGATTTAACTTCCCAAGTTTTAGATTATTTTTGTAAATTATCAGGATGGAAGCATTCAGTTTATTTACTATTCACAAAATAAGAATGCAGATTAAATAGAAATGTTTTGATGTAATCAAATGCACATCACAGAGAGGAAGCAGAGATCTTGGGGTTTAAATTCATTGATACTTCCAGAATATATGGTGTTGAGGATGAGGATGCCATTTTTTTGAACCACATTCTTCAGAATTGTGAACTTTTGAAGTTGGTATAATACAATCTGCTTATGTTTAGTCTTAAATGCTTTTGAAAATCAAGTATTCTGTGGGTAGCACAGTGGATAATGTACATTCTTTTGATGCAGGGGTTCAATGCATAGAGAGAGACGCAAGTTTTTACGTTCTGCACTCAAAGAACTAGCCACTGTCTTGTCTGATCAGCCAGGCCTCTTGGGTCCCAAGGTAATTGATAGCTTTTATGGTTTGCATTTGTGCAAAAACCAGTGTATTTCTCAATGGTAAATCCAATATTTACTTTCTTTGATGGGAAAAAACTCTTCACTCTGAGAAAATCTATTTAAATCTAAAAGATTTTTAAATTCTTGGGTTTTAGAGACTAGTTGCCTCTTGAGTGCACCAACTATTCAGCTGTTGTGTATATTGATAAGCTTGTGAACAATTTTTGTTTTTCAGGCACTTTTTGTATTTATGGCATTATCCTTTGCTCGTGATGAAATTATTTGGCTTCTTCGTCATGCAGATAATATGCCAAAGAAGAGTGCAGATGATTTCATAGATAAGTATGTTCATTTTTAGTGCAATACCTTCAATACTAGAATTTCACAGACAAAATAAATTTGAAGGCAATGGAATCTCAGAATAGATTGGCTATATGGAGCAGCTGGGAACGTTCAGAAAATTTTTACTTGGGAATATTAAGTGTCCCCATCAAAACAGAAAACTAAAAGTACTGTTGTAGAAATTGGAGCACATCAATGAAAATTCATTTATAAAATAAAAATATTTTGTTTATTTAACTTTGAATAGGCAAAAATAAAGCTTTTTCATGTCTTCACTGATTTTGCATTAATCAAATCAATGCAGGAGGCAAGAAAACTTTCAAAAAGCTTTATTTGTTGATTTGTTGAATGTCTCTGTAGCAAAACTGCATTTTAAATCATCTAAGTTTTATTTATGCAATAGAGCATTAGTGTTACCATAAACAGATGGTGAAAATGAGAAATATGATTACAGGATCTTACAAATGTGGATAGGTAGGAGAATTTTCAATATTATTGGACACAAGATTGAACTGAAAGACTGCAGGATATTAACCAATAACAATCACAAGGCCATTTATAGAGCTGGAGTGGGAAAATCTTGGAATTTCTCCACAGGATTTAGGTGCTAAGGAAGGATGGAGGTTCCAGAGCCTCTCTGAAACAACCTGTGCAAGTATTTAACCATCCTCTTGGCTTGGAAACAAAACAGAAAAGCAGTTATTAAACTTGTATTTTTCAGGTTTAACCACTTTTTAAGAAAAGCATTTTTTCAAATGGAGCTATACAGAAGGGCTTCTCATTCAGAAAATGAACTGAATAGTTGTACAAACTTTTGAGGATTATTATGGTGATATCCTGCTAACTTATGTTCTGTTGAGTGGATTTGATCTTGCAGAGAAAATTACCTATGTAAGCTCTTTTTACAACATTAACAAATATTTTCATACAGAAATTAGCTATTGATAATTGTTTTAAAAGCAAGCTGTAGGAGAAAATCCTCTTGAGAAGCATCCCACTGATAGAAGTCTGTTTTAATATTTTGAGTGATATTTGTAAGCTTTTCCTTGTCTTTCTGTCTAGGCACATAGCTGAGCTAATATTCTACATGGAGGAGCTCAGGGCACACGTACGGAAATACGGACCAGTGATGCAGAGATATTATGTGCAGTATCTCTCTGGTTTTGATGCAGTGGTCTTAAATGAGCTCGTGCAGGTATGGCAACATCATGGTTCTGGGTTCTCAAATGCAAATTTTGACAAGGGCTTTTTGTCCAAAATGACATCATAAAATGCATCCCAGTTTGTGGATTTTGTTGAACTTCACAGAATAAAACAAATTAACTTACTGTTTAGTTCTGGGATTTAGAGTTATACTTGAGGTTCCTGTATAGAATCACAGATTCTCCCAAGCTGGAAGGGACACACAAGGCTCATCAAAGTCCTGGCCCTGCACAGTTCACCCCAACAATCCCACCCCGTGCCTGAGAGCATTGTCCAAACTCTCCTTGAGCTTTGGCAACCTTGGGGCTGTGACCCAAGCCCTGGGCATCCTGCTTAGTGCCCAACCACTCTCTGAGGGAGGAACCTTTTCCTAATACCCAACCTAAACCTCCTCTGATGCAGCTTCATATCATTATGAGTGGTGTGAATTTATATGCTTCAGTATTCATATATGAATATTATGAAGCACTGTTATGTTTAGAGTTATGTTTGAAACAGGTGCTATCACTGAAGGGGGATAGAAACCTTTTCTTATTTAGCCCAACCAAGAAATGATAAACTTTCTGACGTACTTGGGTTTTATTCCCTAGTGACCCCACTAGATAGAGCCCAAACTGAAAAAAAAGGGAAAAAAATGAGCTTGAATTTTAGTTGCCATCAATTCGTAACAGCTATCAAGCACCAGATTAGACAGTGATTGAGTAGTAATTTGGATTTTTTCAGCCTTTAGGTTTCAATTTCAGTTATTTCTGGAATTATAAGAAACTTGTGCATTGCATTATTTAACAGAAGTGTGGTCCTATTAGTGGCTAAAACTAAAAAGATTCGTGTTGCATTTTGTAAAATTTGAATGTTTAGTAAAATAAATCTGAATTTTTAATAAAATAAAATTGAGAGAGGGGTTTTTAGGTAAAGCGATGCTGATGTGGGCACTGTTATATCCTGCTGTAGCCAAGTTTTCTTTGCAGACAGGACAGAAAATGTAGTATAGCTATGTTTACTGGCAGATTTTCCCATTTTGAGCTGTTATTGGTTTGGAAGCAATCTTTTCTAGGTATTTGTCATCAACCAATGAATTAAAAGGTGAAAGCTATTAAATAGCACTATTTTAAATATTCCATGGATTAAGTTATCTCTTGCAGGTTTTTGAACATTTCAGAGTGTAACTGATAAATGGGGCATGGATATTGACATTGTTTCATAAACCAAGTTTAAAGTAATAATAATAATAGCAACAACATTTATTTTAGAATCTTTCAGTGTGCCCAGAGGATGAATCAATCATCATGTCCTCTTTTGTAAACACAATGACTTCACTAAGTGTGAAACAAGGTAAGTTTAAGTTATCTTGGAAAACTGGTAACAGACTGGCAGATTCCTCTGAAAAGTTTCATCACTTTTGTTTCATGTAATCAGTAGAGGGAGAAAGACTGCATTTGTTCCCTTTTTTCTCTTTCATTTTTGTATCTGCTTCTTGTGGTGTATCCCTTTTCCAAAGGATGCTATTGGGTAGTAATCCTACCTTTTAATACAGAAAACATATTACACATATTTTCATCTTGATATTTTAATTCCTTTTACTGCAATTGTACTGGATCAAAATTCTTGGTAAAAACATGCGATTCATTACCCAAATAATTCTGTACTACTTTGGGGTTTTTAGAAGGTCTGATATAGTATATCTGAGTTTGTTATCATTTCCTAAGGGTTTTCTGTTCTATATTTTCCCCTGATGCAGTTGAAGATGGAGAGGTATTTGACTTCAGAGGAATGAGGTTAGATTGGTTTAGATTGCAGGTAAGAATTGGTAAATATGCATGACATTTCACTGACTTAAAACCAAAATGTTTCATAGATTACTACTGTTCTAGATTACTCTCACACTGCAAGTGGGTGACAGGCTATCTAAAAATAATCTACTCTTAAAATCAAACAAAAACTTTAACAGATAATTTGCTGTGTTATGATATAACTTTATCTGCTTTGGGTACTTTTTACAAATCATCCCTTGGGGCATTTATAACAGTTCAGAAATAGAAAGTGTTGAGGCTGAGCTGTTTGGTGGGTGTGCAGTGTGATTCAGCATGCCTAACTGGTAAGGGAGAGCTTACAAGTTTGTGTTTTGCCAATACACTTGTTCTGCAGTTTATCTGTGAGTTAGTGCCACATTCACTGGTTGTTTAGAGACTTCACTGAGAGGCAGTTTGCTTTTTTTAAGCTCTAGTGGAAAGAGAAGAATCCCTTAATTTAATTATGCAGGTGTCCTATGCATAGAGCGAACAGTATTTAACATTGGTGTCGAGCAATAGCAATGGAATTTGCACAAAAGCAAATTAAAAGCAGTTATAACATATATAAAAAAGCAGATATAACACCTGAAAAAGCATATATAACATATAAATTGTATTGTTATTTTCTTTCCAGGCCTACACCAGCGTTTCTAAAGCTTCGCTTGGTCTTGCGGACCACAGAGAACTGGGAAAAATGATGAACACAATCATTTTCCACACAAAAATGGTAGATTCTTTGGTGGAGATGTTGGTTGAAACCTCAGATCTTTCCATCTTTTGGTATGCTACTAACTTGACTGTACAAGTTTTTTATTATTTATTTTTTATTTGTCCTTGCATGTGTAATTTTTAAATAACACACTTTGTTGGGAGACAGGCCAGTGGAAGAATCGATTGGAATTTCTGGTTTCTAGCAGAATTAGTTTGAAAAATGTATTTATGAACATCCGTCAGAGATATTCTCCAAGCAGTCATATAATTGATCAGTAATCATTTGCAGGTTTTCCTTAATATTTTTTTTGGCAAAAAATGCGAGTTTTTACAGCACGTTTTTATTTTATAGAATAAAAATATGATAATGATAGTAATAATAATGTAAAATAGGTTTTCAAATAAAATGCATTAGAAGTGAATGCAGAAGTCAAACAGAAATTATGAAAGCATGGGGCAGTTTTTGGTATACAAAATGTATTTATGGTCACATTTGGTTTGTAAAGCGAATCCTATATGCAGAAAAATATATATATTTAAATGTGTGATTAGTAACTGATTAATTCTGTTCAGTTTTTATAGTCGTGCTTTTGAGAAGATGTTTCAGCAGTGTTTGGAGCTTCCCTCTCAATCAAGATACTCAATTGCATTCCCACTGCTTTGTACTCACTTTATGAGCTGCACCCATGAACTGTGCCCTGAAGAGGTAATGATTAAATTTTAGTTATTTTCATCTCTTATTCAATGTAGAGTGAACTAGAGCTGAACACTGCAAGAAAGTGTTTGCTATGGAAATCTAATATTTGAGGGAGGGGAGTGCTAAAAATGTAAAAATGGAGGTAAAATAAGTAGATGGCTTGTTACATGAGTCTTCATGCAAAAATCTCTAAATCCTTTTCTCAAATGAGAAAGCATTTTCATCTTTGCTTTAAAGAGGGGTTGGCTAGGGTACAAAAATTAGATGACTTTTCAGGCTTATATCCTAGTAAATCCCATATGCCTGTTAAAACTTAGAAGCCACAGTTTTCTTGTTAAATGGTTCATAAACTTATAGTTGAGAGAAGGAAGTAGGAATTTGGGGGTTCTGTGTGGCTTCTTACAATTTTCTTCAGTAAAAAAAACAAAAAAATAAGTGATACACAGTATAATGCAAGCATTTGCTTTGGTCAGAACTGGGTAATGGAAACCTTTTTGGTTAGAGTTAGAATTGAAAAATTACTATATTCCTTGAAGAAATGGACTCTCTGTTAAAGGAAGCAGTTTGAATCTGAGGAAATTAGTTCTCTTTTTGTTGTAAGAGCATAAGTCCTTTAGTACATTTCCTGTATGTTCATTGACTTTGGAATTACTCTGGGAGTCAACTTTGCCATTTTTATGTAGTGCTCATGAAAATGTTGTTTTTGTTCCTGACAGTGCTCATCTGAAACAATTAGTTGATTAAGATTTATTATAATATACACAATATAGGGTTTTCTTATTTAAACATAAAATTCTTTTCTGCTAAACTTCATTACAATATACTATACTATCTATATAGGTATTTTCCTTGTATGCTTTGCTTTAAATAGCTGCCAATGCTATTTATATTAGACAAGCATTAAAAAGTTTCCAGAAAAGCTTAACCCTTCAGGACAGAAGACATCTTTGAGAACAGTTATAGTAACAGTAAGAAATCTGTAGCTGAAGTCCACTAGACATTAGTGACTGTGCATTCAGCTGCAGCAAGCACATTTTGTCACAGCCAGCAGAACTTGAAATTCAATATCTGAATTGGTAACTATTATAATTTTGGAAAAATAATCTTTGCTGTGCTGCGTACAGTGTGTCACAGTGTGGCTGACAGAAAGTAAACATCAGTGGTGAAAGAAGGATTTCATCAAGACAGAGACAGAGAGTGTGCTTGTGCAGATCCAGTAACAAAGGAACAGAATCCAGAAATTAATGCAGCAGGGCTTTATTATGGACTTTCTCAGTGATCTGAAGAATACTGCTTTCTCTATAGCTTGAGTTGCATGCTCATAGACTAGACATGTGCATACTAGACTTAGTATTGGCACATATTAATGAAGAGGACGTTCACAGACACCTTGGAATATTGACCACATTAAAGTAGATTTGGTCCAAAATTAAATGTGAAAGCCTACTTCTTCAAAAAATTTTTTTTGCCTCTTTTTACAAAAAAAGAAAGTATTTTTAATGGCAGCTTTGAAAATTTAATGGTTCAAATTGCTGCCAAAAAAAAAAATTAGCCTAGAGTCAGGATTATTGAGGACTAATTAATTAATTATTTCCCATATCCCAGTTATGTGCTAAGTGAACTGTTCTCTGCAGTACTGTAGGACTGATGGGAAATTGCTTCCTTTTCTCCTTTTTTTACAGCGACATCACATTGGAGATCGTAGTCTTTCCTTGTGTAACATGTTCTTGGATGAAATGGCTAAGCAGGCTCGAAATCTTATCACAGATATTTGCACAGAACAATGTACACTGAGTGATCAAGTGAGTATGGTTGTATTTTAATTTTAATTCTCCTTTGTATTTTAATTCTCCTTTGAGATATTCTCCAGTCAATTTTCTGGATATTTTTTGTTTGCTTTTTTCTCTGTGTTTTGCGTCAACTTTCTGTTTATAAAATTGAAGGTGATTTGAGCAAGAGTTTTTAATACTAGAATTTTGTCAAAGAAAGACTGTGTTATTTGTGTGATGAAGTGTGCTAAAAAACTGGATTTTAATTTAGAGGGGCTATTTCTTTTTGTTCACTAGTTGTTGCCAAAACATTGTGCCAAAACCATCAGTCAAGCAGTGAACAAGAAGTCAAAAAAACAGACTGGAAAGAAAGGAGAACCTGAAAGGGAGAAACCAGGAGTAGAAAGCATGAGGAAAAACAGATTGGTTGTGACAAAGTAAGCTGCTTCTTCTGTTCTTTTCACCTTGAATCCCAAGTCAAAATGTGGTTTACATATGGAATGCGAGATGATAGGGTAGGAATCATAAGATTAATAATACGATAGGTGTAAGGAGAGATCAGATATCGGGATGGTAGAGTGATAAAAGTATGAAAAGGAAGAAAGATAAAGGAAAGCATGTGATTGGATTGCCTAAATTCACACACTGCTGAAGGGGGAGGAAGGGGTTTTGCTACAGTTGCAGCAGAGAACTGTAAAGATTAGAGAAATTGGTGGAAAAGAACTTAGTTTAAGATTTGCTCCCCCAATATTTTTAGGTTTTTATTACTGCCTGCTGGTAAACATTGTTTGTATTGTTTAGTTCAGTTAAGGGAAAAATCACTTAAATGTCAATTCTTTTTTTTTTTAAAGATGGTACTTTAATACATGTGGCTTCCAGAAAGATGGAGAGCGAAAGTGGGGTAAAAAATACATATGTCTATATATATGTATTAAAAAAATATATCTCACATCACTGTATGCAATGCAGATAAGTATGTAGTTGTAGGATGTGTTCTTGGCCAAAATATTGGTTTTTAAATATGCTAGAAAAGTTTCTCGAAGCAGAACATGATAATGAAGAGTTAAACCTGTACCTGCTTTTGAGGCATTATCCATTCAGCATGTGCCTTCCATGATAATGTACACTTCTATTACATTAAATATTTTTCTTAATTTCTTGTCTGTTCTTAAAGCCTGGACAAACTGCATACTGCACTTTCTGAGCTCTGCTTCTCAATCAATTATGTACCAAACATGGTGGTTTGGGAGCACACATTTACCCCAAGAGAATATTTGACATCTCACCTGGAAATCCGCTTTACCAAGTAAGAAATATTGTAGAGTTAGAAGCATTGATACACAAGCCTTTGCTACTTTTTTTTATGAAATATTTTGTATTTACTACATTAAACTACGTTTAAGAGGTGGATTGTGAAAACCATGAGTGGAATCCCAACTAAATGATGATTAAGTTACATGTGCAGACATACACAATAGTCAATTCCTGTTTCAAAATAAAATGTGTTGAAATCCATATAATCTATTTAACAGTCAGATCCTGCATTCCCAATCTTATGGATTTTGTAGGAACTGGTGATGGCTGTTTTTAGGAATGTATGAAGACATACATTCCCACCGTTCTTTCACACAGTGCTGGAATGTTTTCAAGTATTTGAGTCCACTGCCTTGCTGAAAGGAGTCAAGAAGTCTAAAAATCAGAAGTCAAGATCTGACAAAGCCAACTGAGAATATGTGCAGTTACTTTTTTTTTTTTTTTAAGTGTTGATGTTTGATATTCCTGTCTGTTCTTACCTTGATCTTCCCATAATTTTTTACAGAAATAGGCAAATTATAGAGAGGACTTCATATTAAACCAGACAGCTATCCTGCTGTTTTATGCCAAAGATTACTGGTTATATATTTCAAGCAGGGTATAAGACTTGCTCAGTTTAATCATCAAGACATAATATTAGGTCACTGGAGCATTCCATCAGTAACATAAGGTGGCAAAGAAATGAAGATAACTTCGTGACATTTTAAGAAGTCAGCTGTTCAGGTTTATGAACTTAGACTGGTGTTGGTTACCTGTGCTTGTTATTTTCATTTGAGGGAGATTGACTTGTGGATTGGGGCTGCAGCAACAGGCACATTATTTTCAGAGACTGCTTTCATTTTTCTTGCTTCATGAAAGAAGTTAAAGTTATTAGCTGAGCAGAATAGATATTCAATTTATAATCAATTTTCAGACCTTCAAGTGGCATTTCTTTCAGAGGCTTGCAGTGTTCCTTAAAAGGCAGTCTTAGTGTCTCACTGTTAGGGATTTTTTTACTGTTTTAAGCTCCTCTGTGTCACGTGTGATTGGACTGGAGCTTATTATTATGCCACTTAATCTTGTTACTGTATCAATTTTGAATTTATTTTAAAATAAGAAATTGTCTCAGAGACAGACTATTGAAAATGCTTATTTACACATGTCCAAGCTGCAACAAAAGTGTTACTCTAAATAATGGGATGTTTTCCGGAATAACTCATCCTGTTCACCTGCGATGAAGGTCGTGATCTGCAGATTTATCTTTTTTTTTTTAATTGCTGTTCTGTCTTTGAAAAGTACATATTACTTAAAAGCTTAGCTCTTAAAGTCTGAGACCAGTATAAATTTAAAATAAGCGCTACAACAAGTATTTGTTTACTAAGACTTCTTTTAAGGATCCCCTGATAGTTTGTTTGAGGACCTGGTTCCAGTGACATACTGGGTAAGGTCTGTGTCCTGTATGTTAAAATGGAATATGCAGTCCTTTGTACAGTTCTGTTCTAGCTTGAAAGCTCGACTATGAGCATCTGTTATTAGAAGCCTGTTTTATTTATAGTGAGAATTTGAACAAATTGAAGTATGTCCTGCCATTTCTTGGCTCCTTGGTTAAAGATAAAAATGACTGCGTTAGCTAAAGGGAGATGTACTTTTTATAATAGGATTTCTGTTTATTTATTTTATGTGTATATTGAAGTGCTTAGTGAGTATTCTTAGTCTCATGAAATTTTTACTGGAACCACAGATACAGTTGTCTTTGGAATCCAGAATGGTTTCTAAAAATGCTGATTTGGTATGTGCATTGATCAGAGTTTTATACTTGCGGATTTGACAAGTATTCAAATAAAATTAATATTTTCCATGCTTGGAAGTGTTTCAGGCCAAGTTGCTTGGAGTTCTTGAGCAGCCTGGTCTAGTGGAAGGTGTCCCTGCCCATGGCAGGAGGGGTTGAACTACCTGGTCTTTAAGGTCCCTTCTATGATTCTCTGAAAATCTGTGGATATAAAATCATCCTTATAGCTGCATCTTTGTTGAATTTTCCTAAGAAATGAATTTATTTGTTTCCAATCCTTTTGTTTCTAAAAGGTCTATTGTGGGAATGACTATGTATAATCAAGCAACACAAGAGATTGCAAAGCCATCAGAGCTGTTGACCAGTGTGAGAGCCTATATGACAGTCCTCCAGTCAATAGAAAATTATGTACAGATTGACATTACACGAGTGTTTAACAATGTTCTGCTTCAGCAAACCCAGCATTTAGATAGTCATGGTGAGCCAACCATCACCAGTCTGTACACAAATTGGTAAGTATTCCATGAATGCTTGTTACAAAATTTTCGGAGATTTTTTTTTGTTTCTGTTGTTTAATGAAAAATCTGGAATTGGAGAAGTGGAGTTATTTAAATTTTTTTCTTAAGTTTCCAACATGTTTACTTCTCTCTGTACCTGTTAAAAGCATCTTGAAATTTGCAAACTTCTTATACTTTTTATAGGGACAAGGTATAGAGTAAAATGCAGGCATCAGTTGAACTATGAAAATAAAACTTCAGTGTATGGGCTTTGCTGTCCCTTGTCACAGAACTATACTTTATCTGTAGAGTGTACCCATGAACATGTGCCTTTTCATCTGAAACATTTCCCCTTTCTGATAAGGTATTTGGAAACTTTGCTACGGCAAGTCAGCAATGGTCACATAGCCTATTTCCCTGCTATGAAGGCATTTGTGAATTTGCCTACAGAAAATGAATTGACATTTAATGCTGAGGAATACTCTGATATATCAGGTAAACTTTGATACTTCTACTCCATATTTGTGAAGGACATGTAGTGTATTGTTTGAATAATTGGAACAACAGCAACTTTCAGAGCTGTTACTGAAATAACAGCTAACTCTTAGAGTTAACAATTGTTAGCCTTCAGTGGTATTTTAGTTTTATTCATGCTACCTCTTGTCTCACTTTTCCTATTTTTGGTCAAAGTACATTGCATTTAAGCTAAAGAGATGGGTATATGATGTGTTGGTAACTACTGCTTCAGTTTACTATCATACAAATTCTTGTCTTTAAAACTATACTGTGAGGTAAAATATTTTTGCACTTAAAATGCTAGATACATGATGGGCTGCAAATAAATGAAGAGGAAATATTTTAAGTATAACAGTTTATTTTATTTCTCAGAAATGAGAGCCCTTTCTGAACTTCTGGGACCATATGGCATGAAGTTCTTAAGTGAAAGTCTGATGTGGCACATCTCTTCACAGGTTGCTGAGCTTAAGGTAACCTTGGAAACTGATGGGTGGGAAGGCAGTAGTTCTCTGGTGAAGCTTCCTTTAGGATATTTAGTACCTATGTTTCTGCATGCCATCTTTTTAAAATGACTGCATCAAACAAACTGATAAAGCTGTGATTTTTTCTATTTTGTATTAAGTTTGCACAGGTAGTATGTGTGTATCCCACATTCTTCAACATTGAACGTGCAGAACTTTATGCAGACTGTTCATTTGTGTGTTAGATACCCTAAGTTAGAAGTAACTCTCTTTTATCATCAGTGGGAAAAGAAATGTTTTTGAAGACCTCCAGGTGTTTGTGGAGCCCTTACCCAAACCTATTGACTCTCCAAATGTTGCAGGATAATCTCAAATCTATTTTAGTAATCTCTAAGGACTTGTTTCTTAATGATGTCTGTATGTGTCTATTGTTTAGTTTACATTGATGAAAGACTTTGGGTCCTTTTTTCTCTGTTAGTTTTCCTCATTTTTACATATGTACTTCCCTCTGGCTCAACAGTAACCATTTATTATAAATGTCTGTGTTCTGATAAGTAAACCTCACATCTATTGCTCTACAAACAAATAATAAAGTTGATGCACTGAAAAAAATTGTAAATGGGGGCATGTCAAGGAAGTTCATTTCATATATACTCAAAACAGCAAACAGTGATGAGGGAACCATTTGGTACCTGTGTAACTCCTGGAAAGAAGTTTTAATAAATGTATAATATATACTACTTTCTCTGGGTAGTCATACTATTAAAAAGTCACTAATTGGCCTAGATATTTTTATATTACTTGTTTTTTTAGTGTCATTGCCAAATTTAATTCCAAGTTGTTATTACATCTCATAATTTTCAGTTATTTAACCACTGATTAAACTAAGGATTTTTTGTAACTGTTTTTGAAAAAGTACATGAATACCTAAGAGACATAAGAAACTTCCTTTCTTTCTTCAATAACAATTTATTATTAGCATACCAGACTTTCAGAAGTGTGTGGTTTTAATATATCCTGTGTTACACTTCCAAAGATCTTGTTTTCTTTGCAATCACCTTAATTGCAGTGCTGCTGAAAGGCTGAGATGTATGATAAAATGGTTTGAAGCCTTTTATTCACTGTCACAGCTTAAGAAAAGGAGCTGCTTATGCTTTCCAAGCTAGGCTAAGATCATGCAGCAGCCCTGACCTGAGTGCCCAGCCTGCCAGGGTGATTGATTCCTTATGCCCATACCAATTTTTGAGTCAGAGCATGAGGCTTTCCAGGTGAGAATGGTGTGGTTTAACTCCTCACTGTGCACAAAGTGACATCTGTCACATTTCAAGTGAATCACAGAGGCCTTTGGCAAGTGTTTGTTGCTGTACTGTTTGTTCACTTACTGAGGAGTCATCATGTTTCCTCAAAATCAGCACAATTTATGTTGTAGGTGTGTGCATTTTTTAAGAAGCAGCTTTAAATGGTATCTGAAATCTGTTGTTTTCTGATACTGCTGAGGGTAAGCAGAGCATGATGTAGATCCACATGTGCATGACCACATTTTTGGAGGAAAAAGCAAAGTAATAAAATGTTCATCTCTTTGGCTGAGATAGTTGGCTTTGCTAGAGAGCCCTGAGAACCACCTGTGTGTTTGGGGAAGGAAAGCAACAAGAGGAGTGAATAGGGAATTTATTACAAGTAGGGTTCAGCATGCTTGCTTTGCTTCCTGCAAAGCTGGACCAGGTGTCAGTTTTATATCTGAAGTTTAAGACTGGGGCAAGAAGGGAAAAATTGCCTCATTTAAGCCACTATGTGAAAACTATATTGCAGCCAATCCTTTTTAATCTTAAATTAATATGCTGGTTATTCTTTGTGAAGCTGAAAACTTGACTGAGTAGCATGGGCTATTGCCATCAATCTTGCATTCTGGAGAGCTTTGAGAGATTTAAAGTAAAATGCCAAGTTCTGATACATGGGATGGTTTAAAATTGCCCATCTTGACTTCAGTGCAATTTGACTTCCAGTATAGAAGTATATCATGTCCATGCTCATGTGCATTCCACTCAGAGTAACTGCAGGGTTTGCATTGCAAGTGTTGCCTTTTGGAAATAGGGTACTTAGCATTGAGACTGCAAAAATATTTTTATAAGAATAAACTACCTATTTTTTGCTTGAAGAAAGTTTAAAAATACAGCTTGGCACAGCCTAAATTCCTCAGCCAGCAGGAAATTTGGATCTGACATTTTAGAGATGTGATTATGCAATCTCTATAATTTAAATTTTAATCTGATAAATATTTGGAGAATGATTTCAGGAAAGCTATTACATGTACTCTAATTTTACAAGTTGCATATTTGAGAGCTGTTAAAAGTTAGACACATTTTCTTTTCTTTTGGCCAAACTGAAATGAAAGCTATTGCACTTGAGTTTGTTTCACGCTAAGGTGTTAGGACTTGGAGGTATGTCTTTGCTTTTTCATATTATAGTGGAAGAAAATTTCAAGTAAACTGCACCAAGGTTTAACAATCTGATTTCCACTCTTGATTCCATTTTACCAATGTTAAATTTCAGCACAATTAGTGAAAGCAGCAATCTAAAATAATTGATTACTTTATGAATTTATATTTTTATTGTAATATGTATCCTTTTCTCCTGAGTGGCACCAGGACCTATTGTCTGATTTTTATGGAGTTCTACTCCTTTGCTTTAAGATATGGTACACATTGCTCAGTACAAGAATCATATTCTAAGGGGTATCTAATCCTCTGCTTTTTGATTCAGAGCTTGCTTTTGTGTATAGTAGTGACTGATGATAATACTGCTATTGTAGTCCCATTAAGAACACAGTGGATACATCTGTATTCCATGAGGTTTGTTGCTTTTCTGCCAAGTTGAAATGTCCTAAATCAGGCATTTATCCAGTTAACAGGCTGAAATTTGTAGCTGACATGAATCTTTGCTTCTTTACAGAAACTTGTGGTGGAGAACGTTGAAGTTCTAACACAAATGAGGACCAGCTTTGACAAGCCAGACCAGATGGCAGCACTCTTTAAAAGATTATCATGTGGGTATCCAACAAGATCCTACTAAAGATAGTTATTTTTTAGATTTGTCTTTGTAAAGAAAATGGGAAAAATGAATTTCTCTGTATTGAATATCCATAAGCAGCAAAATGTACGTGAGCTCATATAAACTAATGGATCATTTCAAACTTTCCCAGTCTTCTTATGTACAAAGTGAGATTTCAGTGCTCTTTAGTGCACAGGCACTATATTAGTGATGAGTTTTGAGCATCATTTCTGGGATGATAATATGTAGCTGTAGCAGCAGTAATATGAAAGCCTGGTACTTAGCTTTGGAATGTGAAACAAAATAACTACAATAGACATTTTTGTCCTCAAGAAAGCACAGAACCAGTGGTAGCTAGCATCAAGTACTGTCAGCTGTGTATACTAGGTTTCATTCCAGGAAGTGGTAAATGTGATATAGTCTTCTACTGAAAATCTCATTGTGGATTCAGCCTGCTTTAGCACGGGTGATTTTGACTTTTTTTAGGAATGGCTTTGTTTCAGTACCTTGCTGTTTTCAATACTTTGTTAAATATTTTGTTTCTCTTATTTGAAGAATTGAGCTTGTAAGCATCAACACTTTGTTCATTGTTCTCTTTTCAGCTGTTGACAGTGTTTTGAAGAGGATGACAATTATTGGTGTTATCTTGTCTTTTCGGTCGTTGGCACAGGAAGCACTTAGAGATGTAAGAAAGAACTGAATATGTTCTGAATCATTTTCATTTAAGTATTTAACTTAATGAATGATAGGATATTTGAAGCTTAACTGTTCAGGAATGCTAACTCTTGAAATGTTGACAACATGTGGGTAAAATGGCAATACTCAGTTGGAACTGAACTTGGAATTGCAACTTGGGGTGAGGGAATCTATTTCTTGAGTACTGTTCAGAGAACTGTTACATTAAAACAGCAGATATAGTTTAGATCATGTTTTCAGTGTTTACTCATTTTAAAAGCTTTTATTTCACTTCTTTATTCCAAACATTTATTAGGCTTTAATGTCTTAAATCTGCAAATACAAATGCATAAAATAAAAACCCATTAAAAAAGAAAATAAGCCCAGTAAAATAATGGTAGTGTCTAACTGGTAAATAACATGGGAAGTAATTTTTCACATTTTGTATGTATTTGTATCTCTTAGGTTTTATCCTACCACATTCCTTTCCTTGTAAGTTCCATTGAGGACTTCAAAGATCACATTCCAAGAGAGACTGACATGAAGGTAATGTTTGGCTGAAAGGGTGATAGAGTCATTTTGGAGCTTAGTAATTGTGGATTTGCAGCCTCCTAATGTTCTGGGGAAAAAATCACAACCAATTGATAGAATAAGCACTCTATCTGCCTGTGATCACATTGGAGAACTTTCATAGACTTAAGAACGAGATTTATCAAGTATTCAAACATGACAAAGGGAAAGAATGCTGAGCTGCTTCACACAGTACAACTAAATATTTCAAGGACTTCTGGAAAATATAGTTAGCAGCTTAAATAAGGTACCTTTCTTCTGAATGAGAGTATGTTTCCATCCAAAAACCCTTGTTGGCACATCACATGGCTTCTGGACATGTATGCACAGTCGCTGAAATCTAGCAGGGTTTTAAATTTCTTATTGCAGATTGGAGTCTGAATATTTCAGCTGCTTAATGGTATTGCAGCAGTTTGATTTGCAGACAATGTGCACTGGGATATACAATGTACATCTCTAACTTTTCCAGAAACAAGTTTTAGAAATCTGCCCTTGAACAAAGTATGGTTTTTAAGGGCTAGAATATGTTGTTATCCCTGAAGTTCACATTTTATTGTTAACTCTTGAGGAAAGTAACTAAGTTTTCTGTGTATGAAAATTCATTAAATAACATTAACATCTTCTTCCTCTTAAAAGTTGAGAGTCCATCATTGTGAGCTTCATGATTTCAGAAGACACAGTTGAGCAGTTATATTCTGACTCATTTTCAGTTAAAATTACTGAAATTCTACATGTATGCTATTTCATTCCAAAATATAATCACACGCTCTTTGAAACTTGCAATGCTGATAAACCAGCCATGAATGTCTGATGTCCCAGAAAACTTTGAAATTCATACCTCAGCAGAGGAATTCTGTGGAAATGCTATGGAAAATTAACTTCAAATATACAAGCTCATGATGAAAATTGTATCAAAATGATGCAAGTTGCCTTTGCACTTCTCAAGAAAAGCCTTTCTAAAATTCCCACCTGTAGTTAGGGAGAAAATCATTGATCACCAGAGCATCATGTTCAATACATTATTGAACTTGAGGAATCAGCATGCAGAAGAGATGAGATGGGAAGTTCACTGCTTACTTTGCTTGATCTTTTCAGAAAGCATCCTACACCCTCTGGTATCAAAGAAGTGCTGAAAAGTAAGGATGGATAAAGGCTGCAACAGTTATCATTGAAGAGAGTATTTTACCATTAATGTTTTTAAGTTGATGATAACAGATCCTTTGAAACAGTTTAGTGGATCTCCAAAGACATCACTGAATTCATTAGTATCAGCAGATCTGAGAAAGTGTAGTAATGCTGCTTCTTCTCTGGAAGTCAGCAGAGTAATTTGCAGTCACTGGAATAATTGCATGGGAAAAAAAAAGCAAAATAAAACCCTGCTGAGGGCTGCTGTCTGGTTCTTGCCCCATAGCACTACCTATTTGCCTTCTGCTTCACATAATACTTGGCTGTTGGCCTTCTGTCTCTGCTGTAGTTCTCCTGTGATTCTTAAATATATCTATTTTGTGTGTTGGTTTGTGGGGTTTTTTTTTAGTTATAAGTGAAATAAATTCTGACTGCTGTGGGTGTACTCACTCTGCTGGTGTACACATGATACCAACAGCAGATGTCATGTCTTACGGTGTGATGTGATGCCATGTAGACTGGTTGGAGAGTTCATAGCATGTCTGGATAATGTGTGTGGAGGAGCCAGACCTGGGTGATCCTGTCCATAGTGCCTGTTGTGAATACTGGAAACTCTTGTCATGTACTCCCCCACAACTCTGCCAGAGCTTTGTCTTGAAACATCTTACTGGAGGAGCCAGGCATGTTCTGTGAGTCTGCTAACAATTAAGCCCTGGGGACAATTAGCAGCTCGTCTCTGAGCTTTCTCCTGGCCCTGTCACACACAGCTGAGCAACTGTAGGTAACAAAGTCTTCTTTTGGGATAATAAGGCAAATTATTTTTATTCTGAAAGGCATATTAAGAGACAGATCTTTGCAAGGTTTTTATACAGTGGATTGCCCTATTGAGCATATTTTGGGACATAAAAACATAGTAGTAATTTCCTATCTACTGAATTTACCAAGCAAAGTATGAATAGTTTTAAAGCTGTTGACGAAATTAATACTTGTTATGAAATGTTATTTTTATTTTATTATTCCCCAAACTTATGATTTGGAGTGACTGTCAAAATGGTAATCTCTTCTCCTTTTTTTGGATATTTTTAATATTAAATTCCTGAGCTGTCTATACAGGCTTTTAGAAACAGACTTACATTTGTTCCACTGTGTATGTAGTGGCAGGGCGAGGGGGAATGGCTTTAAGATAACAGAGGGTGGGTTGAGATTAGATATTAAGAAAAAATTCTTGACTGTGAGGTGCTGGCACAGGTTGCCCAGAGAAGCTGTGCCTGTCCCATCCCTGAGGAGTTCAAGGCCAGGTTGAACAGGGCTTGGAGCAACCTGGGATAGTGGAAGGTGTCCCTGAGTATAGCAGGGAGTGGAATGGGCATGGCTTTAAGGTCCCTTCTAATGCTGACCATTCTGGGATTCTATGATTCTTTAGAGCCTGTTGGCTATGAACCACACCCTGCCCATGTGCTCGGTAATTCTTTTCATGCAGGACTGTGCAAACAGCATTGTATGCTTTTCATACCAAAAAGGTGTGAAAAGGTCGGCCAGGTAGCCAGGCTGGAGCACCCAAGGACAGTCTGCACAATATTCACTACATGGAGCTGCTCAGCTATACATGAGAATTTATGGGAAAAGTGTAAAACTTCCCAAATCTTAATGGCACTAAGACATTGCTAGTATTTCTTGTATTCATTTGTATTTGATGTAGACCTACTTTTGCAGAGTCACCTGACCTATGGTTTCAGAAATTTAGTTGAAATAGTAAATGGAAAGAGAAAACAACAGTGTTGAATTCTTGTTAATGGTAAAAAAGAGACATCCTGGGATGAACTGGGAAATGGAATACATTTCAAATGTTCTTAGTTCCTCCAAGTGCTGTGGCCACTTAGACTGTAATTTTTGGTGCCTGGAGTCAATGAACACTGAATCTGTGTATCATTTGCGTCTTGTAAGATTTCTCCATTACTCTGTTTCACCAGACTGTGACTTTTGGCTTTTGTTTAAAAATGCTGCATTTGTAGATGTTAGGTGTTATTTTAGATCTGGTAGATAAGATACATCAGTTTCTTTTGAACATTAAAGCAAGATGTAGAAACAGCTAATGGAGGTCAGGGTGTTGCTTTGGAGGTAATGTGGGAAAGTATGAGAGTTTTGTTTGGCTTGACACAACAAAATTGCCATCTGGTGCACAAAGTACACATGCAGCTGCTCAGTGGAGGTTAGAAAAAAACCAAAATCTACAGTTTCTGTCTAATATTTGCCAAATCTCTGAAATTCCTTAGTGCCTCAAACTCATTTTAAACATCACAGCAAAAACTGTGCTTCATCATCTTTACATGAAAGCATTCTCTGTTGTCTTTCTTCTGGTCCTCAGGTGGCAATGAATGTATATGAACTGTCATCAGCTGCTGGACTGCCTTGTGAGATTGATCCTGCCTTGGTTGTAGCACTGTCTTCCCAAAAATCAGGTAAGGAATTCCAACTTCAAAAATATAAATGTTAAAAAGAGAAAATAAGTGTTGAAAGTGCTGGGAGGAGACTTGTATATCTTCTTTGTATTCCTTCAATAAACTCATAAATGGCATAAGAGGATGAATTTCTTGTGCCTGCTGTTTATTTGTGTTAGCCTGAGAATCTTTTCAAATATGCATGGATGGATGTGCTGACCTAAAGAAGGATAACAGGTAAATGTAGAAGGAATTTAATGGTGAACACTGCTGTAATTTAGGAGCAATGACAATAAGAGTGTCTTGTGAACATCTTGATCAGTTCTGTTGCACAGCTGTGTAACAAATCTGTCAGCCAAGTAAGCATGAAGAGGTGAATGCAGCTCATGAATTTCACAATATTTTGTTGCCAGCATGTCCGACAAGTGTTAACATGAAGTTTACTAGGGAAAGCAGTAAAATAAACATGTTAGAGAATTAATATGTATCATGCTTCCTCTTTGTTGCTTTAAGGCACTGCTGTCTAAGCTTTTCAATTTTGTTTACTCTGACATGTTCAAAGACATGAATTAAGGCTCCCAAGTATTTTTTCATGGTCTTCAGCTTTTTTTCCCTATTGTCTTTACTGAACATTTCATTACTTTTTCCCCCTGTAGGTTGTGGATAGCTAATGTTAGAATGAGATCATGAATATTTTAAATGCTACCTAAGTTGTTTTTTCTTACTTCAATAGTAGTTATTTAGGGGAAAATACATAGGGGCATTTCAATGGTAGAATTTAAGTCCCAAGCACAATCTCTTTGTGCACTTAGAAAAAAAGCAACCCAAAGTGTATTTGTTCTATCTACATTATATGTATAATATACAGAAGTATATTTTTGTTAGGTATGTAAAAGAGCATTTTTAAATAGATTATTTTTATTGTGGTACAGCTATGAAATGTTTAAGCTAGGTCAACAAAGGGAATTTCTGTATATTCTCATAATGGTTTATGATCTTGTATTTTGATTGTTATCTCTGGAGTTTGAAATATTTTGCTTTTATTCAGTTTTTGTAGAGATAAATTCTGTATGTCACCAATTGTTGACTTTTTAAAAACTGATCTTAGGCTGATGTGTGATGATGCTGCTGTTTTTGTAAGCACAAGGTTTTAGTGTGAATTGACATGAGTGCACCATCACCTTCTGCTCATTTACCAAAGGGAGAGTGCAAGAGAAGCTCTTCTTACCTTACAGCAATAACTGGGTTTACACCAGCATGGAAAGATTACTATTCTGCTCATTGTATTAAAGACTTGGTAACTAAGTTGTTAGAAATAATAGCATTCAGTGGCTTCTTTTTGTTCTCCTAGATAACAGACTGGACATTTTGCAGCTCTACTCTGTTTCTTTTGGCAGGACTGACATTAATATTCCTCTTTTCACAATACAAACATTGATTTTGTTGGATTTTGCTTTAAAGTTCAATTTGGTCAAACATTTTACATTCTAACCCACCTGCAGCTGAAAGGAAATATTTCAAGATGACTTCTTTAATTAAAGAACTTTATTATTTTTATTTTTAGAAAACATTAGTCCAGAAGAAGAATATAAAATTGCTTGCCTTCTCATGGTCTTCGTGGCTGTGTCCTTGCCTACTTTGGCTAGCAACGTGATGTCTCAGTACAGCCCTGCCATCGAAGGTAATGTAGAGTCAGCTCAGTATTTCCTGGGAATGCTGTCTTTACAATAGTTCTGGTAGTGTCTTGAATACTTGAGCCTTTAATATTTAATTATATTTTATAGGGAACAAATTTAAAAATCAGCCTTAATTCAGGCAAGTTATTCTGAAAGTATTTTAGAAAGCATTAACTCTTGTCTGAGATAACTGTCTATGAAAAATTATTTTGGTACTTGATATTTTCAGAACAGTTCAGACACTGCAGGGGGCAATCTTGTCCTAATGTGGAGTCGTTCAAGCACACATTCTGCATTAATTAATGTGACACTTACTATATAATAGAATATATTCTACTAAGTATTGATGTTTTAGTAATCTTTACGTTGGCCTTGGGCCAGTCGAACAAGGTGTCCTTTCTACATTTAATATGCTGTTCATATTGCCAAGCATAAACTTTTGAAAACAGAATCTGGAAGGTGTGAGTGGTGAACAGAATTGTTTCCTACACAGTAGTTCAACTTTCTAATTTTAAAGAAATAATCTTTGCCTCAACAAAATTCTTTCTATGTAATCCACAGTTTTCTTTCTCTTTTTAAGTTAAAAAAAGACAGACAGTACTGTTCCAAAACTTACAAAACTCACCTTTTAGCTGTTCAAGCTATTTCCTTTGTAATGTGTTACATGACTCATGTAAAAGACCATGTTTATACTGTTTCCATTCACTGGGATGCATGTTTTCTCTAGTCAGTTTTTAAACTTGCATTATTTTTAATTTGCCCAAAATTGTAACTCACAAAGTAAGTGTAAACTGGCTTCTGAATATTTAAAGTACCAGAAAAATACGAAAAATTTTGAAAGCTTTCTGTATCACTTGATGTAGTATGCAAATCACGTTTTTTAGAGACACAGGATCGTTGTTTTACGTGGGATTCATCAGCCTTTTCTTCAGTTTTGAATTATTAGGGATCTGTTGACTCTAGTTTCATTTTAAAACAGATAATGTAGACTTCTCCAGTTGTGAAAAATGGTAGATAAATCTGATGTATGAGTAGAGCTTGAATATTGATTTGAAAATTAAAGAATTTTCAAGTTAAAAACTTCATCTGCTGAGTGGGGAGAAGAATCTGTAACCTGCAGAGTTGTTTCCTGGTATTTGTGCATTCGTAGTGTTTCTGTTGCTCTTTGCAAGCTTTTTCCAAGTCATAATACTTGAATAAAAATCTTGGAATATAGGTGAGAGCAGAGAATATCCAATGTGATTGGTGAGGTGCACAGGTAGGAACTTCCTTGTTGGAAGACAGTCAGGTTGGCTATTTTTACTCAGTCCAAATGAACTTGTTTATGTGTATGTAAGCATCACACCTCTTAAAAATTACCTAGTGATAGTTTTGTAAAAGAAATCCTCTGGAAGCACTTCCTACTACCAATTTCTCCTCAAATGCATCTTACCAACTCTAGAATCTCAAAACCTGTGTGGCTTGGCAGGGGGGCAGTACTAAAAGTTTTACTGGTGATTACATTTTCACATTTACCTCTCTGCAAATTAAGAACATGTCAAGCTACCTAGAGGTTCTCCAGCAGGTTAAAGCTCAGGTGGGTTTGCCTTCCTCAAACTTCCTCTCTTCCCAAGACCCTCTTACTCATCATGTTTTTAGCAGGCTGAAACAACAGATAATTCTTCTGTCTTATCTTCTATAAGTATCTTCTGAAGATAAGCCGATAATCTTCTGCCTGTTTTATATCATGTGGCTGAAATATTCCAGTTTATGTGGTTTCATTTACATTAAATAACTCTTAAGATGAAGTCAGGCAAAGCTTTGTTTCAAAGTGAGCTCTTAAAGTACAGTTCATAAATGACATGAAACTGTGACTGGAGAGAAGTTACATCTTGCACTCAAAAAAGCCCATTAGGTTCTGTGAGATGTGGCCTGTGTATTACATAATTTTTTACTGAGTGGACTCTTTTATTGAGAGAAAAATCTAGCAAAAGGTATACATAAAATATATTTGCTCTACAAAAATAACTGAACAAACAGAAGAGACTTTGTCAGTCCTGCCTTCCTTGCATAATACTACTTTGTCTTGTGTTCTACCCTTATTGTAGAACATCTGGCTTGAAACACTTAATATAAATGGTATTTCCAGAATGTGAACTTAATAAATTCTCCTTTATGAAGTGAATTCCCTGGATAAATCCTGAATTAATCCATCAACGAGTCACAGATTTGAAGGAGTTTCAGCTTTCTAATCTGGCAAGAGATATCTCCCAAATACAGACAAGTGCTTGGACAGCTGTAGCAATGTCTGTATTCCTCTGTCTGCTTCAAGATCAAGTCTGTTTCTTCCACTAGTTCCAGATAAAGGCACAAAGTCTAACAGACCTTTACTTTTGCTTCCAGTACAGAATCTGTGCTGCTAGTCAAACACCAGGCTAGAGGTCTAACTTGTCAACTAGAAGGTAGAATAGAATACTAGTCTGCAAGAGCCCTAGTTCTTTTCTAAATACTTGAAACCTATTGTGAGTTGGAAGACAACAGTTCTATTGCATCAACAATTCCCTTGTTGATGCTTTTTTTACAGCCTGAAACATAAAAATGAAGTCTTTTGACTAAAACAAGCATCTTCAAAGACAAATACATATTTGAATCAGAAGCAGAACAGATTTTCTTGACTGATGTTCACATAAAAATTGGAGACAAAGTTGGAGTATCAAATCTGGGGGCCCTGCTGAAGGAGATCCTCAGGGATCTTCACTGGGACCTACTAGTCAGCATATTCACAGAGCACCTGGATGGGGGGTTGAAGAGTGAGGTGAGACAATTTATGTATCATGTGAAGTTGTTGAGGGTATTAGAGGAGTGAAGAGCTGCAGAGGTATGATACTGAGTAAACTGGGCAATAAAATGACAGCTAAAAGTAATTTTAAGTAACAATAGTGATATGCATGGAGAAAAGCTGGATTTTTCTCATGTGGACTGATGGGGTCCAGCTGACCTCACTATTCAAGCATGAACGTGGAGTAATGGTAAATGACTGAATGAAAAGATGAGCTCATTGCTCACCAATGGTCAGAAAATAAGTTAAGAATCAGCATGCTTGCATGCTTGAATACTTGTTAGCTCCTTCAAAGACCACCTCCTTTTCATGTTCTCATGCTTGCCTAAGATACTTGCCCAAGTGTATATTGATTTTGTCGTAAAGTGATACATTTGACTTAATTTGCTTGGAAGAAATATCAGGTTTACTGAGGAGCAGTTCTTCTGCTCTCTGTGAAAACCGTGTCATTTAACCACCTTCCAGGGCTCTGAAGCCTGGGTGAATTTTAGGCAAGATGTTACATATGAAAATCAACAATGGAAAAATTTGTTCTTGAGTACCTGTAGATCTTTTTGAGGAATACTGTCTCAAAGGGCATGAGATGTTCATTTACACAGAGGGAGAAAGAAATTGTCAATTATCTTGTGGAAATCCTTTTTGGTCTAGTCAAATGTTAAAACTCTCAAATTTTGTAGAAACCAAATAAACTTCCAATATATCCCTTATTTCTGACATCCCCAGGTTGTTTCTCAGGTTGTTGTTCTCAGGTTTCTCAGCTGTACTTCTGGTGACTTTCATGACAACAAGTTCAGTGTGCAAGAGTACCTTGCTCCCATTGTGTAAGATGCTAAAAGTTCTTTCATTGTCACAAATCTCTTTGGTATTTGGTGATATTTTCAAAGAATACTGTCTTTTGGTGCTGAGGTGATTTGGGTATGTTTTTGTTTAGGGCATTGCAACAACATTCACTGCCTGGCAAAAGCTATCAATCAGATTGCTGCGGCTTTATTCACCATCCACAAGGGAAGCATTGAAGACCGGCTTAAAGAATTTTTGGCTGTATGTATATCTTCATTCCTACTTGTCAAAATGTACTGTTGATTTGGGATGCAATGCAACTGATCTCATAGAAATCTGCTTTTGATGCACAAGAGAAAAGAATATTTTCTATATGCTTCTATATACAAGTCTATATAAGATTAAATTTTGCAGTCTTTATAAAGACTGGTGTGTGATGTTGGAAAGTTAGAGGAGCAAATCAGTGCAAGTGTCATTCTTTTTTTTTTCAGTACAATCTTTAGTATTTTAGCACATACTGTTTCTCACATTGTGTGGCCCATGACTGGGGAAAAAAAATTGTGCAATGCATATAAAATCAAAATTCTGTCTAGCTGACTTTTTCCTATGATGTAGTGGATACTTAAGTTAGTTTTTTTAGTTAGGTACTTTCTTTGAAAAAGTAAGATAAACTTTAGAGTGGCTTTTCTGTTGTACCTTTTGGCATACCTGCCCTTCTTAAACATGAACAGCCAGGTAGCAGTGTGTTACAGGGATAGTTGGGAAGAGGAAAGTTTTAATGCTTCAGAGTAGATTGAAGATGAAAGCTACTGAAATCTTTAGTGATGCTTAGGAAAAAAAATCAAAAGTTTCTAGGTCATGTCACCATGTTTTAAATACATTTTGATGTGCTACTTGAGTAGAAATAAAATTTTTTAAATGGCTCTTAATTAGCCAGTACTTGAAGGAAACTAAAGGCAAAAACAGCAGCATTGCTTTAATTTTTAAAACTTACTATTGATTTTGAGTGGGTTTTGATTTTTCTGTTTGACATTAAAATATATGAAGACAAAGCCCCTCCCTCTTTATTTTAGGTAACTTTCTGTAACTAGAAGTTCACAGAAACTTTTTTTTTTTTCCTTAAAAGAATCTTTCACTTTTACAAATTCATTGCATTTTGTAAAACAGAAGAAAATCCCTATGGCCATTGACCTTGTCTAATGCAACTGCTGGATGTAAAACATGAAAGAGAAGTGGTTGTATCAAGTTGCATACATTTGACAAGTGAAGAAAACCAGTACAGTTTCATGTGATAAAAACGCTTCTGGTATGAGGTTTGCATTCTTTCAGGGTTTATGGACTGCTTTCAGACCACTGCTTTTACTGCACAGACCATGACTTGATGGTTCAGATATTTTGTTAATCTTTCTTTTTTAACACTTACTGTTAGTCTGAAAGAAAAACATTTCTCTTGAGAAGAAAATTACTGCTGAAGATGATCTGCTTTCCTGTCCAAGTTAATTAAATGTGAAAAAAAAACTTAGGAGGCTCTTTAATGCTGATGAGTATGTACTCTGTATCTTTTGAAGTATACATATTGACTTCATATTAAAAATTGATTCATGACAGCTTTTTCAAGAATGAGCTAGATTTTTTTTTTTAAAAAGTCAGTATTTTAATTCAAAATCCTTTTCTGGTAAACATGTGGTTTAGGCATGTTGTCATTGCCAAAATGATGATTGTACATCTGAAAGTTGGAAGGGGTTTTTTTTTCCAAATTTCTGCAAGGCATGAAAACACAGTGTATCAAGGCATCTACAAATTAAGTATTTTGCTGTATTCTGTGATCCTGAGCTTGTAAGTACCTAAATACATGTTAGAAGTTTCTAGATATCTTCTAAAACTAGGATAATAGGATTGCTTATGGTCCTGCCTTTTTCAACCTAGAAATGAAACAACACACACTTTTGAGACAATATTAGTATGGGAGATAATATAAAAATGGATCTTTATTGGAGCTCCAGGGGCAGTTATGGAAAATGTCCACAAAAGCCCACCCACACAGGGTGAATACAGTTTCTATAAATTAAGCAAATCAGCATAATTGACAAAAAACATCAATTAGGAGGACAAGTGGTGATGCAATTCCTCCCCCTGCCAGGTCAAGCTCCTTCTCTGGATCCCTTCCCTTCGTACCAGCTGTTCTTTGTTTATGAAAATCTATCTCTAAGAGTTGTTCTCAACCTCAGTAGCCAGGAAGAGCCATGATAGCACAGGGGCCTTGTACCCCCCCAGGGCTTGGAGCTCTGGAATATGTTTGGTCTTTCTGCCTGGGGAAGAGGCATGGAAAAGTAGTGGGGAAACTAGCTAGAATATAATAATAGGCTACAGAGCTCCAAATATATGTGTAAAGAATACAAAAAATACATAAAGGGAAAAAAGACAAAAATCAATAGGCATAATTTCCCCCCTTTTTAGAGACTAGCAACACTCTACATTGTCTAGTCTCTACTCCATATTTAATCATACCCCTGTTTTATACCACTATCCCACTGGCTAAAATACAGATGCTAACTGTAACTACAGCTACTATGAATATTTTTTATCCAAGCCCAGCTTGGTAACCATGAAGTGAGTGTCTACTGAAGGTATATTGATAAAATATTACTCCTTGACAGTTAAGGTGACATTTCTTCAAAACTTCTTCTGTTGCAAAATGGGTAAAATTTCAAACAATAAAAATTTTAATCACCTTGAACCTTACAAAAATGCAGTAAGTTCAAATGTATATTGGGAAGGACAGCAGTGAGATCTTGATCCCTTGGGAGTTCTGTCATTGATTTCAGGAGATTTCATAATTGTCAACAAATGATTACAAAAAAAGTTCTCTGCAATAAATTAATTCACTTTTTATTTTAAAATAGCATGTGTAATTTATTAAACAGTACTAGGAATAAGCCAATATGGCACATTGAGACTAGAGCCCAGTGATGGTTCCTGTGCTCAGGATTACTTACTCTCCTTTGTACAATGCAGAGTCCATTGGTTTTGTATAACAAAATAGCAGAGGCTCATCAATGCTTTATTTTATTTATTGCTTTGAAATACTCATTTTATATAGCTTGCATCATCCAGTCTACTGAAGATTGGCCAGGAGACAGACAAAACTACTACAAGAAACCGAGAATCTGTTTACCTACTACTAGACATGGTGAGCATTTGTGTGTTTTATTTGTAGCTCACAAACCAGTGGAAATCATTTTTATGTTGTTCTTCCTGGCATTCTAATGTCAGTATTTTTTTTTTCATTTCCCCAACATGCTCATATTATTGCCATCATCCTTTATTGCTTAGAACATTGTATCACATTGTTCAGATAATTTTCATTGTTTGCTTAGTACATAGGATATGTTTAAGAAGCAGTGTTCAGTGTGCAGGAGAAAAATCTTCTCTGCTCAGAGGATTTCCTCTCAGTATTCAGTATCTTTTGGAAGATGACTATTTACACTGGAAAGCAAAATACTTGCTTTGAGAAGCAGTGAGTTTAAATGTAGGGAGAAACACTACTATAAACTTGGTGCAATTTATTTTCACTGTGAAATGGGTGAGTGGTGGTGTGATGCAGGCTGGAAGGATCTCCATGAAACAGATTATCAGTAGAAGGTGCTCTGCAAAACTTTGTGTTTCTGGTATTTTTCAGATTGTGCAGGAGTCTCCATTCCTGACAATGGATCTCTTGGAGTCTTGTTTCCCTTATGTCTTGCTGAGAAATGCATACCATGCTGTCTACAAACAAAGTGTTACATCCTCTGCCTAAGTATCTACTCACTGGAGATAAGACATAGCACGCATCTGTGTGGCCTCAGTTTTATCTGTAAACTGTGGAGCTATTTTACTCTATGGCCTGATGAACAGTTTTGTGAATTATAAACTTTTTCCATAACATTGTATTCCTAAACAGTGGTTTCTTAATATGGTTGTACTACAATATAAGCTTGGTTGATTTTAGGTTGCACACTTACGGAAATTTTTTTTCTCATTCTTTCCTTTTTTTTTTTTTTTTTTTAACTTTAGAGCACCAGTTATGTTTTAAAAATACTACTTCTGCTATATGTTTTTTGATATTGATCATGCAAAACAAAAATTGCTTGTTTATTTCCAAGAAGAAAAATGTATGTAGTGATTATTTTAGATAGAGTAGCTTTCATCTGTGTGTAAATTATTTCAAATAGGGAGAGTTATAAACTTGTACCTATTGTTCTTATTGAAAACAAATACTGGATGTGCATTTCTGTGAAGTAATTACAGCATTTCTAGTTTTATTTTGAAACATTCACCAATCTACGTACTATGACACTATCTAACATTAAAAATGTTATAGGACTGCTTATCCTACAGACAGTGATCCTCTCCCAATACTCTTAAACAACTGCAAGTGGTGGTGTTTGTATAAAGCATAGTGGAAATTTTTTTTAAACTAACTTCTGTGGTGCCCTGTTGGCATTAACACTACCATTGTACCCTGCTGTATAATAAACATTCTTACACATTTATCATATATTGATAAAATGTTAGCCCTTAACCACTTTTTATATGTTTTAAATTTTTGAAATTCAAGTGTACCTTCCATAACATACAATAAACACTAGACTGTATTATCTGTAGGTGAATTATTTTTAATATAAATGTTATCCTAGTATTTTAAGCTTTAACTGTGCTGTTGTGCATTGATTTACATCTCACAGTTCATTAAATATCAATCCTTAGAGCTTTTATGTGAAGACTTCTTTTAATCCTTCACCTTTTGCCTTTTGCGCTAGTGAATCTTGTAAAAAGTTGGAAGAAAGAATTAAAAACAATGTTAAAAATGTCAGTTTAGTGCCATTATCCTTTAAATCTTATTTTTACATAATAAAGCAAGAAAAGCATTTGTATAGTATTTAGTGATCCCAGTTGTACCCACAGAAATAAGCATATTGTTAAAGTATGAAACTTGAAATAATCCTGGAACAGGCGAATGTTGCTAAAACCGTAACATCAGACATGACTGAGACAGATGTATAATAGTCCCTTTTTTATCAGTCATGCAAATTGGCCTTGCAGGATAGCATGGGCTCATTTAGCATGAAAGCTGACCAGATGGTTGTGCTCTGTAATCCCTGATGTATAAAAGCTGTGTGTTCCTCAACAGGCTCTGGACATTGTATAGAGCCCCTGTTCTTGGTGCAACTTCTGTGCATGCTGGTAACTTTTTCGGTTATGAAAGAGCTGTTGTGTGCTCAGTTACAATAGCTTCCTCTGTCCAGAGGAAAAAAAGTACTGGAATAAAATTGTCCTAAGGAAGTAAGACAGTACATCTATATTTTTCCTAATTATGCATTTTATGTTATAACTATGGAAGTGTTTTTAAATTGATAAGTTAGTACCATAATGAAGAAGTTTGTTCATAAAGTAATTAGGATGAATGCAGGATTTATGAATTCTACTCTGTAATATTTATAGTCTAATACATTCAAATGTTCTGATTTCAATCAAGATTTTGATTTTGTTGTAGCCTTTTGTGGGAAAACAATGCCTATTTTCAAGATAGATTCTTGAGAAACTCAAGTTTAAGAAATAACTTATTTTGTGCTTTTAGTATTTTTAAGTACAAAACAATTGTATGTGTCCATTTGCCTCTGATCCCAGATTTCCACTGTGGTACTGAACCAAATCTAGAGAACAGGTAATCACTGACAAATAGGTAATGAGTGTAGTATCTCTGCAAGAAGCTGCTTCTGACACAGTTGGGTTAGATTTAAGCATGAACCTTTTAGACATGGTAGTTTCTGTGGGAGTCCTTCCATTTGGTGTCTAGCACACAAATCCCTGAGGTGATGCCTTTTTAACTACACGACTACTTTTTAACTACTTCCTGCAAGAACTTGGGCAAGCTCAGAAAAAACCACCCAAGGGAAAAGTTGGGGAAGAACCATGTGGACCCATCCATGTGTTGGATTTGGGCAGGGCTGGAAGGGTTTCCTTGCTTTGTTCTTGCTGTATTTCTGTTGTTCCTGGTTTCAGCTGAGCTACCACAGAATTATTTAGGGTTCAGCCTGCTCATGGAAAGCAGAGCACATCAGGCCTGGTCCTCAAGGCAACCTGTGTCCATGCACTGCACAAACTGTCAAAAGCCTGGTGAACCAAGTTTGTTGGGAAGGAAGACAGAGAAGGAGTTTTTCCTCTGTAGCCTGCAGGACTGTGTCCACCACTTGGTAAGTTCAACACTTGCCACTGTATATCGAGTCCTCTCAGGTGGCCTTTTGTGCCATTACAAACAAAATGTGTTTGTAATTCGTGGAGCATGAAGCACAGATGGCTGGGCTGAGTTGGCCCCATATGGAGCCAGTTTGGATCAAATGTCTAATTCATGGGGGAGGGTTTTGCCTCTTCTGAGAAACAGTGCAGAAGAAGAATGTCCTGTTGCTGCCCACAGAACTATTTTTATAGTTTAAAAAGATCTGTCTGCCAACACAAAAGATTACCATTGAAAGCCAGGGCTACTCCTAAACCTTTTTTTGCTGTAATAATTCGTTTTCTATATAGGAAAAGGAATTGGTAACACTTGGACTGTACCACTTTTTATACACTTGAGAAAGGCATTCTCCCCAGAAAATGTTGGAATGAGGCCAGTGATTTGAAGAAAGATAAGAGCCTTCTTCAGCAGGTCGTCATGGGCTTGTATGACTTCAAAACTTATTCATTCCAGATTCAAGAATTTCGGACCACAAGTAAATATGCTTGGCTCTATTTTTTCCAAAAGCTTCCTTGGTCTTGAGATTCAGCATTGTGATTCATACTAAAAAGTGAACCCTCAGTTACTTATTAGTAACTTACAAATTCTTGAAGTTCAGATATGTCTGAATTAATGCTGTAATTTTTATTTTATTTTTTTTGTGAATTGCTCCCTCGAGCTGAATGAAACTTAAAGAGTTTAGGTGTAGCAAGTCATCCTGTTCAGTCAGTAAAAGATTTTTTAGACACAGGCTTCAAATTGGTCTGACAACCAAATTCAAGCATCCTTTAACACCACAGTGCATTTTGGATACAATAGAAGTAATTTATTGTAGTTATATTCACTACTAAATGGGGCTGATAAACTTAAGGACTGAAAGAATACAGGAAACTGCTTCCATTTCAGTCCTTGTGGCTAGCCCTGAAACATGGACACAGCTGGTGTGAAACTAAAGCTGTCCATAGCAAGGTAATTGAAATGGCAGCTACACATACACATGAATTGGTTTCATGGACAGGAATGGTTTTCAGTGTTGTCAAATAACCAGTTTTCAAAAATACTGAAGTTCTACCTATATTCTTCTGTAAGTACCATTTTAAAAATAATTTTAATGATAAAACTAAATCTTCCTCTGAATTGACAAAACTTTTTTTACTTGAATTGACCACTCCTTGTATGCTTTTGCTATTTGTCATGTTACAAAGTCTGTAAATATTTGTATTAACTCATAACAAAATCAAAATGTCCCCCTGACCTCTGTCCAAAACCATATTAGTTTGCTATTAGTCATCTTTTTCCTAGCACTCCTGGGTCAAAACGACCTGTTCACTGGATATAGTGTCAGTGTGTCTTACACAATTCAGGAAGAGAAATTGCAAGTTTTAAATTCAGAATGAAAAGCCTCTACTGAGCTTTGCATGAAGTAAGGGTATTTTGAATAATTTCTCATGTAGACTTGAAGGTTGTTGCCCTGCTTGTGATCATGGTAAGCTTACGAAGTGCCTTCTCACAAAAAGTGAAGGAAAGTAATAAAATTTATACTGACACCTGTGTGAAGAGAAATGTGAGCTGCAAAGCTGTTACAGCTGTTACAACCCCACTTGAAACTCATGAATCCAGTTCACTTCCCACTAACCACATACTTTCCTATCTTGTCACTACTCCCATCATGTGTCTGCCAGGGTATGGGACAGACCATACTGCACTTACCTGCAAACTCTTCTTGCCCTCTCTGCCCTTGTCATTGGCCTTTGAGTCTGGCTGAATTTGAGGGAATCTCGATGGGCAGCCAGTACAGGGAACAGAAGTGTTTGAGAAAAGCAGTATTACTTCTTAATACAAATTCAACTCTCTTTTTAACAATAGCAAGGACACCATCTCAGCAACAATGAAACCATTCCTTGTGTAGTCACACAAAGGAAAGAGAAGTATCACAACAAATGCATTGTAAACTAAGACTGTCAATTATGGTAATACAGAAGAGGACTGAAAAGCAAAGGGAGGTAAGAGGGGAAAATGTTTATCACAGAGCCATCAGGGAAGTTGGGAAGGACATTGCTCAGTGACTCTGATTCCATTTTGTGACTCTTAAATCCCTGGACATTTTGTGGATTGAATCTATATTGTATTTCACAGACTTCAGAATTGCATTTAAAAATTTCAGCTGATGTATCCTCTTTATTCCATACTGCACATGAAGCAAACTTACCCAGTCTTAGGACTATTTGTAAATAAAGGATCCTTGCAAGTAAAGTAAAACTTTGAGGTGTCTTATAATGTGCTCAGCAGAACTGGATAGGACAATCTCTCTCATGCCTGTTTGAAACACTGAAGGTGGTGTGTGCTGTTTGGATTTAGTTCCATGTATGTCTAAACTGGAAGATGTCAGGAATGATGTTGTGTGTTACAGTGAGATCAGGTAAGTGACAGAGTTCATCTCAGCAGTTTCTTATTTTGCATAACTAATCACTTCAAAGGACTTAGAAATGGGATAAGCCTGTGGCATTTGTTTTAGAGGTAACTTTATTAGGGGAACAATTGCACTGCTGTTTCCATAACAATTTTTGTTTGAGTGCTAAGAAAATATGTGAACTTTTATCTAGCAAAAACTCAAACTAGCAACGAGGAAGTTGCAATGCATTTGAATTTTATCATACAATACTAATTGTTTGCTGGCTAATCCATAGTGCCCTGGGCACTGGTTGGAGGTTTTCACAGTCCTTTGCTAAGGGGTGTTGGGATCAGAGTTCATTTGTTTCAAATCTCTCTCCAGATGGTAAAGTGAACACAGTCTCGTGGATTTTGTTGGCAGAGATGTCACTTAGCACGGTTGCCATAGATATCACATGCCTCTCAAGGAGGGTCCTGGAGCATTTAAAACCAACACCACATCAGAGCTTCTCAAAATCCCAGTTACTAGCAGAAGATGCAAGCAGCAAAAGAGTAATTGCATATCAATATTGTAATTTTGCAGGTAAGAGATGGGGATGAAGAGCTGTGAGTTAAGGGCACAGCCTCTGGCATCACACTGAGGTGCCTGGACCCCAGCTTCTAAGTACATGCTGTTAAGGTCTCCATGACACTAGTGTGCAGAGAAGAGGGAAATTAAAGGCAGTGATAACCTCTGAGGACCATTTAAAAATTATCCTGGTTGAACCAAGTGGTATGGGGCTGTGAGGGTAGGTTGCAAAAGCATTGGAGCTGAGATGCAAAGCAGATAAAACCCCTGCTGCCTTCCTCCTAAGGAAAGCTCCCAGTAAAAAAAAAAAAATTGTTATTTTGGTACGAAAAATTCCATGGTACTGAAAAATGGCTTTTTCTAAACTTGTATTCTAATGATTCCAGCATGGTGACTGACAGCCCTGCAAACAGAGGATGGGTTCATTGGGTATTTCATCCTTAGTGAGCAGGTAAAATGCACAAGCTTTGCTAAGTCACAAAGCATTGATCAAGTTTATTCCTGCCCAGTTAAACTGGCAAATATTTGTGTGTATGCATGTGAGCTACATTGCTACAAAAGGATTTGTGTTTCCAATTTTAGTAAGCAAACCTGTGGCTTTGGGAAGGGGGGTAGGTGCAGCATGGTTCTAAGAACAAAGATTCTATAAAGTTGGGGCAAAAAAACCCCCAAACAACACACCCTAGCCTAGAAAAGCTTGTTGGAAGGTTAGTTTTATGGATCTTGTGAAAGCAACACTAGGGGAGGGACAGCAGAATGGCCACACTTAAAACCTATAAATAATTCCTAGAAAAAATGCCACTAGCTTTTCCCCTTGGTATTAGTTGAGCTATGGAAGTTTGTTGAGTAGAGAACTAAAGCAACTTTAAAACATTTAGTTCTCACCACTATCACCATATTACTTAACCTTTTAAGAAAAATTATTAGTTAAAAAAAATCTTAATATCATCAGGATATAACTGGACAAAAAAAAGCATAGTAATAATTTACTGGCTCTGATTTTTTTTCTACCACAACTAAAGTGTGTGTGGGATACAGAACATAAAGTTCTAGAGTTCCCAAAATATCCCCCAAATCACTCTTTTGAGGGGGGTAGGGACTTCAGCATAGCCTGGTGCATACTTCAAAGGAACTGTAAATCATTAGACATGCTATGGACTGCTGCAAGGGTCTAAAAGACCTAGTGGGCAAGGAAAGGCTTCTGCAGAAAAATAAGACTTTTCTAAGAGATTTGGCACTTATTTTAGACTAGGCTGTGAATTATGTTAATGTATAATGGCTTCACACTGAAACATTGTGTGGATTTATGCTCATAGACCACCCGCTCTTCCTTAATTTTGGGGTATCTTTCTATTTTCTACTTTCATTGCTGCCTCTCACAGAAGTAAAAATAAACTGGCAAAACATGAAACACCCTGACAAAGTCACAGCAGCAGCTGCAGCCTCAGCAACTCTCCCCAGTTTTAAAGCTTTTCAGTAAATCAGAGATGGGATGAGAAACAACTTAAAAATAAGCACCCAGGAGCTACTCATATGAAAAGCACTCTCAGCTGTGCAAGGGTCTGACAGAGCACCAGGCAAGTGAGGCATACAGGTAAGGCAAGTGGGAACCTTAATCTGGGAGAGTTAAGAACTTCTCTGTGTGGGTGAGGTTTTTAACATGAAATTGTTTATACAGGGTTAGATTTCAGAGTTTTCAGCTTGCTGGAGCATCTGCTGTTTGTCTGGCTCAGCAAGTGTGTTAGAAGTTCTCAGGCAAGGTGATTCTTGTCCCAAATTTGCTGAGGTTTCCCTTAAAGATCCTAGTGGCTAAAAGCATGAGTAAAAAAAAATACACAGAAACGGGCTAGCTTCTATTTATAGGTATTACTTGATCCTTGGTGCATCAAACCCAATCAGTTCCCACTGAAATTAGTGGTGAGTCTGAGTTTCAGCACCTGGTGCTATTAGGCTGGTATTGCAAAACTCAACTGTGCAGGGCTTATTTTTAGGCATGGGTGTGATTTGGTACTTAATACTGCTGGGCACTGCTAATAAATCTGGGTAAGCAGCAGCAGAGGCAGGCTCAGGCCATGCAACAAGAGAGGCTGTAAATCTGAAATAGTAAATTTATGGTTTAACAAAATTAAATTTGGAGTGGTTATGGCCTTTTAGCTATGCCTCTCAAGTTATTTCTGCAGGGGCCAGACTAGAAATGCTGTGTAATGTGTAGAGTATTATAGACCTCTGTGGGTTTGGGGTTTTTTTTGTCTTAAACACTCCATCTGGAAGCAATTATAACATGGAGAGGGTTCAGTGGATACAGTTGTGTGTCTGTTGTGGCCCACAGTGGGAGAGAAAGATGTATTTTTTATTATCAGCGTGGTCATTGTAATAAGGTATAGCAATTTGTCACATTAGAGTAACAAATTAAATGCATATTGGAATCAAATGTTCTGTACATAATGCTACCACGGATGCTATCTCACAGTCATAAACACTTGAGCAGGATTTAAACCAAAAAAAAAAAAAGAAAAAAAATCTGTATGCTGGCAAGAAAAGCAGCCAAGCATCCTCCTATGCAGCAGCAGGACAACCAGTGGGGCAACAACTGCCTTCAGAACATTCATTACATGTCAGTCAGTACTGTTAAGTGACTGTAAATGGTTGTTCATTTTTGTCCTGGGGAATTGATGTAGTAACACAGAGTGATGAGGAACAGTGGAATTAAGTGAAAATGGAGCTACTTTGCTTTGAAACACAGGCAAATGCTTTCCTAGTTTGAAGTTCAGGAGCTTAGGTACTGATCAACTAACTGTGCTTTTATTGCCTCTGAATTTAAGATGTGCTCTCCCAAAGAAAAAATGGCAGTTGCATCCCATGCTGTAAGTGACTGCACTCTTGGTGCTAAACCAAGGGGTCAGGAAAGCTGTTGACACTGTAATTCAACTACACAAGGAACAGGAGCATTGCTGTTCCACCAGAATCTCCTGGCTCACATCTGCACAATGTCTTACAATTAAAATGAGCTGGGAGGATTTGGACACATCAGGAGGTTCTGAGCTTTCTGTCTTCTGCTGTGAGTCCCTTCAGCGTGGCTTAGTGCCCTGCGAAACACATACAACTTGCAATAAATCTGGCAGTGATTTCCCACAGAAACATTAACCCAATTTCCAATGTCCAGGTGGAAAATCAGCATTGCAGGTAGCAAATTTCAGTACTGAGAAGCTGTAAACCCTGTCATGGCCAAAAAAATCTGGGAAAAATCCTAAGCAGCAAACAAAATCACTCTGCAAAATGAGACTGTGGGAGAGATATGTATGTGTCTCTGTGGATAGACTTAGAGCCTGCAATACAGAATTGGCATAATATTGTCTTTGAAATGCATGTCAGTGAGGCTTCTTGGTGTTTAAATATAAAGCAGCATATTTTCCTAGTCATACTACTAATTTTACCCACAACATGGATGCAAAACACTGGGTAAATAGGTTTTTTTTTGGGTTTTTTTTTCTTTTCTGGGAGTTCAGGAACATTGGCAATTTGAGCAAATATCACTATGAAAAAAAAATCTAGAAGGCATGCAGACCCCAAGAGCAAGGGATAGTTAATAATGATCTGTCTAATAAAAACAGCCCCAAATATTACAGTCTGAAAGACTGCATTAAAAGAACATTTTCTTCTTGCTACTTCCACACCATCCATGGAGAAGCCTGAAAGGTTATTAGAATAAGTTAATAGTCTCCTGTGTTTTATCTACCTGAGGGAGTTGTAACAAGACCCTGGCTGAAACAGGAAATATACAATAAATCCCATTTTTATGACTCTCTAAGTCAATGATTTTATGGTTTTAGTAACAGGCATGTAAGAAGTATTTTAGGGTTTAGTTTTCAGTGAGTTGCGTGGTTGTTTTTGGTTTGCAGTTTTGTGTTTGTTTTTCATAAGCAAATTAAATCACATGTAATCCTGAGATTGCCAAAGAAAGATTCAGGACGACAAAAAACCTGTTCTAAAGAAGTATTTTTCTCAGCTAGTTTTACTCTTGGGAACGTCCTGAATAGATACAGTCATGCCTGCACCTTTTTTTCAGCTGGTATGGGCAGGCCACTCCATAAGCCAGGACCATAAAGAACAGTCTTGATTTATAAGCAGCAGCCAGAGTGAGCTTGTGTCTTCTCTGAGCACTGCCACAGGTCACTGATGTGAAGGGTCTGGCAGAACATGCAAACTGGAAGTGGAGAGATGACTTATGATATGTCACCTAGAGCTTACAGCCTAATGCAGGCTGTTCCCTCCAGTGCTAATGAAGTTTATGGTATCTAAAACACAACTGTGCCTGCACACGGGCTGCAGCATCGTCAGGGCAGTTGTTAGACCACAAAAAAATAACACCCTTGTTCTGCATTTTTTCTGGATCTCTGATTTTCCCTCTCTGAAATCATAGAACCATACAACGGTTTGGGTTGGAAGGGACCTTAAATATCTCATTCCACCCCCTGCCATGGGCAGGGACACCTCCCACTATCCCAGGTTGTTCCAAACCTCTTCCAACCTGGCCTTGGACACTTCCAGGGATGGGGCAGCCACAGCTTCTCTGGGCAATCTGTGCCAGGGCCTCCCCACCCTCACAGGGGAGAATTTCTTCCAATATCAGCCTAAACCTGCTCTCTCCCAGCTTGAAGCCATTCCCTTTTGTCCTGTCACTTCTAGTTTGTTTCAGACACATACTCATTTCTCAACAACTTGTAGACTATGGAATTAAATGCATCCACAGTATGTACTTAGTACCTCTTCTCTTAGAAATGTAGATACAGATTTGTTGATCTGCTGAACTCTGCCCTGTTTGAGCTGGTCCTTCACCCTCCCTGTGCCTCCCCTGGCCTATAAGCACCCCTTGCTTGCAGAGGTGAGATCCTGGGGTGTGTATATGGGGATGTTTCTTATCTCTAAAGGGAGACTATAACACTTCAGGATAGAACTGGTGCTAACAAATACACTTGAGACTGCCTTGACTGCAACATGTTAATCTTGATCAAAACTGTATGTATTTCTTAGCATTGCAAAGAAAGCTTCAAATTTCAGTTTTATTTTTTAATGAGGTCATATTTCTGTATTTGTATTCAGTAATGTAGTTGTTCCAGCTTAACAGAAATACATGTATTTCTGGATTTCAAGCCATGAAATTTTCCTAGTGGACAGTTCTAACAGTGAAGCTGGACATCAAAGCATCTCAGAAACTCAGAATCTCTTGCTTCTTAAGCCTCTTGCTGTTCATCTGCCTCCTGCAAGAGAAAAAACAAGAAGGGAGGGGGAGAAAAATACACACTACATAAAGAAAAAATAACCCAAAAAAATAAATTAATGCCAGGTGATTGGAAGCAGTTCCTTACTTAGCTTCCTTTTGGGGAAAGGTGCAACAACAAAACCCACAATCCCTTTTCATCTTCTCTGTAGCCCTCCTCATTCTGCTCTGTTTCTGTATCCCCAAATAAACTTGGTTGGCTATCCCCAGAGCCGTGAGGGTTATCCTGCCACCGCCTGCTGAAATCCATCCTCATGGTAGTCCAAGGCAACCAAGCTGGGTTTTTAAAATGGGGTTATGAATGAGTAAGCTGGACCACAGGCACTATGCACTATTGTAGTGCATATGTAGTCCATGATTCTTGTGGGGAATAATAATAATTAACGATGATGATAATAAAACAACAACCACCTTTTTCTGTATTTTTTGTATGAGCTACTCTAGAGGCAAATCCCTGCCTTAGGCCTCAACCCCACAGAGTTCTTGTTTATTCTAGGAAATGACTTTGTGTGATCCTATGGGCTGTTTTATTATTCTTTAAATTTAGAAGTTTGTACCAACCCCCCAAAGTCTACCATGAAACTCACAGGCATGCAATGCTGATCTGAGTCTGCTGCCTGGGCATACTTTTATTAAGAAATTCTTGCTGGTCATGCATGACATCAAGATGATAGAATGATGATACCGTAATTTGACTAAGCCCTTTTGGAGTTGTTCAAGGTAAGGAATTCTATTGTTGCCACAACCCAGCCCCAGAGTTTTAGCACTGCTGTAGAAAGAGATTTTTTTCTTCATAAATCTCCAGAAAGTGGTGGGATTGAAGGGGTGAAATTCCTGACAGCACTGAGTAAAACACCCAGAGTAAAAGCTACTTTGTCTTTTGAGACTAGTGGAAAATTTCATATACCCCAGCACATGCTTTCTCAGCTGACATACAAACTCCCTAGTCACCATTTTCAGTATTACACCTATTATAGTTTCAATTAGCAGTATTGGTGTTGTGCAGCAACTGCATATGAAGACACAGAGTAGGTAGGTAGTTTGCTCTTCTCCTCTAGCCATTTTATTTTCCTGCTAGTGTAGCTCTACCAGCAGAGCACTGTAGCTGCATTTTGATAGCATGAAACCACAGCCCTCCTCTTCACTATCCCTTTTTCTGCTTTACCAGACTCCTCATGTCTTTAAAAAGGTGTCAAGACTGGCCATAATGCTTCTGTATAACAGAAAATAACTTGGCACACACGGGGGAAGGTGTAAATATTTCGTTGAGACAGCAATGATTCAGGTCAGTAATCAAATTTCCTAGTTGCAGCCAGAGGTGAATTTTTACCACCTTGTATAAGGTGATTTATAGTGGAAGCATTAAGAGGTGATGAATGCAGACCAATCCTGCCAGCAGCACATTCTCTCCCAGGCACCCAGGATTCTCTCCCAGCTGCACAGAAGCGTGCCAGCAGAGCAGGGCAGTGGGCAGTGCTCTGCCAGCTGAGTGCATGGGAGCTATCTTCACACCAACACTGCCAGATGTGAAGCCAGGTTGCATAGGAATGTGTTTTAATGTTTGTGATCTCGTGGGGATGCCAGCATTTGCTGTTCTGAAAGGAGTTTCAGGAATTTTACTGTTTAAATAAAGAAGTACAAGGTCCTCTCATGCAGATCATGTAGACTTGGGGCTAAAAAATTAAACTTATGGACTTGATAGCCTTGTTGCAGGCATAGGAATATTCACTATTATCAGTGATTTTTCCTGCAAAGCACAGGAAATATTTTTAAAGCTGTTTTGTGTAATTATCAATTATCAATCTGAAAGAAAAAAAAAATCCCAGAAATGAAATACAGAGATGCAAGAATTTCATATTTAAGTAGAGAAGTATGCTCATTCATGTCAATGAGTACTTTGCAGTGCTCTGGCTCATTTCACAGGACTCATTTTCAGGGATGCACGGCTCTCACACTCACAGCTGTCAGGTAGGGTCCTGAAATTCAGCTCCCAACCAGCTGGGTAAGGCTTTTATTACACCACATGCTTTTTAAACTTGCGTTCTTTTACACTGCTAGGGAAAACTCAAGCGTGAGGCTTTGCTATGACTAAATTTGAAGAGCTAAGAAGATGACTAAAAACAGTTCTGTCTCTAATTCCCCCTGCAGATGAGCAAGCTTCCCTTTGCAAGCCTGGATGCAAGTGCAGGGTTGTGGGCAGCCTGACTGATAATTCTTAAGGCTGTCACCTGCACATGTGTGTGAGCATTTCTGCCTCCCTTTGAGGCCCAAATTTTCTTCTAGGAGTGCAGGGAACGAGGTTTTGGTCCTTGAAATTAGCACCTGTGGAAGTAGGCAAATAAAAGGTACCTCTACTCCACTGGCCTATCACAACTCCTTGTTTGCTTGGCATGTGCCTTGTTGGAACCGGGACATTAGCAGCTGAGTTGAAGGGATCAAGGTTTCATCTGCAGTCATAAAACTAAGAACTGCAGAAAAGCCTTTCTAGGCTTAGGACCCTGTGTTTTTGAGTCTGTATCCATGGTTGCTTCCACAGCTCGTTCACATTTTTGGTCTAGTTTTCTAAGCACTGGCTTGTGGTAGGTGTTTGATTTAGGGGCAGAAACTGGAATAATAAATGCGTGATCAAGCAGTTGCTCATACTTTTATAACTGGCAAGAATTTATTCAGCTAGTAAATGTCAGCTTGTTTTCTCTGTGCAACCTGGTCAAGTGGAAGGTGTCCCTGTCCATGGCAGGGGCTTGGAACTAGATGATCTTTAAGGTCCTTTCCAACTCAAACTGTTCTGTGATCCTATGATTATATCAAGGCGCTTTTTTATTTCTTTTTCAGATCAAGTCAGAACTCCCTTTATTGCGCTACTGCTTGACGAAGTATCTTAAGAAAGCATCCCCAGCTGCTCAGCCCAATGTCCCTCATTTTCGAGCCTTCTCAACGTTATTACTCTTCCAAAATAGCGATGGGTGAGCAAGGTCGTGTGCACCACTTGCTTAAGCATTTGCACAAAAAAAAAAGTTAAAAAAAAATTAAAAAACAGGTCTTTCCTGAAACTATATGAATGTACTTCCGAGCGACTGGGCGATTGGTCTGAAACAGTAAGGATTTTACTTCGGGGAGAATTTAAGCGCTCGCTCGAGGTAAGTTTCCCTCTGGTTCTTCCCAACAAGTGATCCCCGCGCAGAGCACTCTCTCCTTTGTTCGCAGCTGGGCTGCGGGCCGGGGAGAGAGGCGGGAGCCGGTGAGGGGCAGGAGAGAGAGGCGGGAGCCGGTGAGGGGCAGAGAGAGAGGCGGGACCCCGTGAGGGGCCGGGGAGAGAGGCGGGACCCCGTGAGGGGCCGGGGAGAGAGGCGGGAGCCGGTGAGGGGCAGAGAGAGAGGCGGGACCCCGTGAGGGGCCGGGGAGAGAGGCGGGACCCCGTGAGGGGCCGGGGAGAGAGGCGGGAGCCGGTGAGGGGCAGAGAGAGAGGCGGGACCCCGTGAGGGGCCGGGGAGAGAGGCGGGACCCCG
>JANRGV010000104.1:4681080-4723665 GCA_024734035.1 Alethe castanea | reverse complement strand
GAGGGGGGTGCCGGTGTAGGGCCAGTGAGAGAGGCGGGAGCCGGTGAGGGGCAGGAGAGAGAGGCGGGAGCCCGTGAGGGGCCGGGGAGAGAGAGAGGCGGGACCCTGTGAGGGGCAGGAGAGAGAGGCGGGACCCCGTGAGGGGCCGGGCCGGGCCGGGCCGGGCGGAGCCGCCCCCGCGCCGCGCTCTGCCCGCTCGGCCCCTGCTCACCGTCGGGGCGGCCGGCATGTGGCGGGCCCTGGCGGTGCCGGTGCTGGCCCTGGCCGGGCTGCTGCTGCTGGGGCGGCCGCCGCCGGGGCAGGGGGCGGCCTGCGAGCCCGTGCGCATCCCGCTGTGCAAGCCGCTGCCCTGGAACATGACCAAGATGCCGAACCACCTGCACCACAGCACGCAGGCCAACGCCGTGCTGGCCATGGAGCAGTTCGAGGGGCTGCTGGGCACCAACTGCAGCCCCGACCTGCTGTTCTTCCTGTGCGCCATGTACGCGCCCATCTGCACCATCGACTTCCAGCACGAGCCCATCAAGCCCTGCAAGTCCGTGTGCGAGCGCGCCCGCGCCGGCTGCGAGCCCGTGCTGGTCCGCTACGGCCACGCCTGGCCCGACAGCCTGGCCTGCGACGAGCTGCCCGTGTACGACCGCGGCGTGTGCATCTCCCCGGAGGCCATCGTCACCGCCGAGGGCGCGGGTGAGTGCGCGGGCACCGGGGACAATGGACGCGGGCAGCCCGGGAGCTCTGCCTGCCCGCCGCCTGCTCTCGCTTCTCTCCGCTCTGCCCTCCGCTCTTCTGCTGTCTCTTCCCTGCCTTTCGCTGCTGGAAAAAAGTTTTTGCAGCTTGTGTGACAAGTGACAGCCCCGCCGCCGCTCCGTGAGCGCGGGGGCTGCAGCGCTCGCTCCGCGCGGACGGGGAGCGTTTCCACGCTTTCCACAGGGTGATCCATCGGCACCCGAGTGAGGGGCAGCCCCCAGGCTGCCGGCTTCCCCCTCTTCCCCCCGCTCATCCTCAGCCGCTCCCTCCCAATGCAGGGTGCTCCCCTTAGGAGCCCGAGGCAGGAGGTGGGGGACCGAGGTGTCCCCACCTTTTTGTCCTTTGCCAGTGGTGGCACATGCACACCTGAAGGGGAGAAAACATGCTTGTCGTACTGGTTAGCACTGGAGGTACGGGTTTCAGCACAGGTTCCCCAGCAGGTCCCTGAGCTCTGGAACTATAGCCAGGTGAGGAGAATAGTGAAGTGCGGTTCCATTGTGTTTGGTTCCCAACATCCCTGAAGCGACCAAATGGTGCCTGCTGCACCCACATCAGCTGTAGAGCAGCCCTGGTGGTGGCTGACCCCTGTGGCCTCAGAGGGACTGGTGGAGCTGCTCAGCTTTCTCACTGCATCCCTTTTCTCCAGCTGAGCTCCCTGTGATCCCGCAGGATGGCTGGTGCTGGCTGACTGCCTTCCAGCAGCACTGTCAGAGGCAGGAACATCTCTGAACAGTCAGGGGAGCACTGCTGAGTGTTCAGGCCACCACCGAGCTACAGACCTGCTGTGGCTCAGGGATCCTGCTCGTGTCACAGCTGCCTTTGGGCCGGAGGAGTTGGCAGGACACCAACTGAGCAGCACAGAAATACTGAATACAGGGAGCTATTGAACAGGAAATTAAAGCAAGCTAGTGGATGGTTATCACGAGTGAGCTCTGACCTTTTACAAAGTGATTACAGTTCCTGTGTGCTTTCAGGAAAGCATTTGCTGCTGGTGGAACCAGGCTACCATTTTCTTTGGTGCAAAGTTTCAGTGCTGGTGGCTCTGCCAGACTTCTCCATCAGAGGAGTTGGAGAGCAGACCAGAGAGGTCATAGCAGAGCAGCACCTGTGCACCCCACGAGCTTGTTGTGCTGCTGCCTGTCTCCTTGAGTGCCTACAGCTGCAATGCTGGGTTGTGGGAGCTCACTGATGGGCAGTGGATCTCACCTCTCTGTCCTCTGAATAAAAAAGGGATTTTTCATGCTGTGCTCGGCACAGTATTTTACTGTGCTTCTGTCCCACTACCAAATGCTTTATGTATCCCACTGCCAGTAATGCCAAACTCTGTAATTCCTGTTTTCTTCTCCTAACAAAATATCACGCTTCAGTTTCCTGACCGTGCTACCCAGCTCAGCCTTCCCAGGTAAGCTGCTCTCTCCATCTCCATTTATTTACAGGCCAGACAAACTCTACTCCATCTCTGACTCTATTCTCTTACCCTCTGCACCTCTTGAAACCTCCATACCTTGGTATCTCTAGTTATTACTGCTATTTCTAACTTCTGACTGCTTCCCTCTTGCCTTTTCCTTCGTTTTTTCCCTAGCCCATGAACACAACCATCTATTTTTGCCATCAGCTGCTGCTCTCTGAGGGCTGCAGTCCTGCTGGGGTAGTTTTGGGGGGACGTGGTGTTGAGCACCAAGCACCTTTCTCTGCAGCATTGAGGTGCTTTCAAAACCACCTTAAAAATGGCTCCAGCATGAGCAAGGTTTGGCAGGTCTGCAGCCATTTGAAAGCAATCACATTCAAATCTGGAGGGAGGAAGCTTGGCTGAAATTGCCCCCGAGTTACCTATTTCTGAGGACCTCAGCAGTACAATAACCTCTTTGAGGGATTCCAGGGCCAGATCCATGAAAACTCTCTTTCAGTGAATGAGAACCTGATGACATTCTCATTTCTGGGCTGAATATTTTGAACTGATGCATTATGCACCAGACTGAAAGAATCCTTCTTGAGGGAATAAAACTGTTCTTTTAGAAAGCAGAGGGAAGGATTCCTGTTCTAGGGAGAGGTAAGGTGAACACTTTCAAATCCAATTCTCCAAATAAAAAATTGCTGCTCAGTAGAAGACACAAATAACCAACTGCCTGATGAGTAGTGTGCAGAATACCTACTCTTATGTGCTTTTTAAAATCTCCTAAGCATTCTAGCCCCTTCTGTTGTCTGTAAACTACATCTAATAGAGCAGGCAGAAATATAATCCATTGTTTCATGGCTTTCTGTTTAGAAGGGGCTTTTTATGTTCTTTGGAAGTGAAATCTTGTTTTTGCTTTCATTCTTTTGCTGTAGAACCTGTAACAGGGTTCTACTGTTTCCTCTTGAGGTTTCTGCATTATTGCTGGTGAACATTAGAACATTTGTCTTGTCCCTGCTGTAAGGGAGCAGCCTTAAGGATGATGTAGTCAGAGTTTGTCCTTGTCAGAGCAGGGACTGCGTTCACAGGCCCAATTTCCATCAGTTATATTCCCTGCATCCCAGTAGCCTGTGACTGTTGCAAAATATGGAGGAACTGTGGTTGGTAAAATCTGTGCTAAATCTCAGTAAGAAGTTCACTTTGAGGCAAAGTCCATCACAGACATTTTCTAGGAGCTCTTTCCATTTGAGTTCAGGTGCTGAGAAAGAGCTGGACACTCGTGTCACAGGACCAAGGGGCTGCTGGCACAGTGAAGGGCTGAAGCAGCTGCTGCAATGTCTGTGATGGAGAAAGCTGACAACAGTGCTGTGTTTTGGGCTCAATTAGAGGAATAGCCCATTCCCTGGACTTGTGCTGGTCTCCAAAACCTGAGTGGGAATGCTGATTGGGAGGTCTTAAGTTCCTCAAGTTACAGAGACCAATTTAAAACAAGTGTCTATGTAGGAAGTGTGTGTTTCTCGATTTTTTTATTCTCTTTGGGAAACCTCCGGGTTCCTTTGCAGCCAGAAAACAGAGGGATGCTGCAGGCATGGTGTGGGTGTTCTAGAGGTGAGTGTGGTGCTGAATATTTGGGCTTCTTGTGGAGGATCCAACAAATCATCATTCAGGATGGAGGATGGGAGAGCATCTTGACAATACATTAACACCCCAGATGTCAGATTAGTGTGTGCTAATGTTTGAAGTCTCCTATGGCATTTATCCCACATTAGTGTGAGCTGTCTTGCATCTCTGGGAGGTCCTGTTCACTTGCTCCATATATTTCAGTCTTCATGTGCATATTTTTATTCTTTCTCCAGGCTATCAGATTATCTGCTTCCCTCATTCAGGACCCTGTCAAACCTTCTTAGGTCTGTGAAGAAGCAGGAACTGCTGAGAGACTAAATTGTCTCAAATCTAGAATTTCTAGAGGCAGGACCTGTCTTTTTTGCAGGTGATAAGTGACCAGTGTTGGTGTTGGGATGCTGACTATAAAAGCATCTTCCACATAATGTCCTTGGCTGCTACTGCCTAGCAGAGTGTTTGTGTCTCAAGTGGAATGTTTGTGCCTGTTTTGAAGAGGGAACTAGCAACAAAACCAGAGCAGTGTGATGTACTGGAAGACGTTTGTCAGGCAGGTTATCTCACCTTATCTTATTTAGATAAGAATAGAGCTTGAATAGGACAATTAATAAGAGAATTTAAATCTTAGTAATGAAGATACCACCAATGATATTAATGCTCACTACACTTCAGCTGCCTTTGTAGGCTGAGTCCCCTGGATTTTACATTCTAAGCATTTAGTCAATACCTGGGCCATTAAATGTCATCAAAACCTGGTGGGATTTGTTATGAGGAATAATATTACTGAGTTGTTTCTCTTTTTCAAACCTCTCATCCACATCTGTGGTTGCAGGCATTGTTATTTTGTACACTTACTGTGTAGGTGGCTTTTATTTAGCTCTCAGTGTTCGTGTTTTGTTTTGTTTTTTTAAATATAGGATCCCTCTGAAAAGCAATTAATTAAGATGACATATTGGAAAAAACAGTTTGGATTTTGTCCCCTGCTCCTGAACAAAATTTAATAGCAAACTTTTGGATTGGACCTCTGGATAGTATTCCCCTCTTTGGCAACCCTGCTAATCACCACTGACAGGTGTTTATTTCAGCAAGATTGCTTTGCATAGACAGAACTTGGCAGAGGGTTTGCCCATGAAGAGAAGTGGAGCAGTAGGAAGTGAGTTGTTTGGGGTTTTTTAAATAGCTTTTTTCCCCCCTCTCTCTGTCTGCATTACAGCTGGAGCTCTCAGCAGTCCTGAGCACCTGAGTGCTCTCTATGCTTTTACCACATCAGGAGGAATTGTAGATTTAAAGCTATAGCTTGGCTGAATGAACAAGATAATTGGCCCAGGAGAGGAAGAATGAGAAGTGTGGTTATCCTTTTAATGTTTGCAAGAGGGAAGCCATTTAAATTCTTCTTTCATCACATCCTGGAATACCAGAATGCATTTGATATAATATAAAATTTATTCTTAATGCATTGAGAATGACTCAGGTGAACAATCAGAATCAAACATGTAAGAACCAGCTTGTATAGTTTGACCTGTTACAAGGCAGCATGGGGAAGATTCAGAGGTTCTATGGAAGTACTTGTTGCAAAGATCAGATTGCCTCCATAAAAATGTTGGGGTTTTTCTATAAACTAAGATCCTATGATAGTTTGGAACTTTGCAAGGAAATGGATGTGCTGTTTTATTGGCAACAAGATATTGAACATAAAAGAACATCTATTCAATCTTTCTGTGCCATTTTCTGTACCATTTGCACCTTATGTTGGTTAGAATAATTATTCCTGAAGTCTCAATTTTTTTAAAAAGTTAATTATTATGTGAGGGAATTAGTTGTTTTTCAGTTTTACTCTTGCCCTGACTGTGATTTAGTTGCATCCGCATTTATGTAAATGAAGTTCCATGTTGCTATGAGTAGTATAAGTAGTCATTAAGTGGAGATTTAAATTTACTTTTTTAAACAAGGATGGCAAAATTAGAAGGTTATCTAAGTAATATTATTTTTCTTGTAAACAGGTATTTACAGAATCTGTGATTAAATAATGATCCTGGCCCTTAAAATTTAACCCACAATCTAAAGTCATCACGGAAACTGAGTACCATGAGTGTCCTGGGCTGTTTTACAGCAAATGCTGCTCAGGCTGCAAGAGAGGAGCTTTTTTTACATTTGTTCTACCTTGTAAAGGCAGTGGCCTTGCCCCCATGATTATGTAAGAATCTAAGAAAGATGATTGCAGGATTCCAGATCCCAGAATTGGAAGAGCAGCACAAATGTCTAAGTGTGCAAAATTACAGATGTGCTTTTCCTTTGAAAGCTCATTTGTTTTTCCATTTTATGTGCCATTCTAATAAAGTATCCTGCCTCTCTCCCAGTTCTTATTCCTCTTGCATTTATTTTGTCCTTAGCTCATTTAAGGTTATATGCATTAACATACTTGTTTTTCATGATGAAATACATGTATAAACCCATTAAATTATGTGATTCAATAAATAGGTTTGAAATTATGCTTTTTACTAATGTGGGACACACTCCACTTATGAATGTGTCTGAAAGCAGTTCTTTGGGCATAGTGCCTTTTTAAACTTCTGTTCCTTATCTGTCCTTCAGAATAATCAGTGTGTTTTTGAACTGAGGGGAAGGTCTGAAACATTTATTTTGGCATTTACTTCAACAGTGTGATTGTGGTTGGTTGATTTGATTTCCTCAGTAACCAAAAAAATCCCCCAAAGTAATTTCTCCTTCATCATCTAATTAAATGCAAACACTACATGTGTTTCCTGTAGGTGATCAAAATTCATGGCATAAATGTCAACCTTGTCTGAAACCTGCCAGTCTGTAGCAATGGAAATGGGATATTTAGTCTGCTTCTGCATTTAACATGATATGCTGGATTAATGTGAAATTTGGGTAAGACATTGTGTCAGCTTTAGTGGACTGACTTCTAGAATATTGCAAACTGTTTATTAGTAAAGTTATTAAGTTTCCACGTACTAAATGTTAGAGAAAGAGAAAACATTGTAATGTATGTGTAGTGAAATAATCCAATATTAAAAATACTAACATTTCTTTACATGTTTTACAAATCCATGCCAGATTTCCCTATGGATTCTAATAATGGCAACTGTAGAGGTGCAGGCATTGGTAAGTACATTTTTATAAAACTGTATAATAAGCTGTAGACTTTCAAATCCTTTAAATATTTAATTAAGAGGGGTACTATGCAATAAATACTTAAATACTTAGTCTTGACTGAGAATACTGTAGATTGTGCTTTTGCATTCCATGGGCAGGTGGGATTTGGGGCTGGTCAGCCTCAAAATGTCCATCTAAGGAAGAGAGCTGTGCTGATTTTATTAAAAGTTTTGTCTTGAACAGAGAGAGTAATCATTAAATTGATTTTTTTTTTCCCCCTGGGCAAAACCAGTGGAGATAATGGTGCATTCTGACCTTAAAGTTTTCAAATCAAATTCAGTACTCTTTGTAGATGATGGCAATACTTGCATTAGCCTGAGGAGGCTGGGATGGCACCTATTCCAACAAATTTCCTGGTTTTTTTGTTTCTGTTTTGGTTTTGCTGGAACTGAATAAAACCCCTTGAGCATTACCACTGCTTGCCAGTGCAGAGCAGCAAAGCCCAGGATGGTATATAATAATTACAGGAATGTGTATCTTTTGCTCAAGCAATCCAATGAGTGTAGATTTCCTTGAATTTTATTATGATTCCATCCAAAGTTCTCCTCTTGGGTCTTTGTGAAGAAATGGAGACTTGGAAGCCTAGCATTGACCTCCATGTCTTTGCTTCTGCAGAGGTGCTGATGAGCTGCAGTGTGTGCTGGTAGTCACTTCAAGAATATAAACACCTGAGCATGGTTGTTGAACCTATCATTAGATACCTATACATATAATTTCAGCAGTAAGCTCTGTGACCAAATTGCAAAAAGTAATGCCCAGATTATAATACAGTTTAAAAATTTAATCAGTAGGTCCCAGTGTGAAAACAGCTATATTCATGCAAAATATTCTTTAAATCACAATGCATACACTCTAGAAACCCAGGTACAGTTAAAAAAAAAAAAGCATAAAAGCAAGACCCTTTACAAGCTTTGCTTTAAATTGTGTTGAGCATGAGACCATGTCTGGAAGACTTGATATTTGATACTAATGTTAGTATTTTTATTATTTGAAGCCATTTTCAATTGTGTGGCATTGAGAAAGTATTTCATGCTCAATGCAGACTGTACAAAGAGTATACAAGGTTAATTTTGAGTATGAAAGCAAAGCTGTTTGCTCTCATTGTCACTTTATATCAAAACTATGAACATATCTTTACTGCTGCCTGCCTGTGTAATTCCAGTGAGTGACCCTGCAGTGGAAGAGGAAAATTTCAGTCATGTTGTTACTGTTGTGATGCTTTTCGATGATGAAAGCAAAACCAGACCTAAAAAATTCCATAGATTTTTTTTTTTTAGATCCCAGATCTAAAAGAATCCCATAGAAAATAGGGTAAGGATGCACAGAAAAATTGCTGATGCAATATCTGCTGGTATCACTGCCTTTTACTGTACATACATGATTTCTTGTTCAATGTGCTACATCTGTTTGAGCTGACAAGCACAGTTGGGCCACCTAAAAGGCCATGTTTCAAAATGGCTTTACTTTTATGTTCAGTAAAATAAATCTGTAGTTTTGCCATTGTAAATAGAGACTTTTTGTTTGTTTGTTTTGCAAGCAGCAAACTGATGTGTTTTTTAAAAATATCCAGTTCTCAGCTTTGTGGTTTCTGCATCTTATTGCTTGTGCTGCTGTGCATGGTCACAGGGAGCTCCTGGGTTATCCCTATTTGAAACACCTTTTTTCCATGGCAGTGTCTGCTGACAAAACCTTCCCTCCAAGTCTGCATGGGGGTTTTTTGGGAGACCTTTTTTACCTTTGTGGCAGTGAACTACAGTGTTTTCTGCTTCATCACATGCTCCTCAAGTCTCTTAGAAAATTTTCTTTATTTTTTTCTTTTTATCCTTTGTCTATCTGGGAAGTATTTGCCAGGTTTGAGTGCTTGTACAGGTCAGTATTACAGCCAGGATCAGGGCACATATATTTAAGATGACACACATATTTCTTGGTAGCAATCCATGGGGAAAACCATTCTTCTGTGTAGTCCATGTCTTTTGGCATTTACAGAGTGAAGGTAAAAAGACAGAGATTTTGAGCAGTTGTGTTTACTTGAAAAGAAATTTTAATGGCCAGCTGTGATCTCAGTCAAAGCCAGTGGGAGCCTCTGCTGCCTGTCTCTGCTTGGGACATGACCATTTTTGTGGTCTCAGAGCTCTTCTGGTAATTCTGGCAACTCCTGAGGAGGGATTTTCCCTCAGCATCAGGCTATGCAGCACATTTTTATAGCCACCTTTTGTGGGTGTTCCTGCTCCCTGGGGGAAGGTCAACATTTGCCTTCCTTTGAAAATCCCTGTACTAAGAATTGGGAGAGAGGAGTTGGTTCTGGCTCTAACTTTATAGCTGACCTTGGCAAATGACTTTTGTGTTAGTTTCTGTCTTTCTAAATAGTAATTGGGAATGATGCAGCATTTTGTACAGTTCTTTTAAAAGTAAATTTAAAAAGCATGAGGGTGACTAGGAGGTTCTTCAATGAGAACACAGGTCTATAATTTAGAAATAGAACTAGACTAATGAAGTATATTCTGAGATTAATGAAGTAAGCTAGTGCTGCCTTAAAACTGAAGGAAATGTGAGACTGTTTGTCTTGCAATTTAGTCTATTTTATTTTCCCTGGGACACAGTGCAAAGTACTGTAGAGCAGGAGAATATAGTGTAATGTAAGTTGTTGGATTTATGTTGTTGGACTTGAGTGCTGGGGTGCCTGTGTGAGAGTGGGTCACAGGAGGTGATCTTTTATGCTCTGTTTCAAGGCAGCTTATAAAAGGAGCTGCAATTTGGCCTGCAGTATCCATGAGCTCACAAAGGCAGAAGGGAAGCCAAAAATCACTTCCCTTCCCTGCTTTTGTTATTTTAACACAAACACATAGAAAAGTTTAAGTCTGTAGGACTCTATATATAGATTCCTGAGGATGTGTTTGAAATTCAAGGAAATAATACACTTTTCTTTTGAAATGTTTTCCTCCTGTATTTTTTTTTTGTATTTTCAACTACAAAAATTCTTCCAATGGAAAATAAATAATCATTTGAGAAGTTGGTAACCATATGATTCCATCTCCTTTTAAATAATTTTTGATATGCAGGAATCTTATATAGCAAATAAAAGTTCTTTTCCAGACTCTTCATGTTGAATTTAACTAAATCACTAGCTTATAGACATTGATATTTAGAGTGGTGGTGTATAGAAATAAGCTGCATTAAATCTACTTCCATTTATGCCAAATTAAATGTCAAAATAGATGGCCATGCATGTGTAATACTGGGATTGAATACTGCTGTTTGAAATTACTCCTCTAGTGTAAAGTAAGTAAATATTTGCAGTAGAACAGCCAGCCCTGAAATACCAGTGGTGTTAATGAACACCACTGTGGGTCTGCAGCTTCAGCATTAGCATACCCTGGGCACTAATGAAAATATTTTTACCTCTGTTAGAGTTCCCAGCTGTCTGGCATCTGCACCTCTGGAAATGCTGCTCTGACAGTGCTCATTTGTGTTGTTTTTTGAAGGCTATCCCTCTGGCCACAAGGGCTAAGAATTTCTCTATTTTCATTAAACTTGGGCTTCTGGGCACTAATAAAATGGTGTAAAATTTACACAATTCCTAATGGTGAATTGGATGGACCTCTCAGCAACCTGCTCTAGTTGAAGATGTCCCTGGATGGCCTTTAAAGGTCCCTTCCAATGCCAACTATTCTATGAATGCCTGCTAGCCAGAATATCCCAGTTTGCTTAACTAACCTGAGGTACACAGTAGTCAAAAAAATGTTCACTCGTGCACTGCCATATTATTTTCTTTCTGTGTCTCTATTATGGTTTGCATGGTAAAAAGAACAGAAAGGAGGGACTTCCTTAAGTCTAGTACAGAAGAGAGAACAGCATTGCAAGGATGGAATTACAGCACCTGTGAGGACAGGATTGAACCTTGAATTGGCTTAAAATGATGATTTTGTCACTTCAGACTCAAAGTCTGTGTGTCTTTGTTGTTGTGTTGTGGTTTGGGTTTGTTTTTTCTTTTAAATTTCAGTATGTCAGGTTTTCTCCTAAAAACATTTAAGGTCTCATGGACAGTCCCACATCTTCCAGCAGAACAGACCAGGAATGCCCTGTGGTTTCAGCAAAATTTTTGTTAGGTGTGAGCTGAAAGTTTTGGGCAGATTTGTCACTGCATACATGCTCTTTTCTTTCTAAACCAAGCTTTCTGTTTCTGCAGACCGCTGCAAGTGCAAACCTGTAAAAGCCACCCAGAAGACTTATCTACGTAACAACTACAACTACGGTGAGAACAGCTGCACAGCCAGCTCCCAGCGGCTTTAAGGCTGCAGGAGGGGGAGAGCTGGCATCAAAAAAGCCTGAGAAGTTCACAGTTACTGGTGGTAACCCAATATTACTTATTGCAGGAGGAAGGTGTGCTCTGAAATATTTCCAGATTTGAAGGGTGAAGGGGATTAGCTTGATATGTTAGTACAAGAGTATCTTGTGGAGTTGTTTCAGTTTTGGTGCAGGCATTTGGGGTTCTCTGGAGTGAACAGTGATGCAACAAAAATGACATTATGGGCTGCTACTGCCTCTGTGATTTCCAATATACTCAGCTTTTGCAGAAGGGAATGCTTTTGGCAGCTTTCCTACCCACCAGCTCTCTGTGAGATCTGACAGGTTCTTTCCCTTCTGGTGTATCAAAGCCAGCAAAAACCATCTTACCAGCTGTGCTGTGCTGTCAGTAGCACCTGTACAAGTGCACGTCCTGCTCTTCAGGCATATCACAGCTCCAGGCTCATATTTTTCCTCAAACTGTTTGTTTCAAGCAAATTAGGCCAATGAAGCCACTGAATACATATCATAGGAATTGAACAACTGGGCCCTTCCTTATTGCAAAAACCAGGCCTTTTTAAGCATTTAGGCCTTTGCCAGTTACACAGTTTTAAATTATGACAAACATAATCCAGCCAACCACCATTCACCACAATGTGAACATGTAATCATTATATAACTTGTTTTTTTACAAGTCACTTTTCCATAGTTTTTTCCTGTTTAGCCAAAGTAGCAGACCTGAGCCATAATTTTACAAAGGTAATAAGGCCCTTATAAGGCCTTACCTATCTGCAGCACTTCCTTTTTCCCCATTAATCAGGCAAAGAGCCTTAGGTTCAGTGAATTTTAAGGCTTTATTTAAATAGTTGTATAATATTTATTGGGATGACACATACATAAAACCAGAGTCAGACCATCTTCTTTTAAAAATAATTGCTGTTAAAAGCTAAAAAATTATTACTGTATTCAAACACTTTTTTGGTCACTAGTCAGTTTTAAGTTGTTTTGGTGGATTTGTTTATAAAAAAGTTAGAGTGACTCTTCTCTAGTCAGAAACTGCATATGGCAGAGTCATTGAGCGTTCTCCTGTCCATTTTCTCAAGCTTTTGAAATTAAATAGGTTTCTTAAGGCATTTGAAATATCTCAAAACTAAAGCAATATTTTATTTTGAGATCTTAAAAGGTTTTGAGAAAGGGAATCACTTAGGGTAGATTGTGCATACTATATGTACCAGTTAGTGTTTGTTGGCAACTGTGTTTAATGTGCCTGCAGTACATGCTGGTTAAGGGTTGTCATGGGCCATGCATGTGAAGTGAGATTTGTCAGTCCATGGTTTTCTTTCTCCTGTATTACCTTTTTCACATAGGAGACATTTGGAATTTGGGGTGTCTCCTGTTTTTAGTGTGGAAAGGGATTCTTGTTTGCAGGCTGTGAGTGATGTGGCGTTCTCTAGAGCATGACCTCTGGGTTGGCTTTGCATTTGCATGTGGTATCAGTTTTCTGGTCACCATGAGAGAATGAAAAGCTCTGCCTTTGAAAGGCAACCTTTCCTCCTGTGCAACTTAAGGCAAAAAAGAAAGGGCAGGAGAGGAAACAATTGGAGAGGTCATTGGGTCAAGATCAGGAGCATTTGAAGTTCATAAAGAGCAGAGCAGATTAGTGCTGGGTCACTGGAGAGAATAAAGAAGGTAAGGGCCTGTCATCCAGCAGAAGTAATGATATGAGAAGTTTTAATGCACATTCACTTTTTGTGTAAGGGTCAGAGTGATAAATTTTGCTCACCTGTACTGCAGGTAGTCAAAGAGCGAACAGCCATGGCTCAAGGGAGAGGCAGAGCATACCAGAAATAGATTTAATATATTTATTGTGGAAAGGGTGAAGAAAAAAGGAAGGAAGTCAGTCAAAGGCCAACTTAAGCAGGATGTAAATCAAACTGGTATGTAACTCCTGCTCCTGACCATATTATTAAGAGTCACACTGAGCTACCTGGACCTCCTTGGTGGAGGGTGAAGTAATGAAGGGAAGAGATGGAGGCAGAGACATTGCAGGAGTTCAACTAAGCTTCTGATAAAGAGCTCACCAAGGGCAGCTTGGGAGTGACCTGCATTATCTGTTGCTTCTAACGAGGCTCTTTTTGACTTTCTCCCAGTCATTCGGGCCAAAGTGAAGGAGGTGAAGACTAAATGTCACGATGTCACTGCAGTAGTGGAAGTAAAGGAGATCCTGAAATCTTCCCTAGTGAACATCCCAAAGGACACTGTAAACCTTCACACAAATTCTGGCTGCCTGTGCCCACTGCTCAGTGCCAATGAAGAATACATCATCATGGGCTACGAGGACAAGGAGCGCTCCAGGTGACTCCTCCTGGGTTATTCTTGCAAACAACAACGTTTGTTGTTCCTGTTCCCCTGTCATGAAGCTGAATGTGAGAGCCAGAAGGGAGGAAAACTTGGTGTGGGTGTCTGTACATCTCCTTCATGGCATTCAGGGAGGACAAGGCTCTCTGCAGGCACAGAGGTCTCAGTCTGGTGTTTGTTGGGTAACTGGTTGTCTCTGTTGTGCAGGTTACTCTTGGTAGAAGGCTCCATAGCTGAGAAGTGGAAGGAACGTCTTGGTAAAAAAATAAAGGTAAGAAAATACCTCACCAGAAGTCAAATGTTGTGGGTGCCATAAGACATCTACCTGTCTTTTCAAAATCAGGGAAGAAAATGCATGTGCTGCCTCCAGTTAATTAATATCACATGAGAAGAACTTGGTGTGTTATTTGCTGTGTTACTTAGAACTGGATGCTGAGTAAATTAAAGGGATACATTGAATTACCCCGAAGTATCCCAGTGTAGCAGCAGTCAAAAACTCTGTCTCAAAAAAGCAGATAATAGGAGTTTTTTAAATCTGTAGGCAAGCTGTGTGTTCCACAACACACGTGTGCTTAGTTTGGATCATGATATGAATTAAAAAACCCAAACAGACCAGGGGGTTTTACAGATGTTTTTCAGACTAAGTCAAGATTACACTTTTAAGATTTAATATTCTTTAAGTAGAGTTCTGCTCTCACCAAATTTCATGGATTAGCAACTATTTTAAATTCACCTTCCTGACTGGGATGAGAGAGGAACCTGATAGGGAAGTCATGGCCTGGCATAGTGGAAGCAGTGAGCTCAAACACAAGTCATGCATTGCAGAATCATGGAGTGATTTGGGTTGGAAGGGGCCTTAAAGCCCATCTTGTCCCACCCCTGCCTTAGGGACTGCTTCCACTATCCCAGGTTGCTCCAAGCCCCATCCAACCTGGCCTTGGACACTCCCAGGAATGGGGCAGCCACAGCTTCTCTGGGAAACCTGTGCTGGTGCCTCACCACTCTCACAGGGGACAATTTCTTCCATATAGTTTATTTTATCTAATCTAATCTAATCTCTGTCACTTTAAAGTCATTACCCCTTGTCTTGTCATTACACATCAGTGATGGAGAGACAGGGACTTCTGAGTTTGGATCAGAAGCCAATTTTATTGAGTGTACAAGGGGTTTATATAAGGTTTTACTTGTGTGGCACTTACATAGGGTTCTATTTTTGGGAACAATTTCCCACTGGTTCCACATTCTTCATGACGTTATGTCACTTGGTAACATTATCTTAAAGTTTAAAACATTATCTATAAAGTTTCCCAACATGTTTCTTGGTCTCTTCTTGCCCAGGAAGCATTTATCTGTGTGTGTCTCTGCCACGGTTTCTGCTCCATCAGGGCTAAGATACCAGGCCCCTTTATCAGTTCCATTGTACTCTCTGTTTTATTCCTTGTAATTACATGTTCTTGTAAAAAGTCCTTCTCCATCTCCCCTGTAGGCCCTTAAGGTACTGGAAGGTACTCTAAGATCTCCCTGAACCCTTCTGCAGGCTCAGCAACCCCAACTCTCTATAGGAAATTATATTCTGTTTTTTTTCTTAAATGTTTTCTAATGCCTTCCAAGTTCTGGAAGGATTACCTTTTTATGTTTCAATACACTGCAAAGTATCAGTGCTTTTGACATTGTTAGGAGTGTCACTTTACACAGAATATTCTTATATTGACACATTTTCTCAGCCATTCATTTGCCATAATTGTTGTGCCTGTGCAAACCAGTCTTCTTTTCCACTCAGCACTTTCTTCATCAGTGTAAGGGTCACTGACAGGAAAACACTGTTGTGTTTATAAAAGCAAGATTTTCTATGCACATTTCTCACATCAATGAGTGAAAAGATACAGGGATCTTGTTTCAGGTTGTTGTTTGATTTGGCTGAATCCTAGGAAATCCAGTGCTGCAGAGAAAATATCATATTGCTGCCATGGGCTGACTTCTGCTCAGTTTCAATTCTTGGGTGGTAACCTCATTTGTTGGAATTTTTTTTGGGGAAAACACTTACTTTCTCATTCAGTCCCTTGTTATCTGTAATCTGCTGCCTCTGCCCTTGCACCCAGCCTGGGGGTGCTGAGGACCCTGCCACATCACCACCCACTTCTCATCATCATCTTCCTTCCCAAGAGCATTTACAGTTCTACCAGCTATATTTATTATGTCTTTTTTAAATTTTTTTTTAACTATGATGTGTATTGCCTGCAAAAATAAAAGTAAATAAATAATAATTATTATTTTTTTTAAATTAACAAAAACCCCTTGACTGTTTTTCCTTATTTAAATGACTTTTCCCAACAAGCTCTCATCGCACCCTCGAGACCGGTGGAAACAGCACCAGCTTTTCTGCTTTTGCTGCTGTCGTGGTTCTGTCACCTCTCCTGGGTTCTGTAACCTGTGCTGTGGTTTCTTTGCCTTTCCATCTGCAGCGCTGGGATCAGAAGCTGCGGCACCTGGGGAAGGGGAAGGGCGAGGCCGGACCTGGCGACTCGGCTCCGAAGGCCGGCGGCGCCCGGCAGGCGCGCAGTTAAATGTGGGATCTGCACGGGGCCATGCAGGGGACTGTCTACCCAGACTTCACTGTTGGAGCAGCCAAGGAGAAATTGCACTATTGCACGTTATATTCTATTGTTTACTACGAAATAATGTTTTAGCTTTTATTAGTTTTTGTTCTCCCTCTTGTTTTCCGCCTTTTTTCTTTTTGGATATGTGCAAGTTCTGGAAATGTATTTTTTTTTTTTTCCTGTTACTAAGAACTGTAGAAAACTGCCCTTATGAGATGAAGAAAGACAAGGACATATTCAATTTACCTTTCTGATGCAAGCAGGAATGAAATCTGGCAAAGACCATTGCTTAAAGTCATGACTCACACTGGCTTTCCCTGCTCACTCTTTCTTGATCACTGTTTGCCCTGTTTTGGGTAGGTTGTTATCTGGGTTTAAGTGTATCGTTTTTTATTCTGAAATATAATTCTGAAGTACATAAAAATTGTTTTCTTAAGAGAACTGTTTGAATCAGTACAGCTTTATTAAGTTTTCTTACAGATAAACAACTTGTATAAGCAGAGTCTAAATATGTGCATGTACACAGGGAACCTGGGTTTTCCAGTACTTTGGACCTTGAAGGAAAGATTGTCTAGTTCTGTAACCATAATTTATAACATGCTTCTTCTCTTATAATGGCAGTTTTATCCCCCTTTTCTCAGCTGAATTATAGGAGTAGACACACTCACCAGGCCTGTTTCTCAGTACAGGTCTGCAGTTTAGCCTTTTGATTTTGTGGTGTTATTCTTAAATCCTTGCCTACATAAACAAGTGTTCAATGCTCAGTAACATATGTCCAATAAAAGAATTGTAGTCGCCAGCACAGACCTTACCTGACTTCTGACCCAACATCATACTGCTAATACAACTCTTGAAAATATAAAAACCAAAAAAAACTTAATTTTTGTGCTTCAGTAGAATTCTTTGCCAACATATTCGAAATTCTCTTTGTTTTTCTACTCTCCATGCTTAAAAGAAATTAAAATGGGGTCATCAAAGAACAATCCTCTTTGGCATAGTCTGCAGCCCTAGTACACTAGGGCTGCCTTTCAGTGAAAATACAGTGTTGAGTTGTTAGGTGGTTTGAAAATATGATGATGATAAGTAGGACACAAGTATTTGGGAATATTATAATAATGCTGCTTTAAGATTTCAGTTAATAACCAGCAGTCTTGGGACAGGTTTTCCATTGGGCTGGATACCAAGAAAGTTTAAGAAGAACAACATCCTGCAACACTCAAATTTTTATTTGTAATTAAAAATAAAGGAATAATTAAGGAGAAAGATTGGTTCTGAAAGCTGGCAGAAAGTTCTTAATCCTCCAGGTGTTAAATCCTCATATTTTCTCAGAATCAGACAGATCACAGAATTATTTAGGTTGGAAAAGACCTCCAGCATCAAGTCCAAGCTTTGATTGATCTCCACCGTGTCAACTAAGTGCCGGGTCCAGTCTTTTCTTGAAGACCTCCAGGGATGGTGACTTTAACAAGTGTTTTACTGAGTTGGTAAATGATGGAACAATTTTTAAAGCTGGGAATAGCTTGTTAAATCATGTTAAAAACCTCATTATTTACCACAAAGCACCCACTGAAGTCATGTGGATGAGTGCTGGAGTTGCAGGGTCCCCCCTCATCGCATCGTGTTCTGCTATGAAAAGAATTGTGAAATCATAAAGCCCTGTTAAAGATGCAGAAAATCCCCAGACAGCTGGGGGTTCACCCTTTGCTAGCCACCACTTCTGAAGATGGCCTCTCCCATAGCATTTCTCTGTAATTAACACCAACCTTTATGTAATCCAGTTGCATCCCAATACTGACATTAGTCCCATTAAAAATGGCCAGAGCAGAGCACAGTGCTGCACTTTAAAACTTCAGTAAGAGAAAAATGAGCAGCATTTTTAACAGTCACACATTTCATGATATTACAGTGAAAATATTTCCCTAACTGGAAGCCACCAGATTGCTGTTTTTCCAGAGGAATTAAGCTTTTTTCATTAGCACATGAAAAATGAGGGTAGCATGATGGGCTCCTTGGAAGAGGCAAAAGGCATTTTTTGCAATCTCTTAGTTAACTGAGGAGCCTTTTATATACTCTGACACTGCCTTTACACCATTGCAGTGATTTTGGTGACTGAACCTCTGCAGCACCACCCAGACTCACTTGTGCTGGTGCAGATGACATCCAGGGACTAATGAGATGGCACAATATCAATTATTTCAATAACTCTGAGCAGTATCTCTCCCACATCTCTTTTGTGGCCTGGGCCAAAATGCTCTAAAGCTGCACTTACTGCTTTGCCACATCTGTGAGGGCTTTGTGACAAACCAGACTACTCCACTGGTGTTTTGAAGTGATTTTATTTAAATTATAGTCTTATTAATTTAACACAGTTGTACATTATTTTCTTGCTTCTTCCCCCAGAAATCCATTTCTGCTCTTTTTGTGCACATTTTTGGTGTGATCCTTCATTAAACCTTCAAAAATGCACTACGTAGCCATTCTTCTGTAAAAGCACACAGCCCTCAGCACAGTGTTTTCAAAGGCATCCACTTGGGATGTGACTGTGCTTCAATCTGTAATGGTTTTTGTTCCTCCAGTTTTATTAATTTATGTAGACACGAAGTTTAGTTTGTCCAAAGTCATGTTGGTCAGCTGCAAAGGAAATGCAGTGTCAACTACAAAGTTTGCCTGATGGAAGAGCCCCCAGGAACCATCACAGGGGTACAGCAAGGGGAAAGTGCAGTGTTCCCATTTGCAAACATCTCTGTGATGCATTTTGGACATTGTAGCTTGGTGCTTCCATTCTCATCCACACCCTTGCCTGGTTCCTGTGTTTCCCAGACATGCCACCAGCACTGCCAGCTCTGCCTGTGGTGGTCACAGTAAGTACAGCAAGGTGAGCATCAATCCTATTTAATTGTTGGGCTTTGGATTTTTTTTTCTCTGTTTGTATAACTACTCAGTGAATATCACTTAATATGAGAAGCAAAATCTGCTGCACAAAAAGCGAAGAAAAGCAAAGTTCTGAGTTAGCATATTTACTACTGTCCTCACTCTCAAAGCCTTTGGAAGAAAGCAAGGTTTGTTATTTTACATCTTGCCTAATTAGGTCTCTGTTTGAGATTCCCTGTGTCAGGAAAATTAGTTCATGATGTCAGAGGTTTATGTCCGAAGAGGAGGCAGAGGAGTCCTGTAACTTTATTTGAATGAAGGGAGAGGCCGTGGGGCTTTTCCCTTGAGGTCTCTGGAAATGCTGGAGGATGCAGCCTCCTTTTTATTCCAATTTCCCAGCATTTCCCTCTCTCTTTCCCCACTGGCTGAGGTACTTGAGATACAGACTTCCTGAATCACCTGATACAGACCCACCTTTTCTTTGAATCTCTGTTGTTTTTCCCCAAGAATTTAGCACAGCCTTCAGTGACAATCTCTGTCAATTAGTGGAATCAGTGGAATTCCTCTGGAATTTATGGTCCCTCCCATTGCTTCCTTCACCTATCAGTATCTGACTTTGTCTACCAGCAGGCCCACAGTTCATTTGTAAAGACACATCCCTCTCATTCCTTTCACCTGAACATCCCATGCAATTTAGAACTGGAGACTGTGGTGTGAAAATGTGGTGCTTTTTAAATCTTCCCTAAATTGGGAGGAGCTTTGTCTCATATTCCCAAGCTCTGCACTCAGACTGGGTCAGTGTGTGCTAACAGGTAGTATTTTATTCAATTAATTTGTTTGTAAAAGTTCTGCTTCCCATCCAGCATCTCCTTCATTCCTCTCTAAAGTAAGGTATTCCTACTTCATGTTTCAATCCCCATAGCTAAAGCCAAAGTAAAAATAATGCAGTGTGAGGGTGAAGAGAAGGAAAAGTGTACAGTGCTCTGTAGTCATTCAGTGCATTTCCCTGTTTCATTTCAGAACTGGTTGGTTTGGAGGCAGCACTAAAATCCTACTAAAGAGAGGGCAAACAGAACAGCATGTGATAGCCAGCTTGTTAATGGTGTATAGTGTGGTTATTTTACTGGGTGATGCACATGATGCACATACCTACACATACACATGTGACCAAGTATCATGGAATGTATAGAAGGGTTGATTAAAACCATGCCTTTCCCATATCTGGGTTAGATTAGTGCAGAGAGAAAATATGCAGCTTAAAATCTCTGAATAATTAGCCTGACAAGTTGCTTCTGTGGTGCAGCTCAGCAGATGAGGAGGCAGGAGGAATAAACACCAAAATTGCTTATTCACAAGCAGTGTCCTTATTTTCTGGCAGGGGTTCACTCATGACTTTAATAAATCTTCTCTAGACATGTCAGCAGTGCCCTGAAAATAACAGATTTCAGCCTGGGAATTATTATTTTGGAGTATATTTCCTTCCATCGAAGCCAGTAATTATCAGAGTCTATGGGGTGAGAACAACTTGCACATTTTGAGAAGAGCACAGAGAAAAAAGCCAGTGAGAAGAGCGCAGTTCAGTCAATCAGGGTTGCAGGACTAAATGGAATCAGGGTTTTCTTTTTTTTGTAATAGTCTAGCATACAGAGTCGGAGAGAAGCATCAGTTCAGCATAGTATGGAAGATGGGATGAAATATCTACCCTGACTGACACCCTAGACTTGCTTCCCCATTGCCTGGCACAGCAGCACAATGTGTAATTAAAAAAAAAAAAAAAAAGTCCTGGCTGTCAGATAGTCCAACAACTCCCTGTCCTGCAGGAGAAATTTATTAAGTCATTCTGTCAGAGCTTCATGCATAAGATGCATTCCTGAATGGTTGCTGTGCCACAGCACTGGGGAGGGTGACACCAAAACACAGCACAGCCAGAAAACTGCTTCAGCATCACTGGCAGCACCACGTGCATGGACATCAGCTGCAAAAAGTGCTTGGGCTTGATGTCTTTGCCAAAATGTTCTTGTTCTCTGTGTTTTGTGAGAAGAGAGGGGGAAAGCATGGCTTTTTTTCCCCTGTAGGGTTGTTGGGTGAGATGTGAAACCCATGGGAAAAATTCCACATCAGCACTGCTGCAATCCAGGTTGGGGATGGCAAACCGGGTCACTGCTTCCTTGGCAGAGCAGCTTAAACGTGGAGCCCAGATAAGCCTTGTCATGCAGGAGGGATTACTGGCTCTGAACTAAACCTCCCCTGGCCAGTAGGGTGCTCTGGGCCAGCCAAGTGCCCCTCACCTGCTTCAGGGCTTGGAAGGTTTAAGGAGTGATAATAGGGGAGGGATAGGAGAGGAGTTTCAGGACAGGAGCAGCAGAAAGGAATTGCTTGTGGCTCTGCTCTGGTGTCCCTCTGCCAGGCAGTGCACTGTGAAAAGTACAGATATGTTACTGTGTAACTGAGGGCAGCATCAGACTGGCACAGGTGAATAGGGGTGCTGAATGCATGTGTCATCAGCAGATCTAATATTAGGACTTGCTGAATTTTGAGTGCTGGACACTACAAATCTGACCTTCTCATGCAGTTATCAGGGCTTGAAATAAGTCAGAAGATTTTGATCACTTTATCCTGTATGATCCATTTGGAAAACTGGTTGTCTTTGTCCTCCATATGGACCTGTTTCTGTCCCAGCTGGTGTGGCTCCTTCTGGCTCTCTCTTTGCTTTTCTGAGGTAGCAAAACCTGCACCACCTTTTTTTGTTTTGTTTTTTTTTAATCTCAGACTGAGTATCTGAAAATGAACATTGGTCACCAGGTTTTACATGCATAATTCCAGCTTTTTCCAGCATTTCCCTCTGGGAGACTGTTTGAGTGATGGGATAACCAGGCTCTTCCATCCCATGCACCAGTCTCCACTGCCCCAGGGACTGCTCAGAGAAGCTCCCCTTTTCCAGTGTGGTTTTCCTGCTGCCCCTTGCCCCCTGGAACCTTTACCACTTGCATTCCCACTCTGACCTTTCCTGAGGGCTTCCTTTCTGACACAGGCATCCCTCCTGTTCCAAACTGGAGGCTCGTTTGCTTTTTTGCCTTGCAGCTCTCCCTCTCTGCTTGCTTGGGGCTTTCTGCTCCGCTGTGCCCTGTGTGTTTCCTGGCTGCTTATCTCCCTTTCTTCCGCTCATTGTTCCCATTCCTGCAGCCAGAGCTGAGCCTGCTGCCACCAGCTGATGGCTACCAGGGACATTTGCTTCCTCCCACTGCCTCACATCCCCTCTCAAGGGGCTCTGTGGACATCAGGTACAGGGAAATTTAGCCGGTCTATGGAGAAGTTAAACTGAAATGCCCAAGAGTTCCTGGTACATTGTCGACCCTGCGGCAGCCTCATGATTTAATGTACAATTTCTCACACCATCCCAGAGTGCCAAGAAATTCAAGTGCTGGAGCTGCTGAGACAAAGGTCTGGCTTTTCCTTGCCTGTGTGGGTGGATGAAATGTTCCTCCCTAGCTTTGCCCCGGAATTGTCTGTGTCTGAAATCAGAGCTGAGCAAAACAACTCCAGCCCCCAAACAGCTGATATTTAATACTTCAGGCTGGCAACTGTGCATTTCCTAAATGTTTTGGTGCAGAATTACAGATTGGAAATGGAAAGCTGAGTCTTAGAAGTATTGGGCAGCCTTAAATGCCTTGGTTTGAGGAATGCTTTGGCTGACACCTAAATAATAAGCACTGGGTAACCCATTGCCCAACATGGACAGTTTCTTCTGGAGCACAAAACACAGCACAGGATGTTCTTAACACACTACTTGAAGAAAAGCATAAAAAAAATTGTTAGTGTCTTCCAGCTGCATTTCAGTCCATGATTTTAGCACATTTTTTCTTGTGAGAGGCTGAAAAGCAGTGGGAGTCTGGAGGGGAAGTGGATGCCTGGAAAAAGAGCAGGCTGAAAAGGAATGGGAGGCCAAAGATATGTGAAAGGCTGGAGGGCAAAACAGTGGAGGCTGTAACTTGGGGAGAGGCTAAAGTACTGTGGGACACCAACAAAAGTTTTTAGTGAAATGGAGGCTGAGAGTCTAGTGAAGCGTGGAGGAATAAGGAGAAATCATAAAATAGAGTGGAGGCTTAATATAAAGGTGAGGTAGACATATATAAGGGGTAGAGGGACTAAGAAGAGTGGGAGACTGAAAAAGAGCAGAAGACTCAGTGTAGAAGGTAGAGGGTAAAAAAAAAGTGTGGAAATGGAGTAAACAAGGAAGGGTAAAAAAAAAAAATTGAGGCTCAAAATGAGAAGGAGGCCAGAAAGGAAGTACAGTAACAAAGAAAACTGGAGAGAAAAAATGTAGGGGCTGCAAAAGAGTAAAACACAAAAAAAAAAAAAAAAAAAAAGTCAGGGAGAAGAAAAAATGAGTCACGAGAAAACAGAGGCGGAGAAAGGGTAGAGGGCCAAGAAATGATAGGAGAGAGGAAGAAACACAGAAGCTGAAAGGACAGGAGAACACAATTATGTGGGTAGCAAAAAAAACCCCCAAAGTATAGACCAAAAATGTGGAAGGTGAAAAGCCAAGGGAGTGTGTGAGGAGAGGGAGGGAGAGAGGGGCAAAAAGAGGTGGGAGGCAAAGAAGGGGGAAACTCGAGATAGAGGCCAGAAAAATGTAAAGGCTGGAATGGGGAGGAAGGCTGAATAAAGGGTAGAGGCCAGAAAAAAGGGGAGTCTGTGAAGTGGTGGGAGGTTAAATTGGGAGGGTGAAAAGGGGTAGAAGTCTGGAAAGGGATGATAAGCTGGAATGAAACTCTAGGAGAGAAAAAAGTGGAAAGTGATATGTGGTGGAAAGCCAGAGAGGGTGAGAGGTCTGAGGAAAAGTTTAGGCCAGAAAACAGTGGAGGTCAAATTTTATGGGAGCTGGAAAACGTTGTGGGTGGCTGGAGCATAAGTGGAAGCCAGGAAAAAGTGGAGGCTAAAAAGGAATGGAGGCTAAAATGGTGTAAGAGTCCAAAAAGATGTGGGAGGCTGGAAAGCAAGGAGTAGCTGGAAAAAAGGTGGAGCCCTAAAAGTGATGGGAGGCTAAATTAGACCAGGAGAGTGAAAGGGTTGGAAGTCTGGAGGGGAAGGAAAGGGGATGGGAGAGGCAAAAAAGACGTGGAAGTTTTAAAATGGATGGGAGGCTGGAAAAATAAGATGTGGCTATAAATGTGAATCCCTAAAAGTGGTGGGAGGCTGGGGGGAAGTAAAAAGAAAAGAGGGCAGAATCCACAGAAAGGGGCAAGGTGAGGTTGAAGAAGGGCAGGGCAGGGTCAAGGCAAGGAAATGGAGTGCAAGGAGGAAGGCAATACAAGGCAAGGCAGAATTTAAATTATGGTCAAAGTGTTGCAACCTCACCCCTTCCTCTGAAGTGTAAGAATGACACTAAATCATATACCTTTTCTGGGTGAATATTATTTTCTGGTTGACAAATTTCACTGGTGTTCTCCCACCTGCCTTCCCTCCATGTTCAGTGCTATTTATGAACAATTTTCTTTTTAAGGGAAAAAAGTTTGCTTTTTCAGCTTGCATGTATTAAAAATAGCAAGATAACAGTTTGCTAAAATTCTGATGTTATATTTTCATTATAGATTGGATTTAATGAGGCATGCTAGCTTGTGCCAACATTGTGTTAACCTGTGACTCCTTACACCTTACCTGTATAAAATACAGGTAATTGAGTCTGAAGAGTTTCATTTATCCATGCCACACACAGGGCTTTGTACCTTCAATGTAGGCAGTGATGTTTTCTCCTCCATCCACACACAGGTTACCTGTCTAATTTTTTTTTAGCATGTCAACTGTTGTTTCAAATCCATTTTCACACTGACAGACAAAGAATGTGCTGGTCAATAATTCTTTAAAAAATAAAAAATGAACTTCTAGCTGTAATTGCCTCCAAAGTATCATGGCTATGCCCAAAAGTGAAGGCAGGACTCCAGCTGCTGGAGCAGTGTTACATCAAATGCCACCAGCTGTGGCCCAGTACTGGCCCTCCTTGTAGTCAGGGGAGGAAAAGGAGTAATTAGAGGAGTTTGGTAAAATGAAATTATATGGCATAACTGGCTTTACCTGCTGCACTAACACAAAAACTACTGTCTTGCCTTGGGATGGACTATACTGATTGAACTGAATATACTGAATAAACTGTTTCTGTTTGTGTGTCTTTTTATGCTTTAATCAGGGGTAAAGGGCTGCAGGAATGAGAGTCCTTTGCTAGAGAAATTACATTTTATCAACCTTACAAATGTAATTCCTGAAAGTCACCCAGAAATAAGTGCCAGTTCTAGTCTCATAAAAAGGCAGCAGGTTTGGCTAACAGCTGTGTGATGTCTTGATTATTTTAAAAAATACTTAGTTCTGTGATTCTCACTTCTGATGACAGCTGTATTCAGTGTCAAAGGATCTGTGTGTGAGCACCAGAGCTGGGCCACCTTAACAGTGTCAGGTTTTGCTCTAATTTCATGCTACTCCTTACTTTTGTGACTGAATTACTGAATATGCTGAATTTGAAAATAATAGTTTTTGTACCTTTTCCAGGCCAAATCTCTGCTTAGGGCAGGGGTCTTTGGGTTGGCAATGCAAGCAGCTACCCTGCATGAAGCAGAAGGTATTCCCTGGGGTGCACAGATCTCCCTGGCTCCCCTCAGCTCCAGAGCAGTGAAGGACAACTCTCCTCTGGCTCTTTTAAACAAGGTTCTCTATGTGCCCTTCTCTGAGTGCAAACACTGTTTTTTCAGCAAATGCCACGTGGAATTGCAAAGTGTACCCTTAGGAACTTTCAAACCCAGCTCTGCATTAACACATACCAACAAAATCACAGTGCAGTCCTGGTTTTAACTTTGCAGGGATTATTTTGGGGAGTTTTAGCTGTTACTGCAACAGTGGATCTTTGTTTCCAGATGTTTTTTTGGGTGGGAATCTTAGAAAGAATATAAAATTCTCATAGGAATGTGTTGATGGTAGAGAGATGTGCTGAAGGTTTTCATGTAGGAGTTTGCTTTTAGTAGATTGGTTATTGTAAGAGGAACAATGAGTTTTAAGCTGCAGGATGCAAAAGAGGGATGTTAATTTAGCGTGAATTGATGAAAACTGGATGCTTTGCAAGGTGCAGAATGAGGGACAAGGTTGAGGTTGTCTGTGCTGTGAAACTGGTACAAAAAATTAGTGCAAAGTGGTCAAAGGAGGACTGTGTTTTCCTGGGGTGTTTCCCAGTACATCAGATGATTATAAGCTTGAACTTCAAAAAATTCAAGACTATTTGAAATAATTTCAGAAAAATTTGGTGTTTGGCCATAGCTTCTCTTAATAACAAATTCTTTTCTCCCTCCAGAGAAAACTTGAGTAAAAGTGGATCAACTGGTAAATTAACATGAGGATTTATTTTGGGACCTGATGGGCATTAAATTCTCTAACATGTTTGGCATTGCACTCCCACAACTTGTACCAACACAGTGCTCCAGAGGCTGCAGTTTAAGGTGTTTAAGGCTTATATTACTTAGGTGAGTTTTAGATCAGGGTCTAAAGGAACTAAATAAATGTCAGGAGTTCTTATTATAATCATATCTTAGTTAATAACTCCTCTTTTTAATTTTAGTACATCCTAGTGACGTGATGAATACAATGGCAGGACTGTGATAAAATATGTTGTTGGAAAAAGTTAAGTGGGTAAGGGACCAAGCAAAAATGGATGATAATGACTTTCTCTGGTAAAATAAAAAACCTTTAAGTTCACACTTATGCCTGTAAAGGCTAAAAAAAGTCTTTAGGCAGTCTGTAAGCTCTTCAAAATTCAGAGCAGAGTAGGAAATGATGGTGTGAGGTAGTTAAGAATGACATGGGTCATATGGGTCTGTTTCATAGGCCTTGGTGCCTAGAGCTGAGAATCAAATTTTATCTGTTTAATGCAGTGTGAATAATATCTGTTTTTTAGTGAAAGTGGGGGATAACACAAGATCTCCAGTTTTATCCAAAGCCACCTTGTTAACTTTTCTCAGGATACCAAATGTCTGTGTTACAGATTGTGAACTACAAGGTAAGTTCCACATGAGACAAGTAAAATGTTTTATAATATACTGTTAGTATATATCCTTCCTCTATCTTCTTGATTACAGTTGTCACTCGTTGATGTGTATAATATTCTTGGAATAGTGGGGTTGAGTTTTCCAGGATGTTTTTTGAAGTACAAGGTTTTTTAATGCTGTGCCCCATTTGTGTTCTGTGGGGTTTTTCTGTGTGTTTTTGTTTGTTGGTTGGTTTGGTTTGTTTTAAATAAAGTTGGTCATACTGGGAATATTACGACTCTTAGATGTATAGAAAGGACAAGGGTTTCTCCTTTCTTAACTCCCAGAAACATCCATGGATTTCTCCTCAAAAATTGTCAACAGGATACATAAAAGAAATGCAGTTTTTAAACAAATTGAGTAACATATTGGTTGTGAATGCATTTAAACTATTAATTCTGTGTTGTATTATCTTCAGTGGGGAAATTAGCATATAAAGCAGAAGTGCATCACATTTGCCAAGGTCTTATGAGATGCTATTTATCTTGCTTCTTTTAGTTGTATTTTGAAAGATTACCTGGGCCTTGATGTAACTTGTGTGGAGGCTTTCCCTGACTCTAAGTGCTTTTGAAGAAAAGCTGGTCTTTGTGGTTACAGCATGTCAGGTTGATGGGAGAGCACTTGTTAAGAAAACATATCTGCTTTTTGTCATAGAGATTAAAAATATGCTAACTGTACATTCCCAAATAGCCTTGTATTTGGTCATTAAATAAAAAAATAAAAAGATCTGCCCTTTTGGTATGAGGGAAAGATTGTAGGTTATGCTACAAATTAAGGATTTGGTTGGGTGGCAGTTTTTCAGGGAGAGCACCTTTGTGTTTCCTTTTTCACATCTGAATGGCTGCTTGTTCCTACACGTGTGATTCATACTCCAGAGATGTCAGAACTGTATTCTTTGACTAACTCAATGGGAGTACAGCCAAATCTTCTTGCTTGAGCCATCCAGATGGTAATATTTCACCAGGCCTACAGACCTCTGGCTTGCAGCATGCAGGGCTGGAAGGAGATAGGGAAGAGAGGAGAAAAACCCACACTGAGTGTTCCTCACCCTGCTGGCCCTGCTAGGAGCCTATTCCCAGGGGCTTTTCCCTGCCTTGCTGTTTGTCATGGGGAAAAAGGTTGCAAAAGGGCCTTGTCCCAGCATTGAAAAGGGGAATTTTTGTAGTCTTGAAGAAATTTATTGGCTAACAGAATTGTTTCCTACCAAGATCTAGAATTGTAACGTTGCCGATAAGTTATTTATGGGGACAGAGCAAACCACAAAATATTCTTTCTGAAAGGAATTATGAGTTCAGTAGGGTGGATCAGTGTTTCAGAGCAAAAGTCCTTTTTAACTTGAAGTTAATTTTTAATTTATGGTTGTCATTAAGTTTGTGTAAGAAATGGATTAACTTTTAAAATTTCACTTTTTTGATTTTACCATGAGAACAGGAGTTGACTGGAAGCCAAGGATTTTTAAACAGTTCAGTGATTTGGGGAATTCCAAATCCCAAAAGCTTCTCATTCCTCATTCCTTTCATTCTTTCAAAAATAATGCAGATATATCCCCAGTGGCAGAAGAATGCAGAAACCCCACTCTTGAGTACCAAAATAGGATGACTTCAGAAATTTGCTAATACCTTGCCATGCAAATACCTTATTTTTTTCCATCATGCTCTACTAGGCTGGCTCAGGAAGGTGTCCAAAATGGCAGTTCTGACTTCTTCGGTGCTTAACTGTCCTGTTACCTAGTTTAATAGAAGTGTTAAGGTGATGGTGTCCAAACACAAATGCAGGAACTCTCCATGTATGGGTATGAGATGATCTAGGGTGAGTTTTGGCTTCTTTACCTGCAGGAGGTGGAATATGTGAAGGATTAAATAGCAGCACACAGTAAATGCTGCTAAGGGAGCAGACCCTGCAAGAAACTAAAATTTGTAGATTAATGCTCTATGTATTTCACAGAATCACAGAATATGCCACGTTGGAAGGGATCTGAACGTTTGCCAGTAGCTTAATATCTTTCATATATTGTTCTGAGGGATGCAAAGCTGCACACAACATTCCAGGTGAGGCTGCCCCAGTGCAGAGCAGAGCAGGACAACCTCTTCCATCACCAATGCTGGACCTGATGCCCCTAGGACAGAGTTGGCTTTTCTGGTTGCCAGGGCACTGCTGACTCATCTTCAGCTTTCTTTCAACCAGGACCCCCAGGTTGTGTCCTGTGGTGCTGCTTTCCAACATCAAATTCCTCAGTCTGTTTGTACAGCCAGGGCTGCCCCATCCCAGGTACAGAATCTGGCACTTTCCCTTCCTAAACTTCACCTGGTTGGTAATGGCCCAGTCCTCTGATCTGTGGAAGTCTCTCTGCAGGGTCTCCCTGCTTTGGAGGGAGCCAACAGCTCCTCCCAGTTTGTTTCATCTGTGAACTTTCTCAGTATCCCTTCCAGTCCTGCTCCCAAGGCATTTATAAGATATTGAAGAGCACAGGGCTGAGGATGGAGCACTGCAGAACCCCACGAGTGACAGGCTGGCACTCTGATGTCACCCTATCCATCTTTGTTCCTGACCCATGAGCCAGCTACTCATCCATCCCTTGATGTGTTCATCCAGCTGAATGCTGGACATTTCATCCAGAAGGATCCTGGCAGAGGCAGAAAGCTTTACATAAAATCCAAAAAGATGACATCAACTGGCTTCCCTTGATCCACCAGGTGGGTCACCTTGTCATAACACAAAATCAAGTTTGATAAGGAGCTCCTCACGAAGCTGTGCTGGCTGTGACAAATCACTGCATTGTCTTTCAGGTGTTTTTCAATACCTCCCAAAATAATCTTCTCCATAATTTTAGCAGGCACTGATTTGATATCTACCACACTCCAGCAAGGGTTCTAGATCTTATTTGCTGGAGGCAGTGCTGTAGAGTGAGGGTAGAGCACACAGGTGGCTTTCTAATAGCATCTAGACAATTTTTTCTCCTTTTGTTTTTGTCATGCTTACTGAAATTCCATGTGTGCATTGGTCATTTAATTTTGTAGCAAAACCCTTACAATTGCAAAAAATCTCTTGTGGGAAATATGAGACAGACAAAGCAATGCCTCCTAAGTAAGTATCTGTTTCTTATACCCATCCATCCCTCTGCCTCTAAACATAAAGTGCCTCCATCTCCATTGTTCTTAAAAGCACAAAATACGGGAAAGAGTCAGATTGTGCAGGTGTTGTCCTCTGAGAATGCTTCAAAACCTAGTTTACAACCTGTATTTGGAAGTTCAACCTATCTTATGGAGGTGTTCAAGGCCAGGTTGGATGTGGCTTTCAGCAGCCTAGTCTAGTAGAAGGTCTTCCCACCCACTGCAGGGGGATTGGAACTGGATGATCTTTCAGGTCCTTTCCAACCAAAACCATTCTGTGATTTTGGCCTTTTCTCCTTCTCAGAACCTTAACAGCTCCATTAGCTGCTGCAGTCTTACAAGAAGCAGAATTGCAGTACAGATACTCAACAGGAAACAATAGATTTGGCTAACCAGAACAACAGCAATTTTATGAATGACTTTCTGGAAGGAGAACCCCCTTGTGTACCACTGCCATCAGAAATGGAACAGTTCTATGAGTGTGGCTGCCCTGAAGCTGCTGGTGCTGGTGGTCTGCAGCCTGTGGATCACTGGCTGGACAGACTGCAACTACATTCTGTTACGGTTTTTGGAACTACAAATGTCTGAAATGAACAGAAATATAGAATAATAGGATGAAAATATAGAGTAATCCATAGGAATCTTCTTAAATCAGGCTGCTCAGGAACTTCTACACTAGAGTTCTACATGTCTTCAAGGATGGAGATTCCGTGGTCTTCTCCAGTGTTGGACCATCCTTGTGATGAAAAGTTTTCCTTATATCTGATGTATATGTTATTATCTTCTGATAATTATGATAATTATCTGATATATATGTTATTATCTTCTGCAAAAAGCTATAGCTCATCTTAATGCTGCAGTTTAACTGCCTCTGAAGCAAACAGTGAATTAATTAAAATACATTTGTGAGTATCTTTGTATGGCAAAAGAAATAATTTCTTCCAGGCCAAGAGTCACATAGAAAAAGATTTTTCTTGAGTTTCTGACATTCTGTGCAAGCCTTGAATGTTCCTTCTCCCCCAAAAGAAAAGCAAACACAAAACTGGATTGATCTGAAGCAGTGGAGTGAGGGGGTTCATCACTATGATTTGATGTAAGTGGTTCCATTCAATGCACTGGAGAGCTGTGAAAGCAGCACACTTCCCTCCTGCTTTATCCAAAAAAATACAGCCTGAGAAACGTTGTGATGGCTCAAGGGCAGCAGCAGTTAATGAAGCTTTATTGGATAAGGTGCTGAGGAATGACATGTGGCAAGAGGAATTTGACACTGAGCAGTTGCTGAAGATCTACAGCTTTTCTTATTTATTCAGGCAAGAATGTAATATTTTTTTAAATATGACTATTGCTTGGAATTCCAGCTGTTTAAATGGTGATGGAAGATACAATGTGCACATTAATACTTTTAAGATAAGATGAAATTATGCAGACAAATAACAGGAGCTAAGGAGGATGAGGAAAACCAGTACTTCCAGTCTAAAACTTCCCTCCAGCATTTTCCAGATGAATTCTGCATTGAGCTGCTGGAATAGCTTCACTCTCAAAGAATGATACAGATACATGAAAAAAAGAAATATACTGAGCACAGGCTACTTAGAATTTTGCTTGAAATATTTACTTCCAAAAATCGGATGTTATTGTTTCAAATTTCCTTCACTTGCTTGCTTGTAGCTACACCTACAATTTAAAAGTGATGGGTCTAAATGAAGAGACATAGGCATGAATATGTTGTGACATGCAATTAGCAACTCTGCAGGAGCTTTCAGTGTGAATATTTCCTCAGCCTCCACAAACCTGATTCTCTCTCAAGCACTCTGTCTCCTAGCAAGGTGCTTCCCAGGGTCAGAGATTGATGCTCTCTGCATATGCAGGTAAAGCCTTGTTCATCCCAACCAGACCCAATCCATGAGTTTATCTATAGCAAACAAATGCTCAAGTCGGTGTGTATAAGTGGCAATTTTCTTGTTTGTTCTAGAGCAAGATTGTTTCATTAAATTGAAGCATTGAAATATTTATTCATTGGGGTTTGGTGAAGTTTGCATGGTTGGTTTTCTGTAACGTTCAACAGGACTGAAGGGTGGATGTATAAATCTTTTTATTGTGGCTCTTTTGGTCTAATTCTTGTCCTGTGAAGGATGTCAGCTACTGAATCTGGGGAAGATAACAGCTCAGAACTCTGCATACCCCAGTGTGACCATCATTCCATTTGGGATGCATAGCTGCAATCTCCACCTCCTAGAGTACTTTTTGCTGCCATGTTTTCAAATGTGACTTTTGTAAAAAGACTTCTCTAAAGTCTTTAACGCTTCTCAAAGCCTCTTCAGAACAAAAAACAAAACAAAACAAAAAAACCCAAACAAACAAACAAAAAAAAGGTGAGCTCTGGAAGGTGGTTTTTCCTCCCCAAAACAGTTAGCATTTTGGATTTTAACCCACTTTAATCTTCCCAACAGTTTACTGAGTTTTAGGAAATATCAAGCTCCTTTTAGAATACAGAAAAACAGATTTTATTTGATCTGAAAGAGGAAATGCAGAACAGCTCAGAAAGCTTCCCTTGGTGCTTATTAAACTTTCTAATTACTGTTTAGCCCATATAAACCTCGCAGCTAGAGTTGAAATATTTTGAGGGTTGAGCTGATAGTAGGAGATTAACTGGAACAAGCGTGTTATTAAATGTGGTTTAGACCTTGCATATTTAATAATGCAATTAATGCCACAGAAATGATCCCCAACTCAGTTGTGGAAGAAAAACTCTGCAGGAGCTCTCTCAGTTTGCTGTTGAAAGCTGTGAAGAGGTGGGGATGGAGGCTGGATATTCATTGAGACAGCAGATGTGAGGACCTGGCCATGGGCTGTGCCTGTTCTCCAGACTCTGGGCTAGCTCAGGTCTGTGCCTGCAGCCTGAGTTCCCCTGGATTATAGGAGCAGATCACCAGGTTAGTATGGTCCCAGAGGAGTCCAGCTTTTGTGCTTTGAGGATACTCTGCCATGTGAATCAAAGTGGAGGGTTTTTTCAAACCTGGAAGCAAGAGAGGTGGTTGCTCTGTGAACATCTGGCATTGCTGCTTTGACTCCTCTGGGGCTTTTTTAACCTCATGGACTGAGCTTCCCACTCTTCAAGTTGTGTCTGTGTGCTACATTTTCTCTAAATAACCAGTGAAGAGAAGATGTTTGTATTTATTTAATCCACAGTGGAGAATGAAGAAAATCTCTCCTAGTCACAGCTTATATTTTACAAAATCTTCTGTCTTACCTTTTAATGTTCTTCTCTTGGCCCTGGCTGTCCCTTGTTTCCCCTTTCTCCTGAGCAGGCTTTCTCAACAGACATTACCACACTGCACTTTCTAGAGGAGTCCCAAATGTGAAGCTAATCCAGCAGATTGGAGGCTGGTTTCAGGCAATCCCAGATGTTACTGGACCTAACAGGAAAAAATCAAGGTAAATTCATGTGATCACATTTTCTCTTTAAGTATCTGGTATGTGAGTAGGTGTGAGAGATGCAGAGAACATTACAATGAGTCAGTAGGAATTTTCCATGCCACAGGTTAGTCACAGAACCACAGAATGCTCTGGGATGGAAGGGACCTTAAATATCACCTCATTCCACAACCCCTGCCATGGGCAGGGACAACTTCCACTAGACCAGGTTGTCCAAAGCCCCATCCAGCCTGGCTTTGAGCACTTCCAATTAGGAGAGAAGATTATACTTGCTCAAAGAAAACACTGAACTTTTTTTTTACTGTTCCTCTACAAATTTCACATTATTGTGGGTCTCTGCAAACTTCACTTCCAGCCTTCTCACTCTATGCTTTTCATTCTATATATGTGGTTCTCCCCCTTTTACCTGTGCTTTGAGGATGTCCTCTCCTCCACAGGCTGCCTTGCCAGCCGACCATCCCCAGCTAGGACCAGGGCAGTGCTTGGGTCAAATGGAAATTTACAGCTGCTGTTCTCACACTTGCCAGTGCTGTGTAAATATTTACTATATTTACTAAAGCTGCTTAACTATTAGAAAAAATTCTCTGCAGGTGGTGCTGAGGGAATTAACTGAGCAGTTTGTTACCTGCAACCACCTCCTCTGGCTTCCACCCTTCAGCTGTTGGCTAACTTGCAGCTCTAAGGGAGATTTGCCCAGGGAACTAAGTCACAGAGAATACACCCTTTTCTGTTTTGTGACATCTCAAGACATTGTTTTCCTGAGCTTTATTTCTCATACATTATTTATGATGTGTAAGAAGTAATAAAAACACTGACGCTGCTCAGGTGCACTTCGTGTGTAAGGAAATGTAATCTTAAATATTTAATGTAGCTATTTAAAAATCAAATTCATATTCATGTGGCGCCATCTGTCACCAAGCCTCTGCAGCTGCACAGGACAAGGGCATTTTATTTTTATTGAATTAACATAACTCCTGGCAGCACTTAAAAATAACTTCTTTAGGGGGAAAGAAAAAAAGAGAAGAAAAAGGTTCCTTAGCTCTTATTTTGCAGAGTGTTTTGTAATATTGCATCCAGCTGTGTGAACAGTGAGTTTGGTGAAGCTAATCTGTGCATGTAAACCAGACTCAAACTGGGCTATGGGGGCTCAGCAAAGAAATCTGAGACTTATTTCGGCTTGCTCAGCATGTGGGAACTCTTCACTTTGTCTTACCAATCTCAGGCTGAGATGGATGGAGATGGGCAACACCTACCAAGCATGACTTCAGTATAGTGCCTCAGTATCCACAGAATAAAAAACCCCTTTGGCATGAGTGCAACAAGGCTTTCCTGCTCCTTCCACCTTCCTGATCTACATGTTTAGCAGCCTCAGGTTTGTTGTTATTTTGCCAAGTTTTAATCCTGCTGAGTGTGGCTGTGAGCATGTGTCTGTCCTAGTTGGGGAGGGGGCCTCATGCAGGAGCACAGCCTGGTTCAAGCACAGCTCTTGCCTGCAGGTATGTGCCTCCTGACTTTCAGGTGGCTCAGATCAATTCCCAGTGACTTTCTAAGCAAGCAGCTGCATGGGAGGCTTGTTCTCTGCCAGGTGTAATTGCATGCTCAGTAAATGATTGGCATGGAGAATTCACGGGTGAAGTATTAACTCTTTCCTGTTAGTAACTTGGTGAATACAGGTAGCAGTTCCGAATATTATATCCCCTGATTGTACACATGAAATATTTTCATCAAACCCACTGCACTGCAGCATAAGTTTTTTTCAGCAACTCTTCAGGTAGTTTTGCCTATCTAATCATTGTCTACCGGAAGTCATGTGAAGTTGCAGTTGTATTGGCTTGAACTCGAAATTGGAGCACAATTGGCAATTTTTATTTTGTTTTGTTTCCCTCACACTTAAAGACATAAAGAAAAAAGATGAACCTAAGTTTGTTGATTTTGCACAGCCTGGTTTTTGGTAGCAAGGGGGCCACAGAGGTGACTTCTGTGAGAAGCTGCTGGAAGCTTCCACCATGTCCGGCAGAGCCAGTCCCTGATGGCTCTGAAGATGGACCTGCTGCTGGACAAAACTGGGCCAGTTAGAGAGGTTGATAACCCTCTGTGATAACAGATTCAAGAAGAAAATCAAAACAAAGTGGGGCACAGTTCTTCTTCTACCCATAGAAGAGGAGGAGATGAGACCATGTGAGGGAAACAACGTGGAGACACCAAGGTCAGTGCAGAAGGAGGGCAGGAGGTGCTCCAGGTGCCAGAGCTGAGATTGCTCTGCAGGCTGTGGTGAGACCACGGTGAAACAGCTGTGCCCTGCAGCCATGGGGATCCATGGGGATGCAGAGATCCACCCACAGTCCATGGGATCCATGGGGATGCAGAGATCCACCCACAGCCCATGGGGATCCATGGGATCCGTGGGGATGCAGAATTCACCCACAGCCCATGGGGGAGCTGCCCATGGTGGATCCCTGGAGGAGGCTGTGATCCAGTGGGACACCCTGTGGAGAGAGAGGACCCTTCCTTGCTTCCAGGCTGGAGCAGCCTGTCCTTGCAGGACTGCACCCTGTGGAAGAGTGACCCACACCACAGCAGTGTGGGGAGGACTGTTTGCCCATGGCAGGGACTCACATTGCAGCAGTTTTGGCAGGACTGCTGGTCATGAGAGTGAATCCATGCTGGAGAAGGTCATGGAGAACTCTCTCCCATGGGAGGGACCCTGCTGTCTCACAGGGAAGGACTCCTCTCCCAGAGCAGCAGCAGAAAACCTCAGGTGACAAACTGACCAAACCCTCATGCCCTGTCTCCCTGCACTGTCAGTGGGAAAGGAGGGATGGTCTGGGGGAAAAAAGGTATTTTTAAGGGCTTATTTTACTTCTCATTATGTTCCTCTGACTCTGTTAGTAATAAATTCACTTTGTATCTTTAAGTTGAGCCTGTTTTGCCCTTGAAGTGTTTTCTCTCAGTCCTTATCTCAACTCATGAAGCCTTTGTTAATTTTTCTTTCTCTCCTCTGCCCTGCAGTGGCAGGGGATCTTGAGTGAGCAGCTTTTGTGGTGCCTGGCGTTGGGCCAGTGTCAAGTCACAGCACTATGAAATAATATGAATAAAACAGAAAACTGTTGATCAGACTAATAGATGAGACTTGGGTTTAGCTCCACAACTCTGTGGTGGGAGCCATAAGCATTTTCTCAATGCCCTTTATAAGGGCAGGGGTTCTCTGTAGTTACCAGGCCAGATCCTGAGCTGCTTTCATCTCTCCTTGCTCTACTGCCTTCAAATGAAACATCACAGTTTAGCAAGTTAGAATTCAGCAAGTGCTGTGCATTAATTTGATGTTCATGCTGTTGTCTCCTGTCACAAGGTTGCTGTGTCCCATTCATGTTTACAAAGGATTTTTCTTTTGTATGAAAGGAATTTTGAAAATGTTAGCTCTCAGCCCCAAATAAATACCTCTGGTTAATTTATTATGTATACACTAGCATTATATTTATAAATCAAAACTTAATTTTCTTGTGGTCTAAGCAATGGGAGACTGATAGGAAAAAGGCAAAAAAGCTTGTATTACCGTGTACATTACCTATTTGGTTTACATGTTTTTTTTCCACTGAGTACATTTGTTAGTTGAATAAACATTAATAAAATTTAAAGCACGCTGTAATGGTGAACATAGACAATATCAACAGCATATATTTTTATTATATAGGAAGCATCATTAAATAACTCTATACTTCTCTAAAGATTTTTCACATAACTTACCAGGAGGAAAAGCCCAAGTGCTATGAAAGATAAGTCTGAAGGCAGTAAAATGCCATGTAACTCACAGGATTGACTGTAAAAGCAAGACTAGCACCATATAATTTATTTTAAAAATAGAGAAAATAATATGTAACTAATAAAAAAGCAAACAAGACACCCTAATAAATTTAGCCATTCATAATAAATAAAACAGCTTGGACTTCTCAGTCCTCCACTTAGAAACACTGATTCAGCATTTTTCTTGAGCGTGAAAATGATGGAACTGTGAATCTGGCAGAAGTGTAGTTACATCTGGGAGCAGCAGCATGTCTTTAAAAAGTGAGTTGTTGGTACAAGGGCTCTTGAGCAGAGCCATCTGTGTACATCTGCAGAGCAGAACCCTTTTGGGCTGGAGCCTGAGGTCACGTTCCCTCCTGGATGACAGGAGTGCTAAACCACTGCAATTCTCAGCCAAGGAACCTGGGGCAACATGCCACAGGTGGCAGCTTAATTTGGGATCAACTCAGAGAATTAAATCCTAGGAAGTTTATAAAACCTAGTTTCTGTGAAAAGCTTCCCCTTTTTGCCCGTTTTTATTTATTCAGACTGAGAATTGTGCTCAAATACAGCACCTACATTTTTACTAGTATCTGCAATGGTTTTTGAAAGGAAAAAAAGCTCAAAATAGAAAGAAGATATTTTATTACTCTGCCAATGCCAGTTCAATTTGCAATGCTTTCTTCCTTTGAGGCTTAGCTTAATTGTGTGCATTTGCTAAAGATCTACATGTATATAATAATGTGGCAACGGTCAGAAAGCCTCCACTTTCTGCATGCACACACTTTCCGCATGCACATATGTATAATTTAAAAGGTATTTAATAGAATGTGTGAATTTTTCTTGAGTAATTTATATCTAGGCAAATAAATTCAATACCTGTGTACCTCTAAAATTTGACATCCCAAAGTTCTCCCAGTGATATTTTACTCTCTTCTGAATGAAGGCCTCATGAAAATGCTGTAAAACTCTGTCTTGGGGTGATTTATGATGATTAGTCTATTCCCTGATCACCTATTTTGTGCCCCAAAATGGTTTCTGTCTCTAAACTGAGACAAGCTCTGCTTTCTCTACATTCCTACTTTTCTCTCAAATAATAGGAAATAAGAATTCATGCCTATGTCTACAATGTTTCAGTCTGGATTACTTGTTTTTTATTACACTACTTGACTGTACTTCTATCAATTAATTAATGTTCATTAATTAATTTCCCCATTCAGAGGGAAATATTGCAGTGGTTTTGGTTTGCTAATTTGAGATTTTTTGGCTAATGTACTAATTATGTTGCAGGTTTGGCGTTGACCAAATTGCTAGTGTACTTACTAGAATTATTTACTTATTTCTTGCTGTGAGATAGGATTAGGAGGAAGGCAAAATAGGCTTAATTTTGAAGGGTATAAAGAAAAACTTTATTACTAGAAACTACAAGAAAAACACTTATTCTCACAACTTCTTTTACACTGATAATGTTCAGAAACAAATTAGTCAGTTTATCATCTCTAAAAATAGTCTTTCACTAATTTACTGGGGAGAGGAGACTTTTTTTAGTCTATGGAGATTTCTCCACAAGGAAGAGTTTTCTTGTGGCCTTGATGTTATAGTGAATTAGTTCTTTGGGAGAATGGAAATCTGATCACTGTGTAAAAATTCTTTTTTTTACTAATAGTATCCTCAAAATTGTTATTGAGGGCTATGTTGACTTTTGGAGCACACTTTAAGGTTATAATAGTTCAAATAAAAGCTTTTATGTTTTTTGAAAAGAGAGATCTTTTTTCTTTTTTTGGGGGGTAGTAGAGGTCTTCTCTCTGTTTAAATTTCTTATAGGATCATAGCTACTTTAACATTTGTTTACTTTAGTACAAATGCTTTTGCTTATGTCTACATTCAGAATATTTTATCTCCCCCATAACGCATTTTTATGAGTTATAAGGAAATCAGAGTTTCTTCTTTACAGCGTAAAAATTTTAGTTTAGTAGTGAGGCATTTCCATTAATTTTTTCAATTTGGGACTTGACTTTTTTTGTCTGGTTTTAGTGGTTTTATGCTATTTTTAAAATATACAAATTTACAAATATACAAAATTAAGCAAAAAACTGAAAGAAAATATTATTGTTGCATTATCATACCAGCATAAATACTATAAAGAATGATTTAGGCTGAGGAAAAATTAATAATTTAAATGCATAATAAATTAGTGTAATATTTAATATATTTTCACACATATAGTAATATATTTGCAAAACCATTCAAATGTAGAGTATTAAAAATGCTTCAAAAATTATAATACAATAAATGACAGTTATGAAAATACCTTAAAAATAACTGAATTTTAAACTTATTACTAAAATTAAGATTTGCGTCTCAGCTGGAATAAATTTCTAAGGTAACTCATTCTGCTGAGTTGAACCTTATTTGCCCCATTAAATGTTATATTTTCTTTATTTTCTTGGTATGTCAACCATGCTTTAGAATGTGTGAAAAATCATCATTCTTTATACCTAGCACCTAGAGGTTAACCACTTCAAGCATTTTGGCCTGTTTTTTTTTAATGTGAAAAGAAAGGGGAAGTCACCTTTAATGCTAACAAGATCATTGCCTTATTAAAAATGAATCCATTACTGAATTCTAATAGAAGAATTTATCATGGGAAAGTGTCTGCTCCTGGTGAACATTTATAAATTGTGCTATTAAGATGACTAGTACTTATTCAAATTACGCTTAAATATTTAAAATATTGTATCATTAACTTCTTGTCTAAGTTTCTCTGGCTTGTTTTGGTTCAGGGCTCAGGTCTGGTGTTGTAGAAGAGGAGGCAAGAATTTTAGAGTTAAAGTCCAGTGAAATGATGGAAAGTCATATTCTGAGTCAGTCCAAACTTCACAAAGTCCTTACAGTTTATATAATGTTAGATTAATAGATAATTTGCTTTGTTTTTCATAATCTAAATAATAATTGGTGGCGCTTACCACGTAGAAGTGTATTAAAAATGCATTGTGAGTGGCAGAAATAATTATAGGCTCATTTTCTTATCGTTATTGTTGAAGATTTATTAGCATTTTGAATTTTATTCGTGTATTTTTTGACGCTTGTAAGTCAGGTATAAAATGTTACTTGATGTTACTTGATGGAATTGTATAGCATACTTAGCATTGGAAATGATTTTTTGTTTATATTTGCATTTTTTTTTTTTGTACTTTTGTAAGAAAAGGTAAAGAATATGGAGGTGACCTCTGGGTACAGTGGAATCATTTGGTTTACTGTAAAGATTGACCCAGCAAAACAGATAAACTTTTTCCTTTTTCATGTCCCTTTTCTAAGTATTTTTCCCTTTTAATTCCCATTTCCATTCTGAGTCAGAGAGAGAAAAACAAGAAATCATATGCTTACATTTCCAGCTCTCTTTACCTACCTAAATTTCTGGGTTTTATTGTAAAGTTAATAATTTTCTCCATAAATTGTATTGTAATTGCTATTATGATTCTAATAGTGAGGACATTGTTTTCTAAATGTTTATTTAATTGAAGATATCCAAGGATCTGACTCAATTGTGTCGTATTTATCAATAGTTACCTTTATTTACTATTGCCTGCTAACACAGATTTCTCTTGCACCTCCCAGTTGTATAAACTTCTTAGACTTTGTTTTATGTTTCTGCTGGGGGAAAAAATATGAGACAGTACCAACTTTTTTTCTTTTGGTACAGAATACGTAAATATTTTGTACTGCCTATTCTTCTCAAAAGAGTTGCCATACTGGGTGATTTACATTTAGTTTGTGGTCTGAAATGTGACAGGTTGAAAGAAGGGGAATATTGAGGCTCAAATGCACAGTGCTTATTTCTGAGACAGCCAAGTCTGTTGTCTGCCTGCCTGGGAATGTGGAGAATCACAGCAAATGGAGAGGAAAGAATTCCACAGATTCCAATTGGCTGATGGTGTAGAACACATTACTGTGCTTCAAATTATATTTTTTTTAGAAGGAGGATTTGTGTTTGTGTTTCTGTTTTGGATTCAATATGGAAGAGTGTTTTCTCTTCTTAATTAATCTCTAGATACCTGACTGTCAAAGAATTCCAGACCAGTTAGGCCCTGGAGGAGTAAAATGAAGAGAGAAAAGTTCATTTTCTTGCCAGACTTGAAGTGTGAATTTGAATGAGAGCACAAAAATTAACTTTCAAAGAGCGCATGAAGACAGAATTGTATGTATTATCATGACTAAAGACATGCAGACTTTTTCTATATCTCAACTGGGAGCTGACTAAGCTATGTCTTGCATGTATTCACATGAAGCCTACAGAATTTTCAGGCTTCAAAATGGAAAAAAAATGATGGAAATGTCTCACTCTTAAACTAAAATTTTTTTAAGTTATAAGGAAGAGATTCTTACTTCCCTATAACTCATAAAGATGCATTATGAGGTAGACAAAATGTTCTAACTCTAGACAAGATAAGCAAAAAGCATTTGTACTAAAGTGAACAAATATTGAAGTAGCTATGATCCCATAAGAAGTTTAAACAAAAAAGAGAGAAGACCCCTACTACTCCCCCCCCAAAAAAGAAAAAGGACCTCTATTTTTAAAAACAACAACAACAAAAAAGCTTTTATTTGAACTATTATAATTCTTAAAGTGTGTAGAGATATTGTATATTGGGGTTAGAAAAAAGAAATAAAGCAGCATTTGCTTGATTCATATTGAACCATGCAATGTCCGCTTCTTTCTCTTCTCAGATGGGTGGTGTGGTGATTGGCTCTCACAAATGAGGAATGCATATTATGTGTGTTAAAAGAAGTTTTATTAAGGTTTAAAGTTCTCCTGAATTGTGACTGTTGTAGGCTTCGAACCCCTTTTAGTTGTCCTGTGAAAAACACAGTTCACTGTCTTGGGAGGATTAAAAGGTTTAATAAAAAGACAATAAGAGACAAACATAAAGCAAAAAGTTAAAGCAGCCGGGTGCTTGGCATGCTGCCAAGAGCACACCGCTGCTTCAGGAACACCCCTTTATATATGCTTTACAATCTATTCATTTGTTACATATTCATAGACCTTCATGCACAGTCAGCTGTTTCTGGGATCTGTTTAGCATGGCCACTCCTTGGGTCTGCCTTTTTAGAGCATGTGTGTTTCTTGGCTTGTGGTTTTATTCTTCTTC
>JANRGV010000104.1:4667318-4680980 GCA_024734035.1 Alethe castanea | reverse complement strand
GGGGATGCAGAGATCCACCCACAGCCCATGGGATCCATGGGGATGCAGAGATCCACCCACAGCCCATGGGGATCCATGGGGATGCAGAGATCACCCACAGACCATGGAAAAGCCCCACACCAGAGCAGGGGGTGCCTGAGAGGAGTCTCTGACCCTGTGGGGGACCCATGGGCAGAGGAGCTCACTCTGGATTTCCCTGTCCTTGAAGGATGCATCCCATGGGAGAATGGCCCACGCTGCAGCAATCTCTAGGTGATTGTTGGCCATGGGATGGACTCATGGTGGAGAAGTTCCTCCTGTGAGAGGAACCCCATGGTGGAGCAGGGGAATGACTCCTCTCCCTGAGCACCAGGAGAAACCACAGGTGATGAACTGACCACAACCCCCGTTCCTGTCTCCCTGCACCATTGGGGTAGGAGGTGTTTTTAAGGGTTTGTTTTACTTTTCGCTATCCTGTTCTCATTTTGTTAGCAATAAATTCAGTTAATATCTCTAATTAGAGCCTGTGCATGGCAAAGTAAAAATGCACTCCTGTGTATAAATATATTTAAATGTTCTCTTGAATGCTTCTGTCTGTAAGTCCTTTATGTATTACTGTAAGGCCCACAGATAGCGTGATATCATTGGTAAACAAGAACTAGAACTGAAAAAATGGCTTACAAACCAACAGTAACCATGATTATCCCTGAGAGTGAGTAAATAAGGTAGGCTTTACTTCCACAGGCTCCCTTTTTTCCTGTCTAGCTAAATGAATGAACTGGTTTGAGACAAGTTAAGGGGGACACTCTAAAATGAGTTACCTCCCCTTATTTTGAACTTTCACCTTCCTTTCCACCAATAAGGAGAAATGAATATGAGTAGATATAAGTGAAAAAATAACAAGTGAAATAACAACAGCCAAAAAATGACAATAAATAATCATTGGTTAAAAAGTTAACTAGACAAAAAGTTAAATAAGTTTGAGCACAGATAGATATGGAATACAATTAACATTTTGGGTTCCCCAGGACAATGCACCATTAAATACAATGAGGAATTTCCTAGCTTTGCTGAGGGATAGTCCTAAGGGGTGACTGGTGGCCCTTGCAGTGGTTTGGGCACCCTGGCTTGGGTGCTCTCTTGGAGCTCTGTCCTTCAGCAGAAGGACCTGCTCCCACAGGATCTCCTCCCCCAACCTCACATCAGGCTGTGATTTTTCTTTTCCCTCTGGAAAAGGGTTTCTGAGCATGTATGCAGAGATTTATTATGCAGACATCCACAGAATAAATTAAATCCCCACATGACCAAACAATGTGCTGTTTGGGGTTTAATGAAGATTTCTCCCCCCTCCATGCACCAAGTGGATACTATATAGTTTAAATTATGTATGGGTCCATTACAGAATAATCAGTGCTAAATACATTTGCATACACAGAGCAGAATAAATTATGTATCTTGCCTTAATATTTCATGAAGAAGAGCCATGGCATGTATTGATTTCATTTAGACCTGAGTTCAAGAGAGCATTTAAACATATTTCTATTTTTAAATCCACGAATCACCATAACAGGACTGTCCAGGTGCTTTCAGTTAGATGTGTACTTAACAACCATGCTGAACTTGAGCCATAATGATGATCAAATTAATATTTTGAACCAGTGCCCAAGGAAGCCAATGGGAGCCATTTAATCAATTTTACTAAGCTCTTGCAGTAAGATCCATTTTTTAAAATACATTTGTATGCATATATATATACATATATTTAATGAAGGAAATGGAAGGTAGACCTTTACTGAGAAATTGGAATCTAACTGAACCTGGAATCACCTTATATAGTCATGAATTTCTGAGAAATCAAGGCAAGCTATCTTAAAATGCCACTGGCAGCCACTCACTCATTCCTTTAATGCCCAGGACATGCCACACTGAAGGCTGAACACTCCCCTGCCCATGTGAGCGAGCCAGCATCCTTTAGCTACTCATTTTTACCTAATGAAATTATTTGGATTAATTTTCTGTCCTGAAATATATGGGAGGGGAAAAAAAAAGGTTTTATGGATAAATTCAAAAGCACTTCCATATTACAAGAACTTAAATCTCACTGGCAGACTTAGAGCTCTGAGATGCATTAATTGAGAGGTCAGAAAGGACCAATATATCTGATCAAGAAAACAGATGATTTAATAGAACATTTAATTTGGTCCTGATGGTAACGCTCAGGAAACTGTACTGTCTAGAATGATTCTGCCATACAAACATGCACATTATTTTCTTGTTTTTGTAGAAAAAATCAGGTCACAACACCTGTGACTCTGCTTTGAGCCTGGCATTTCTTCTCCTGGGCTTATCCAAAATTTCTCTTTGGAGAATGCGGCTACAGGTAATACCATAATCTACAGGAAAACACAAAAGAAACCCAAGCATAGCATAAAAGCCTAGTGAACTCATTTCCACTAAATTACCTTTCCCTTTCTTGCCTTTTTTCCTCTATTTCTCCCTCCAGGACACAGGCAAAGCTGGTGGTTTTGTCTTTAATATCTGCAAACTACAAGGTGACTGAGCTTTTCTCTTTAGGTTTTCAATAACAAGTAGAAATAATGTTTAATGTTTCCCTATGAAAGCATCCTATGTGAACTGGCTCTTACAAAAGTAAATGAAATAGCCTGTGTTTTATCACTTTATTGTTATTACCATTATTTATTACTAGCACGGCGTATTGTGCTTTTGTTTATTTTTAAAGCACAGTGTTTGTAGTCAAATCTGTATGTTGGCTCACACATTAACATGGATGCAAATATTTTGTGTAAAAAATATCACTTCTCATGGATCTTTAATAGTGCTGTGCTTTGCTTCCATAAGGTATTCTTGCAGTGAACTGAGAAAATCAGTCTGGACCTCACCTATAGCACAAAAGTCTAGGAGTTGATTGATTTTTCTGGCTGCTGTAAGAACCAAGTTATGTTGGGGCGGTTTCTTGTGTGTCAGGACAAGAGTAATTTTCAAATTGTGGCCATCAAATTCTGAACCTCAGATGGGTCCCAAACATTTTCCCTCCAACTGCCCTCATATTGCTCAGCTATCGCTTTTGAATCCAGGATCAAACCAGTGAGACTACACTAAATGCTGTGGGTTTTTTGTTTTTGTTTTTGGTTTTTTTTTGTTTTGTTTTTTTTTTTTTTTTTCAGTTGGATAGGTCATATGAATGAGATTTAAATGATGATATAGCAATGTTTAATCCATTTCCACTTCCAGTCCTTTTCTTTCCTAAGAAAACTCATATAATGTTATTTATTGTCTCATCTGAAAATGGCAGAAAGCTTAAATGAATTATTTGTCACTTACCTGGAAGGGTTTAAAATTTATAGAGTTCACAGAGTAGCAAAGATTTAGTAGGTTCCCATATTAAGAAAGAACTTTTTTCAGTTTGCTTCTGTAGATTAAAAGATTTTGGTTTAGATTTTAAGGATTTATTTCATACATCAGTATCTATTAAATATCCTGTAGAAGAAAATCTGAGAAGACAGCCATTTGTAGATAGTCTTTTTTATCTGTGGCAAAATACAAAGACTAGCAAGCAAGCCAATATTTAATTGCATTATCTAATGGCATCAAAATTTAGTTATAGATCTCTTTAATAAAATAAATTTAGAGTCTTAGATGATAATTCTAAAATTAGATCACGTCACACCTTATGGCTGTTGTGAGATGAGCCAAGAGTCTTCCACATTCATCACAAAAATGCCCTTTTGTTTCTGCTCTGAGGCTCTGAGTAGAAAAGACTTTTTGAGAAATGGCTAAACTTGACGCATTGTTTAAATTACAATATTTTTTAATAGTCTTCCTCCTAACAAAAGAATTCCTGTGGCTGTTTTAGACCAGGAGATGGATAATACAGTGGGAAGTATGGAATGCTTTGGGAAAGAGCATGAGAGCAGAGAGAACTCGTAGAGGTCCTGCTCATGGTACCCAGGCTCAGAGATGCCAGGGAGTGAGTGGTCTGAGCCTGTGCCTTCAGCAGGTCACAGATTTGTCTCTGCCTTATTTTAGTCCATGTTAGCTTTTCACCTTCACAGAGTCCTCTGCTAGTGAGTTCTGCAGATCAGCTGTGAATGTTCCTATAAAGGTGCCTCCTACTAGGCATAAAATAGCCCGAGGCTGGTGTAAACCCTGACTGAAAGCAGGGAGAGCTGCCCTGTCATTGATGATAGTGCCAGGTCCTAAATGGGGGCTTAAAACTTGAGCTTCAGCTTTTTTCCTATAACGGGAAGATGTGATTTAACACAGCAAGAATTAACAATGCAATTAATGCCTGAGAAGGTGAAAGGAACAAAAACAAACTCTAGAAAGTGCGAAATACAGTGTCAGGTAAGAATCCTCTGTTTCTGCATCTGCCACCAAGTTTCTGTGCAATCCTGATGTGCTCATCTGAAAAGGAGACAGAAATGAGCAGAAATGACCAAGAAATGAGCTTCCAACAGGTGGGCACAGGCTGCCTGACACATTTTTATGTCTTTGGCCTCACAGCAGCTTTGGAGAATAAGATGGTGGCTCAGTGCCCCCCTTGCTCCCAGCCTGGCATCTTAGTACTGCTTCTGCCTCTGCAGCCAGCCATTTCCCAGTGTGGCATTGATTCATGAATGTCTGCAAGGGTTTGTTAAGAGCAGTGAAGATGCTTTAGAAGAGAGGCACGCTTGCCTGTTGGGCAGCAGCAGCTTGAATACCTCAGTGCTGCAGTTATATTTGATGGTGCACGCACTTTGCTCCAGGAAAGCTGCCAAATGGCATTTTAGTCCTACCTCAGAGCTCTATGTAATGAAAAATAAAGTGAATTTCCATGCTTTTGGCCACCAAAGTGCCTGCAGGTCTTTACACAGCTTTACCAGGCTGGAATCAAAGCCTGGCTCAGACCAAAAAGCACCATTGGGACTGATGTTTGTGCATAAAATCAGGGCTTTATCAAATGGCTCAGATTGGGGTGAAGGTAGCCACCATCCAGCCAATTTCCCCAGAACAAAATGACAGAATTACAGTCTGATCCTCAGCCCAGGACCCCTGGAAGGGGCAGCTTTCTCCTAAATATTAATGTTAATAGAGGGGTTTTATTAATTCTTTGTCATGATTCCTTTTTAGCCCCTAAGCCAGGTGTGCCTGTCCTAGGACCAGCTGTGTTTGAGTGTCAGAAAAACTTACCTAGATATATTTCTTTAATCTTGCTGATGCTCCTCCACTTTCTTTCTGCAGCAAATGGAAGAACATGAATTTTCTGTCATGGAGATAATGCTTCTTGGTTTGTTACTCAGTCACAATGAGTGTAGACCTGTTGTCCTAACCTCACTGGCAGATTTTGAATTCTTTTGGCATTGATCTGAAGAACACTGAAGGCTGTAGAGGTTCTCCCAAGCTTCAAAGTATTAGTTTCCTTCTGAATTTCCACATTTCTGCAGGATAGCTTGCCCTTGCCACATCATTTGGACTGCCCATCTGTTGCTTAGCTACAAGACTAGTTATAAGAACCCAAAGGATAGCAGGGAGGGCACATTCTCAAACATGACAAGACCCAAAGGATGCTCATCAGTGCATGTGCAGGAACATTACTTGTCCTGAATTCTGAGGTTTTAGTGACCATCACTGTCAGCTTTAACTCACTCTGCTCTGGTTGCTCATAGCTTGGCTTTTGCTGGAGCTGGCTGGTTTGCAAGCTGCAGCCAGAGACATTTCAAGGAAGGTGTGTGCTTGGGGAGAAATTGCTAAATGAAGGTCCTTGAAAGAGGGAAATGGGATAGGAGAGGAGCTCCTTGGGGGTTTCTGTGAGGGAAAACTGTGATTGTCAGAGTTAGGTCCTAGTTGCTGGAGTCAGGTTATGCAATGCAGTATCAATGTGAACTGCAGAACTAGCCATAGCTGCTATGCATCATTACTGATCTGTATCCACAGCAGCAATACCTTTCAGCTCTTCCCTGGCAGTTTGTGAAAGGGACTTAATTTATAACGCCACGAACTGGAATTGCATTTTTTGCAGCCTCATGAAAATGAGTGACACCAATTGCCCAGGTCACATCTTTGGTTCTCACAAGAGCTGTGTGAAAGACACTGTGCTGTGCTTCCAGCAACATCAATTAATAGTCTGGAGGTGAGTGCTCAGCTCAACAGCTGAATTTAGTAACAGTTCATCTGCATGCAAGAGAAGGTTTCTCTGAACCCCCAGCAGCATCTAGTAGGACTCACATTTCAGCTTTGTGGTGACTGTGGCTGGGGCTTGTATGGAGAGGTAGCCTGGGGAATGATTTTCTTCAAGTTCTGCTGCCTTCAGTGTGAGTCATCAACAGGAAACAGAGACAAGAGCCATCAGCTGGACAGTGCTGGGCCATCCCCAGAGCAAAGTCTCAAGGAGAGGCTGGAATAGCTTTGTGCTTCAGAGCTTCATTGGAGTAACAGGTTGTGTTGGTCCATAGTCTAAAAGCAACCAAGCTCCTGCCTACACCTCCAGTTTGATGCCAGACCAAGGGACCTGTCAGAAGGGCATGGATTGCAGTTTTGGTTTTCTTCTTATTTTGTCTCCAAAGATTGCTCTTGGTGTTTGCACTGCAGATGTAAGGTTGAGGGGACACCACAGCTGACCATAGAAGGAATCAACTCTTTTTCCCATGTTTTAAGACACAGAAATAACATGAACAAAACCTGATCAGCTAAGAGGAGAGGAGTTCACTATAAAATATTGTGTGATGGATTTCTGGTTCATATATGGTGACACAGTGCTGCTGCGAAAACATGCACCAAGGATGATTTCACATTGTTATTATTTCTTGTTATCAGCTTAAGCATATATGTAAGTAACGAGGAACAAATCCCTCCTGTGAAAGTGTTAGTACTTTTTGACCCCTAAACTCAAAAGCAAGGAAAGCTCTTGGTGAAATACATGGTGATGTGATCCCTTTAGAACAGCAGGGCAAAACCCCAAAACTTGTGATCAAGTGAGACAATGCTGAGTTGTTGCCTAATAAGATACTGCATTAATGTATGGAAATTCAGCTCATGGGGACTTGTGAGCATGTATATACAAGCTCATATACTTGTGCCATGTATATGTGCAGTTTATGGGGTTGTTCTAACATCAAGAAGAGTCAAAGTTTGGAACACTGCCCAGTTTTTTACTTGGTTTCCTGTGTATTTGCTTGTCTGTCACTTGTAAACCTGTTTTGCCTCTCACCTAGCAGTGGAGTTGTGCCCAGATAAAGGCATTGCTTGAACACCAGCTAAATATTAGCTTCACAGTGCACACCCGTTGCTTGGTCCCAGGGTATCACTCAAAACAAATTATTCTGCTGTGTTACATTGTCTGTTGATCACTCCTTTTTGCCTTTCATCCTTGTTGTTGTTCTTCCTGTCTCGCAGAAAGCCAAAGTGCCAGGCCATTAGGAAACTGAATTATTAAAACCTCATATTGATTTTTCTGACTGTGTAACTGACGTTATCATGCAAGGACCTTGCCTTGAGCTATGCAGAAGGGGTTTTGTGAAACACTTGACAGCTTTCCTCACTCCTCCTCTTCATTACCTTCCATCTCTTTCCTACCCCATCATTTCCAAGAGGAGGAGGTTCTGAAAACCATTATGCAGAGTCATTTCACTTCACTGTCAGGCTCCCTTTGCTAGCAGCCACACGAATGGTGGGATTTTTCTTTCTTTTCACTCTGGAGGTACACAAACAGATCAGTCCATTTGCTAAAAGCCTCGGCACACGGCAGTATCCATGGCAACACACCAGCCTGCGCAAGCATCTGCAGACGCTTCAAAAATCAGAAATACCAAGTGATGACAAGGAGTTGCTTCATACAATGGATGTTTATAGGTGTCACAACCATCTGAAACACTTCCTTTCCCGCCCATCAGCTCCTTGATTGTAAGGTGCTTTACATTTTTCTCACAGCTCCTTTGTCAGAATTCAAGATTCAAGGCAGAAGTAATCCTTCTTTCAATGTTTATTTGCTTTGGGGTTTTTTTGCATTTAGATCACTGGCTGAGGTACCTTACGGGAATGAGCACCCCACACAACACTGTTAACTTTCCTCTTTGAACTGAGTTGGAGTGCAGGCTTTTGAAATGACAAAATCCACAGCTGTGATTGAAAAAGTGGTCTACATCAACCCAGCTAACAGGAGTAGTTGTGTGAGTGCTAGGCTGAGTAGTGAATTGACCCATCATGCTGCATGAACTACTGGTTACCTACTGTGATGCCAGTTTAATAAGATCAATCAACCATTTCTTGGGAATATTTTTATTTAAGTTTATCCATCTGCTGGCATGGCAGACACCATGCTAGTGTGTTTACAGGCACTGGTCTTCACTGAACCTGTGTTTGTTCAGATCTGCTTTCAGGAGATAACATTCAGGTGCTCAGGCTGCATTGCAGAACATGTATCAGTTCACTAGACCAAGCCTGCAAAAACATCTGTTATTCAGGATGGGTAACTCATGTGGGCACTGATAGACACTGTGAACAGTCTCATGCTGGTGCTGGCCCTGGCTAAGGAGCAGTTTTATAATACAGGAAACCAACAGGCAGTCTTGAGGCATTCAGGACCACCTTGCTCAGCTCAGGGAAGTATTGCTGCTCCATTAAGATGTGGTGGGTGTGCTTATCCATCATTCTCAAACCTAAACTGGACAGTTGTGTTTGTTGCTCACACAAAGGCTGAGTACAAGCCTGAGTTTGAAGTTTGGTGATGGGAAAGAGCTCAAGTGCATACATGCTTAACCTCCAGCCGCCATTGTCATGGGAAAACAGCTCCTCGTTTTGTCTGTAATATTTCCCTTAAGAAGTAACATTAGTCTTTTATTCATAGAAAGGTGAAAAGAAATGCAAAGCCCAAATTCAAGATGAATTATGTTGCCCAGTGGGGTTAACTTGATTAGGCTAATCTGTTTTCAACTGATGATTTAAGCTTTAGGCTTGGAAAATGGAGTAACATCTACCTGTTTGAATGTAACAAGAGGATCATATTAAAAAGCCTTATCAAAATTCCACCTTAATAAAACAAGCTATCAGTGCATCAGACCACTGATGAGCCTCCACGTGCAAGCATCTCACAGATTCTTTTTAAGGTGTTTAATCCTCATTAGCTATTGTTGGAACAATTCAGACCTTCCCCTAGAACAGGAAATTAAATCTCAGAAATAGTATATTCCTTGTATTCTGACCACTTGGATTATTCTGTAATTTACACATCATATTTATTTTGAAAAGCAAATTTTCCATGTAGTTTTTCTTAGAGATCCAATGTGCAAAGAGATTTCAATACATAAAACTTACTGTGTGTTCTGTTCATCCTCTGTTTGGTCCTGTAAATAGGCAATGGGGTGTGGTTTTTGGGTTTTGTTTTTTTATTTTTTTTCATCTGAAGACCTGGTAAGGCTGAATAGTGCATTAGTTTTTATTCTCCCAGTTCTCAAGATAGGTAAGATAAAGAAGGCAATGCTTGTAGTAGTGAGAAGCTAAAGGTGGCAAAACAAGTAACCCAACCTGAAACTTACTTGCAATCATCATTCTTTAACTAGGAAAGTCAAGAAGTCAAGAGCAACTAAACTTATTTTCTTAGTGAGTTTGGGTTTTTTTCTTCTTGTTCAGATGGAAATTTAATAGATGAACTATTGCTCTGTACCCAAGAAAATGGGTTAAAGCAGTGAAAGTTGGTTTAGGTTAAGAACTTTCTACAGCTGAAATGTGCAGGGATCAGCACTCCCCTCGCTTCGTTTTGAATACATTTAAAAAACGTTCTGTGAGATGTCACAACAAGTCTGACACCTAGCTTTCTTCTCTTCAGCAGAGGAATCAGACCCATAACCAAAATTTCACAGAGCTTCAAGAGCTGAGAGGAAAGAGTTGCTGGATTAGGTAAATGACAGGGGAAGAAGCTCTGCACATAACTATGAACCCCCTAAGGGACCACTGTTGTCCATTTTTCACATTGATTCATTGGGGACTCTTTCAATCCCAGCAGTGAGAAATGAAGGTGTCTGCTGTAATGGCATTCTCTACTGCAATTCTTATCTCCTTGCAGTTTGGTGGCCCAAGTATTTTGTACTCTCTCTCTCCTTTCAAATTATTCTACTTCTAATGCAGAGACTGGCTTTTGACATCAAAAGCATTTAGCAAATTAGAGTGTAGCTCCCTGAAGCTAATTCTTCCATCATAATTCACAAGGGTACTTAGAGTCCCTTGCACAAAAAGACCAAAGATAACTAAATCGACAAAAGCAGCACTGCTCTTGTACAAGTCCTCCCACTGGGACTGATCTCACCTTTGCTTAAAGCTTTCCTCTAGCACCTGAGACATTTACATTTACAAACAGGTAGTATCTCCAAATAATATCTGAATGGTAAATGTAATCAAATGGGAGACAGGCAGAAAAATGAAGGCTTTCACATGGAAATGTTATTATATGAGCTGATGAGATACAGTTGAGTTTCTTGTCAGAAACAGGAAAAAAAAAAAAAAGAATATAGTTTGTGATGCAAAGCCAGGGGTAAGTCCATTCCATTTTCAGTGGAAGCTTTTATTTTGCTTAGTCGTTGATAAGCATTTGAAGGAGCTCTTCAGCTCTATTGCCTCTGTTGGGCACTAGAGGGACCCGAGAGTTTTCCAACCCAAGAAAACATCGCAGCAAAAATGCCAAGACGGGAGCCCTGTCTTTCCCGGTCACCTTAACCTAGGTGTTTCCAAGGAGAAAGGAGGGGAAAAAAAACTGCTCAACGTGTCCACAGACTGCAAATTTGCCCCTGAGAGTGATGTGCAAGTGGACCGTAGCCACATTTATTTGTTTCATTAACCTCACTGGTGCTCGCAGCTCTTCCCATCATCAATAAATAAGAGCTGACTTTGTCTTGACTGCTCTGATTGCTCAGCTAATATGGTGACATTGGCGCCAAGGCTTGAGTCATTGCGTTTTTGAGAAATTAAATGTTTCCTTCCCTGATCTGAAGTGATGCCAAATACCTAAGTTGCCACTACTGCATCCCAATAAACTCTCAGGGAAGCAGTGGGGAATTGTTATTAACTATATAGTAAGAGACAAATTCCTTTTAAAGAAGCATTTCCCAGACACAATTTCAAATTAATCTGTTCTAAAGAGAGCTATAGGCCATGACATTCCTTTTTCTTTTCTTGAGCAGGCAAGAATCCTCTGTATTTGACCTACTAGATTTCCATAGAGATCCATAATTCAGTGTCACAAAGCTTTACTATAAAGCTCATGGTTTATGAGGTGATGCAAATTTTTTTCCCCCTTTATACAAAAAAATCCTTCCCCACTATTGCTTAGTGGAATGATGCTTTCTGATCTCTGCATTAATATTTCTAACAAAAATATGTGCATGCATTTTAATATCTGTAATGTGAACTAAAATATTTTTTCTACCTTAAAACATCTAGTGTCAACACTGCTGCTGAATATTTCATGTGAAGTACAGCGTAATTTGACTAGATAATTATCTCAGGGGAAAATGGTGACTGCCATTTTTTCTGTGCTCATTTTTCATCATCTTTGATGATTGTTTAAAGGAGAGATGCAACTGAATGACTAACTTCCAAGACACCTTCTTTCTCTCCCTCTCTCTCTGCAGGCTGCTGCTGAAAAGAGACAGGCTGCTGCTGTACTTCATCTGAGCTAGAGGCATTGATTCTGTCACACATGGAACACTCTGAGCATGTCTCTGGTTAGCTACACCACCCCTCTGATCTCTAGGAATGTTTATGGACAGTGCACAGTGTATTGCACATGTGTCTTTCCATTAAGACATCTTTTCATCTTTCCCATGATACCCATTGCAGTATTTGTTTCCAGTGAAACTGTAGGCTGTCCTTTCCTCTCTCCCCTACCTCCCACCCCACTATTTTTTTTTTTTATATTGTAAGATTTAAATGAATCTAATTTCTATTTGGATGAAGTTTAACTTTTTCTCCTTGATAAGTCAACTGCTCATTCCCTCTCAGGGCTGCTTCTAACTAGACTTTATGTTAAGCCTATATTTGCATTATCTAGGTGGTGAGAGGAAGGGCAGATGTCCTGTACTTGTGGGGAGAACTCCATCAAGGTCTTTGCATGGACACCTAGTACTCCAAGGAAAGGCACAGGAAAAAAAAAACAGCAGGAAAAACGCACTGCTGGTTTTGCTGGTTTTCAGGGTACTGCACACACTGGTGCACATTCCTTATGCCCTGAACCAGTATCTTTCCTCCTGGCAGCCTGGGAGAAAGACTGCAGCAAATCCATTTCCTCTGAAAGCATCTCCTCTGGAAGGATGTACATCACTGATGGTGAGTAACAAGCAGGGAACATGGAAAAAAAAACCTGCTCCCTTTGCATGGCACTGATTTGCAGATGAAATGTGAGAAAACAGCAGTGGTGCTAAGTTCTCCCAAACAGCTTGAGGAGGGCTCAGGAAAAGTACTGGAAGAAATGTTTGCAGTCTCCACTCTTTTTAAATGAAAATTTGCTGATTTACAAATACGTGAAAATATTCAACAAAGTAATTTGGCCTTCCCAAGTCACTTTATTAACACTGACATACCCTTAACACGGACTGTATGCAGTACTTGCTGAGGGATGGCCATTTCTTTATGAGGAAACAGAAGCAAGGGCAGGACCCAGGCTTTCCTGAACTGCATTTTGATCACTCAGTCTAAGACACATATGGTCCAAATTACAGATGTGAAATCTAGATAACCTGCTAAGGCCCACGAAGAAAACAAGTGCTCAGTACTCCTGAAAATCATGCTTGAAATCAAGCTGACTACCTAAAATTAGTGACATTTTGGAAAAAAATGTAGATAACTTGCTCACAGTGATGCAGCAAAATGCAACCAAACTGAAATGAATATTTGAAGTTTTTCCACTGCAGTATGGGTAATAGTGTGCAATCTAGGTCCTCTAATACAAAGATATTTATCTTCATGGAGTCAAAATACAGTAGGTTCAACACATTATTAGAGGCTAATACATACGTGATGTACTCAGAATTTTTGGTTAAGATTCTGACAGACTAACTTTTGCAGTTTTTAACAAACCAAAATTTGCTTAGGAAATAGAAGAGGTAAGAAAGGCAGCATTTTACTCTTTCATCTCCAGCAGACGTTGATTGAAATGACGTGGTTCTGGCTATAACAGGTGGGATGAGCTGATGCTGTAGCCCTACCCCACCAGAGATATTGTGGGAAGAATGACTTTGGGGTACAGCAACTGTAATGGACATGCTGAGGGGCACAGTTCAGCTCGAGAATGTGGTAAGCGACAAAGTAATAGGATATCTTTTATTGCAGTATTCCAGGAAATGGCTGGAAAGCCCGGCCCTACGACAGCAGTGTGGAAGTGAGAGGCAGCACGGTGTCTGAGGGTGTTGTAAACGCGTTTTCTCACCGATCTCACTGTTGTTTGCTCTCTTTCTCCAGAGGAAAAGGAGGGATTAGACTGAGCCGGCCTCGCACCGTCGGAAGATCCAAATGAAGCCAGGTGAGGGGCTTTCGGCAGAGGGCCCTACCAGGAGCAGGGCAGGGCACGGCCACCGCGGGCCCGCGCCGGGCGTCCCGGAGCGCCGGTGTCTCTGCAATGCAGGGGCCGGGGCGGGGCGGGGCGGCAGCGAGGGGCCGCTCCTCCGGCTCCATCCACAGGCGCGGGGGCCCTGCGGGAGC
>JANRGV010000104.1:4653012-4667305 GCA_024734035.1 Alethe castanea | reverse complement strand
GGGCGGGGCCGGGGGCGGGTCCCGGGGGCTCGCGGCGCGCAGGCAGCCGCGTCCCGGCGACAGCCCCGAGAGCGGCGGGGCGGCTCGGCTTCAGCCGCGGAGCCCGCGTCCTCTGCGTGCCCGTCGGTGCCGGCAGCCGCCGCGGCGCTCAGGTAAGGGCCGTGCCGAGCCCCGTCGGGGGAGGAGGAGGAACGGGCGGGGCGGGGGCGCGGGGCCAGTGCAGGGAAGGGTGCGGGGTGAGCGGGGGGAGCCGCGCGCCGTTCCCGCCTTGCGGCGGTCGCGAGCCCTTCTTTTGCGGTCCCGGTGCTCCCTCCCTCCCTCCGTCCGCCCTTCCCTCCCTTCTCTGGGCCCTTCAGTCCCGGACACAGACCGGAGTTGTGTGCGGGAGGTGAAAATGGAGCGAGCGGGGCGGCCCCGCGGTAACGCCCGTTTTACCTTCATGGGGGCGGCTGCCTCCGAGGGCTCTGAGCATCCCCGGGCTGTAAAACCCTCCGTAGGATGTGAACCTCTGTCCTCTTCTGCCCCCACCCCTAAGCTTCTCTAAGGGGATCTGCGCGGCTGAACAAAGAGCGTTGTGTGAGGCGAGGGCTGTAAGCGCTGTTAATTTGCATCGGGAAGAGGGGGGGCGGAAAAAAACCACCACCACCACCAGAAAAATGATTCCCTGTATTGCATGGATCAGGGAGGAAACAGCCGTGCACGGGAGCGGCGAACAATGCCTTTTTATGTAAGAGAAAATGATGTAAAGTGTGGCTGGCTGGGATGGCTGCAGGTAGGAGCCGTAGGCGTGTGCTGCGCTGCGGTGCTGCACCGAGCCAGCGGATAAACCCTGCTTCATCTGCCCTGTGCTCATCATGCCATCCTCGTCCGAGCCAGCCCGACCTGCCCTTCGGATGAAATGTGCTTTACGGAGCGCCTTCGGGAAGGAAGGGGGTGTGCCGCGTGCCGGGAGAATTGCTCTCCGCATGAAACATACAGACATGGTTAATTTCCCCCGGCTAAGCAGGACCTTGCAGTTTGCCATCGAATAAAAACGTTCTCTTGTGTTTTTGGTACATTTCACTGTTCTTCCTGAGACAGAGTTGGAGGTTTTCACTTGTAAGCGAACATTAACGTAGTCATGCAGTAGAATGGGAAGTATGTACACGTATGTTCTAAGTCTTGCTTATTCAAGGTGTCTAGCATCAATTTTCGTAATTTGTCATGTCTCTGTGGTCATGTCAATAAATTATACCCTCTCTTTCCTCAAAAAATCACTTGCTGTCCAGCATTTGTGCTGCTTATTGTTCAGAAAACCTGTCCCTTTTGTTTTCAGAAGGGTTCTTCCATGTGCCATTGAATCACATATTCTTTTGGTTCTGTTTCTTCCCATTTTCTCTGCAAACCTTTGTTTTTCTCTCCATGAAAGAACCTGTTTCTTTTCACCTATGCTGGTTTAGACTAACAGGGATGTCTAGACTACAGATCTCATAGCTGACAGATCCAAGAAGAGGCTCAGCTGCAGAATGTATTTATTTTCTATAGCTTCTTTCGCTTCACTCCTGACTGCATGGTGTAATCACAGCATCTCAGCCCTTGCCTGGGAAGAGAATGTGCTGAGAGGGCAGGACGTAGTGAAGTTGCCCCTGCATTACGTCATAGATCATGAAGAAGTGATTCATGAGCAATGAAAGACTGGGCACTTCACCTGAGTGTTCCACAAACCCTTCAGTTAGCATAAAGGCAGCCTAGTTGAGTGTGTGGATGGTTGTTCATTTCTCCAGCTGACGTTCTGTATAACAGAGCCCAAACTCACTTATGTAGCACCTAGGGCTGGGAACCACCAGGTTCCTCATTGTTTCATTTACAAGACACTGGTGGTGCACTCAGCAGCGGGCAAGACCTCATGTGGTACTATTTTCCTGGTGATTTACAGGTGAGCTAAAGTAACTCACTGAAAATAACCCCAATGGCTTAGTGAGGCCATTCTGCATGGTGATGAAACATGAAGGTGAGCCCTGGCACAGGGCTCTAGGAAGAGGGGTGATCTCAGCAGTGGAGCACAGTGCCATAAATTCTATCTCTTCTCATCTTTTCTTATCCAGGGACAGGATTTTGTTAATAGAGCTTTTCAGTTTCTTACACCCATACTGCATGTTTCCTGTGGGTGTTTGAGGGAAGCCAAAGAGCTGTCATCCTGAGAATTAAAAGTTGCTGTTCTTCTGTGGAGAGTTTTAGCACACTGGAGGGTAGGTCACTGTGCTTATAATGCAGTTTGTTACATAAAGCAGCATTTGCAGCCTTGATTTAGAGGTCTGATGTAATTATTACGGTATGTTATATCATACCCTCTTTGTTGTGTTCTTTAATATGTTTGGGTAATGAAGAAATAGTTGTAATTTAATGACCCCTGAGGTGCTGTGCCTAGGCAGGAGCGATCTGATCACAACAGTCCCTAAATTAATTGCTGCAGTCTGTGGGTTAAGAATTCCCTTGTTGCTAGATGTTTTTTCCAGAAGCATACCTTTCCTTTTAGCCTGTGTCATGATCCTTTCTTTGCTAAACCATATACCTAAATTCACAGAGGAAACATTTGCTATGTGTGCTGACAGAGTGGGCTCTGGCCCCTCCAGCTCCGGCACTGTGCTCTCTTAACAACCGTCTGTGGAAATTGCTAGAAATATCCAACCACAGAAACAGGGGTGAGGCCCATTGCAGATTCTGCTGGGCTGTTTCAGGTTCACCTCCCAATGTGGCATGTCATGCACGTGTGTTGGAGACAGGTTTATTTTCTTAAAGGGGTTGGAAGAAAAGGTAGTCAAAAAGAATTTAGGTTGTGAGGACTTTATGACGGTGGCTTTCTGAAAGTCACCTTTTGATTACTGATGTCTCTACAAAGGCACTGGCAGTGCTTGTGACACATCTGCAGCATATGAAAGATCTGAAATCTGATCTGCCATGGGGGTCAAATGATAATCAGTTTAAGAAAGGAAAATAAAAGCTCTACTGGTACCTAAAGTCCAAGTTCCTTACAGATCTTTTGCTACAGTGCAGGCAGTGGTTATACTGAGAACTGATCTGGTAAAACTTCTGGCTTACAGTCAAAGAAAAAAAAATCCACCCCTTTTCTTTATTTGGGTTTCAGAAGAGACATTTCTGGCTGCAGGACACTTGAACTGAAGCCTTAACTAGGGAGGGATTAGGGAGTGTTGCACTTTACGTGCACACAAATAATAACCAGAAATTTGGAAAGGTGTAAAAGGGTTCCTAAGACTAGGTGACCTCCCAAGGTCCTTTCTAAACTGAATTATCTGATTATCTAGATATTTTGGGTTTTAAATCCATGCGTGCACTTGATGAAGAAATAAAAGTATGCATGTGCTGATATGTAGAATTGTTCCTTGAGACTCAAGGATGCTTGTTTTGCTCCATCCGTATTTAGTCAGTTCAAACACACACTTAATTGTGCTTAAAAATCAGCTGTAAGCATGCTTAAAAGTTAAGCATGTTTTTACAGAAAAGGGAATGTTTTTTTTTCTGAAAAAAGAGGATAAATTTATGGTATGTGGGCTCAGTGTTGTAAACCTGAGGATATTTAGAGATACTAGTACTTGCAGAGAAAGCATGGAAATGTGCAGTTTTCTCTGATATCATTACATGGCTTATCTCTTCCCAAACACACAGGTGCACATGCTAAGGCAGAGTATGGGTGGGTCTTGACATATTTAGGGATGGTGCCTTTTCTTCCATCCTTCTGCTTCATGTGCAGGTGTGCTTATTAGCAACAGTTCTGTTCTGCATCTCAGTTAGTAAGAAAAAACAGCTTGAGACTTATTTCCATGGGGTGGAGCTGATTTACAGGATTGGTGCTGGAAAACAGAGATGGTTTAAGCTGCCTGCCTCAGTAAAGGAAGGAGCTTTTATTTCATGGGAAGGTTTAATAGCAGGTTATGGTACTAAACTAAACAATGGTGTTTTACATGGAGGTTCAGTGTGACATTTGTAATTGCTTTCTAGGTATTGGAGGAAAGAACTGATGTATCCATGGGGTTAATTTGGATTGTTGTGGCCACATGGGTTACTATACTAGCTGTTAAGAGGATTTGAGGTCTTGATTGACCCATTTTACTTTAACACTAATTGTTTGCTGTTGCATTAAGGAGAAAAGATGAACTAATCCTTATGGTTTTACACTCACTGCTGTTTTTCCCTACAGCAGTCCTGCAGATGAAACTGATCTTTGTTCTTTTGTCTTGATTGGGGAGGTAGTGGAAAGGGATAATACACATCAGCTTCATGGTGTTAGTGTTTGTACTCAGTATCCTGTATCTTTGTTAGGGTGCCAGTTTGAAAGGAATTATGATGAAAAGTTGTGGCTTGTTCAGTTCTCTTTGTTTTCTGCAATCTCTGAGACAGGTTAGTGCTGGTTGATGGGCTTGACCAATGCTACGATACGCTGTTTCTCTGTTAGCATTTTTGAGGTACTTGCTTTTCTAACTTTCTCTGATGTAATGAGACTCTTTTTTACATCTCAGAAAGTTTTATTTATTTTAGCTCGACGCTTCCAGATAAAATATATATGTGCTTCATATAGTATAAGGGAGACAATGGCCTTATTACAATCAGCAGTGGTAAGTGGTGGAAATAGTGTGATGTGTTAATTGAATCTGTACCTGACTTGCACCATCTGGTAAGAGACAATGCCATTTGCAGCTCTGTTTTCTGATTATTGAAAATCTGGGGTACTTTTTGTCTTCAGGGAAATAATCAGTTTATACCTGACAATTCTTAAGTTATGGATTCGTAGGTAGAATTAAGGTCCTGTAGCAAATTTTGCCCCTTCATTTAGACTTGGCACTCGTGGGTATGAGGAGCTGAGGAATATTTCTTGTCTTGTGTCAAGCCCCCAGCAAGAAGTAGGAAGATTTTTCTTTTAGTACTTCTAGTAGCTCTAAGACAGTTAGATTGCAGTAGCTTCCAGCGAGTTGACTCTATGAAAAGTTACTTTTCTCTCTGTGAAACTTGTCATTTTATTCCCTGAGACAGTTTTAAACTACATTTCAATAGCTGTTTGCAAAATTAGCTGTATTTAAAGTATATGCAACCTCTGGTTAAACAACAAAAAACCCCCTGAACAAACCAAACCCAGCAGTCCAATCATGCCAGCTAACTTAGCAGCATTTAATTATAGGACCTTTTGATTCAATTAACCCTATGTTTTCACTTCATTTTCTGGAGAGAATGATAGGGGCTGGTTTCTGGTTTAGAACTAGGAACTGTCAGTTCTATCTTTAGGAACATAGATTATCTCTTAGAACAACTGCTTGGCTGTACAAAACTTGTCACTTTCCCTGAGGTTCTAATCTTGGATGAACAAAGCTAGGAAATGTCTCAGAATGAAAATGTGTTAATGAAGGTTCTGAACACAGTTTGGGATGTGCTTTTGAAAACTGCATTGGTCCAAATTTGATCCTGAGATGAACAGCAGAAAATGCTGTAGACATTCAGAAGTGGCCTGTGTTTCACTGCTGGGCCAGAATCCTGTATCTGCTGGCTGTGAGCAAAGATGGATTGACCTCCTTCCCTGTGTGTCTCAACCACCAGTGTTGTCCAGGGTGTGCCTGGAGGAGCCGCAGCTGAATTTGAGGTTCATCTAAGTTTCTCTCTTTTTGTTCTCCTCACTTGGTGTAGAAGGTGTCTGAATGCCTTGTGCAGCAAGTGCAGTTGCAAGGTGCCAGACATTAAGTGCAAGGACGCTTTTCTCTGGGAAGGCTCAGAGTTTCAGAGGGACTGTGAGGAAAGCGTTTTTTCTGTGTCTGCTGTGAAATGGGCTGAAAGTGTGTGTTCAAAACCCTTTAAGGAGGGTTCAAGCATGAATTTGAATTCTGGTTAGCTGGAAATGTGGTCAGCTTGTTTTAACTAACCAGATCTTCTCGTGCCAAGTTACTCTGTTTTCCACAGCAGCCACTCTGTGACCATCAGGTCTGAGCAGATAGGTCTGATCCCCTCATGGGGACTTGGGCCAGACCCAAGGCCAAAGGCTGTGCCAGAGCCTACTGCTAACTCTTGTAGTGTTAACATGCTTTTACTGTGCCCTGGCTGATTGCTGGACAAAGAGTCTTTTAATGCCCTGCCTGGTTCTTGCAGCTGCTTCCATGTGATGTCTAAGGTGTGCGTAGGCATCCCTTCCTCTTCTGACCATGTGGTATCGCTCAGACAGCAAAGTTTCTGCTTTTGTTTGAAGTACTGTGACTGTGGCTTGATGGCCAGCAGCTGTATGTTCATGTGTAGGTTTCTGCTGACAGCAGACTCCTGCTGACACATCCCAGGCTGCTGGTGCCTGATGTGCTCTCAGGTGTTGGGCTGCTCCTCTTGCAGGCTGTGTTACAGGGTGTGCCGGGCAGGCAGGCTGCCCTGCCTGTTTGCAGCAAGACTCTAGTCATGTGTGTAGGCATTTGTCTGCCTTGAGTATGCTGAAACTAATACCAGCTTTTATTTCCATCAGCAATTAGAAGATTGTTCAAGGAAGCTGCTTTGATACCATATCCTCCTCCAGTGCTCCCCTGCTACCTGTATTACAAAATACATAGTGCAGGGAGGTAGCCACAGGAAGAGAAGGGATATTGCTGAAATGAGAGTGTCAGCTCCTCCAGATTTGTATCAGAGTTCTTGATTTGCACTGATTCAGTTAGGGCAGTGTTTGGGCCAAAGGCTGCTTACAGCATGCTCAGAACTGGAGACACTGTCTGTGTTGCCAGGAGTCTAGAGCAAATGTAGATATTTAGGCTTGTGGCTAACTGTGTGTGCCCATCCTCTGTCTTTTGCTACATTGATTTGATGTCCTATAAAGAAAATCTCCTCCAGGAAAATTATGAAGAAACATGTAAATCAGGCAGAAGGAAGCTGTGTATTTCTTTTGTTTTAGAGAGATAAAATATGTATATTTCCTAAGGTAGTAAAGGGAAAAACTCCACAGCCGTAACGGGAACTGTGAGAGGTCGAGCAGACACGGATATTGGGGTAAAATGTTAAAAACACAAAGCAGTGGCAGGAGACAGTGGGGCTGGGCAGTGGCAGCTGGGTCCTGCAAGCAGCCATGAGATGCTCCCTCAGAGTAGGAAGGGGCTTGGGGTCCCAGATTTTTCTCTTGAGGGGCCTTTTCCTTTTTCCAGTGGGATCTGGTGTTGCTAAAGTCCCAGTTTACCAGCTGCTCTTATGAGCAAAGGCTCACCCACAGTAAAGAAGAAGCAACTTGACCATTCTCCTCCGATCCAAAAGTGAGCAAGGAGCTGAGCTCTGCCCCTCATCCCCCAACCAAAATCTCATGGTGTCTTTGCCCATCCCAAGAGAAAAAACCCCAGGTAAGAGTAGCCAGCTGCACCCTTCCCTGCACCTTGTCCACTTCCTTTGCATCTTAAGTACCAATTGTTATCATCTCTTAGGCAACAAATAGGAAGAAAGTCCCTGAGAGAAAGAAAAGAACAAATCCTAACCTTCAACAAGAGTAATTTAAAAAAAAAAAAAAGGCAAACAAACCCCTGTGTGTGTGTGGAATGCTTAATAACCTGATTCATTCCCAAGAGCAAAGGATGGAGTGTGGTAAATAAGCTTTCATTCCATGTTTTTCTGCAAAGTTAAGCTTTTCAGGCTGTAGAGAACTGGTTGTGCTTCTGAATAAAACTCAGCAGAATATTGAATAAGCATTTATTACCCACTGCTGTCTGTTACAGCATATAATAAATTTGTTTAAACTTTTAATAAAGGTATTTTGTATTATTGCAAATAAAGGTATTTTGTATTATTGCAAATTATAATATATGGTTTTATGCTTCACGGTTTGCCAAAAATAGCAGAAGTGATTTATAGATAATACTTATAGTCTTTTAGTTTAGATCGTTTTTAATGGTTTGCTACTAGTGTTGCTTAAAACATTAGCAGTGTTTTGAATGCGGTATTAAAAAAAATCTTCTAAATGTACCTTTCAATATGAATAGTTGAGAACATTTTTTGTGGAATGCATTTAGGAAGAAAGTCCAACTGTATGCACTTAGAATCACCTCTGGTACTCTTCTCTTAGCAAAAAAAGCTGAATTCACTTAGGCTTTTTTTTTCCCTTCACTTGTTTTGGTCCACTTTTTGCTTGCATCATCACTTAGCAATAAATAGAATTAATAATTTGTTGCAAAGCTTTAATTGATAATTACAGGCACTTGGAAATTAGAAACACATTTCTAATTTTACCGTATTTATGATATTGATGCTTCAGATGCTGGAATGTGTGTTTATTTAGATGGTAATGCTGGTATCAGGATGCCAGCACTGACCTGCATCATTACCTGTAATTACCAATGGGTACATCCAGTTTCCATAGGCACAGTCAATCAGGCCTTTCCATGAGGCTGTTCAGAGACTGACCTTTGGGTGGGTGCTGACTTGAGAAAGTGCTGCCAGTGTTGCTTGGTGTGCAGCTCTAATTATGGGGACTTCTGTCCTTTGATTCACCTGGACTAAGTAGGCTTTGAGCCCTGTATTGTAAGCTCAGGCTTTGTGATACTTATAGTAGGTAAATAGTATCTGCTGAAACAATGCCTTATTGGATGCTTTGAAGTTTTTTTTATGAACTTGATTCTACTTTTTGTTTTTTAGCACAAATGTATTTGTACACTGCTATTTATGAGAGAGTAGTCCTTGACTGTAATTAATTTATTTTTTAAAAGATGCTGACAATGACAGTATTTAATTGGTGGAAAGCATGTACCTCTCTGAGCCAGCAGGTAAAAATGCTACTGGCTGTTTTAAGGCAGATACTCCTTTTTCTTGGGTGGTGTCATGAATTTTCTGTTTTATTCATGATGAGAACGGAGCAACTTGGTGAATGTGCAAGCTGTAGTTAAAGTAACTTTCTTCCCCTTTAAATTAAGTATTTTAGGACTGAATTCTTTTACCACCTATTACAAGCAGGAGGAGGGAATAAACACTTAGAAAAAAAATATTGGCGAAGCTAATGTATTCCATACTTCAGGACATGAAACCGTGTTTACTACCAGGGTAAGTCAGAAATACTTCCTTGCAGACACTGTATTGCAGATTTGGCATTATGGGGCATTACTCTGAAATACCTCTGTTGTTGGCACTAGGTGATTACTACTGTGCCAAACTCGTGGGTTTGAGTACTGAAGTTTCAGTTACTTGGAAGATTGGAGTTATTTTTGTTTCTAATTTGTTTTATATACTAGTAGAAGCTGTAAATTCTTTTTCTGAAGAGGATGGAATTTTCTTCTGCATTTTAAGTTACTGCAAGATCAGTCTCAATGATATTGCTTATTCCAGTGTGCAGTGGAATAAGTGATTTATCTGTATCCTGGGATGGGGAGAGAATGAATATTTTACCTGTACTGTGTGTTTGTGTTTTCTGTAGCAGTGTTTTGGTGCCTTTTTCTTGCTTGCCTAAGGGAGAGGAAAGGTAAGTGAAAAATGAACTTTCCTCCAGTGAGAAACTGGTCTGTGGGCACATTAAAGAGGCTGGAAAAGAGAGATCAGAGAAATGTGCTATATTTTCACTTGAAAAACTAGCTATGGAGACTTGTTTCAGCTATTAGAGGTAGGTTCAGAGCTGACGGGTCAGTAGGAGTAGAATTTGCCTGTTCCAGCAGCTGTTGAACAACAGATAAAAAAGAAGTGACTGTCTCCTTATATACACCTCTTTTCCCCACCCAAGCACGACATAATTTTCTTTAGGATTCTGTTCCTTTCATGCCTTTGTGGTTGGAAAATCTGGTGGATTATCTGCCCTACTGCTCTTACCTGCAGGCAAAGGTTGATCTAGATTGAAGTGTAATCCTCCTAGATTAATAAATAAGCCCTGCCCCATTTGCTGTGTCACTAAGCAAATGAGTAGCTCTTTGAAGAATGTTTTGAAGCTTGTGAAAATAATTTCTAGCAGAAACTTGCATTTTAAAAGATATTAAAATATACAGATAGTAAAATGAACAAGCAAGTAAGTGTGCCTCAAGAATAAAGGTACCATCTCTAGTCACTTGTTAATCCATCATGGAAAGGGAAATATTTACTTTGTAGCTGAACTTGAAAATCCTTCACAACTGGCACTGGTGCTGGGTGATTTCCCCTTCCAATGTAGGTCTGTCTGCATTTATCTCTTTCAGCTGAAAGGTAACAAACTTAATCACTCATTTTGTATTGAAACATAGCTCTGGGCAGAGTCCCACATAGCGATGAAACCGTGGAAAAAGAACATGTGATATTCTTCTGCTGGATTTTGTTTTGGAATGAGCCACAGAGCGCTGGCAGAGCTGTTGTGTCTATGCAGACAGTATTTGTGGCACTCATGGCCCATGTGGCACCCAGAGACAGGAAAAAGGACACTTGTCCCACCTCGACAGTCATATTGGCCCCTTCTTCACCGCCATCGACTGAAATGCAAGGTTCTAATCATGAACTTGTTGGGGCTGTGGAAGGAGAACTGGAGGATTTTTTTCTTTCCTCCCCCATCCTTTTGATTCTGCTTTTTGTGATGGATACTCCTCTAATAATCCTGGTTTGAAAGTTGTCCTTTCAAGCTAAAATTATACAAAACCATTAACTCTTCTCTGTATTGCTTATTTTCAGTTCATGTCTGTAGGCAGAAACATTGCCTTGTAATTTTGTTTCCCAAGGTTCTGTCTTTTAAATCACTATCTCCATTCATGGGAAGCTTGGTTACCAGTTATTGGGTGTTTTGATCTGTCTGCCTGTTCTTGTGAAGTCATGTTATCTTGTGGAGAACCTGGACAAACTCCAGTGAGCAATGTGAAGGAGATCAATTGCTAAGGAGTTGAAATGGCACATGTACTTTACTTCCTCACCCTAGCTTTTGGGTTTTGGTGAAAACGTAACACTTTAAGCTCTAGAGATCTGGTAAACCAATGGCACACATTTTCCTCAATTTGGTAGGTTGACATATGTTCATGTTATGATTGATGACTTTTCCACGTGTATTTTTGCTTCCACTCGTGGAGGTGAACGTGTGAAAGATGTTCAGTGTCATTTTTTGTCTGCTTTTGCAGCCCTTGGAATACCTGTCTCCTTAAAGACTGATAATGGGCCAGCCTATACATCCAAACAGATGGATGATTTTTTTGATTCGTGGGGGGTGCACTGTGTCACGGGTGTTCTGCATTCCCCTATGGGTCAAGCAATTGTTGAACAGACCCATGGGACTCTCAGGTCCATGTTGTTAAAACAAAAACAGAGGGATTTAGGAATGGGATATATCCCCCATGAAATACTGCAAAAAGCCTTATATGTCCTTAATTTTTTGAATTACGTTTTGAATGACCTAAACCCTATGCAATACCATTTTTGTGGATCACAGGCTCACTTAGAAAAAGCTCGAGTACTTATTAAGAATCTTGAAATTGGAACATGGGAGGGACCCTTTGAGTGGATAACCTGGGGTGATGATGTGCTTGTGTTTCCACAAATTCTGGTCCACAAGGCGTGCTGGAGTGCAAGAGTGGTCTGACCAGCCTTGGTTGCTCAGGCTTCATCATCAGCTTGTTGGGAAACTGAGGGAACAAAGTGAGTGGAGCTTGTTTGCTTCGGGCTGTGCTCTATGTTGGGAGTGTTTTGCTTTGTGATTCTTGTTTGTGTAGTTGATCAAGCACTGACAAAAGTTATAGTAGTACAGTTTGAAAACAAAAAAAGGGGGGATGTAGAGAGAGAGAAGATGGAATTGAGCTACAGGCTGAGATGCACCTCACATTAAAGTATGTTGCTGATGTGGCAATGTGTGTTAGGTCACTTAGTGAAGAAATACCGTGTCTTGAAGAAGTACATACAACCAGCTTGTTTCTCACAATAAATGTCTCAGTATCCCCATCAATCTGAGTGTGCATGTAGTTGTCACAAGCCTGAAATGTGAGATGCTGTATGCAAACTAAATCTTAGTGCAGTAGTGGGAGCCAGGAGAAGCCTTCCTCTCCTATTGAATAGTCTGGGATGTGGTCTCTTGGCAGCCAGGCCTTATCCCAGCTGGTTCTGTGGGGGTCTTGTGCCTGTTTGCCCCTATGATGCCTGGTCCTTGCCTGACCCTGTGGGAAGCTGGCTCAGTAAGTTGAGCTGGGGCAATGCTAGTGATGTACAAAAATTACTTTCTACCAGTGCAGCTCTCTAAATTGTTCCAGAGCACTGGTGAAGGGGAGGGGAGGGAATGTGTGTCTGGAAGCTGGAAGGCTTTTACATGTCTTAAAGACAGGGATTTTAAGGAACTTTAATGCTCCATTTTGAAAATGAAGTTCACAGGATATAACCACACTGATAGGTTGTGTTGCTCCCTGAAAGAAATCAAATTACAAAGGTTGTCAGCCTTGCTTAGTACATTTTAAATCACCTGTTTTCTGTAAATGGTACTATTGTAAAAACTGCTCTTACCTTGTAATTTTTTTTTTTTCTTGTGAAGGATGCAAAGCATAGGGTCACAGTGAAAATATTGCACTTCCTATTAAGAATAAGAAATAATCTTGGCACAGTCTTTTGGTGATAGTCACAGAGATATGCATGGTAATAAACAGCCCTTCTAGGCTTTCTTCTGTGGGCTCTGAACTTTGCTGTGCTGCAGCTGACTTGCTTGCAATAAAGTCCTTGTCTGTGTCTTTAATGAAGGACTTTCTGAGGTAGAAATTGCCTTCCATGGAATTAGGGGAGGAGGAGTGATGTGTATTGTGAAGAAAAGCTAAGCCAGGAAACACCTGGCAACCAGATGGCCCCTGGCATGCTTCATTGTACCCACACCTTCATTAAGGATTACTTTGGCTGTCTCTGGGTAATAGATTTAGAGGTTTGGGGTCACAAAGAATTAGAAAATTGTAGCCAGTTGCAATTAAACTGTGTTATTTTTAGAGGACAAAGAACTGAGCTGAAAGCTGAATTAGAGCTACTTGACATGTTAGGGCTTGAATACTAGAGTGGTATTTTCTAGGTGACTGACAAAGTAGCCCAGTCAGAGGCACAAAGCCACCCAGGGTGGTGACAGGTGGGCTAGAGATGGCATAGCTGTGAGCAATGGCAGTAATGTGCAACTGGCATTATTCTACTTCCTGAGAGCAGCTGGCATTAGGTACTTCCCTCTGAATATTCATGTGTGCAACAGTTAAAGGGTGCTTAGACTATTAGTATAATAGAACTGTGTGGTTTGCACTGTGTTTTGTATAAGCCTGGTTCAGTATCTTACACTTATATTTTACCTACGTGTAACTTTGTTTTGTGTTTCCCTGTCAAAGTGCCTGCAGTTCAAAAAGGGCAGGCTCAAGGTTTTAAACTTTTCAGGTGAATTTTGAGAGTAGTAGGGAAATAGAGATCTGTCTAGAGCAGTACGCAACAACATTTTTTGTGTTGTTGACCACTTGGCAGCGGTTGGTGGCATGTGTGGGTCAGGAATTCAGGCTGATCCTGTGTGGTTGCACAGAAGTGGGCAGGGGGAAACAGCTCTCCCTCCTACATCCTCAATACTCATCTGCTTACTCCAGCAGGTAAAAAGAGTCACGGCAGTACTGAGGTGCCTGGGGGTGTTTTGGCTGTCTCACAGCTGCACTGGGAGATGCCTTTTCTTGGGGGAGCTGCTCTGTGAATCAGTGGCTCAGATCTCCCAGCTCTTGCTGAATCCAGGGCTGATGGATAGTGCCTTGTAGCTCACCCTGCTCTTTGCCCTGCCCTGAAAGGTCTTTAACTGCCTTGACGGAATAACACATGCCAAAGAAACTTTTCTAGTCTAAGGCCTGTGTAAATGCAGATTACCTTCCTTACAAACAGTCTGGAGCATCTTCAGGAAGCTTGAATAGGTGTTCATTGCTTTCATTCCCATGATGTTGGTGCAGTAGCAAGAGCATTGCTGGCTTTTAATCCTGTGTTTTCTTTTGAGCAGCTTCTTTGCAGAGCGTATCTCTTTGTCAGTTTCGTGTTAAAATGTTTGTAAGCACAACTTGAAAACACTTAGGATTGGAACACCAATTTAATTACTTGTTAGCATTGATATCAAAGCTTATTGTGAATTTAATGCACTGAGTTCTGAGGAACCTGCCTAAAAAACTTGGTTTTATGTTTTTAGGTCTACATCCTGTGGGGTTGGTTCTGAAGCTGAGATCCTTGTTAAAGATAATATTAACTTCCATTATGCAGTGAAGTGTTTGTATTTTATGAAAAGCAAGCCACTGGTACTCTACCACATGATATGGAGCAGCCACATAAATACTGAACAACTGTCTTGAAAAGGTGGATCAATTTCATTAGTAAACCTTTTAATTTTCTTGTCTCTCTGAAT
>JANRGV010000104.1:4638557-4650788 GCA_024734035.1 Alethe castanea | reverse complement strand
AAATATTAAAATTTTCTTACAGAACTGATTTGCATTGCTGTGAAATTCCCCAAGGATATTCCATACTGATCTACATTGATCCTCTTATTGATTTCCAGTAGACTTTTCATTGTACATCCTTACTCATAAAACTATTTATGCATGTGCATGTCTACATGTGCACATATGACTCCACTGTGCTGAATGGAACTTAATATACAAATACTACTGGAGTCTAATACTTGGATTGTGTTAAACAGAAACTGTGTCAGCATTGGGGACATGACTGCCGACACATGAGAGCTGTCACCTGGACAGTTCTCAAGTGAAATATGTTTTTACCTGCAGTCAACACTTCATCATTCAGTTCTGCACTGATGTGCATGAATCACTAAACCCTTCTGCAACCTACATTCATATGCCAGGATAATAGCTCCTGCACATACAGAAAAACTATAAATAGGAAGCTTTTCCTATGACAGCAATGACTTACACAGTAAGAATAGTGTAGTGCTGTACTGACAAATGTAAAGGATGATAGAATAACCTGTACATGTCTTTTGAAATATGAAAATTCATATTATAACAATCTTTTAAGATCAGTTGACCTGAACTATTAAATAATCTTATTAGATTCCAGTTTTACCCCACTTGCCATGCTGAGATGATTTCTACAGTGTATATTGCTTAGTATGCCCCTTAGTCCTTTTCCCTCAGTTGCTTGGTTGTTTGAATCATAACTGTGAGAACTTTAGATGGAATAAATAGATTTTGTTTCTTATTCTGTAAAGGGAAAGGTTCTGTGTTCTGCTTCCTGTTGCAGGGGAGGCTGGTGTCAGTTCTGGTTTGAGGCTCAGGTTCTTGATTGCCAGCTTCACTCCCTTTAAGGAAGGGAGCTGTCATGCAGGACTTTACTGAGGGCCCTGGATATCAGATTGGGTCTGCTATTTCACTGTGAATTCAGTAGGAGAGCAGGAATACAGGATAGAAAAGTGATGTGTAATCTGGAGCCTGTTTGATTCACTGAAAAGAGGTATGTATTATTAATTACCATCTTCAATTGAAAGAGCTTCCAAGGCAGATTAAATATTGTGGGGAGTTGTCTCCTACTGAGACACTCTTTACCGAGAATCCTCAGAAGAATTAAAGTCTGCTTTATATTCAGTTGGTAAAGTTAGTACAGCATCCATTTTATAACAAGTCTATTGCTTTCATTTATTCTCTACAAAGCTTGTGGGAGGGACAGTAGTAACTTGGATGAGATTGTTAGTGATTTTTCTGTAATTTTCTAGACTGTCCTACAAGTGAGCAGCATAGAAACCTTGCTAAAAATGATGGCATAATTACTGATGTATTAGGGTTTCTGAAGAGATTCCTTGCAGAACAGGGGACAACATATAACAAAATCAATGGCCTGCCAGCTTTAGGGAGAAAGGGAGCTTTTGAAAGGGAGAAAGTGCAGATCCTTCAGTGTCACTTGTACATTATCACATGTAATTTGTGTGGCGACTTTTAGGAAGGATGAGGGAGATTTCCTGCCTGTTTAGACTGTGAACATAAGTTGGCAAATTAATCTAAAAACATAGGTATACGAGTATGCATGCAGGTGAGCATTCATGTGGGTTTTGTTCGGTACTCATTGAAATAGCAGAGAGAGAAAGAGAGATTAGTTTGTGCTGGGTCTGAAACTGCAGTGTTTCAAAGGTAACTGACCTTTCTATTCACTCTTTCTTTATATGCTCTTCTACAGACTTGATAGTTCAGCAGTTAAGCTGGACCGTAATCTCTGGAAATCTTTTTATGAGAGTTATTTTGCAGTAAAACAACTAGCATGCTTTATAAGTCTTGTGTGTCAGTGGAAGGTCACCTGCTTAAACATCACCAGCCAGGATTTGCTCTTTAGGTATAAGTGAAATCTGTGCCTGAATTACTAATTGTTGGACATTAGATAATTCTTAGTTACTGTATCAAAGTTTCATTTTGGCATTTTCCAGTCAAAGACAAAATCTGGTTTGGGGTGTTTTTTTCCGATTTGAGGCCCTTCTCCTTTAGCAAAAAACAGGTATCATTGTGGCATCATTGCCAGCCTGTTCAAGGAGTCTGTGCTTTTAGACTGTTGCGGGATTAGCACCTAAAGGGTGGTTCTTCCCTTTCCTGCTCTTTGAATAGTGTGTACCCTGCTGTGGTACTGTCCTGGGACCAGTGTCCTGTCAAGCCTTTGGGGCAAAACTCATCCTTTGGTCAGAGTAGCCTGTATGAGGAGAAAACCTGCAGGTACAAATTTCAAATTGTAGGTGTATTATAAAAAAGGCAGGTTTCATTATGCTCTGAAACTGGCTCCTAAATACACAGGGATAACTGTGTTGATGCCAAGGGATCTAGAGGAAAGGCATGCTTGAACTGAGCATTTTGCCTGTGTTCTGTGGTCCTGAACTCCTGTGTTCTGTCTGGGATAGGTAGTTGTGTGTGTCCCTTTGGTTGGACTGACACCTGCCAGGGAATTCTGACAGAAAAGGCAGCCAACTCCTCTGCCCAGCCTCCTGAGCTATGTGGGCAGGCAGGGGACTGCTGCCTTGTAGGAGAAACAGCACTTCATGGTCCCTCTGTCCTCCAAGGATGTCTGGGTGGCTTTATTTCCTTCATGGTTTTCATCTCAGGAGTATAATTTTGGTGCAGGTTCTTAAAGCAGTAACACTCTTCCCAGGTGCACTGGTGATAACACCATGCCCTGTCCAGGTACCTATACAGAATTCCTGATTCATAAATGTTCATTAGTTCATATTATGGACATTAGTCCCATAAGCCAGCTCCAATCAGCAGCTGAATCAGGGCCAGATTTAACAGAGGGAGCCAAGTCTCTCTTTGAGCACAGGGCACACAGAGGAGAAAAGGCAGGTCTTAAATCAGTGTGTAGTTTAATTGTATTGGTTTTCTTGAGGCCTTGAAGCAATGCAATGCAGGTTTTTTGAAGCTGACATAACAAAATACTGGAATATGTGGCCAAGTTCATGTGGGTGGGAAAAAAAAAAGGTGTTACTGATTTTTATAAACACTTGTGTTCCTAAGAAAGAAAGAAAAAAAGGAACAGACTTTCCCAATGGCTCTCTGAGAATGTAAATGCCACGAGTATTTTGGTTAACTACAGAAATGGCATTTCCTGTGCTGTCTTTATTGCTCAATTGCCTTGTCCTAGTTGCATAAGTTGTATTTTGTCAACTGGAGCAGATGCATAGAAAACCAGTTGGAGAACTCTACAAGTCATTCATCACTTTCTCACAATTTCCAGCTAAATTAGTCATACTCACAGTTGCTATGAAAAGAGAACTCAGGTATTCTGCATCAAAGCATTGAAATTGCATCCTTTCACCTGTAAGCTAAATATTTTTTGCCTTATATTTTATGATATATAGGTGGAAAACTTGAAAATTGGCACAAACATTCATTGTTTTCCACAGAGACAAATCTCAAAAGATTTTAGCAATTATGCGACTCCTTTTCACCCTTGATAAAATGTTATTTCTTGCAATGGTTGGAGACAAATTCATTGTCACACTTATATTTACACCTTATGTGGTGAGGGATGCTTGTCACCAGCCTACATAAACCATTTGCTTTACAGCAGTATATTGATCAGCCCAATAAAATGTTTTATTTATGTAACCAGATCTAAAGAAGATGCTTTTTATCAAGAGATTCTATGTGTAGACGATTAATTATGACAGATGTGTAAATAGTATCCAGGTGATTTTGAGTTTTTTTAAAAGAGGACGGTGACTTTTTAAAATATTTGGGAGTGCACAGTGTGGCCTGGAAGTGGAGACTAGTGGCTGTTCACTGTGATTTGTAGGAGAAGAGGCTTAGAACTGTCTGGATTCATGACTGCTCTCTGTTTTTATCCTCTTGCTGGGATGATACAAGATGGCCCTCTAAAGATGCTGTGTATTTTTTATTAATCTTATTATCGAGTGCACTCTGCATTAAGAGAGTGCTTTGCTGTTCAGAGCTCTGAGATGCTGCAGAGCTGGGGCAACATTACTTGAAATGGTAATAATGACCAACTCAGTTCCAGGCTATCAGAAATCCAAAGCAATCCAGGAGATGTTGGAAGAAAACAAACTAAAAAGTCAGCCCCAAATGGAGCAGAAGACACAGTGTTTAGAATAGCAGAAACATGGGAATCTGTGAGGCTCACCTTACATTGTGTGTCTGATTGTGAGAGCAGAGATTTAAATTGTGCAGTGAGTTTTAGCAAATTGGAATGTGAATATAGGAACATACTTGGTTTTGCCTCTTTTTGCAAGGCTGACCTGAACCTGCTTGCTGGTGGAAGCTGTTAGCTGTGGAGCTGTTGATCCCAGCAGTGAAAACAGCCAGTTGTACTAATCACTGGATCGGGTAGTGGGACTGCTAGGTCTTGTTTGCTTAAATTGGCCTAGCAGTGCCTTTCAGTCAGTGTCACTAGGGTGAATAATACACTCAAGGTTTGTACTGGTATCTTCATTGTAGGCCATAGGTCTTACATTACTTACATTATTAAATTACTGTAGGTGAAACACCAGGGAGATTGGTCCTTGGGGACTGTGGTATTGCAAATTAACTCCTCACAATTTACTTAATCAGAGCATGTATTTATTTTTTCAGAAAACCTCTTGTGACAAAAGTTCACAAAGCAGCTAATTGGAGCAGTGGTACAGCTGGGACTCTCAGCTTCCTTCTGAGAGTAGCAATCTCCTTTTGTGCATTTCTGTGCCAGGTCTCTATCATGCTCTTCCAACATCCTCTTCTTTGTTCTTCTCACTATAAATAACGCTGCAGGAGATACCTTTGTTAATTCTAATTGTCTTTAAAAAAAATATTTCTGCTCGTTTGTGACATATGGTAAGGTGATAGATCTCCAATCTGGGGACAGCAGGGCATAGCTGTAACTCTGGATGGATCAGTGTTCAGCTCTCCTCCACCCTTGTCCTACTCTGATGTCTAGAACAGCATCTTGCCACAAGTAATTGTCCTGCCTAGCCTAGGCAGTCTGCCTTGCAGCACACACAGTTTATATTCCAGCACAAATAGTTTTATAGGAAGGAAACTTAGCTCCAGCATCCCTTAAGCCACATGTAAACTTAAGTCCCAGTTTCAAGAATCACAAAGATTTCTCAGCCTTGCTGCAACTCCACAGACTCCACTTGAGAACTCTTTGCACACACTAAGATTTCCACATGGCTGAATTAAAAAAGAGAAAGCTCTGCTTTAGGAGCTAAACCTCTTAAATTTCAGTAAGAAAAACAGCAAATGAATACATACCCTGGGACATATCAGAACATACCCTAAATACTGATAAGGTTTGGGGCTTGCTGCCTTCAGTGATGTTCTGTCCTGAATTAGCTGCTGAAATCTAGACCGATTTTATTCTCCGTTCTTTTGGTTTACAGACAATTCTGACAGCCCCATTAATGTTGTTTTGTTTATCTCTTCCTCATGACTTCTCATCTGGACAAATACTTATTTTTGGATCTTTTTAATTGTGTATGCAGTTTTCATTACCACCAGAAGGCACTTCAGAAGGATTAACAATAGCTTGGTGATGGACACTCTGCTTTGTTCTCTGCTCTGTTTAGAAATGAGAAAAAAGGTACTGATTAATCATCATCAACTATCCCTCAGGTTTCTCACAGGAATTGTATTATTGTCTCATTTACAACAATATTTATACCCTTAAACCCAAATGACATCATGGATTATGGCTCCAAGAGGATCAGAATAGCAGAGGCCCAAAGAAAATTACTTACCTCCTTGGACAACAAATCTTCTCACAAACTTGGGATGCAGATTTGACGCAGTTGTCAGTCCTAGTCAAGACCATCAAAATCTAAAAATATGTTTATCAGCAGAATGTATGTTTACCTGTGCAGACACACAGTTTATTTAAGGTATCAGTAATATTCTAAAGGATTGTAAATCTAAGCAAACCCTGTAGTTCTACAGGGCATTTTTGTAATAAACACTCTAATATTTTCAGACTTTTACCCAGTATGGGGGAAGAAACTCGTCATTCAGTCAGCCCTAAATAATGATTTTTAAACATGTGAGCAGCATGTCTGGCTTTGTAGCGGCAGCAATAATATACTTGGTATTTCAGCCTTTTAAAACATATTTAATTGTGCAAGCAAACACAAATCCTAATGTCAATGAGTTCCACTCATTGTTCATTATTTCCTGCACAAACCTCACCTGTAGTACAAAGGCAGTGAAACAAAGCTGCCATACCTGACTAAGCAATTAACAGCAGGAAAGAAGCAGCAAACCAGGAGCAGCAATACAGAAAATGAAGGATTATTTCATGCAAATGCAATTAATTAATATCATGGCACTAAAAAATTTTGTTTACCATTCACAGACTGTTTTTACTGGCTGTAGTACACTGTTCTTTTTGTATCTTATTATAATAAGTATCATGGAAAATAAACTTTTCCTGTTAAGAAAAGGTTAGTGGTGTGCAACAGCTCACCAAGTATGAAAACAAAATGCTATCAGACAATTTTTTTCCATACTAGACATGACATGAAGCCACAGATGAAATCAGGACCTCATCTGAGTCGTGCTGCGTTAGAAATACTGTGAGAACTTCTGAAGAGTTTCTGATTTAAAGACACCAAACACACCCCTGCTCTCCCAAGGGGAGCAGCCCAGCTCCCAGCTGTTCCTGCAGGGAGGTGAAGGCTGAGATCCTGGTACACAAACACCTCCCAAACCTCCCAGTTCCTTCTCCCAGCACAATCAAATCACACACCACAGCTGCTGTCTGGGGCAATACCCAAATACACGTTGAGGAAACTACAAGGTATGCATTTTTGTTACTGACCAAAGGACTGTTAGCAGAGTAAGAAAGAGACTACAGGGGAAAACTAATTAAACCTCTCTACCCAGACAGATGTTTTCATTTTCTTGTTGTTGGTTTGGCTGGCTTTGGTTTGCTTCTTCAACCTTTCTGTGTGATCCATCTACTAAATGCAAATGCAAAAGACATATCAAGCATTACTGTGTAGTAATAACACTGGGACAGCAGAAACAGAAACAAACATTTTACTCCCAACTAACATACTATTACTAAGAAAAGTGGTCCTAGCTCAATTCCAATAGTTTAAGCAAACAGCCCCTGAGTTGTTAACATACTGCCTTACAGGAAATGATGCCTTTGAGACCTCGAAAACAAAGTTTAGATTCCTACTCCATCTCCCTTTCTCATTCACCAAGACAGATGGAAAGCAAATGTATCCAGAGAATTATCACTGTGACACTTCCCCAAGACAGAGAAGCAATGATATTTGTTCAGGAACTGTGTTATGGTAGATTATCTTACACTCCATTTTGCAGTGCACATGAAGCTTTCAGCACCAGAGAAATTATACTGAATCATTTTGTCTGATGTGAACCTACCAGATAAAATTCCAGGGGTCAGTGAAATTCTGCTGTTAGAATGATGGTCACACAAACACCATGTTCATATGTTCCCATGCTATATTCATTTGCTGAGGGATACTGTGCAGATCTGGCTCAGATCTGGCAGAGAGCCCAAGCATAATAATGCACTGGAATGAAGAGATCATTGTGAAAGCAATAAATCTTCATAATAGTCTGGTATTACCCACAAATGAAAGGTGCTGTTTATCTCAAACATTTTTTAAGAGCTTCTGAAAGATGTTTTCAGCCATTAAAGAAAGATATTTTTTGTCTAAGTGTTTCCACAGCAGATTCCCAAGATGGTACTGAGACACAAACCAGAAGCTGTATTGCTGCTGTTTTTCTCCCAGGTTCATTCACTTTTCACATCCTACCTCATAAAAGTCATCTTAACCAGGCAGAAGACATTTAACCTTGGCACAAGTTATAACAACAGCCAGCATCTTGATCTTGGTAAAAACATTTGTTACCCACAGACTAGCCAGAGAAGGAAAAAAGCAACCTACAGTAAGTGGACACATTCTGATGCTTAGAATAGCTGCTATGCAGAACCATGAGTTGTCCATAGGCCATGTGGTTGTTCAGAAGTTGAATTGTTAAGTGTTGCAAACAAAATCACCCTCTTCCTATCCTTGCTATGATTTTCTGATGACCTATTTGGGCTGCAGTGCCCTCTATCTTTAGGAAAAGCAGTACAGTTCTTTTCCAGGCACTTAAAAAAGACTGTGCCATGCCAGGAACATCACATAGAGGAGGTTCCTTTTAATAAACAGCTAGGGTATACAAATCTAGGAGTGGAAAAAGCCTAGTCTGCTTCAGAAAGCTACCCTGCTAGTGGGAGCAAGATGAGCAGTTAGGTTTGCAGGGAGAGCTAGTGAATAGTTGTGTGCTTGACTGGGTTGTTGCTGGGCTTTGCTTTGCACTGCCAGAGCTAATTTTACTTGTGCACATGCCACTTGGGTTGTGTTGGCCAAGACCACCTTCTAATTGAAAACCAGCCCAGTTCCAAAGCTGGCATCAGCAGGGACAGACTCCCTTCCTGTACAGTGGAAGCAGAGCTCAGCAGTATGCAGCAGATGTTGCCCACTGGCTGACAGATGCATTTAAAATCAGTTGTAAAACTGGATTTGGGATTTTACAAGTTAAATTGAACAAGAACACATGCTATTTGATGGTCTGTATGCTTTAAGAGAGAGAGTACGATATTTTTGATAGACTGAAGGTCTGTGAAATAATAAAAACAAGTCTTGGAGCTCTGCTCTATGAAATAGGACACTGAATTGTGCCTGGGTACTGGAAAGACAGGTTTAGTCCTTGTTTTGTATATAAACTCCACGTGGGTGATCATATGTACCTACTTTGCTCTGTGATGTTGTCTAAGACCCAGAAGTGGGCATATAAATGGAGACACGGAGAAAATCAGGTTGTGAACAAATGTTGCACTATTACAGCTGTAGAGCTGCTAGGATATCAAATGGATTTCTGGTCCTTGTGGTCAGAGTAGCCACCTTTGGATTCCATCACACAGGACTCTGTTGTGCTGCCAGAGTGCCTTGGTGGCAGTGAGGTAGCTGGAACAGTTGTGGTAAGGGCTCTGAAAGCTGGGGAGTTACTTTGGTTGCATTCCAGACCCAACCTTTGAGGTCATGTAGGTGCCGACATAGATTATGTTGCAGTAGCACTGCTCTGTTGTTTTTTTTTTCTTTTTTTCTTTTTGTTTTGGAGGTGTATGCTGTATGTATGGGGAGAAGGCCAGACAAATATCAATATCAGTCATTTCAGGGAATTGAGAGTTGAAACAGCTTGTATTGATACACTTTGAGATGTTCTCTGAAATAACAACTAAACTGAAATCAAACTTCTTAAGGAGTAACGTGCTGGGAAGACTATTTTAAGGTGTAAACAGCGGCTGAAATACAGGGCATTTGCAGTACACCATTTGCTTCTCACCAAGGCCTTGAGGTGGAATGGTGGTGTGGCATTCTGCCACTACCTCTGTTTATTTTATCTTTTCAAGCATCTGTTGTTCCTTTGAAATATTATAATTGTTTCCTTTTGAAGTATCATTTTGATGATTCGGTGATAGGTGGAAATAAGATGCTGTAACATACTGTGGCTGCCTAAATGGCTGAGTGGCTGTGCTGATGGGAAAATGATGGAAGGATCAAGAAATTACTAAGTAGAATATCCCAGCTGTCCCAAGCACTGAGACTATAGCATATGATAGAGGCAAAACCCCTGTGTGTTGCAGAAAAGCACAGAACATGAAAGAAGTAGCACTTAAATGTATAAAATGTAAAATAAATACACTTCTAAGAGATGTCTTATCTTTCCTTCTATTGCTTCTCATTTGAGAATAGAAAGGAAAACTGTGATCAGGTTCCCAGCTCTTCAGTGGTTGCTTTGAGGAATATCTAATTCTTTCTGCTGCATTGTATGGTTGGAGTGCCCTGCTTTGTCCTCATCTATTTCCAGCCTGATAGAGATGCCATAAAAAAGAAGGTTGAGTAGATGTTATGACCATATTTGCTACTCTACTATTGTATGGAGATCTTTTCCTTTATGTTATGCTACTGTATAATATACTGAAAATTCTCATAAGAAAAAAGAAATCCTAACCAAAGTACTGTCACATTTTATAGTTTCAAAACATTCCTTTGGGATAGAGGCTATGATGGTTATCAAACATCTCTTTATGGTGAATTCAGTGGCCTTAAAACAAAGTGAAAAGAACAGAAGGAGTGAATAAAATGCCTTTCCCCCAGAAGGCTGCTATTTGTAAAGGAAACTCCTGTAATGTACTGAACATAGAATCTCCTTTTAAAACTGTGATATGCTTAAGAAAGGAAAGGGAGGGATTTCCATTAGGGAAACTTGAGATCTACGGAATAATTGCCAGAAATGGAATATGAGTTAGAAAACAAAGATCTACATCTGATCTGCACAAAACTGAAATGTTTGGGAATATTTTCAGAGTTTGTCATGTTATTACAGGAGATAATTTAGAAAAGAATCTGAAACGTTTGTGTCTGATGAACAAGATTCAGAAATAGTATTTTATTATTTATCTAGTAATAGAAGTTGTTGTTTCTGCAGCAGCAGGCACTAGTGAGTATCTTCATTAAATGTTACCATATAGCATTGTTGCAGAAGTTAATTTTAATTTTATATACTATAATGAGGATGGCTTGAATAATATAAGCAAGCATTGAAAAGGATGGGAAGCTTTCACTACCGGAATTTAGAGGAAATTTAATTTTTTTTCCTTTATTTCTCCTGAACTAGTTGCACACTATTTGCAAACAGTTTGAAATTCCAAATGTTTCAGTGTCTAGTCAAAGGAAATCAAGGGGCCCTGAAGGATAAAGGAGACTTGACTCAAAATTGAAAGCTTTTTGCTGTTTTTATCAAATATGTTTTTCCAAGACTTTACCTGTTTTAATTTGCAGGCAAGACATAATTGAAGAAGTGTGCGTTCCCTTGGTTGTTTCATTAATCATGATAAAACTAGATTTTTCAAAAAATTAATCCTTTTGTATTTACTTAAAAGTTTTAAATATGTAAATGGGCAGTAAGCCTATTCTGAAGAACACTGAAGAGGTCATATTTTTATGACAACTGCCAAAGCAGCTCCATTAATTAGTCTTCTTTGTTAGAGCAGGAAAATACTGAGATATTTGATTTTCTTTTTCCCATGGCCTCTGCAAAAGGAGTATATTGTACACTTTTTCACAAGGATACTTGCAAGCACAGATGTTGTTTTTAAAATAATAATGAACAGAATTATGCCTCTTTTGCTGGAAAACAATATTGAAGGTTATGTTATTGTCAAACACAACATAATACAAAAATTCTTTATTTCCCCTTGCAACATGCAATTTGAGTGATCAACTTTAGTTGTTCTGATTATTTTTCCTTAACTGTTGTCTAAATGTTTAATGCTGAATACAATTTGTCTTTTGGAAATTGCATATAGAATTTATAGGCTCCTCTTCCTCATAGTTTATGTGTGTATGCATTCCTGCAAAATTAGGTAATTTGAAAGTCTGGTTCCTTGGGATGGATCTTCTAATTTAGCAAAAGGGCAAGGCTCTGGAAACTCATGGTGAGGTATTTGCAATGAGAGAATGAAATCCAATGGCATTTTTTGTTGTGTTAAATACCTTAAAAATGTTGTACTGGTGATATTTATTTTATTAATTGGAAGATGGCTGCTTTAAAATTCTTAAAAGTATTGTGAAGAAAAACTAAAGTCTTTTTCTTGCAAGGTGGATAAAAGCATAGAATTATCCACAAAATGGCAGAAGAAAAGCAGGTTTAACTTCACAATTTTTCACAAAAGCTGCATGATTCCCACCAGCATCACATCCCACCGGAGAGCTGTTAAAAGTTTATTTGATTACAGGATTAGCCAGGCCACAAACACTTTTTCACCTTTATTTTCCTTCAGAGGTTATTGCTCCAGGAGAGAGGTGCCTTGCTGGGTGCTTTGTGCAGGGGCAAGGGGGCACTGTCATGGCCTGAATAAGAGATAGGTAAATAAAAATCCCCAATGGTTCAGGGTTTTATTCATTTCCGTGTTTTATCTTTACAAGGAAACTATTCACATCATCTTGTACAGTGTTAACTCTAATGGTGTGAACTGACAGCTTTGCTTCTGCCATTCACACCTGTCCAGGACACCAGTCCTGGATACTAACCCACACTTAAAATACTCACCTACACATATTCTATCCCTATCTCTGAAATCATGTGAATTATTCAGTAAGCTGCTACAACAAGGATTTCTTTAGAGAA
>JANRGV010000104.1:4587776-4633364 GCA_024734035.1 Alethe castanea | reverse complement strand
ACACTTGCTTCCCAAAATAATGGCTGAGGTTACACCAATTTATTCGACTTCTTAGCTTTAGGGGAGGAATTTCTGAAAAGCATGTACAGACCACAGAATACAAATTCTTAACCACCTCCCCCCCCCAAAAAAAGTACATCTTCTAATAAATACTCTGTGCCTTTTGAAGAGGGTAACAGGACTAGATACACATAAATCATGACCCAGAATTGTGTCTTGTAAATCATATTCTTTCATCAAGCAAAATACAAGCTATTTCTGCAACCAAAAATGAAAAAGCTAAAATGTGCTGTTAAATTGTGCCAAGGATCTTTACCTTGTGTGTATCCAGTCTGGATGAGCCACTGAGGAGGTAGTGCACACACACAGATATAGATGTACAGACATACCTCAAAACACAGTACTGGCTGCTTCTCTGAAGAGCCACAAGCTGGATAGCCTTTCTGCTCCTCCATTCCCAGCTGCCTGGAAAAATCCTTGTGGATTTTACATGAGCAGAGACCACAACTGTCCAGGTAAACACACAGCAGCAACTTTTGGATGACTACCGAACACACAGTTACTTGGATCAGAGAAAACCGTCCTGCACCGCAGTTGAACCTCAAGTTTTTAATTTCCATCACACTGTGGATAAGTGCAGAGTCACTCTCTGGCACAACGTCACAGGCAGTGGGAAAAATAAATCATATTTTAGGTGTATCTGGTCCTGTTACCCTCTTCAAAGCACAGAATATTAGAAGGTGTACTTTTCTTTTTTGAGAGGTGATTAGGAATTTGTATACTATGGTCTGTACATGCTACGTGTTTCAGAAATTCCTCCCCTAAAGCTAAGAAGTCGAATAAATTGGTGTAACCTCAGCCATTATTTTGGGAAGCAAGCGTAATTTTCTCAATTTATTTTCTAATCTGACAGGAAAAGAAACGCTTTAATGTATTCCCTATATGTCACGTTAAGCAGGTCTTCTCTAAAGAAATCCTTGTTGTAGCAGCTTACTGAATAATTCACATGATTTCAGAGATAGGGATAGAATATGTGTATATGTAGAATATGGTTAGTATCCAGGACTGGTGTCCTGGACAGGTGTGAATGGCAGAAGCAAAGCTGTCAGTCCATACCATTAGAGTTTAACACTGTATAAGATGATGTGATAGTTTCCTTGTAAAGATAAAACATGGAAATAAATAAAACCGTGAGCAACCAGTGGGGTTTTTTATTTACCCATCTTTTACTCTTCAAGAAAAGGACAGGTGGAAACGTTCCCTGATGGGGATGACAAGTTGTGTTCTCTTTTGTCTCATTTACCTTGGATGCTATTTTATTTATGGTCTCAGGTGGGAAGCTATGCTTTGGTTCTATGCCTTGCCTTAAGGCAAGTACTTTCTGGGCAAATGAGACTGATAGAAAGCACATGGGCTCTGGCCACACCTGACCAGCTCAGGTGTTCTAAACATCTTACTGATGGCTGTGCTTACCTACAGCTCCACTCTGTTCTGCTGCAGCAGTGCTAGACCTGCCATGCTATTGTAGTGGCAATCTCTGCTGTGCCTTGGCAAAATACCTCATCTGTGCTTAACAAGACCTATCCTCAGTGCTCAAGGGACTTGCAGGTAACAGTGGGTGCTGAAGCAGTCTCTTACTGGAGATATTCTGGCTCTTGATTCAGCCTTTACCAGATGTTGTCTCCTTAGGGCAGAATTATCCAGTTCTTTGGTTCAGTTACCATTACTGCTGGCATATTTGCTGTTGAGCTAGGGGCATTGCAGTGTGGGCCCTAGCCCTAAAGACATCATCAACTCAATGTACCCTTGTTTGTAACTGAGTGTATTTGACTTGAGTGATCTTTGCCAATTGCTGCACGGTCATTTGCTCTGTTGAATGTTCTTTCTTCCATGGTCAAGTATAGAAGAGTCATTTCTGAGGTATTTATAGCTATGCAGTGTTACAGGTAGGGCTTTAGCACAGGCATTTTGCCTCTCTAGTGTGCACATCCATGAAGACCATGGATGGCAGGACTTCATTGCAGTCAGCTGATGGGGAAAGCAATTTTTGCATTGAACTATGAGTGCTTATATCTTGAGTTTAGTAAGGTGGAAAGTTGAAATAAGATGTCTGGGCTAAGCAGAGAAGAGAAATCATGGAGTTCTTGTGCCATGTCTGTTAGATGGTGATCATAGTACCCTTCAGCTGTTAGAGCACTTGGCTTACATCTTCTTCAGGATTTCTGGAAGCACTAGAAAAGAAGTGCTGACAAGCACAAAAGTAGCTGGCCTTTTACCAGTGCATTGCTAATATTCAAGTAGTGTAGAGGAAAGGTACTTGAGGATTGCAAGAAGGTAGTGGGAAATCAGAAATGTGCAGAGCAACCTGCTGAGAAGGGAATGCTGAGGGAGTAGTTGGGACACTGTAGTTTGTTCTGGTGGATAATGACAGATGAGTTGACCACTTAGCTAAAGACAGCTGATTTTTAGCACTGACATAAAGTGGAATTAACACCCATATCAAGGCTACCTGACAGCACATGTGCTTCCTGATGTATTCCATGTTTTTATGCAGGGGCCATAAATTCTACAGTACTTATGGGGTCTGTGTGTCTGGGTACGATCTCCCACTTGAAACATGAAGGGAGGACGTGGGAAAAATCCTAATACTTTTACAGAAGAGCCTATTTTTATTTACTCTGTTTCATTTTCAAGCAGTTTGTCACCCTGAAGGTTCTTGACTGCATGTCCTAGAGAGTGTCTGCCTCAATTAGTCTCTACCAAAAGTGTCTAGCTCCCCAAAGCCACTGTATGTCTCACTAATGTTATTCAAGAAGACTGGTGAAAGGATGATAGTAGGAATTGATTGGTCTGCCGAGAGATTGCAAAAGGCTGCACAGTACCTTTGGAATGGTGAGAGGGAAGGAAAGTGTAAAATGTAAAGTCAGTATAGTGCAGATAGAAACTGAAAATTGGATGATGTGACTTACAGTAAGAAGAGCAAATTCTTTTCTGAAGAACTGCAAGCTCACTCTGTATAGCAGAGAAAAATTGGCTTCAAGTGTAGAAGGGGGCAGTGAGACTGCAGAGTCATTAAGTCATGTTTTCTGCAGCTCCCATGATTTCTGGGCTCTATTCAGCAGAGTGAGCTGCTGGAGACAGACTGAGCAGCAGAGCTGTGCCCGTGGTGCAAATGTCCAGTGTCCAGACAGCAGGAGAGTTTTCAGCCCATGTAGCGTGAGGTGTATGTACCTAACTTCAGGGACTGGTATAGCATCTAGGAAGTGATTTATGCTTGCAGTGTGCTCTTGCAGCTTGTTGGCTTACCACATGCAGGTAATTCTGCCTGTGGTTTGACATAGATGCTTCTGAGGAAATTGCAGACACTAGGCTTTGCATAGAAAGGATTTGGCATCTGAAAACCTTTTCTTCTTGTGCTGTCCTCTGCATTGCTCTGTTAATGATCTTACTGGTGCTTTTTGAAACCTGTAATTAGAGTGGGCTCTTTGATTGATGGGAACCAGCATTAAAGGATTAATGAGTAGAACTGAATATTTTGTGATCCTTGAAGTGTCAACATCAGCATGCATCGGCACATTGCTGATTAGCTTGATTCAGTTGTTGGCAGCCACCACAAGGCTTTTTCCTGAGATAGTGTGCCCTTCAGCCACTGCAGAGGGACTTGGTGTCAGAGTTACTATGCTATAGGATTAAAAAAAAAAAAAAAAAAAAGAAATCCGTGGCTCTGTGCCTTTCCCGTATCAGTTGATGCAGCAGAAGGCTCAAATCAGTGGTGCACTTGGTTTCAGCTCAGAGTGGAAGCAGTGATTCTCATTCAGTGGCAGTCTTATGCGTGTAGAAGCCAGTGTTCAGAAAATAATTTTAGAACCTACTATAATTGAATAGGATGTTTAATTTTTAATATATTTGTTCTTTTGATGTGTGTGTCCTGGTTAACTTTCCTTTTCCACCCGCTCCCCATTCTTATCTTCTTAAAAAAAATAGTGTATGTAGTCACTCTGTGTATATATATATATAGAGAGAGAGAGAGACATACACGTGCAAGCACATCCACCCATCCATCCATGCACACCCATAGACTGAGAACTATAAACAGTCTGCTCTTGTTCATATGGATCCTGAATATAATGACTTCAAGTGGCCTTTGCCTGTGTGGTTAGGTTAACATTGCATGTCCCACACCTTCCCTGCCTTAAACCAACATGTCTAGAATTTTGACAAGTGTATTCTAATTTATTTAATGCTGCAGCTGTATTTGCCTGCTCACAAGTGCTTTCCTTGCATCTTTTGAAAAAAAAATAGGCTGTCAAAGAGATTATTCTAGAAGAACCAAGAAGTGTTTGCGGAAATGTTGCATGGGATCCCTTCAGCCCTGTGCTTGGTATTTGGTGTTGATTGTACAAGTGGTTATGGGATGAGATCCACTGAAGTTAGCAGGGCTGTTTAAGTAGTGGAGGGACTACTTTCAAGAATCACATCTTGCTGTGCCAGAGCCCAGTTTCCTTTTCTGCTTATAGAGTAGTTGCCACAGTGGCCATCTTAGTACTATTGGAGCAGTTTTCTGAGTATCTGCTGTGAGTGATCAGTCTCTCTTAAATCAAACTCCCCATTTTGAAAGCTTCTTGAACCTTTGAAAATCTCTATTTTGGAAAAAATCTTAAGATGAGTTATATATGTAGCATTTTGAAATGTACCTAGACAAGCTCTTTGCTTAGCACCTATAATTAGGGTGTTCCAATCCTGAATAGAGGGTTTCAAAAGCAGATAACATTCAAAGCTACTCATTAATTGTGTTAGAGTGTCATCCCTTTTAATAAAAGAAAAAATGCATTCTTCCTTCACTGAAATACAATAGAGATAATGTCACTTCTGAAGGAAGGGTTATTTAGAACTAGAGCGATGCTTGTGCCTACTAATTGAAAGTTAATAAATCTGTAAAAAATGGGGTTTCTAAGCCAGATTTGAATGAGTTTGCCATTGTGACTTGTAGTGGAGGTCTCTCTGGTAAGGCACACAGAAAGCCCTACTATGTGTCCCTGCCTTCTCCTTTTAACCTTTTGTGTGGGTCACATTGTCAATGTGCTCTCTCTGTGATGCCACTCTCTTTCATATATGGTCTAGGAGGCCACCAAGGACTTTGTATGTATGTATTTTATTCAGAATTTAAACACTCGTTGAGAGTTAGGTTTCTTTCTTTTTTACTTCTAAAATTTATTCCCATAAGTTGCTAGGAAACTAACTACTAGATACTTACGGATATTTAAGTAAAACAAAAATGTGGCCAAAGAGGGAAGGGATTTACATTTTCCACTCCAAGAGAAGCTCCTGCCTTCCTTAGCAGATACCTGTCTTTCAAACCAAGACAACACCCTATTTACTTAAAAACTTTTAAAATTAATTCTAAGTTCTGTACACTTCCACATGTGTTTCTAGTATGGCTGTAGAAATAGATGGAGTGCTGGTCAACCCTTGCAGTTCAGACAGTGCCTCTTTTGTCATGTGCAGCACAAAATGTTACACAGATTCTTAATGCACTCGACCTCGTCACATCAGATGATGTATCACAGACCAAAAAATCCTCTGAAAGGAACCTTTTAACATTGCTGTGTCAAATGGCTCATTTCAAGAAACACTGGAAAAAAGGGTGGTTGTGCAGTCTTTGTGGCAGCTTTCTGCATACATATTACAAAGCAGTCTTTAATTATGGGATCACATTATTATTTGTTTCTGCAGAACTCCTACCTCATTAAGTGCATGTTCCTCCATTTGGGAGCAGCCACTCGGTGCTTTTGCTTTTCTCTTCTTAATTCTTTCTGTTTTCTGCAAACTGTGTAAGACTGCCCTGAAAATACTGACTTTTCCATATCAATCATTCTTTTATTATCTTGCCTTTAGGAATTAATATTTCCCAGCCCTGCAGTGGATGGGTGGGCACTTCCACTGTAGAGGTGGAAGAAGTCACTTGAATTCAGAGTAACTTTACATGTAGGTATCCAGTGGGAGCTGCTTGGGGTCACTGTGGAGTCATCAGTGCTCTGCTCTGGCCCTGTGTGAGTAATTTGGGCACGGTGAAGGGGGTTTGTTACCAGAGCCTGGTTAGAGGCCAGGAACGAAACAGTTGTCTAAACTGTGCATCAAGAAACTGGAGTTTAAACTGCTTAGAAAAGTTAATTCTTCAACTTTTTCTTTTCTGGGGTGGCCGTCTTTTTACTTTATTCAAGATTCATATGTCACCCTATTTGAGTATCAAAGGCCTAGGTAACCAAAAATTGAATTAATTTGTTATCTAATCATAATAAAATTCCCTAAAATAATCTTTCATGCGTGTGATGCATAGAAACTCCAGAAAAACTCTCATTGATTTCTGATATGAATGCCTTACATTGAACTTAAATTTTGGAAGTGTCACTCTTCTCTGTATTACTGAAGCGTTCCATTTTATTGTTTGATTTGCTGTTTGTTGAAAGGAAACTGCCTATGGTGGTATTGAAAGAGGGTTCTTTTAACTATTAAACCTTAATTAGTGCTGGTCCCGGGCTTTTCAAAATTGTGTAGCTGCTATGAGTCTGTTTGATGACAACTCTTAGCATCAGCTGAGACTTTGATGGATGTCATCTGACTTGAGGTCTGTAAATGCTTCCAAAGATTTTATAGGGAGCTTGCAATAAATAACTTAATTTCTCTGTGCCTCAGTTAAGTTACCCTTCTGTACTGAGATAACTAATCCTTTGCTGTATGATACTAGAATTGGGAAAGTGAAGATTACAGGCTGGGAGATGTTTGGACATCAAAATAGTGGGAGCCTGTAAAGGAGGAGGGAGATTGTTTATTTAGTAGTCCCTCTTGAAAAGTTGTAATTGGCAGGCTGAATGTGGTGATGTGGTTGGAAAGTGGTGGTCAGTGGTGAGGTTCCAATTGACTTTGTGGGCTCAGGACCACATGTGAGAGTAACAGAAGAAATGCTTGAGGATTTTTTTAGGAACATGTAGATTGTCAGCAAAAGAAAGCAAAGATACTTCTCAAGCATATTTTCATCACTGTGGAGAAAAGAATAACTCACTTGGTGGTTTCCTGACACAAGTGTCCAAGATGGATCCTTAACTCCTGTGGACTGGTAGCATTTCCTGAAATTCTGATAGAGCTATGCTGATCTGTCCTAGCTAGGAGCCAGGCCTTTGAGTATGAAGTCTGATGGAAGAAGAAAAAAGTTCCAGGCAATTATTTTCCTCACAGAAAGCTTCTGACCATGTTAACTATTACAGTGAATAAATTGAAAAATTTTAAAAGCATATAATAGAAGGATATGGTTTAATGTTACTTGCAGCTGGATAAACTGAATAAACTCCTGGAAATTAGAACTTCTATGAGGAAGACATTGCCTGTAAATGAGTATGGGGAGCAATTAAACATTTTCAGGCTCATACAAACAGAAGTAGCTTGTCTTGAGGATAAAGGAATTACTTGAATAGGAGGAATGGTAACAACACTGATCTCTCTTGGAAGTCAGGGTTTTTTGTTTGTTACATGTTTTCCTGCACTGTTGGTACCCTTGCAGTGTTTTGAGTTGCACCCTTGAAAATGTGTTCAAACATTAAAAAAATGGATAATGGGATCATCTAGAAAACCAAACAGAAGCTCTGAGGCTCTTTCGCTGCATAAATACCAACAGTGCTCAGTGTACTTTTTTTGTGGAAAACTGGCAGATTAAAGTTGAAAGAGTGTGTGCTCCTGGAAAACTAGGCTCTTGGCTTCCATTAAAAGTGTTGAATGAGTATCTGCTCCTTTTTTGCACAGCAGGGAAGGTGCCCTACAAATCTTTTATGTTACTGCCACTTCAGTTCTGAGCCACAGATTATACTTCTCATGTGTAAAGAATCTCAAATACTTTAGAAGTCATTGAACTTTCCATTTCACTAGAAATGGTAAGAGAGGCTATCAAAAAGTACCATAGCAGATGAGGAATGGTCTAGTTAAAGTGAGCATTGAAATTTCTGTGTTTTTAAGAATGGAATGGAAGATTATGCTGTTCTTCCTTCACACAGACTGCAGTGAGCAGCCTGTTCAACCAGTAGGCTTCAAATGTGAACCCCAGTCCAAAATGTCATTTAGCTGAGTTTCAGGGCCAAGGCTTCAGAGTGCAGTCACAGGTCCTGCAGCTCAGCTTCATCGCATGCAGGCGGGTGAACAGCCAAAATCTTCAGTCTTGGACTCTCCATTATCTTCAGTGAGCAGATCAAAGAAGGGTACATGCACAAGGCTGGAAGAAATTGCAGGAGATAACAATGCCGATCTTTGTTGTGGCTGCAAGTTCCCTGAGATATCTTCATCCTTTTTAGCTGTTTCTTTTTGACTGTCCAGTGAAGGCAACTGACAGCTTAAGAGGGTTCCTAATTTAGTTAGATTAGCCTAAATCGCCTTTGCAAGTCTTTCAGACGTTGAACAACTGCTAGCTTTATACTTTGTAGGATTATCTCCTGGGCTAAGGCATGTCTGTGTGTCAGACACCAGTTAGCAGTATGAAGTTGATGGCTCTGACAGAAGAGCTCTGGAGAGCCTATTAGGAACCACCTCTTCAGTGGAAGCTGAGTATTCAATTGTTCTCTTTGCTGTTACTGTGGGGTGTGACCTGCCTCCACCTAAGAGCCAGCACAGCAGAGAGGAATGTGGGCTTGCACTCCGGCTCTGGCTGAGCAGTGTTGTGTACCTGGGCTCAGCCTGTTGGATCTCAAGTAAGATGTTGGTGGGTGAGCTGTATGTGGGAACATTTCCTTTTTGCTGCCTCTGCAGCAGCACTTTGCATCAGTGAGTTTCATGGCATTGATTTTGGATGATTTTGAGTGTGATGAAATACTCATAAACTCTCCCAGCTCAGTGTTTTTTTCTGGCTGCTCATGCAAAGCATTGCAAAGAAGTGAGCCTCGGGTTCACTAACCCTAACCCCCTGAACATTCTCCCTTTCCCCCCCCAAAGAATATAGGATATATGTGCTGCCCTTTTCCAGTAATTATGCTATATTGTAACAGAAAGCAAGGTCAGACCAGTTTGTTTTGGTTGATTCTTTGCAGAAGTAGATTTGCTTATGTGGGCCATCTGTCTTTCAGATATTTATAACTAATTCACAGTTTATTTTGGGAGTCTGAGTTAGGCTGACAGGTCTCCAATTCCCTGTGTGGTTATCATCCTCTTCCCTTTTTGTAGTGGTTGGTGGTTCTGTGCTTGCTTTCAGGCAGTGCTTTAGGTCTTCCCTCATTTCCTCTGAGTTCATGGTGTCAGTGGTTTCAGCTGTTAAGTCTGTGGTTGGTTTCAGTCTGTTGGTTGCGGTTTTTTTATTGCTAAAAAAAATTTAGTAAGATTTCATCTGCTTAAGTTGACTTTCCTACATGAATCCCTTCTTTAAACATATTTTGCTGGTCAGCAGTGTAGTCAGTTGATGTCCCACCTTTGTTTTACCATAACATAGGTTTTCTCTGCATTTTTATTCCACCTACAGCACTTTTCTGCGCTTTTTTGGCCTCCTGTGAGGCCTTACTGACCTGTGTGGGGTTTCTTAAAATCTGTCTTTCTTCTTTGAGATTCACTGCCCTTAATCTGCTCTACTTGCTCTTTCCTTATATTTGAATAGCTGATGTTATCATTTTGTGATCACCATTACCCAATCTGTCTCCCACCTTCAGATTTCCAAACACTTTCTCCCTTTCAGCCAAACCAACTCCATCTTCCGAAGTGAACTGTCCCTAGGGTGTTGGAAGATGTATCCAGTTATGCCAATGAATTTTTTAGATAAGTTTTAGATAAGAGTACGTGTTCATCTCTTGGGGCAGATGTACACTGAAAGATGGAAAATACTGGACAACTTTATTTTCCTGTTAGATGTTACTGGAAGGCAATTAGTGAAAGACTTTGGACCCGAGCTGTCAGTGTGACTCCTTGCAGGAACACCAACTTCACATAAAAGCTGACAGAATTAGCAAATGCCACTGTAGTTACAAGAAAGGGGTAGATAGTTTTGTTCAGTGTAGGCTTCAAAGACAGCTCCTGATTTTATCATCCAGCAAGTATTCAGAAGTCAAAATGCCAACATGTCGCAGTGCTAGTCGTGTTTTCTCTGAGTCAAGCGGTTGGCATGGTATTTTATTAGTAGTCTTTTCCAGAATATGTCCCCTGTTCACCACAGGCTGCATGAGTCAGTGCTGTGATTTGGAAAATCTGGATGTTTTTAAAGTGGAGTTAACTGAGTGTAACCGTAGCAGGAGTGTAAATAGGTGTCTGATTCGTGTTTCATGGCCATTTTAGCAACAAGTCTGTTTCCCTTTTATTATGACCACAGAGAGTAGGATGAGTCTGGAGTCTCTAGGGGGTAAATAAATGTGGACCAAGCTGTAAAAATACTGGAAATTCTGCTTGCTTGGAGGTGCCAGGTGCTGTGTGCTTGTCCATCATTTGCTTATCAGAAGCTTGAGAAAAGGGATCTTGCTGGTACCATTCCTCCTTGTCTTTTGGTTTGGATATGAACTGGGAGCTCCTCAGAGACTGGAGGGTGCTGAATGGGGTTTTGCTCAGGAGGGGAATATTATATATGGGTTGTTACGTGGTTGTGTTTTGCTGGCCATTGCTGAGAGTGTCTGTGATGCTTGAAAAGGCTGACCTAGAACAGAGACTAGAGAGAGCAAAAGGAATGAAATAGGTATTTATTGAAAGGATACACTTTTGGCAGTGCAAGAGCCTGGCCAGGACTACACCCCAAATTAAATCCAAGATGCATCCTGGTTATGAGTCCTTTACACTTTTATAAGTTTTGGTTCCTCTAAAAGATGATGAGTAACATCTTCCTAAAGAATGCTCAGTCTTTGGTGCATGACTCAGCACCTAGGGGTGGTGCCTTACACAAATATAGTTTAGTAAGTCTAACTGGCTTACAGCTGATTTTCTTCTCAGACATATGGAATTAACCAAAGATAATAAGATCCATGCCTGACTAATATATTGTAAGAACTGACTTTTCATTTGCTGGTGTTAAGAGGAAAGAAGAAATAGATGAGCTTGACTTCCTGTCTTCTGTTCTTCTGATTACACCTCCATCTTCATCCTCAGTTATGACAGCAATATGCTGTAGAGACTTAAGCCTTTTTCTCCTTTCAGAAAGTTGTCCCATGCTTAAAAGAAGGAGGGAGGGATGGGGTCCTTGCTTTCTGCTCACGATTCAGCCGTTGTTTCCTGTTAACTTTGGCAAGACATTGAATCTGTTCTTCTCTACCCTTCTGTGAAAGTAAATATTTTTCTTCTCTAGCTTTGGGAAAGTCAGAGATGAAACTCCCATTGCTTTCAGTGATGAACCCCTATGCTTATGGGTACAGGAAGACATAGCAAAGTTCACTACAAGTACAAGGTGCTTTTATTCCTGCTGACATTTATCTTCTCCCTGTCTCTCCCCTGTGAAGCAAGGAGTATCATAAATAGCTTTGTCTAGCTGTGAGTTTTGTTTTCCATATTTTAGCAGAAGTTAGTTCTGCAGGTAGGTTCATGCTGATTGAAGGTGACAGGCTGGAAAATGGTCCATTTGTTGGCTGTTGACTTGAAGCTGGGTATTGCATTTTATTTATTTTTTTTTATTTTGCCAGAGTTGGGATTATAAACTCAAGAGATGGTATTTCGTGTTTGGACTCAGATGTTTATTAATTCTTACCTATATTACAGTGAGTGCTAGAGTACTTCTAGCTAGCAAACTAAAGATGGCAATGTATCTCTCTACAAGACCTTTTAAGTGCCAATTTGTCCAATTAAGAAAAGCTACCTAAATTATTTTTACTTTTCACCCAATAACCAAACACATGACCTGCAATGCAGAATTTTTTATCCAATTACAGAAGTACAACCTAGAGCCATGAAGAAGAAGAAATAAACCTCCGCCCTAAAACTCCCATCTTGCCTTTGTTATATTGCTATATTCTAAAACCTTAAATTTAAGTTTTCTACCATGTGATAATACACTCCTTTATGCAAACCAAACACCAGTGATTCTACTTCTATCACTCAATTTTGGAAGCCTTCTCAAAGGCCTCAGGTCATAAACAGTGTTTTCTTGGGGGCCAGTGCCTGTCAGCACAGAAAGCCCAAAACTCTCAGTTTCAAAGGTTCCAGCAGCTGGGTAGGGAAGTCTGTACTTCTTCCTTCTCAGGCAATTCAATGCAATTTGTAAATGCCAACAATTTGCAGTTTATAGGTGCTTCTCCCTTGCCTAGCCATTCCCAGGATTTGCAAAGCAGTAATTAGTCCTTGTTTATGCCGTTGTGATGATATTATACCCATTGTTGAGATATGTTAAGTAACTCAAGCACAAGGCAGTTAAGGACATTCCCAGGGCCCTGCAGTAAAACAAGTGTAGCACCAGAGAATTCTCTGTGGTTGCTCAACAGCACTTCCCTGTCGCAGATTTTCTGTGGTACATGATACCACGTTACCTGACACTGAATTCATAGGTCCCATCAGTCTGGTCTGCAGCTTGTAAACACATAATTTGCTGTTGTGCAGTGTAACTGTGGGATTCCTGGCAGCAAGGAAGCTTTTGGCAAATTAGGTTGTGCAGTCTACGTTGTTTGTTTGCTGACTCCTTGTACTTAGGGTGGTTGCTGTTAGCGTCTTTCCTAATTTTTGACAGATCATCCCCAGTGAATGTACATATGTGAAAGGTCTTCAGATCATCTTTTTTCTGTAAAGAAGGACGGAATTTAATTGTTTCTATGAAACTCTGATCCTAACAGACACCATAGTGTAGTCTATGCTTCTATTCAGAGGAATCAGCTTTTCCATGGATATTCACTTTATACAAAAACAGGCATTCTGAAGGCCTGGGCTCTTTGGTAAGACATGGTCTGATGGAAATCAAGGGATGTAAGCTATAATGGCAAGAGAGGTTCTTGTCGCTGGAAAAGAGCATTTGGTGTAACTTTGCACATGCTACTAAAAGCAGAGAAGGAAGGCATTTTCTTATTAACATGTTGCAAATTGTGAGTCTTTAATTCACTTAAAAAAATAAAAGCTTTTCCCTTTAACAGCTGCCACTAACTGAGAGCTTTTGTTTTGTTTCAGATTGTGGAAACCTGAAATAAAATATCCTGTGACTGACAAGGTGACAACAACACGACAAGGTGGGTCTTCTGTTTTTGTTGGCCTCATATCAGTCATTCCAGGGCTCTGGAAATGCTGTGCATCATGACTTTACTGGGATGGATTGCCTAATGAGTCTCTGGGGAGACTCAGAGAAACTCAGGTAGTTTGACAGGACTCCTCCTATGCCTGCATGTACATGAGTTATGTATTGTAATGGTGTTTTAAACAAAGAAAATACAAACATTTTTTGTGCTGCACGGTGAAGGTGTTTATGGCACAGAGGTGGAAACAAGTGAAAATAAAAATACATTGGGATTTTTGCTAACTTTTTTGTGTAGGCATCTTTTCTGTAGGAAATGCTCTCTTGTCATTGCAAGTTGAGCTCTCCAAAAGCTGCTGCTGCTGCTGAACACAAGCTGTGACGTGGCATTTTTTTCTTTTCACACTTCAAATTTAGAGTTCACAGTTAGTAAAAAAAGTTCCCTGCAATATGTGCTGATTACTTGTGTGTTAGTCACCACATGCTCACCTTGTCTGAGGATTCTGTTTTGTTGAAATGTTTTACTGAGGTTGTTTATAAGATGCAAATTTGCAACACAGGGCGGTTTCTGGTCACAACGTTGCTGCTCTTACTGCAGCCTCACATTTCTCTCTTGGAGGTCTTAGTTTTTTTTCCTTTGTGTGAAGGCATGAGTCTTTCTGGAGTACGTGTGCACAAGACTGGAGAGTGAGTGGAGGTATTTCAGTGCAGAGCATCAATCTGTGTTGGGTATTTCAAAGTGTGTTTCTTGTCACCAGCTCTGAAATGCTGCATTATAGCTGTGACGGGCTGCAGTGCAGATGTACCACTTGCATTTCTCAAGATGTTTTAAAAAATTGCCACAGTCATGTAAGCCTCTTCTCTTGCAGCGAGAGAGTCAGGTGAGATGTGAGAATTTATCAGCAAGGCTCTTGTTGTCATTGTTCTTGAGTGGAAACTGCCAGGGGCCCTGCTTGTGATATTAATCCTTATCCAGTGTGAAAAGAGGTCTAGCTTTGATTTCAGTGAGTGCATGAGGTTTCTTTTATCTGTTCATTGTCAGCCTCTGCATGTCATTGAACTTGAATCATTAGGCAAAAGGTTAAATGGTCAGGAAGAGATAAGTATTTCAAAGCTATAATAAGGCCAAATCCAAAAACTTTAATAGGAAGGAGCAACTGAGGATCTAAGCCAGAGGTGTAGACAAAGCTGTTTGGTGGGTGCTTTTTGCAAAGAGCAACAGCGAAGTGGAGAAGAGTTCTTTCTGCATTTCACTTCACTGCTGCTGGTCTGCACTTTAGTAGTCTTTGTGGCAGGGTTCCTGCCAAAGATTTATCACAGCTGATGTGTGTAACCAGGAAAATCAGAGCAGGCTGGTGAACTTAGCTGAAAGGGGTGGGTAAACTCCTGTCTGCTCACAGAATTGAGTAGCAATCCAATTCTTTCAGTGCTTAGAATGTTGGTACTTTCAGCTGCATTTGAGCTGCTCAGTTTATCAATAGACTCTGTGTTCTTGCATAAATGGAGAGCAAAAGGCCTTCTTGTAATTAAATAATCAATTGTCTAAATCTCATTTTATTAAGCTGAACACACAGTACAGACAAGAGGAGCAGTCCTGCACCAAAGCTGTTTAAACACATCAAACTTTTTCAATTTTATTAGGTTTTGTTCTTCTCTTTCTGTCTTTCCCACGTGAATCTAAGGCACATGCAGATCGTGCTCAGTTCTCTTTTTTTGCCTTGGTAGACTTCCTTATAACCCTCTATTAGGCTTGTACACAGCCCATATAATGGCACAGAGAAGCTCTTAACATATTAATAGGTCTCACTCTGTTGCATCACTTTCTGAACTGCCCCAAAGCACCTTCTTTGCTCATCAGACAGCAGTGTATCCTGCACAAAGGAATGAAAGCAAGACTGTTTGTCTCAGGCTTGTCTCTGCAAGTTTAGGCATGTATTGAACATAACTATTACCTTATTTTTCACACTTGAAGGGCAATAAAACCCCAATCCTTAAAAGAAAATATTAAATGTAAGCAGAACTGATGTGTTTTACTGAGAACACAGTAAAAAAAAAAAGAACACTGGGGAAAAAAAAGGCAACAAAAAGTTGTTTTTTATTTCTTATCAGAATATTTCACAGGAACAACCTAAGTGTATGTAATGGTACCAAAGCCTGTACTTGTTTATGGTGAATTTCTCTGTGGTATGAAGAAAAAACAGAAGAGAATTTTATCAAAAGCCTGAAGACCTGCATTGCCTAACCTAACATTAGGCCCTTTTATGTCATTACTGCTTGCAAGCAGTGTGCTTACCCTGCTCACCTCCTGCAGAGAGCAGAGACTGTAGGGGAGCATCTCAGGAAGCTGGAAAAGTCACGTGCAATTGAGCCATTTTCTGAAGAACCTCTCCAGAAATGAATCTAGAAGAGGAATATAGAATATGTAGAATGAGAGAAATGAGTGAGCTGGCATTCTTAGAAGCCCTATAAACAGACAGAGCTAGCTGAACATTTGCCTTTATGTTGTTTTTAAAATGTACAAGAATGGGCATTACCACTTATACTGTTGAGTCTTTTGTACTTCTGTCTTTAAATTGCTGCTGTTCTGGGCTGTTTCTCTTGTACAAGTGATCTGCTGTAGCCCAGCAAATAAAAAATTGTAATGAGGCACCTGATCTCTTGGAGAAATCTAAGTTTCATTCTACCAGGTTATACTCGTTCTCTAGTTCCCAGTGTAAGATTATGCACCACAAATTGTTTTGCAGATCTGCTCATCTGTACACACCATTACCATTCTCTTCTACTCTACTGCTAGGAACAGAAAGTGTAAAGGGATTCAGCAGTTCAAATTACTCCCACAGCAGAGGTTCCTGAGGAAAGCAGTGTCATGTGTGGTACAGAGAGGATGTTGGGCCCTACTTCTTTCTCTGTGACAGGTTTCCTGTATGATATTCTCCTTGTGCTAAAATCTAAAAAAAAAAGAAAAGAGAAAGCCAGACCTACCTGTTGAAGGCATTGACATTGCATCCAATATCCTTTGGAGAGAATCTCTCTGAGAGAGAATCATGTGAGGCAGAAGCTATTCAGACTAAGCCTTCACTATTGACATTGAAGTCGTAAGCAGTTTGAACTTGCCCCAAAAAAGACCTAGTAGCATTCCAATTGTTTGGAAGTGCTCCTTGTCTTGTTGTTGCAGGTTCTCTTGTAAGAAGAAGCCCTGCAGTGGGGTATGGGGCAGAAGGAGAGAGAGTTTCTCCATGCAGAGGCTGCATCCAGCAGTTCAGGATGGAGGCCATCAAACTGTGACATCAGCCAGCCCCAGGTTGTGGCCTTGCAGAACTGTGTGATGCTCCCTGTATTTGTAGGTGGAAAAGCAGGAAAGATGTTGGTGTGATGTCTTCTTCCCCAGAAGCTTGTGGGTAGTGTGGGGACCAGAGGAGCCCTAAGTCCTGTATCAGGAACGAATAAAAGTATGAGGTGCTGAATGAAGGTGGTGGCTGTAGAATTTTTGCAGGCAAACCAGTTGGCACCCATGTGACTCTGAACCAGGTGTGCTTGTAGTATAAAGTCTAACATGCCAGATTTCTCATTGGCATGGCTGTACTGAAGTCATCACAAGTATGTTGTTACTGCACAGCAGCAGATCTGGGTTATTGGTTTAGTTCTCTTTCAGAGAGTGCATCTGGGCATTTGAGTTACATGTCCAAACTCCACTTGCTGAAATAATCTGAATCCTGGGATTATGAATGTACAGAAATAGGTGTTCTTTTAAGGTCCACTTTTTCATTTTCTGAAATTACATGTGATGTATAAAGATGCAATTTTCTGAGTAATAACAAATGCCTGGCTTACCATTCTCCCAAACACCAGATGTGAAACAGAGGCTAGCAAAGTATTTCTGGAGGAGGTATCTGATGAAGGTGTTCTTATTGATGCCAGCAGCTCCTGGGTGCTCATTAGTTAACCAAGTAAATGTTTGTGGGTTGCTTTTTAATGGCTAATTCTATTGCCAGCAGTGTCTTCAGAAAAAATAAAAGAAAAATGGAAAGAGCAGGTGGCATACACTTTTTAAAAGGAAACAGCATATTGTAGAACTTGCAAGCATCTGCTTCTACTTAATGCTTATTCTTCAGACACTCAGAGATGCCATTCATTTATGTGGAATTAATTGCTATACCAGCTAGTAGGCCCTTAGAACACTTTTTAGAAATGTTACACCCTTTAATTTTAACCTGAAAGATTTAAATTAAGCAGGACAAGTCTCTTTGGAGGTAGAAAACATCTTTTATGAGATTATTTTATACAGCAGGAAAAATAGGTAAGTTTGCAGGTGAATGAAGACCTGGATAAAAGTTTTGATTCATAAAGGGATTTTTGGTGTGTGTTTTTTTTTCCCCTGCCCCCCAGGTGTAGGAGATACTATCCTTATCTACAAGATTTGCTTCACTTACAGCCTTTGAAAATAGTGGCTGTAATGCCTATACATCTTTAGTGTCTTTTATTACTGCTGGGGAGAGAGCATTTCAGTGTGTGTAGCACTCAGAGGTAGAAGCTCTGCTGTTGCTTAGAGCCCCAACTCATATCCTGTTCATGGATTTTTATCTCCATTTCTTATGTCTTCACAGATTTCTAGACGCATTACCACTTAACAATTGATATGTCAAAAGTCTTTCTTGCATAAAGTCACTCATAGTTTTTTGTGTTTTTTTTTTTTCCCTACTGGTAGCAGTAATAACAGAGCCATGGTTAAAGCTGTTCAATCTGGTAGAGCTATTAAGTGTCTCCCTGAAGCTGTATGGTGGTATATGTTATATATGGTTCTAGTGTCTATACCTATATGTGGTGAGAGTGTCTCACTGAAGGCTGTATGAAGTGTCTCTGCCTAAAGGCAATGTCAGATTTTCTGGTGTGGTCAGCTCTGTAAGAGAAAAGGGTTGACATCCTGAGGAAAAAGAGAGTCATAGAAAGAATCAGTTATTTTTCTTCCAGTTCTTAAATGCTGCAGGCATAAACATGCATCGTCATCTAAAGGTAGTACAGTTATTCTTTTTGTATTGCTTCTCACCTTGGAAGCATATGGTATTAATGGGAAGCCATTCATCAAATTCTTGATTTCCAGACTTTGAAAGCTAGACTGTAGACTCACTTAATTTGTCTGAGCAATGTATCAAGACAGGAGTTACTGACTTCAGAACTTTAATGTGAAACTCCACTGGTTTTGCTTAGAACAGATTTTGTTTTTTACTGTTATAATATAGTGTGTATATGTATATATATGTAAAAAAATATATAAATAATAAAATATATTAGCTAGTTGTTTTGTTCTATGAATGAAACATTGTAACACTTCTAAGAATACACAGATCATACATCCTTTATTACATCACTGGATATTTTTGTGTAGCTGAAATAAGACTAGTGTCTCAAATCCTGATAAAATCAAGTCAACTCTACACTTCTAGGGGACCAGATGTTTTGATTCTGATCAGAAAAGAGAAAAATACTTGTTTAGATGTCCATGTCTCTGTTGTCCATATTTACCCACAGCTGACACATGGGCTGCTTGTGCTTTGCTGTGTTTCTCCATCACACACAGGTTTGTAACCCAAATGGTGTAAGAGGTGGTGCTTTACACTGCCGGACATTGATACAAATGCACTTTGCTCACACTTTGTTGTTGTGGTTGCTTTGAGCTGAGCTTCCCAAGACCCATCAATGAGAATGGTGTGACTGAAAATGTAAAAACACCAATCCTTAGTTTTTAGTGCATTAGGAGAGATTTAGTTGTGGTATGGAACTATGGGCAATAATTCAAATGATTCATGTGTTTTTGACAGAGCTGTCTCCCTCAGACTGCTCTTTCTAAATATTTGAATCAGAATCTCAGAGATAGTGGAAATTCAATGCATCACAACGGTGCTGCATTTGTAATCCAGAGATTTATAAGCTTCTGTTAATTATTTTTTTCCTTGAGGTACCTGCTGAACTAAATAATTATCTTTCTATAGAAAAAGTTATGGAAATATGTGTAACAGGGTTAGGAGCCAGATGGATTATGAGGCTCTGTGTGGTTGAATGTTTATATTTGAGAAAGGCTTTTGGACCTGGTTTAAAAAACACCAGTCAGGGAATTTTTGCCTGCACAAAAATTCTTGCTGTGGAGGTGGAATGGGGGGTAAATGTGCATGAGTGTAAACTCATCCAAGACTAGGGTTAGAGGCAAGCCCCTGTTCTCCAGCAGTGTGCAGTGTACAGCTCTGTGTCTCTTTGCTCACCTTGTGATGAGGAGGCCAAGTTTAAAAGCCAGAAAAATGCCATGGTACTCTTTTGTGCAGGTATTTTGTTCCATAGTTGGGGCAGTGAAGAAGGAACATTCTTGGAGATTCAGTCCTGAAGTACAAAGTGTCTCCATTAGAAGAGTGTTTCCAGTTTGCATCTGTGGAAATGAGGAGTGTTTAGACATTAATGTTATCTGCAGGCAAGTGTGTGACCCAGCTGGGATCAGATTCCAATCTCCTGAGCCTCATGCAGTGCTTTTTTGCTTCTTCCACTAAAGTGGCTTTTTCTGCTGTACATCTTAATCCTGGTCTAACAGCTGAGAAATAGTTTCATAGTGCAAACAATGACAGTGTGGGCAGATAAGTGTATAAAATTGTATTTTGTTTCTAATCAGAGCAGGGTTGCATGCCTCTGGACAATTTACACTGTGCTCAGAAGGAGAAAATGGGGGCTCCAACCCGTCAAGTGAGAAACTATTGCTTTGGGTGAAAAGCTGATGCTTTTTTCAGGCAAATTCAAAGGCAAGTTTCATTTGTGAGCCATGGGGGCTGAGCTAGAAAGCGTGGACTTCTACATACAATTCTGAGTGATTCTGCCAGTGTTTTGTATTGACAACTGTGCATTTTCATAATAAGCAAGAGCTGAAGCTAAGGGTTGCTCTACTCAAGCTCTTCATGTCAGAATGCAATTGTGCATGTTGTATTTGTGCTAGAAGGCTTGAAGCAACAGGGCCAGATAGTTTTTTATGTCTGAAATTGCTTAGGTCCATCGTTTTCAATAGACTTGTACCCACATCCAATTACAGCCAGCAAAACCAGGGTCTTGAGTCTCAGAAATACATCATGAAGATACCAAACACCATCTGTAGCATAGCAACAGGAAAGCCTTTATGCCTTTCTCATTTACTGGTCTTGTACCCTGGCAGTAATAGTGAGCATGTGGTGGAGGGTTTGCTTTCTTTTTGGTCAGGCTGGTCAAATTGTTTGGCTAAGTTTAAAACAGCCAGATAGAGTAGTGGTGCAAGGACTCAGCTTTGAGAAACCTCATCTTTGGTTTAATGCTAAGGTTTGGGAAGACATCACACATCAGCACAATTCCATGATTTCTGCTTGCTTCTGTGGCATTGACCTATCCCGTGTCAAGTTTGGCTTTCCTGATTCCATTAGAAACTATGCCAGCAGGGTCTGGCATGTTTGCTCCCAGGCAGCTGTGTTACATGCTGTATGGGCAGCAGAAGGCCCAGGCTGCCATCTCACAGCTGGCCCTTTCTGGGAATGAAAAAAAAGTGCCTTTTGTGCACAGCAGAGAAGGAGGTGCTGGAACTGGGAGAAGAGTTGGGGGCTGAGAGCTGGCAATTAAGTAATCCTTGGGACCAGCATCTCTGCTTCTGATAATCAGCATTGAGACCTGAGATCAGTGCAGCACCTGCTGCTGCTGCTGCTCTTTGCCTGCTGTCAGGTGTCTCAGAGTCTTATGGAAATAAACCATTTAAGAAAACCAATTACTTAAACCAAGTCATTCTGGAAAGAATATCGCTGGATTCTGTACCAGCCAGGCAGACACCTGAAAGATGTCCTGTATTTACATAAATGTAGCAAGTGTGTTTTCCTCAGACTCTTTTGTGTTTTTTGACATTAACTGCCTTTAATTTCTTCAAGGGCAGAGTGGGAAGTAGCATGATGTAGTCGTAACTACATCCTGTAGTTATAAAACTAAAATAAGTAGCAAAAAGCCTTCTGTGTGTCTTCTACATCTTGGGATTTATTAGGTGCCCATGTGCTGACAGAACAAGATGGGAAATTGCTTTCAGTGTTCGTTTGTTACCATGTGAGAAGGAAGAAGCAAGTCTCACAAAAGCACTGTAAGCTTTTTTTGTTTCTGTTGGCTTTTTTGTTTCTGCTCATCATGGGCCGTCACTTTGTTTAAAATGGTTTTCTGGTGTCTCAGTGAATAGACAAAAGTGATTCTGTTTTCATAGGTGCAGTACTGGGGAGAGGACCTTACATGTTAAGGGTATTTCAGATCAAAATCTAGAGCTGAGTTTGAAGTGGTTGGTCTGTTCCTACAGCACTTCTAATCATTAACTAAGAATAGAATAATTTGCAGTTCAGAGAAACGCTGTAATCTATTCATATCTGGGGGAAAATCTTGCTTTCACTGTGTTCTTTGGGGCAACTGCAATCATTTGAAGGAAGAGAGGTTAGGAAATTGCGTTCTGCTGCATGTCAGCTGAAGCAGCTCTGTGTTTTCTTGGCTGCTGTACTGATGCAAAGCCTTCCATTCAGGAAGATGATAAAACCAAATGTGCAAGCAGAAGCAGCTTGCCAGTCATCCTACCCAATTCTGTGCTAAGATCTGGTGGATGAACTCAAACTGCTTGAGTGCATGTGTTACTCCTGGCTGGAAAGGCCAGGGAGCAGTCAAAAGAGAAATAGGAGATGCCCAGACCCAGCTGCCTGCTCATGGGAGGGACACAACTTCAGGACCCCCAGAGTCAAACTGTTCTGTATCATATGGTTGCAATGAGGCCAGCAGGTGAAAAGATGGGTAGGCCTTGCAGCCCGTTTGCTGAGGCAAGAAGGTTCAATTCAGCTGAGCCATACAAGGAGAGGCTTCTGAGCTGGAGGACTGTGGGAAACAGAAAGGTAGAAACTTCCACAGATAGTGAAGGGTTTGATTTGCAGCCTTGGAAGAAGCTTGGATTGATGTAAAAATAGAAGTATACAGACATTAAGCAGAAAAATCATAGGCTTGTGTTTCTGTAGTTGTAAATAAAAATGTGCCTTAAGTAAGTAAGAAACTGTATCAGATAAAATGGTACAGAATTTTATAGTGTAGTAATATAATTGCATAGAGTAGACTAGGAGCTTGAGTGTTGTAATAGAAGCATATGTGTGTACATGTAGTAATAGCTTATTGGATAAAAGTATACGCATTGCAGCAGAATTAAGTAAAGGTGGTAGGTTAAAAAAGCAAAATAGGCTTCGTAGCAACTTTCTGTTGGAATAAAAGGTTATATATGGCCTTGTAATGAAGAAACTTGTGACTACTTTTTGAGCTATGGCTGAATTCTTGCTTCTCTAAATCTCACACCTTGAGGCTGATGTGAATTGGAGCAGTAAATAGTCTCTAGCACATTGTGGTCCCATCCATTCATTTTAAGGTGACAGTAATAGAGGACACCTGTGAGTTTCATGAAGAATGTGCCATTTAGACCCTGCAGGTTACCTGGACAGGACGTGTAGTAGGTAATTTCTTTTGAAGTAGGATCAACGTCTGATATTTCTGAGCTAGAAGTCAGGAGCAGGATGTTGGTTTCCTTTTTGCTGACTTCACCCACCCTTCCTCCCTGAGTCCTCATGGCTGTGGAAAGACCTGACTGGCAGAAAGGGGTTTCTCTTGTGTGTGGAACCATTTCCTGTATTTCTCATTGAGAAGATGAGCTTTGAAGATGCAAGCACTCCTCTCTGGGAGCAGTATTCATAGGATTGATCATGCATGCTGGCCACTGATGTAGTTGACATAGTCTTTTTTAAACTGATCTCTTTAGGCAGCTAAAGGAATGAAGCTGAGGCTGAAGGTTACCCAGGTCTTTTCAAGGTTGCAGAGTATATTTGCAGGGGAAGCAATCTGCACCTCGTCTTTAGAATTAGTGTCAATGCAGAAGAGTAGGGAAGCCTCAAACAAGTTTATTACGGTTGTGAATCATGTGTCTGGGCAGAGCAACTGTGATTTGTGGTTTCAGGGCATTTTTAAAGTGCATGACTTTGTGGATAAAACTTGCTCTTGCAAAGGGGGAAGAAAAAAGTGAAGGACATTTAGATTAAGTGGAATGACTGAGACTTGGACCAGAAGTTTTAAAAAAAGCAGTGGAGTATTTTTCTGTACTAAACATCAGTTTTGAGTCTTTGAGCAGGAAAGCCTAAGATTAACTTTACAGGTCTGAAAATATTGCTGGCCTGTGGTTTTCCTCTTGCACAGAGCCCTTTGTAGCCATAGAAGGGGATGGCAGAACCTTCTGTCAGTGGGAAACATGACCCAGCCTTGCAGCCAGCTCAGTGCAGACTGAGCCCTTGCTGTGAGGTAAGGGGGTGGTCAGTGTGTTCTTCTCAGTCAGTGCAGAATAGACACTGCCCTGCCTCTATTAGGCTGGGTCAGCCTTCATCAGGAAGCAGGATTTGCTCTGTAATTAGCTGTATGCAGCAGTTGGAAGTTGGAATTCAGGTTTAAGTTCAGTAATGGCATGAGTGGTGTCAGAAAGACATAGAGAAATGGGGTGAAAATTTGAGTTTTGTGTTTGCAGGTGCAGACATAATGGAGGGGGATGTAAGCCCACAGAGTGTTTTTCATACCAACTTTCACAAGGGCAGCAGATCTCAGAAGGCTGTTATCTACCCTGTGAGTCTGCAAATAGACTCTTTGGAGCAGGGAATAAGCAAAAATGATGCTGTGCTAATGAAAGGGTTTGGGACCTGGTCTGGTTGCATTGCTCTGTGTCTGTTTTCCAGGCATATTGAACAAAATATTTTAGCTGTGAAATCCTGAGAAACAGCCTGTAAAATGTCAATGCTGGCATTTTCTAGAAAGGCTATTTTCTTCAGCTCTGATTGATTTCCTCTGTAAGTATGCTACTTAGTTTTGAAGTTTTATGTGAATTCGGTGTGTCTTAATTCATATGCCAGCAGACTCTGCATGGGAGCTGTTACATTCAGCACTTTGTCTTAAAGCTGTCTTTAGTTCTCCTGCTTGAATCTTGCCCTCCTCTGGAGATGTTTTGTGATTTCCCCTTGGTTAACAAGTATTGCTGCAGACCCTCTTCTCCACCAGTGAGCAGTGGCTCAGGGTGCATTGGTGAGTTGTTGGGCACTACTCTTCCCCCCACTCACATCTTGTATTTTGGAGACACACAGCCTGTGTATTTTATGGGGCATTGTGTCTCTCCACAGAGCCCCTCTGATTGTGTGTCTCCTCTTGGTCTTGTGTAATGTGGTTGTGCTGTGTTGTGCTAGGTAATGCTTTTAAACGACAGAATTTCTGAGTGCTGATTGCAAATTGAAAAGGAGAGACTGCTTGGATTATCAGCAAGAAAACAGTAGAAGACATAACCTTTCTTCTGCTCTTCAGGGCAACTAATTTGAAACAAATTAATAAATAGCCAGGGATGTTTTTATCTATAACAGGTTAGCTCTGAGGTATTTTTGTGCTTCCTAGGTGCTGAAGGACATGTAGTGGAAAAGACATTTCATAGATATAAGAATTTGGAAAGAAGAGTCATGTAGAGATGTAGAAATAGCTTATTCAGGCAGGAATAACAAAATCTGGGAAAGTTAGACCAAATGAAGCGGTGCAGATGAAAATATTGCCTGAGTGCAGAGAACAGGCTGTGACTATTTACCGTGATGAAGCTAGATCAGGGATGGTGTGAGCTGGAGGGAGTGCAGCAGCTAGGAAATAAAAACGGCCAAAAGGTCACTGCTCAGAGCCAGGTAAATGAGCCATGCCATAGGACAGGGCAGGGGCAGTGCCAGAGCTCCCTGGAGATGTGATTGCAGAGGTGATGTATTTTGGTGTTGTCCTTGACAAGGAGAACAGGGCTGACAATGACTGGCTGTGCCTTATGTGCTGGTTTGAGTTCATAGGAATTTGGTGTGATGGTTAGTACATTATGGTCTGCACATAAGTGATGCCTTGAGAGGCTACCTAGAGCAGAGGCTAGACAGTGTTAAAGGAATAAAGTAGGTATTTATTAAAAGGCCTTCCAAGGATACACCTTGGGCAGTACAAGAGCCTGGTCAAGGCTACACCCAAGATCGATCACATGTTTTCACACTTTCATAAGTTTTGGTCCATTTCCATATTGGGGTTAATTGTCCAATTCCAGCTCCAGGTTCTGCAGTCCCATCCTCCCAGATTGCTCTCCTCAATTCGCTGTTTGCACTTTTTGGACCTGAAGCTATAACAATGCCCTTGGTTCTTGGACTGGAAAAGGATTGTTTTGTCTCACTAAACTGTGAGGAGAACTTGCTAACACTTTATATGAACTTCAGAGTTATATGCTAATGCAGTACAGAATCTGGGGGATATGAAAGCTAAAACTTTAAGCGTCATAAAGAGCTGGTGAAAAGCTTCAGGGTTCTGTCATGGCCATCTTTTTTTACAGTTTTCATACTTTGTCGTACTCTGTAGCTGTGTATGATACACGAGATAACTTGTCTTCCCTGGTGAGGGGGAGTCTGACAGACACAAGCCTTGTGGGGGTCTGGAGGAGCCCCTGACCTGCCTCTTGATGAGCAGGGTGTAAAATTGTTTTAAGGACTCTTCAGTGGAGTGAGGCACTATTCAGCCCCACATTTTGTAAGAGCATGTCTTCATATGGTGTGCACAGGTATTAAATGCCACCGGTGAGTAAAGGGAGAGACAGTGTCTTAATCATCTTAAACTTTAATTTTTCTTCTAGTGTACATAACTTCCAGATCCCTTCTTCTGTTTGCTCACTGTTGGAAGATGAGTTTCTGTTATCGTACATTAGTGTGACCTGAGTATTTTTCCTGAGTTTTCAATATCGATTTCATGACAGGTACTTGGAAAATACACAGTTCTACATGTTATGGGATACTTCTTTGAAATGTTTTTCTTTAAAGTAACAAATGGAACAAGATGCTTGTTAGAATGCTATAGGAGCAGTTGTTGCATGATTGTGTTATGAAGGGTCTAAACTAGGCATAAAAATTACTTTAAAGCTTAACTTCTGAATTCCTGCAGTTTTTGACTATTACATAATTCTGAGAGTGAGCACCAGGGGGTGACAACACTGCCACATACCTTTACATTCAGGTAGGAATTCCTACCTAAACCAGCTCACCTACACCTCCTAGACCAGATGTTTTATCAGTTACATGTTTAAATTTGCAGTTTCATATAACTTCTTCCCCAGACCAGTCCTTGCTTATGGTCTACATTTTGGCCTTCACACCCATGTCTGCAGCCTAGCAAACTTGTGTAATTCAGCACTGCTGCAGGTCCCTCACTGGTGTGCTGGCTGCATGAGAGCCAGACTCTGCTGCAGCATCGGATTTGCAGGAGAGCAGTGGGAGTGTTAGGGGAAGAAGGTACTAGTTAGTATGTGTGTGGGGAGCAGAATGTGGTCCTTAACAAGTACAGAAAAAGGTGCTGGGCATGGGGGAGTTACTGAGTTCCTAGAAAAGCCGGTGGATGGCTTTTCTAGGAATGACAGTGCAGAGCCACGTGATAGAAACAGTAGAACCAGCCTGAAAAATTGGCTTAGTGAGGTCATGGAAGCTCAGCAAGTGGTAGAAAAAAAAATGCTAGGTTTTCTTGTTCTTTGTTAATATGGTATCAGATTGATTCTGAGTTTGCTGTGTGTGTATGTGTGTATCTGTGATCATGACTGACTTTGAGCATTGTGGTGCAGAGCACAGTGTAATAACTCAGTGAATCTTGGTCCTGTGACCAGCAGAAGGGGTGAGTGGGTTTCAGGCAGGCTGTGCTGCAAGCCCACTTCTGCTGTTGATTTCCTGGGTGACCTCAAGCAATGTAGCAATACATTTAGCATGCTGCAGAACCATGCAGCAAGTCTGCTGTCCTCAGATGTGCATTAGTAGTGTTGCTCTTGGGAAAACTGGTTTCATAAACAAAAGCTTTCAGAGAAGGGTTGGCATTATTTGAGAGAAGCCTATGGTTTACTGCCTGCAGAGAGCACTGAGAAGTAACTAGTAAAAGCTGCTTGAAGTCTTAGCCAGATGATACAGCCAAATTGTCATTACCATTGCACATCACAAAAGCTGTTTGGGAGGAGATTTAGCTGTTTGTTCATTCATGGCTTAGACCAACAACAACACCCTGCAATAGCAGCCACGTTTGTGCAAACATTTCCTCATTCAGTGACGAAAGCACTTCTATTGGCAGGTTAGGAAATTTTTGTATTAAAAGGCTTTGCCTGTAGCTGTGGACCTGGTTAAGTAATATGCTTTTAAGCTCAATTAGAGTGGTACAATAGATTAGAGTGGTGAATGTAATAATGAATTAGAGATGTAATACCTTCTGCAAGGAAAGAGCATGTAAAGACCTGAATGAATGAGGTGTTACGAATAATGCTTCCTTATGAGAGTAGCCATTGAAGTCAGAGGCTCTGCACCTCTTTTTCATGGTGTTTCTTTTACTGTTTTACTGACTTTGTTTTGATGCCTTATGTTGACTGAAACGTTTTAATGTTTTTATTTTAAAACTCAGTAACTGAAACTTGATAATGCAAATGAACAAAGTGGACAAAGCATCTTCTGGAATCCTTTATGCTTTGCTGGTATGGACCTGAAAGAGGCAGCCTCTCTGTTCCCTTTCTTCCCAACCATATAAGATTGCAAGTTAGGTTGTCCTGTGATAACTTGCCTTTTGGAGTGAGTGTAAAACCATCCTGTCTCTGCCTGATCCATGCAATACGTGGGAAAAATTTTTCTCTCTAGTAACTGATGAGGACAATTTCCTGTACGCCAGTTTTTGTGGTCTCTGGTATCCAGCCAGATCTATTTTTACTGCCTTTCTTTTTCTTTTTTTCCCCTCCCCCCAAGCTTACTTTTTCTTAAGAAGAAAAAAAAGTGTCTGTTTGGCACTGTTACTATCATGATTCTTAATTGCAGACAGGCTCCATTTCCAAAAGGCACCAACAAAGCCCTGAAGGTAACTTGTCTTCTGATCACCTTGACTTAAAGCTTTTGAGCCACATCATAAAGTCAGCATCAGTGCATGAGAGCAGAAGAGAGTGAACATATTTGCCTGTTCTGGTTATCATAGTTGAGCTAAAGCCAGGTCCAAGTAATTCAGTATTACTGTAGCCAAAAGCATTTTGTTCCTGACATGGCTAACACTTAGGCTGTCGTCACACAAGGATCTAGAAGTAGTTACAGTAGCAGGCCTGATAATTTTCTAGTAAATAAAGCTGAGGAGAGTTAGACTGAGAGTGCAAGAGGAGTCTGGCACTGTCCAGCCTGGTGTTAGTGAAGGAGGTCTGAATGAATGGAGAGAGTGAGCAAATTAAATGGGATCCAAGTAAAAGTGCAGCAGGGTAGAGGTGTGAGAGGGAAGTTGTTTAGAACAGTCATTTTCCACTAATGTGATTGGAAATCCTGTGCTGCAAGTCGTGTGAATTTAAAAACAAACTCTGTCTGTTTGAACTTTTTCCCCAAGACTTAGGAATCTGTAAATCTTTCAAAAAACAGTTAACAGTTAAGCAGGAGAGTGAGATATGAGTCTATGATGATAGGAGTGGGCTTGAAAGGCATTCTGATAGCCAGGTTCTTAGGAGTGCCAAAGGAGAAAGGCAGGCCAATGCTGTGACAGTTACTGTTTCACACATGATGGTGGCAGCTTTGGAGTGTTTCTGCCCCCTCAACTTTGTAAATCTCATTTCTGCACATTCTTCAAGCAGAAAGCCGGAAACATGCAATGTACTCATGGGGCAAAGGGTGGGTTTCCTAATGAAGGAACAGTGAATGTGTGTGTTGGCACTTGGAAACAGATGCCCTGGTTAGTACCTGCAGTAAGGTGATTAGATATTTAATTAGGAAGATGAGTATACCTGCTTTCCCATAGGTAGTAGCAGCTGACAGAAGACATGGAGAACTTAACCTCAGGAGTCATTTGGAATCTGAAATACAGTTTGTACAAGTCAGATCTAGTAATAGTTGGATTTTCCTTCCCTTACATTTGTGTGTTGAAGGGTTATTGGTTCTGTTTTAGATGTCAACCTGGCTACTCTAAGATGAGCATGTCTGGTCCTCTCATCTTGGAAATGGGAAATATTGGAAAAATTGCCTTTCGGTTTTTCCTGTGGTTTCTGGATACTGATCCTTAGAGTCACTGTGACACTTGTTAGTTTTCAGTGAACAAATGCTTTCATGTACTTTTAAGAAATATATTATATTCAGAAAAGCATGTGCTGAAATGACCTTTTTTAAAAATAAGATGTTGGCAAATGTTTTGTGCTACAATGACAACAAATCATCGTTGGCAGATTTGAGAGGAGATGTGACTTCTGCCCCCTTAACAAAGTGCCACAATTGCTTTGACACATTACTGGGGGACAGGAAGAGTGTTTTGGTCTTCACTGGACACAGCTGCAGCCTTCACAGCAATAGCACTGGACTGACATTTTGTTGCAGGAAATAATCTGGTTACTACATGTTATTCCTGACAGTTGCAGCATCACTTCAGCTAAATATTGTTGGGTATGTGATGTTTGCTGTGAATCATCCTCACTAATGAACCCGTTTGATAGAGAAGCAATAGTTATTAGCAAGGTGGCATTTCTGTTCTGAATTGCTATGCCTTTCTGTCTTTATCTTCCATGGACTATCTTGGGGTACAAGACTGGAGGAAGCTTTGGTCATTCCAGCATTTACATCCCAAGTATCATCCACATGGTACATTGAGAGCGTAAGAAAGTATGTTACTTTTAGAAAAACATCTCTCTCGTGTAAACCAGATTGCATCTCTCTAGAGAAAAAGCATGTTTATACCACAAGAAAAGGGAGTTTACAGCTGTTTAGTGACACATCACATAAAAGGAAACTGAAAAATTTCTTTCTGGTTGCAGCTGAAACACTTGAAGCTTTGGGTTGGAACATGCTTGGGGTGCATACACCTTCATCTGTGCAACTTTGTTTTTCCTTGCAAAATTGAACTGCTCACCGTTATCCCCATCTTTGGAAACACGCTGATTCCTTGTTTGACTTCAGTATGGTTTGAGCTGTGGAATTCTGCCCTGCTCCCTGCTCTGATCTTAGATTTTTCTCGATGAGGCAGTGGAATGAGCGCTCTAGGTGAAGCATACAGGACCAGTCTGGGAGATGTCTCTGTGTGCAGGTATGGACCAAGCAGCAAAAGCAGATTCTTTATTAGAAACTTGAGAACTTAGCAGAGAGCAAAAAGAGGTTTTGTGCTTCTGTAGGTGAAAACAAATTTGTCCCAGTACTTCCAGGGCTGTCCTAGTGGTGGTTTAGCTCATGAAGAAACATCAAAGGCCTTGAGTAATTGCATTCTACAAAGCTCCTTTCAAAAGCAGAAAACCATTATGGAAGTGATGGCACAAAGGCTCACCCAGATGGGTGGTTTTATCTGCACTGTTTCTGGCCTTTAGGCAGCTGTCCTTCCAGTTTAAAAATACTGAGTCATACCTTTTGTTTCTACTCTTCAAGTCACCAAGGTATCTCTCATCATCGTTCTTTTCTCATGCAAAACAAGAAAGGCTTCCAGACATTTTCCAGATAGGAGAGCAGGGAAAGTTTCAGCAGCCAGGGGACCACTCCAGCTGGTGCTCAGTCTCAGAGCAAGGGATGCATTGAGGATACCTGTGTGAGGAGCTGAGTTTCTCAGCAGCAGTGTGTGTCACATTCCCAGCATATGTGTGGCACTTGGCAAACGGGTGGCTTTGCTGGTCATTTATTTGCTGGAGACTTTTCTGCTAAAGCAGGTGCTCTATTAAGAGCTTACCCCTGGATTTCTAAAAATCACAATCCTGTGTCTTTTTAATTTCATTATCTGCTGTGCATCTTAGACTTGTCTTGTATCCTTTTCCATTCCTTTTTTCTGTTTTCTTTCAGTTTTTCTCCTGATCTCTTTAATGCAAGGGATATGTGTATTAATGTAAATTTTAGCAGTACTTCAGAAAACAGGTAGGTTTGCATTTGTATGGGAGACTTATATCCCTTTTTTATTGTGTTCTTGTAGTATGACAGCAAGTATGATTTAATAAATAGGACATGAAACACCCATGTTTTGCTCAATCTTTAATGACATGATGTGTTTTATACAAGCTATGAAACTTGATACTGCCTCTTTAGTTTAGAAGGCTGTGTATGCTTTCTTTGATGTAATTCAGTTGACAGCAGTGGGGTTGTTCCTGACTTACACTTAGAGAAATGAATAGGCAGTCAAGAGCAGCACAAGTTCACACCCAGTGTGTGTTGACTCATTTGCTCATTGTCTTCTGTGTAGCAGAAAATGATTTTAGGGTACCCCTGAGGAATGTATCCAAGTAGAGCCAAGTTTGAGATGAGGTATGAGTTTAGCTGAGGGCTGTACAAAGCTAGGGATTATCATATGATTTGTAATGAAGGTGAAAATTGGTATTTTCGTGTGGGAAAGGACTAACATCCACTGACCTCGCCAATTAACATGCAGGACTGTGGGTTTTTTAATTGCATTTCTAATTAAACTGAACCAAAGGGTTGTTTTAGCTATTTTCTGGACTAAGAGTTGCTGCTATGATCACATGCAACCCTGCTTGTGCTCAGCCGGACTTGAACAAGGCAAATTTTCAGAGGCCTCTGCCAACCTCAACTAGTTGGTGGTTCTGTTCTGGGAATTCACAAGGACTTATGCTTTTACTGGAATAGCTTACTTTTTGCTCTCCTTAGTTTTCTGGCTGTGTGTTTCATTTGGGACATTTCCAGTCTGTGAAGTTACCTCATCTCAAATTCCTCCTTGCCTTCTCCTTCCCTCCGCTGGGCCCCGATCTCTGCTGTTGATGTTTCATCATTATGGTCTAGGAAACTGTTGCCTTTTTATGGTAGTTCTTGCACCTCTCTTAGCTCTGATTGATTTTGTGATGTGAAATAAAATTCAGGGTCTAGCACATCAGGCCTCACTGTGGCATGCCAGAGCTTGGCTTTGTATCGGGATCAAAGCATCTGCGTGTGCTTAGGTGGAGCCATCTCCTCCAGTCTGCTGGTGGGCTGTCAGTAGCTTGCTTTACCTTTCCCATGTCAAAGCTGCCTAGATCCCATTAATAGTCTGGGCCTAATAATGGCTAAGATGCTGAACATTACTAATCCCTTCATCCAGAGAGCTTGGGGTGAAGCATCCTCTCATCATCAGCCAGGGACTTACAGTATGGGTAAATCCAGTCTTGACAGCAGGCTCTTAAGTGATGGTGTAGCTGTGTGCTCAGTGTCTTCTGTTCCTCTGGGACTCTCTGAAGACAGCTTGGTCCTGCCTCTGTGTCTTTCTGGCTCAGTTTTTTCTTCTGCCAAGGCTCTCTTGTGTCCTAGTTAGCTTTTTCTTCTGTGTACACAAAAACTGTGTGGCTCTGAAAGAGAAACATCTTGCTCTTTTGTGTACAGCATTTCTACGTTAATAAACAGAGATGTTGCCTTTGCTCATCTAGGGGAAGAAGTAGCACTAGAACTAGTGAAGTAAGTTATTGTCTACGGCTGTAATTAAACTTTCAGACTTAGACAATAAAAGGTCAGTATACCAAAGGTTTGTGCCTGGGAATTCAGAGCCTTTTTTGTTTTTTCTTTTAATTAAGGACTATTTTGTTTGATGATTAGGTGAATGGGACCAGAAGTAACTAAATCGGCCAACAAACCTGCCAGTGACTGGTGGGTTTGTTGTGAAAACTGTCAAATAGTTGACATGCAGCTCAGATTGCATACAGTGCTCAATGCCAAAGTAAATCATATAGTGTATTAACTTTGAGACCTGTAAAGGATAAAATTCAGAGCCTTGCTGGTTGGAGCACCTGTAGTTGCTCAGCATATGGAGGTATATATATGGAGGAGGCTTCTAAATAAATGCCAAATGTCAAGTTGGCTGAAGGGAACCTAAGGGAGAGAGGTAAGTATCTTATAACTTTAGATGTGTTGCCATGGTGACATGAGCCAATAAACTAGAGCAAGCTCGGGAGTAATCTATAATTGAGAAGTATAGGAGAGGCAAAGTGGCATTGCTGTTCGCAGAGATTCAGGTACATAGTGGGGAACCTAATGCTGCATTTGTTGTGCTCAGTCCTGCCCTCACTCTGAAGAGTACTTACAGTTTACTTACTGCTGCTTTTCAGAGGCTCCCTGTCACTTGAAACACAGACATTTATTTCATTTAACAGCACATTGTTGACCCCTGCCAACAGCTGATCCCAATGAGGGCTTTTTATGTACTGCACAAATAGAATATGCATGCTGCATTTGGTAACCATACTGTAAAAACAGAACAAATTTTGGTCTGTAACTTCTGGAACTGCTGGTTCTGTTTTTCAGTTGCACTGTGGAAGCTGAATAGTCCTGTAAAGACTAAACTAAAGCCTCGAGTCAGCGGTGCCACCAAGCGCATGATTTCATCTAAGTGCTTAAGTGCTCTAAGTGAGGATGGATAGCCCAAGTGCTTAAAGTTATACAGATGCTTAAATGCTGTGTAAACTCAGTGTTTAAGGACTTTATCCCAAAGGATGCTGTAGAAACTTCCACTGAAGTAAGTGAGGATGAAGGAGTCCTCATGCAGTGTCAGCAGATACAAGAATTGTATGAAAGAAAGCAAGCACGTTGTTATTATTACGTTCTTGCATACTTTACCATGGAAAAAATAGTCACCAAAATTACTTCTGGATTTGGTTTTGGTTTTGGGTTTTTATGGAGGGGGCTGAGGATGTGCATGACAGAACAGGGGTGTATAGTATAAGTATTTGGATAATTTAATCAGCCTTAAAACTTACTTTAATTATAAAACCAGTATAGGTGGGAAGTGGAACAGAATTCAATCCATCCTTTTGAGGTAATGAATAGCCCTTTTCATTTACATAGGGCTTTATAAAAAATGTTAAAATGGAAGAAAGTCTTTTTCTTCAAAAGCATGTTTATGATCCATCCTTTACAACAATTTTCAAACTGATATTAAACACACTGGGGTACTTGTCTTTTAACATTCCTTACAAATGTTAATGGAATTGTGCGCTTCATTTTACTTGTATTTTAAACGTTGAGAGATACTTTACAATAAAGAAAACATTCCTGGTATGTATAAAATGTTGACTGTACACCACATCTCTCACCCAGGTTGTTTAAAATAATAAAATAATCTGCTGCTTTCGTCAGAAGTTGCAGTATTTAAAGCAGTAATTTCTGTCTAGCAAAACTGTGTATTTACACCATATAAATGAAGAACTTTCTTTGTTGTTTTCCTCTCCCTTTGATATTTAATAATGACTGATAGTAGACTCATTGGGTCACAGATCTTCCACTGTCTTTCAGCAATACTTGCATTTTCAGAATCTGATTTTTTTTTTTTTTTGCTACACAAGTTCCCACCAAATGAAAATAAGAGTGTATAGCTTCAGGCAAAGCAGTGTTTTTACCCCACTGCAAAAGAGTCCTGGAGTTGCTAGAAAATCTGTTTGTGATATGCTTTTACTGCTCATTTTTCACGAAAACATCAATTCTGTACAACACCTATTTATCTATGTAAATATTCTTGCTGTGTGTGGTACAAGGCAGACCCATTCTCAGCTGTTTCCTAAACACTGTTGCAATCAAAATAAGCAGTAATGAGATTTGGCTTAATAGGTGTAACCTTTCACAAAGGGCTGTTGGGGAGAAGCCTGGTCCTGGCAAGAATGGGAGAAGCTGTAATTGTACAGGGATTATAAAGAACATAAAATTCTAAGATGCAATCACGTCTGCAGAGCAGCTGAGCACCAGTATGAATTTGTTTGTGATTGTATAGCTGGCTTTTTAGTACTGCTAGTGAGATGTGTAAGCTGTGCCAAGCCTTGATGTGTAAAAGGCAAATCGAGCCTTTCCTCATTGAGCAAATCATACCTCCACACTCCCTACAGGAATGTTTTTCACATTGGTCTGGCTGGTTCAATGTGAGGCATTTCACGAAAGAAAAATTTTATCAATGGACAAGGTGTTTCAGCTTCATTGCAGTTTCTCTTTGATTTGCGGGGCAGGAGTATCAAAACCCAAATAAATCACCTAAATAGGCCAAGAAGAAGAGCTGAAGGGTTGTGGATGTTTTTATTCTTACATTTTCTTTTCATGTTTTTCCCATTCAGATACTGTGTATCCCTTGGACTTAAGTCTTTATCCCAATATTTCTGAGGCTTAAAGTTATATGCAAGTGGAGGAAAAAGACCATGCATTTTCTTTCCTTCCTGCCCAACCCTCTGTACTCTGCTCAATTATTTTCTGTGTCCATACAAATAGAAAAGATAATTGTTTTCGTCCTAACCTTCCTTGAAAACAGCCCTCATTAAACTCTTCAGTGGGAAGAGGGTTGGATAGGATGCCAGTGTGCTAAAGGGCTTCTCTGTCTGGCTTGGGATGTGCCTTATGTAAGGAGCAGAACTCCGGGAATGGGGACAGATGGTCCCTCTGATCGTGACCATAGCTGGGATCCCTTATGGAGATCTTGCAGGGACTCTGGTGCCTCTGGCAAACAAAGTGGTGGTTCTTCTCCATCATCCCAGGTGCATCTGTGCTCTCCCAGTTTGGAGCTACATGTTGGTGTGGCCTTTCTGCTGCCTGCTGGGATAACACTGGCACAGAGCTGCCTCCAGCCTTTTTACTACAGACAGGCGGTGCAAGGGAGACAAGACTTTATCTAATAGCACCCTGCTGCTTGAAGAAATGGCATTTATAGTGTTTTTCTGATGTTCTCCTAGCTGCTTTTTCTCACCAAACCAGACAGCTAGTGCCTAGAAGATGTTAATGCGATTGTTTCTGAATTAAAACTTCCTGCAATGTGCATAAAGTGGTGCATTGCATATCTGACAAAGTGGAAGGTTACCATGCAGCAGACGTGCTCTGTGCTGCCCCTGAAAGCAGGATATTAGCTCAGAGGGAACATAGCAGGACAAAATGATGGTGTATTAAATTGGAAATCACAGCAATGGAGGGGGGAAGCAGCTGTGTTGGGAGCTGCCAAAATTACAAATAAAATTATTTGGCTGGGTTATGGAAGTTGTTTCCCAGTCCCTTTGCTGTAGTTCAGAGATAAAATGCATAGAGTGGTGCTACTGCTGCTTAACTTCTGATTCATTGTCCTTACTGATAGAAAGTTCCTCCAATACTATTTAGATTTTTAATGCTTTAGTGACCGGTTTTTCATGTCCACTGCATGTGTTCTCTGTTGTGCACAGTAATCTTGTCAATATTTGAATATGATACTTCAATCTCTTCTATTGTCTGAACTTCTGTTAATTTAATCTTTCTGCATAGGTCTTGCTTTATTGAAGTAGAGTTGTTTTTATTGCTGCAGCAAACTGGGTAGCCAAAGGGAATGAACTGCAGATAATCCTCCCAGAGAAATGGCTGTTGGGTCTGTGGCGGTCATGGAAGGGCTGCATTGGCAGCTGTGCTGTGCACACACAGGTGGGGAGGGGGATGCTGCTGAAGCACAAATGAAATCAAGATGTGTCTAGTCGTGTTCTGAAGTCCCATCCTCAGCTGTGTTCAGTTCAGTGGCTCAGCAACCGATTGCTTAAATCCAAGGGGTTTTTCTGCCCTGTCAGCTTTATTCTTGGCCACATCAAGTACTCTGAGCAAGTTGCCTTGGAGAATTCAGCCTTTGGGTGCTTCTAATTCAGAAAATGGGTTTTCTGGATTGTGAATAACATGTTTGTGTCCCTGTAGTTCTGTCAAACTGAAATTTTTATTTTTCAGCTTTTAGAGACAGTGAGAGGTTGAAGAGTTGAAAAAGGGAAGAACTGCATTCAGTTCAGGAAGAAATGTGGTGCTTTGCACCATCCCAGAGTGCTGTGAGCAGTGATGATGCTGCTGCTTGTCCTGCAGCCTGACGCAGGCTTTGGTGGGTGTGGAAATGAACGAGCACTTGTTTACCACTGAGAGGCTTGTCTTTAATATGAGTACAGCCCTTCTGCAACATAGCAAACCAGCCTGGACTTGGGCATTAGGAGTTTTACACCAGCCTGCAATCCTTCTGGTATTTATATAGATAGACATACCTCACTCTACTAGAGAGGTACAGGATAGCAATTTAACAAGAAGTTAAGCAAGCAAACAAGCTACTTTGCACTCCCTAGTAGTTTACTTTTTGTATGTGAATTTCACACAGAGTTCTCATGGTCCTGGGCAGGGCTCTGGGGAGATAGGAGAGGGAATCACAGGGCCACCTCACTGTGCTTCCTGTGGTGGTGACTTTCAGCAGTTAAAAGCTGATGGTGCATGTGTGTATGACTGTGGCTGCATCACTGTGAGCTTGTGACAGTTTGGGCTTTGAGAGCAAACCATATCTTCTGTAAGTGAAAGGAAGCATGTGTGTCCTGGGTGAGCAAGCTCTGGGGGCTGTTGCATGCTGGTGCAGCTGCACAGCTGTCACACATAAAGTGTAAAGTGAAAAAGGCTGCTGCAACAAAGTGATTCACATTTATTTAGCAAGCGCTCCCAAGTAATTTGGTGGGCTGACACCAGACCGTGACAATACATGTTGAAGGGTTAGTGGTGTCATCAATCAGCTTGTGCTTGGCTGCTGCTGCTCTGTTGTGGCTTCTCTTGCCCTATTTCTTCTTGAAGAACTGTGTAGTTGTAGTAATTTCAAGTTCTATCTTTATCCTAACCACAGGAGATAAATGCAATATGGTCAAAATCATGACACATCAGATTCCCTTGGTTCATTCACTGGCTTCTCATTTGGTTTAATCATGGCTGTAAATCTAACAGTTCCTGCTTCCACACAGAGCATACACCTGTGTTTTCTGTCATCCGTGGCTATAAGAAAACAGGTAGGCGAGGCCAAGATATGAAAGAGCAATTCATAAATGGCTGGTTATCAGAGCTGTGTTTCTGTCATGGATTTATGGTGATGTAAGAGTGAATGACAAATTTTATTTGATCCATAAAACATTAGAATAGAGCCAATTTGGACGTGTAGCCTTGTAAAGCACATAATGCCATTTCTGAAATAATGCTGGTTTCTTAAACACATAACAGATGCTTCTGAAGCAGCTGTTTGTACAGGGTATTTATCTTCCTCAAGTTTAGTCCATGTTTCTTATCCCTAAGTAACAGTGCTGTCATCTGCTAAAGTCTTAGTTAAGGGCAATTTCCAGCAAGATTAGTTTTGCATTCAGCGTTATGGGTATGTTGGTGCTCTTCTTGAAGAAGGAGGTTGTTTTTTAGTAACCCAGTGTATTATGAAATCCTCTTTTAGGCAGTGATGTAAACAGCCATTAGCTTTCAGTAGTAGTTAGAGAGGTAACACACGTCTTTGCAAACTAGAAGAGTGAGTTGAATTGGATGTTGGCTTATATCAAATGATGATTGGAGAGTGCTGGTGTCCCAAGCAGACTGGGTTGAAGGTATACCCAGTACAAGCAGCTGTAGAGACTTTCCATCATTTGAGATGACAGAAGCCATGTGCTTGGAGTCCTGATTTTCCACAAGCACGAGAATGAAACACCCGCAGTAATTTTATTTATCTGAATATTTGTTATATTGATTTACAGCATTGGCAACAGGCTGTTGGATTAAAAGTTGTTTGACTCTAGACACACTTTGTACTGCTGAGAGTACAGAAGTGCTGCTTTTTATGTGATTGTGCTAATGGGACCCCGATATGTCTGGGTGAAACATAAGTGTAGAGCTTATTTCTACTGGCAGTCAGGCTTCTGAAAAAAACATAACTTTCAGAAATGAAAGAATCTGGTCCTAGGGTCCACCCATGAGAAGCATCCAACTGTTTTTCAGTAAGATGATGAAGATAGAGCATTTGGCACAGGAGCCTGGTGTGCGGAGGTGCTGCCTCAGGGAGGGTGGTAAGTCTCTCAGCAGTGGCACAGGACTCTCTGTGGCTACAAACTCTGGAGAGAAGGAATAAAGCCAGCCAGAGTCACATGTCAGTGTTTGGAGGGTCCCTTTAGGTGAAGTTTATTTAGCTTTCTAAGAAGCTGCAGTATTTAATGTGACCTGAAGCAGCAAACAGATGGAGGGATGTATTCTACCAGAGAAGAGTATTTTTGGCTTTCACTTCAAGCAAGAGATTTTTAGGTGGCTTGCTTAGTGTTCTATGGATTTGATGTTCTATATATTGCTAAACTCAGCCTATCTTTTGTAAGCAACATAATTTTACAGCCTCCTTATGCTTAAACTACTTCTTTGCCCGGGAGTTAAAACCTGGTTCTTTCCAAATTTGATTCCTTCTTAGACCATAGGTTCTGCTGCTGCAGGGAGCGTCTTTCATGTCAGTCAGTCAACCCTTGGCTTGACTGGGAGTTACTTGTATCCTCCAGTGGAACCATGTATTTCACTTTGCAGATAAGCCAGTGTATTCTGGTTTTGTGTTTACATACTTGAAAGGCAGGATTCTTTCAGGATTCATTGCTTTATAAGGCTTTTAACTGAACGGAGGCTCTTTCCTGTTAAATTGAACTCAACTTTCACTAGTGCATATGTGTGCAAATTTTCCCCTCCCCCTGAGACCATGCCCAGTTAAGAGGAGGAGAAAAGTGAACTTTTCTTGGGAAGATTTGTTTTCATCATATAATATAAGCCTCTTATAAAATAGAAATAAAACTAAAATAGTTTCAATGCTGCTTACGTAAATAATAGTCTAAGTTGTGGCTCAAAATAGTTGGTTCTCCCTTTTTTCAGGGTAAGCTGTTCAGCATTCCAAACTGGCTTGTGCTGGGAGCAGACATCTCCAGCAAGGTATTTCCTGTCTCCTTTTGCCAAATGCTAATAATAACAATAACAACAAAAATAAAGATTTAAAAAATGTACTCAAGTCAGAACTATGCCACACATGACTTCATTTGGCAGCAGAGGGCTTGCTCTACGTAACTTCTGTCTTTATTTTTTTACTTATATGCCTGCCAAGAGCTTCTGAATTAATTTGCCCCCTTCTTACTCCCTGCTGAAGGAAAGGCAAAGTGTGTCACACTCTGAGCCAGAGGAACATATGGGATGGGAGAGCTCCACCTGACCAGATCAAGGGCTTGGCTGTCATGTGGGGGCAGTGCCGTGGTCACTGAAGCTGAGCTCTCTCTCCCCTTGAGCTCCCATCTCAGGCATGCTGTCTCTCCCCAGCACTACTGCTTCTTGAAGGTTTAATTTCTTACTGGCTTTTGCTGGTGGTTATGTCTCAACTTGGGCTTCCTTCCCTATTGAGTTTGGCCACATTGACCATAAGAAATAGGTGGCCACTTCTTCCCAATCTCCTCTGAAGAAGGAAGAGTAGAAACCTGTTTTTTTTGTGGAGCACAGGGTCTCTGTTCCTTTACGTGGGTGTCTAATCCATGACAGATTCTAGTTGTGCTCTAAAATGTTTCAGATCCCTTGATCTATTGTTACGTCAGGAAAAATAAAATGAAATCTCTGGTACTGAGTGATGAAGAGAAAAGGGAGTTTGCCTGTAAAGAGTAAAAACCTGATATGCAAGAAAGCACAGCCTTGCCAACAAATTTCACTGTCACAGGGAAAACCATGAGAACATTTCTGAAGTTTTAGTCCTGCTGAGAGTAGCCAGAAAGGAATGAGTGGGCATTTCTTTTTCATTGAGGGCAGAAGAAATATGTGAAAGTATTTCAAGTGTGAGACTCTGAGCTGCCTCTTCCTGTGAAATGGTGGTACCCTGAAGAGGCTGGCTTAGATTTGTGGCACATTAAAATGAAGTAACAGTTTCATGGTAGTTGATAGTAGTTTATGACACATCAGTTCCAGTTTCTGCTTTGTTAAACATTTTTAAAGCTGCTTCAGTGCACCCAGCTTCCCTTCCTTAACTACTGGGAACTCTGTGAATCCCTGGCTTGTTTGTCTCCAGCCGCAGCTGGAAATGCTGGATAGGTCCCAGCATCCCGTTTTGTCTAGGCAGGACCTGTGCTTTCTGAGGTAAAATCTAATATACAGATATGAACATTATTTCTGGAATCAGTTAGAAACTGTGCATCCACATGATCCTCTGTATATGTGTGTATTATTTTTGTTTGTCTTGTTAAATTCTTTATAGAAGAAAAAGCTTCCAGTGGAGCCCAATTCTGATGAGAATGTATGGGTTAGAAGGAAAGAAGTTACTGCCTAGAAATACTTTCTTTTGGCACGTGTTCCCTCTAGTCCTTTGTGATCTCACCTGAAGGTTTTTCTCTGATATTGGTTTTGGATGAGTCTGCATTGCTGATGGCGCATTTGGCTGTAAAGATGAGGTTTAATTGATTTTCAAGGGTAGGAAAAAATGATACTCTTGATAACCATGGCAATTTCAGGTAATGTATGCTAACACTGATGGCTGAGCTGCTTAGAGCAATAATAACTGGCTGTCTTGACCTGCCTTGGATTCAAAGTGCCTAGCAAAACTTGCTATGGCCTTGTAAAGAGATTTTGTATTTTTGTGTCTGTCTGCTGATCAGTCTCTAGTGTACATCTCCCTAGCTTTGCATCATATAAACAAATCAGGTTGCTCCAATTATTTCTCCTGCTACGACTTTGACCTTGTTTGTTTGGCTCCTTGGGGTGGAGGGACTTTCAAGAGTGGATGGAAAAGCTATATACCTTCCCAGTTTGTACCAGAGGACACAAAAACCCATATAGACCCTTCTCTGTTCATTTCCTGGGGCAGCACATGGTATGTGTGTCTCCATGACATTTCCTGAAAGTTCAGGGTAACTAACAGCCCTACATGATTGATTCATAACTACCTTGGTCACTTTGACAGGGAAAACTGGGCATCTCTTGGCTACTTCAGAAGGGCAGCAGCAGGCTGGAAAAACTGCAGTGTGCTAACTCTCTCCTGACCTGCTATTCCTGCAAAGTTCCCACCAAAGAACTCTCAAGGAAACTGAGTTTTATTTTGGAACACCAAGGAAAAATATGGAAGAGTTTGGAGATGTCAGTGCTGGAAGTGGGGCTTGCCAGAAGTAGTAACAGACCTAACTTGTAAGGCAAACAATGCTGTGCCACGGACTGACAATATCCCCTCATAATCTGTATTAAAAATAGATTTTGCAGGCTCCAGTTTTAGCATGATCCATTCAGTAATTCATAAGGCATTGCCATATGTTAGGGTGAGAGGAAGGTGGAAATAGTGGGAGTCGGGGAAAAAGACATGGACTGATCCTTCTGCCATTTCAGTTCAGTTAATTGCATGTGTTTAAAATGTTGTAACGTGAGCAGATGGGGTGTTTGGCAGTTATGTGCTCTCTGTCTGGATATACACACACACACACATATATATATATGAAGTTCTTTAGTACTTGATTCCACAGATCTGTGCTGAGACTTTACCAACCACAATGGGTGAGTGGATGGCATCAGTGGTGGGATGGGATGAGCGATCTAATATTGGTATTCCTAAAACCACATGCGATGTGCACGTGTTCAGTGAGCAGTCCTATAGCTTGTGGCTGTGTTGCAGTTGATGACAACCTCAAGACACCCTTTCAAAGGTTGCTGTGTCTTCTTGTTTGAAATCAGACAGCTCTGAAATTAGTGAACAGATTTTTCCAGGAATCTGGGCCTCAAGTGTACTTCGTACTTTAATATCGGGGTAGTTTCAGTCTGGGAGTAACTTCTAGAAGGAGAATTGTCCCTGGCAGCAGTGGTTGTGTATCCTGCGAAATTGCAGGAATGTGGGTTCCCTCCTCTTGCTGAGATTGCTGGAGCATGCCAGTAAGCACCATGGGAATAATGGGAGTTCTGACCGTGGTGAAATCCCACTTCAGTCCTGACTCTGCAGTCTTCTTGCTACCTTTTGTTGGCAGCATCAGTGCTGAGCCTGTGATGGGTCACCAAGTCACCTGCTGCTTTCCTCAGCTGTTTTCTGATCTCGTTCCCTCATTCTGTCCCTCCTGCCTGCCCTGCACCCTGGCTCCTTTCACACAGGTGTTTTTGGGGAAGGGGCAGTCTCCTCTCTGCACAGAGCAGCCTGCTGTTGCTGTGCTCCACAGCAGGAGTGTGGCAAACAGGCTGTTCTCCTCCTTGCTGCAACAGCCCTGCAAGGATGGAGTAAAGCAGATGGCACCCTGCTTAATGAACAGCCAGCAGTGGAGTGAGCCTGTTTGTCAGCTTGGGCTTTGCTCTGCGTGTGCATCCCATGTTTGCCAAAGCTGGGCTTTTCAGTTGGAGCCTCTGCTCCTGCTGGGATCTCCTCGGGAAGATGAGGCAGCCCTCCTTTCTCTCCCCAGACTCTGATCCCTAAGGTGAGCCTTTGCTCAGATCAGCTTTTCCCTGAGAGCAGCCAGGCTTTCAGCAGGACCTGTGTGTGTGTATGGCTGGGCTTCACTTCGTGTAATGAAATTTCTCTGAATCTTCAGGTAAGAAAAATCTTTTCTTTAAAATCCTTTTTTCTTTTCTATTTTTCTTATCTTAATGGATTCTTTGGGGTACTCTTTAGCATTTAAGAGCTTGAAGACACCTGGCTGAACCCAGGGGTTTTGGTTTCTTTCACTTAGAGAGACTGGTAGAGAAATTCGTGGTCAATTTTCAGCATGAGCTGTAAGTGATTTGGACCCAACTGCTCTTTGCTTATAGGGATTTTATTTCATTGGGATTTTTTGTGTTTATTAGTTCTAGGAGCAGTCCATGGAGCACTTGCTGTCAATTTTCAAGCTGCATCCTCTTTGCATTCTCTTCTGCTCCCCCTCCACATTGATTGGGAGGTGTGAGGAAGGACCCATCTGTATTTACACATGCCAACAGTGAGTTGGTACAAGTAAATGCAGGACCTTATGCTCTAGCTCTGATTTGGAACTGAGGTCTCAAGGTGCTGCTGCTTAGACAAAATGGAAACAATACAATAACCTTTTGCCCTGCTGTTGGGTAAGAAAGACCAAATGTGTAGTAAAGCTGGGTTGAAGAAATACTTTCTCACCAGTTTCTGTAAGTCAGGACAGAGATGCAGGAGATGGGCTGAGCTCTGGTTCCAGTGAGCTACTTGGTGCCTTACAACCCCTTTCCTCCTCCCCCCCATTATTTTGTCTCATTTCTTAGCAGGTGCCCTTGCACTGGGAGAGCTTTCAGTACTGTAGTGTCTTTGTGGGCCTCAGAGGGAAAATAAGAGTAATTGACTGGGCACTATAGGCAAGGATCAGCTGTCACTACCCTTGGTATACCCAGGGGGAATAAGGAGATTCAGTCCAGTGCTTTTCAAGAATGAAAGATTAGTTCAGGATGAGAGAATCTTTTGGTCTTTTAAAGGGGCAAAACCTTGAGCCACAGAAATTAAATAGCAACATGTAGAGTGGTAGTTGAATAAAATATAATGAAAGCACAAAAAAAAAGCCTTAAGCTCTTTAGTTTATCTTACTCTCCAAGTTCTCTATCTGATGGCAAGCACCTGGATATTATAGGGGCATGCAGTCAGGAGACTTTTTTTCTTCAACTGATACCTGCCTTTACAGTCTGCCTTCTGTTTGTCTGCTGATCAATGTTGCAAGGTAGAAAGCATTTTCTGGTCACAGTGACTTATTTTTCAAGTTACTGAAGTGTAAAATAATTTCTACCAAGGCATTACAAAATAATATAGTTTCTGGTTGTCTCTGTCTTGGCTGTACGTTGGAGTCAATCTGAACCAATGCATGTCTTTACACTTATTAATAAAATACAGCTTTATATCGAGAATGTTCCCACACTTGGTTTCTCCCTAGTTCAGGGGAATGAAAAGAGACAACGAAAAAGGCTTTAAGGTACACTAAGAGATGGATGAAAGCCAAAGTCAGGGAATTTTATACATTTCAGCAAACAGGTTGAGCAACAAGGGAAAAAGATGGAAAAAATGGAGTGTTAGCAATGAGTGTTAGTGTGTGTATTACACATTTGTCTAATTTTAAATTTGCTTTATTTTACATTTGCTCCTATATTTATTGCACAGAAACATTTCAGAATTAACCTAAATCTCTCAGGAGAAGACAATGATTTCTTACCTGAAAGCATCAGGTATGACCCCTAGGAAGAGCCTCTAGAAGCAGACATCAGAGGATAAGCTACTAAGCTCATGTCTTTTTCTTTCTTCTTCCCCAGAAGGTTTTAATGCTTCTAAATATTCACAGTGTTTTATGGTTGATACTTCCTGTTAAACTCTGGAGTAACAAAGTATTTTGGATTTTGGGAAAGGTGAGTGTCCTGGTTTGACACTGGCCAAACTCCAGGCACCCGCAGAAGTCACTCACCCTCCCCTGCCACAGGTGGGCAGAGGAGGGAAAAGAAATTAATGAAGGGTTCATGAGTTGAGATAAGGATTGGGAGATAACACTCCAAGGGCAAAACAGGCTCAACTTAAAGATACAAAGGGAATTTATTGCCAGCAGGGTCAGAGGAGCATAATGAGAAGTAAAAGAATCCTTCAAAATAGCTTTTTCCCCTCCAACCCCTCCCTACTTTCCCACTGACAGTGCAGGGAGACAGGGCATGAGGGTTTGGTCAGTTTGTCACCTGAGGTTTTCTTCT
>JANRGV010000104.1:4532257-4583248 GCA_024734035.1 Alethe castanea | reverse complement strand
CCTTCTCTAGGCTGAACAACCCCAACTCTCTCAACCTGTGTCACCCTAAAAAGGCTCATGTCCTTCTTATATTGAGGTATATTATCTGAAAGATTTTTGTTACTGCTTGGGTTTTCTGAACTGAATTCTTGGGAATTCTGAGTTTTAGAGAAACCTATCTGAAAAAGTGTGCTTTACAAGGAAAAATTGGAAGAATGTTTTCCGAAACTCTCCCTTTTGCTTATCTGGACTCTTCCCAGTTTGTCAGTATCTATCTTACTGTGCAAACCTGACATTTTGGCATTTCTCCAGCTGAGACACCACCACCAAGGAAAACGGAATAATTATCCCAGTGTTTTAGGGATAGCATCCCCATTAGGATAAATAAAACTGGGATTTCTCTTTTTTTTGCCCACAGTAATTATTTTTCTGTCAAACTGCTGTGACTATTCACTCCTGATTTCTCTAGTTGTGTGTTTGAGGCCCTGTCTCTCAATATGTTCAGTGCTTTTTTTCTTGATTTCCTGCTTCTAGATCTGAGAGCTGCTGTGCAGTATGCTGCAATGATCTTGGTTTTGGAAGATGTTTTCCTGTGACAAGCTCATCCTAACTTGGGGTGAAACCCAAATTTTATAAAAGCAAAATCAGGAGTGTTGAGATGAATTTGTTGGCATTTGTTATTGTCAAACTAATATTGCCAGAAGTATTTTTTAAGTTGTGCTCTTGCCCTGTAGGTATTTAGGTACTTGTAAACTACTTGGTTTATTTTTTCCAAAATATTTGTAAAGATGCATTTAGCTTAATGGTTTGTCATGTTCCACAGTTTCAAGAGACCTTTCAAGAGAGAGTGTGGTGTTTAGGAATATGTTTGTAGAAATAAAACAGACTCTTGTCTGGTTTGTTTTGAAGTCTGAAATACTCTTCTTGAGTCAGGGAGGTCAGGGAGGATCCACACAACTTTCTAAGCTGCATCTGCCTTGTTTTGAGTGTTTCTTCAGTTGCTCTTTTCTATTCTAACCTGAAGTTCTGCTTCTTTTTAAAACAATCACCTGCAGTATGTGCTCACTGTTGGTCTTGTGAAAATTGAATAATGTTGAGTATGTTGAGTTGTAGCTTTCTCTGCATCATCTTTGTTATGGCTCTCTGCTGAACCGTGACTTGTCCTGTCTGTGTTTCAGATCATATAGATTCTTCTTTTGTTGCCTTTTATGTTCCTGGTTAATAATAATTCAGCTTGTTCCTTAGCTTTTCTGATTATATTCCCATAGTTTTGCTTTTCCTTATTTATATGGGATTTGTCTCTGCTGCATGATTTTTATTTGAATATTCAGGCTCTTAGCATATTCTTAGCTTAGCATATTCTTCCTATGTAATTGTAGAGTTTGTTGTTAAAGCTGCTAAACTCTGAATTCTGCCTTTCCTTTCTACTTATTTGTATCTCTAGAGCCTTGCACAGAACATAAACCCTTATATTTTGAGCTGTGCATGCTTCTGTTCCCTGTCAAACTGAATGGAAGTCTTCCAAAGAAACTCAGGGTGGTAGAGGAGCCAAGACTGGCAACTCCTCTCTCCATCCTCCCCTCTGCCTTTCTCCCTTTAAATCCAGATCATGTTCTCCTTGGTGCCCTAGACTTTCTGTGGGATCACTTCTCTGATAAACAGCACCATCCTTTGAAACCAGTGCAAACCAGTGTCTGAATGGCCCATAGTAGCAAGAAGCTCTGTGCCAGTCACTGAAACAGCGGAAGTTTCCTCACTTACTGGCCATGCTGCCCTTTGGGCCTGTCATCTAAAATGCCATGGATCAAAGTACTACTTCATCTAAAAGAGGGTCATGTCCCTTGAGGTATATGAGATAAGTTCCAAGGTCCTTCATTTATCCAAAAATCCCTTTTGTCTAATGACTTTCATGTTCTCCACCCCATTCTGATAAACTAGATTTGACTGTAATCACATTACACTTCCCAAAAGTCTCCCTGGTGATGGTGATTGGATGTGGCACCCTTTGCTTTGTACCCTGAGCTCATGGGCAGTGTGAGTGCTGTGAAATAACTACTGTCTTTCACCCTTGGGGCACCTACCTGCTTCAGATGAGAGAAGTAATTTACACGTACATACAGCTTAAAAATAATTGTGGACAGTACTGTGAGACCAAGGTGAACGAATGCCATGTTTAAGTTATCTAGTCCAAGTCTCCAGTCATTAAACCCATTTTAGTCTTGATGTGGTAAGTGCTGTGGATTCAGTGGAGCAGTGGCTGACTTGAATGTGTGTAAGCAAAGAGGGAATTGTAGTCATTGTAACCACAGGAAATCTGCTTTTATGATGATGAAAACAAGAATCAATCATAAGTAGCTAATGAATTAGCCTACAGTATCTGCTATGTTCATTTCACAGTAAATGTGATAGTCAGAATCCAGACAGTATCTGTAAAGTGCAGTGCACACTGCCAGCCCTCGTTACCTTTATCTGAAACGCTACAAGAGTGCATAAATACAAATTCTGGTCCAGGTGCACTGGAGTCAAGGAAGGGCAGGGTTTTAGCAGGGCTTTTAGAGGTCGGAGTGGCTGTGAGCTGCGGTTGGTTTTCCTGGGGATCTGCGGTCTGGGAAGGGCAGGTATTGGCCAGGCTCAGCCTGGCTGCCCGTGTGAAGAGGGGATAAGCTGTTGCATCATTCTGGCAGTGCCACATCCGAGCCCATGTGGGTCAGGCTGGCAGCCAGCAGCCTTCTCATAAGGCTGCTTTTGTTGCCTCTCCTGAGGTGAGGAGAGAGCTGCTTCCCCTCCACATGGCTCAGCTGCCCGCAGCTCTTCCATGGGTTTCTGCCTGACTGCCTTCCTTACATAAAGTGTTGCTAAGCGAGAAGCTGTTCAAACCAATTGTGCTACATGTTTCTACGTTCCTGCAATTTCTGTTGCCTGTCTGGTTGGTTTCGCTGTCGAGGAACAGCAGTTAGCTGACCAAACCAAATTAAAAAAAAAAAAAAATTCTGGAAGGAAAGTATAGACACAAGAGAAAATAATCATCTGGCAGCTTTTAGGAAGGTGACAACATATTTCTGAGAAAAATATTGATCTTTAAGTTAAGGAGCAAATACCTTTTCACTGAAATGGGGTAACAGATAACAACCTGTTTCAGGCAAACCTCTATTTTCAGTACTGAAAATAGTATTAATAGTATTAAATACATATTAACTATGTACCAGCATCCTATTGACTGAAAAAACCATGTTTTCCTAAATATAAATGGTATTTGAATTGAAATACTGTCCAAAACCTATGATTAGACAAACAGCTAAATCTATTTTGCATTGCAGTTACTGCTTTATATGTCTTTAAGACCACACCAGCTTTGTTTATATTTTAATTGCCTGTTTTGCAAAATCTGCTTCAACAAGTGATTCATTCATTTAGAATATTTTATTTATAAATTTAATATAGAGTAATAGCTAAGGCTTCTGTTAAAAATCATGACAGGACACTTAATTTAAAAGCATTAGGCTCCCTGGTTAAGTGAAGTACAAACTGATATATTAATTAATTCTACTACAGTAGCTGTGATATTTTACAGTAAGCAAGTTTTTGTTTTGACTCATCACCTCTCTGGTAGGCCAGGAGAGAGAAAAGGTGAGAACAAGTGATACAGATTCTATCTGCAGTATTTTCTTAGTCATAAATCTTGTGATAGGACGGAGAAACAGTTGGTGTTTCTCTTTAATGCACAGCTTGTCACGTGAGCACCCATCAGGGCAAGGGCTGTGTGTTCACTCATACAATCTTTGAGCATCCCACTGCTGACTGCTGTCAATTGCTTCTGAGTTGGGGAAAACACAGGGAATCAACTGGAAATTTAGATGGCTTTCAGGAGAGTGCAGTCACAAGGCACTTCTAGGCTGTGCCTGTTGAGACACATCAGGTGTCTTTATCATGTTTCAGGGATTCTCTGAGATGGAGGTTTGCTTCTGCCGTGTCAAAATTTGGGGTGTGATTGCTCGCTCATCTCTTTGCTTTTCCTTTATGGATGGATTTTGAGGCTGGGTGCTTGTTTTTGCCCAGCTCTCAGTGTCACTAGCACCCCAGAAACAGTGGGCTGAACAAGCTGTTCCCCTCCACATGCAGTACCCAGGACAGAAGGGATGGTTTATTGGGGGTAACTATACAAAAGGTTTTGTTACAGCTGTTGCTAGTATCTCTGCTACATATGCATACAAGGTTTATGGTCTAACAAACACATCTAATAAATTTTGCTTTCTTATTCTTTTGTTCTTACTGGTCACTAAGCTAGAAACAAAGTATTTCCTCAGAAATTCAAAGAATTTGGTAGCTTCAAAAGGTTAAGTGCAGTATTGGTTGTTCTGAAAAACAGACCTGGGAGTATTTGAATATACTACATCTTCCAGCTTGATTTCAGTGACATGCTGGCACAGAGAGGAATAGAAAATCCTTTCTAGATATTCCACATATTGACTATTTAGTTGAGAGGAGTCAGCTAGGATTCACAAGAGACATCATGCCTGAAAGTATCTGTCTGACACGTTTAAAACAAAGGCCATAATACATGCCTGGGATTTGAAGACTCATTTATATAATCATGCTGCACAGAACCCCATGTTGTATCAGCTGGTGTGTCAGTGGGTGCAGGAGAGGTGGTCACAATAGTCAGTGTGAGGGGATGATTTTGGATGAATGATGGGAAAGTGTAATGTCACCAGTGCAGACCTGGTGGTAGCCTGGGGGGAAGGACAGATGAGTCCTGTAAAGGTGCTGGGATCTGCTATGGATGCAAAGCTGGTGGCAGCACTAGTGTAAAGAAAATAAAATGACTGAAATGGGCTGGCTGCACGAGGTGGACAGATCAGCTCCTGCATGCTCGTACTTTGAGGAGAAGACTGAAAACCAACATCTCCCTCCATTCTGAATCTTTCTAAGCTGCATTGAAATCCTTGTTACTCACAGAGGCTGCTAGCTCAGCCTGTGGCTTTTTGTAACTGCTCCACATCCATCCTCTGTTTTGTCAGTAACCACAGAGAGGAAGGCAGTGACTCCAACCTTTTAGCCTTCCTCACTACACAGCCCTGGTGAAAAAGCTAGTGTGCTAAACTGCATGTTCTTCTAGAATAATTAACACTCTTCTATTTCGTTTTTCCCCTGCCTTGTGAAAGGGAAAAAAATAAAAGCAAGTTTTTCCCTCAAATGGATGGTAAAATAGATAGTCTGGTGTTTGTTACTACTGCAGAAGATCAGACAATATTTAGAGTCTGATGAAGCATTTGTCTCCTCTCACACTCTCCAGAAGGCAGTCATCTCTGTTTCAAGTTCTAAGACAATAGTGAATAAAAAGAAAATTCCCTGTTCCAGGGCTATTTTTACCAGAGTGGTGCAGTTCCTGTTCAGTAGACCTATGCCTCATAATCTCCATCACTGATGATATTGGAAGCTATTTTAAGCATTGCATAAAATGTTCATCCAGTCTTTGCTAAAAAAGTAGCAACCAACCCACAGGTCTTTTGTTAAACACTGGTTGCAAGGCTTCAGCAGTGATTTGGGTAGAAAGATCTTAGGCTGAGGTTGTGGAAGCACCTTGCTTTGTTTGGAACCAGAGGTCATGTGTGACCTTGGGAAAGCCCAAACTGATGATTGTTCTTTCCTCCCCCCCACACCCTCATTATCCTGAAAATGAGGAGAGCACTACCATTGTCTATTTAGAGTTTTGGCTCTCCTGATTTATAATGGCAGCTGTCTTCTGTTTTGCCCAGCATCTTGTACAGAGGGACCCATTTTGCAGCTGGACAGTAATGAAATTCATTATCTTGTGTGAATGTGATAATGAAATTAAACCCACCTGAACCAGCAAAAATCGTTTAGAGTTTAGATCAGGCCTCAGTCACAGTCTCACCACATCCATTACTGAGATTGTAAATGTCTTTAATCCGCTTTGAGAAGTAAAATGCTGAAAAAGTAATTTCATAATTTCCAGGATTTTGACTTGTCAGCTTCCTTACCTTTGTGTTTTCATTGTGTTGGGATGCATTTATTTTATGAGTGATGAGTTTCCTACTTCTGTGAGTAAGCCAGGTAAACATGAGGTTAAATCTTAGACTAGGTCTGATTCTGTTTAAATCTCAGAACACTCAGGGCTGAGTGTTCTCTGTGTTTCAGCATCTGTCTGGATTAGGCTCTTCATCCCAATCTCCTCCTATGCCTTTTGTCTTGTCAGAAGTATTTTTATAGGCATGAAAACATACATCGCAGGGCAGCCAGAACAAACTTGATGATTAAGATAGTTTTTATTTGCAGTATCTTAAGGTGAAGCCATTTGCCATGGGCTGTTGGAGCAGATTGTGTGTCTGGAAATGCTTGCATGGGCAGACTGAAGGTGATTTGGGTAGCTGGTTGAAGATTCATCCCTGGGCTCCAGGGTGTGGGACACAGGCTGACAATGTGTATCCATCCCTTGTGAGCCATGTAAATTCTGTTAGAACCTCTGAGAGGAATTACAGGACAGCTTTCAGGACTTACTCTTCCACCATCCCAGCTCCACAATGTTTTTTCTGGGACCTCCCAGAGCTCCTGGTTGCTTTGGCTGGTGAAGGGGAGCCGTGGAAGTGAGGGAGAGATCGTAACAAGGCTGTGAACAAGCACCAACTGGTGAATGGTGGAGCTGAGCAAGACGAGGCAGGATTTAGGGTTTCCTTGGTTTCTGCAGAGGATGATCTCTGCAGTGGGAGGTTTGGCACCAGCAGGCACCCCTTCCCATGAGTCACAGGAGGCTTTTGCAGAGGAAAGGTCTAAGAATCGCACCAGAGCAACTCTTGCTTGTTTTTTCTGTTCCTTCCAAAAGGCCTTTTTTGCCACCATGTGGTACTTGCTCCACTGTCATCCTTGTCCCATGCAGCCTACCTTCCTCCATTTCCTCATCCTCCTCACTGCTGTGGTGGTTGAGAGAGTGGGGAAAAACTGTCAGCTCAGGACAGATGCTCCTAAGTTGCTGGGTTCTGTTTATAGCAGTGGGGGTGGAATTTCTGTTTGATGCAACGCTTGATGGATGTGTGAAGTCATCCTGTGGTTATGGGGGAAGGCAGAAAGGAACTGATTCCCTTTGCAGCCCTCTACCCTCAAAACTTTGGGAGACAACCCCTGAAAATCAGTGGGAAATTGGTTACTCCTTCCTGTAAGCCCCTTGTCTCATTCAGAGGTAAATGGGGTTTGTTGGACTTCTCCCAGATTTTGTGGTAGGGAGATGTTTCATTTTCCTGTTAGCTTTTCCTGTTGAGTGCGCTGCTGTCACAGGGACTGAGAAACATCAGCTTACTGCTGGAAAGTGAACCTAGTTGACTTTTGTGTCCTGAGTGCAGGGAAATTTAAGCTTGTCTTCAGTCCTTAAGCTGGGCTCATTGGTTACTTCTGACAGACTGCTGCTTTGCTGTGTATGCTGTTTTATTACAAACTTAAAATGCTTGAAAACAAACCAGTTCATCTTTTCATTTTTCTCATGTTCTTTTAAAAAATTCATTTATGTTTCTCTACCCCTTCTTTACGATCCCTCCCCAGCTGAGCTGTTTATCACCCCAGCTCCTCACAGAACATGGGATGATTTCTGAATTTACAGGTTAATTTTCCTACTGAGATTAATATTGTTCTGAAGAAAACCTTAGAATAAGGACATGAGATCAAAGCAGACAAAAACAACTGAATTGTGGCAGTAAAACTGAAGTCCTCACTTCACAAATAACTTGTTTCTGAGCTGAACTCTGCAGTGAGCCCTGTTATACTCTTGTATTCGTCCTGCAGGGTCCTCACTTGCCCCTACAGTCCTGCAGCACTTCTGCATTTTCCCTGGCTTTATTTTCCCTTGGTGTGAATAAGCAAATGCAAGGCGCAAATAGCATAGTCAAGCTGGTTCCAACACAGGAACAGCACTAGATAGAAAAGTAAAAGGGAGAGAGCAAAAAGCAGAAAACACTGAATCCCTCCTGACCTCCTTTTTATCATGTACCGTCCGTAAAGCCTGTTTGGGATTTGGATCAGCATCACGGCAGAACCCGGGTGCGCCGCTGCCTGTGTGCAGTGCAGGCTTGTGTGTGTCTGGCAGCAGCACAAAAGAAACCAGTTGATGATATTCACAGGATTAAAGGCCCGATTCCTGGGGACACACTTGGTTGGAAGCAATTAAAATGCCTGTCAGGCATTTGATACCAGCAGCCCCTTGACAAACTGCTTCAGCCGCCGCGAGGTGCAGCATCCTATTGTAAGTGGATGATGGCGGAGCTGGCTGGCTTGTCGTCGTTCTCGAAATTTCTGTGGCCAGTGAACTCCCTCTTCCTCTCCCACTCACCCTCTATTCCTTCTCACCACTGCGGGGACTTCTCCTTCTTTGCAGTTTTCCTGACGTACACATGGTAGATACAAGCTGGTGGCTTGCAGACTGCGTCTGTCTGGAGCTAGGCAGCGAACCGATGGATAACAACACTCCGGGAGAATGATTATGCAGCAGTTTAAGGATAGGCTTTTGTGGTATGGCAGCATATGAGCTGGTAATGATTTTGTTTCAAAAATGTCAGCTTTGTTTGCTTGTTGAGAATTTGAGAGAGTTATACCTTTGTGCTGAAGCTTTTTGGATTTTTTTCTGCTGTAGATTAAAATCTGTAGCAGTGCACACTGGATGAATTAAAATGAATAGGTAATAAACTTCTGTGGATTTGTTTATAAATACATTGATGCATGCATAGTGTGTGTTATATGCAGACACACCTTCATACACAGATGACTGTATGCATTTTTGTATGACGTAAGAAAAACTTTTCTCACAGCTAGAAGCTGTTTTTCAGCAAAAAATAAGTGTTTTCAGGGTTTTTTTTCCCCTCTCTTTGTTTTGTATTAGCAGATTCTTCAGTGTATAGTCTTGGACGCAGCGTGCTGATTGGAATCTTCTTGTTCAAAGATCAGAAAGGTAGGATGCCTCTCTTTGAATGTGAGAATGATTGTGGTACAGGGTGTGGGCTGCTCTTTGTTATTTTGTTTTTCCTTCATGATTTAAACAATAGTAGGTTGTTTTTTTGTTGGGTTTTTTTTTGTCAGCTTTGCAGAGATTTTCACATTGTTATACCAGGCACTGTGAAGTTATTTTTGATGTGTAAGCATATGCTCTAGGTAACTAATTAGTCCTTTTGGCTGCAGCTGCCAAAGGGTGAGGTACAAACATAAATGCTTGTCTATTGTCTTGTGTTAGTATAGCCAGGGTGCAAGCTGCCTCCTGTCTTACCACATTTGGGGTACTGATTTTAGCATCAGCAAGGACAGGGTTAAACTGGCACTTCAGAAATTATGGCTGCATATCAAAAGGAGGAAAACAAGCTGGGTTTTTTTTGACAATGTCATTGCTAATTCCCAGGAGTAGCAGTTTATTGTCCTCTTCCCCTAGTACCTTTTTGTTACGCTTACTTTAAGCCCTTGCCTCTGTACAGGAAAGGGGGAAATAAAATGTTACAGAATAGAATCTCTAAGTTACTTTGTATTGGACTTCCAGGTGTGTCAGGTAGTTAAGGAATACAGATTTCATTGATTTGCAGTGAGGATTGTGCTTAAGAAAAAACAAAAAATCAAAATCTAGGCAGGATTGAAAATCTGCTCCCTTCACCTTGATGGAGAGAGGAGAAGATATATCCATCTTGAATTAACTTCTCAGGTGCCAGTTCTCACCCAAACCTACTAAACCAGACTTTATGGTTTTCTTTTTATGGTGCCCTACAGGTGATCATTCTTCTTAGGTCTGCATTTAGACCTGGAGGGAATGTGTGCCATCACAGTATGCATGTAGCTTTAGTCTGAAGTTTTAGGGGGGGTCTTTTAAAAACCTGAAAAAACCCCACAGATTTTTTTCTGGAAAGGAGGTTCTGTTTCACTCTTTGAGAAAGCCTGGACTCCTGAAATGGCCACTGTGGCTCCCCAGACAGGCAGGAGTCCCAGGCCAGAACCTGGGCACTGGCAAAGGTGTGGGTCACTGCTGACAGCAAAGCATGCCTCAGAAAGGTGGTGAATAATCAAGATTACTGAAATTTATTTCTAGGACTGGTTGATAGATGCTTTTTCCTGAGGGGAAGCATTGTGAATATTTCTAGATATTCTCTCTTCTGTTTTCTTGCATACAGTTCTCTTCTTTGTTTTCCCCTTCTACACGTTTCCATTCTCTTGGCCCTTGTAGTTTTTCTGTCATTGGCAGAAGCTTTTTACTAATAGATTTTCCTGGCTGATTAAAATTCTTGAAAGGAATTCTTTACTTGCTAATTTATCTTAGCTGCATTTAATACTGTTTCCTCCTGGTATCAGTTATCACTAGACTCATTGAAATAGAAAAGCCTGTAGTAAATAGTGTTTGAAATGCTTTAATTTGTGAAAAATACATTCAGTGATTTGATGTTAGCTAAGAGCAAGTCCCTTCTCTTCACTCTTCTTTTAATTTCACTTCCATTGTTCAAGGCAACAAGCCAAACTGCGGTCTCATTCTGATTTCATTAGTATTTTGCAAACTCTGTCTCAAGGACTAATACTGCTTGCTGGGCTTGATGTCAGAATCCAAGGTTTTGCTGCAGCATTGGAGGGAGAAGGGGAAAGGAAGGATCTCTCACAAATAGAATAATAGCATTGTTAGCAGGCAAGTAGAACTGCCTAGTTTTTGTAGTATTGATGGATAAAGAGTCCAATTTTTGGACAATGTGATCCCTTCAGATCCCAGCAGGTTTTCATCTGCTGTGGAAATGTCTCTTATCTCCTGTGCACAGCATCTTACCAGTCCTCTATGGTATCCTAAAAACAAAGAAAGGGCATTTGTTACATCAGCTATTTGTTACTAAATCAGAGTTGGTGGAGACTGGATTTTTTTGCTACATATAAATATACATATACATTTCTTGTACTTCTGGTTTAGCAGTCATTTTGGCCTCCTCCTTTTATCTGGATTTTTAAGATTCATGTTACAAATCATTCCTTTGGGCTACAAAGAAGAAAATGAGATGTTATCCTGGCAAAAATGGAAATGATTTCAAACAATATAAATTTCTTGATGAAGAGGTAAGGGGCAGTGAGGCTGTAAGAAGATAATTAATTCTAGATTGACAGGACTTAAAAATCCTCTGGCCACAGGGGTAGCCTTGGAATATCAAAAGAAAAGCATTTTGTTAGCTGATACAAGAAGCCAGAGTGTGCAGCAGCAGTGAGGTGTGCTGGATTACAGTTTGTGGAGTCCAAGGCTTACAGCCAGGATGACGTGAGGTTTGGCACTTACCTTCAATTAAACACATGACGTGGTGGCCAAATGCGCCAAAGGCACCCAGAAGGAACGTGTGGTGTCATTTCATCAGTGGTGTCATGGTGTCAGTTCATCCCCAGGGCTGTCCTGCAGCTTCAGGAGTGAACTTGGGCCTCCAGGTCTGCCCCTGCCCTGAGATTGTCATGTGTGTTTTAGCCCTGCTCTCAGTGATCCTCACAGAGTAGGAAAGGAGGCCATTTGCTTGATGGCTGCTCTAGGCTGGGTCTCAGCATCCTTGGTTTGTTTGCTCAGGTTAGGGTTAGATCACTGGGGTTAATGTTGTCTTGTCCCATGGTTACATGAAACAAGTAGCGGTTTGGGCATTGGAATGAACGGTGCTGACTTTGATTTATGTCTTGTGCTTGGTGAGAAATTCTCAGTGATGATTTTCCTGCTGTTCTACTGATTACAAAGGCTGTCTCATAGGCAAATCGTTTGGTGGCAGATAAGGGTCCTATATTGTGGCATTTCTTCCAACTCCAATGTTAGCAGGGTCACTTGCAGGATCTGCTTTTTCTACTCGAATGTCAGTTTTCATGGGACTTGTAGGAAGGCAGTTATCTTTATCTCTGTAACAAAACAGACTGAAATTGGTCAAGGGACTCAAAAGTTACTATCTGCAAAGAACATAATCTACATGAAACTTTCAGTGACTAAGACAGGAGCTAATAGATCCTGATAAAAGTTCTTTCATATATGTTTGTATCTTGTGTCCTCTCCTGTGCCAGAGCTTCCACTATTCCAGTTACTGTGCGGCCATGTGCTGCCAGCTGGGCAGGACACAAGGTGCTCTAGAGCTGCTCTGGCCATTTTGTGCATGTTGGGAAGGTCAGAGGCACTGAGTGGTGAGGTTATGGCAGTGCTTTCTTCATTTAAAGGAAGAATTCAATTTAATTTTGTTTTTCATTTCCAGGAAGAAAAGCTTCTGTCCTTAATTCTCTGTCGAGATAAATTAAATATTAAAAGCTAGAGATAGTTAGACAGCAGAAGTTTAGTTTGGTAATGTCAGAAAGGACCCTGGGTAACCTGTCAAGAAAGTAATCATTAAAGCACAAGAATCCAGTGGAGGATGAACTGGACCAGGAGCTGGGCTGACATGGCCTCAACTGGAGGAAGAAGGTGCACCTGGTTAGGTGCAGGCCTGAATGGCTGTAAACTGCTGGGTTAATTCCTGAAAGTTTGTGTCCTATTTCTCTTCCTTATTTTCTTTGTCTCTAAAACAGACAAAGAAATGCCAGTGTATTTCTCAGGAGAGGTATTCATCAGCTTCACAAAATGATTGAGATCCGTGGTTACAGGAAGCTGTTAGATTTGATCATGAGACTTAGGATGGTGGGTTTTGTTTTGGCTGTGGTAACAAAGGTGTTTGTGGTATTACTGCACTAGCAGTAGCAATAAAAATGTTTAAATACATTTGCTAAGACTTGATTTCTCCCAGCTTCACCCATCAACTTAACTCTTTCTTCTTCTTTGCTGTATTGAATTACATTGTGATCATAGAGGTCAGTGATGACATTTAAGATGTTAATGAATAAATAGTAATCAATTAATCTGTATCATTTCCTACAAAAGAATGGCTGGTTTCTGATGAACAGTTAGCTGGCATACTGAAGCTGTGAAAGGCAGAGTCTGTGTTGCCAGTAGCATGCTAGGAAAAAACCTCTGTAGCAGCAATGCTGCTGACTCATGCTTTACAACCCTGGAACATTCCCTGAAAGGCTGGAGGTGCAGATTATCTTCCTTTCCCCATCCTGCTCAGGGGACAGTTCATTCCATTATTTGCCACCAGGTGAAGCCTGTAGATAGTTATGCACTGCTGCTGCTTTCACTGACCTTTTACAGAGTGCATTAGCATGGAACTTACGAGGAATCATGGGCAATTTATTTTAATACATTGGGTGTCAGTTGGTGCTAAATCACAGGAGCTTTTTACATTTATTTTCTGAGTCATCCCAGTTCTTGTGATAAGGTGATTTTTTCAGTGTATATGGTTAGTAAACTGCATTTATCTCTACTTCTTCTCATTTGGTGTGTATATTTTGCTTAAAAATGCAAATGTATGCCTTAATTGGCTAAAAGAAAATAAATTACATGTAGGGAGGTGCCTTTCTTTGCCTTTTCATTGTCAAGGGGAAGGAGTTCATGACTGCTGGAGACAGGAATAGAGAGCGATGGGGGAAAGATCAGAGGTGTGTATTAAGTGGCAGGATAAAAGTCCCTGTATCATCCAGTTGCCTCTCTCTGTGGTTCCCAAATTGCTTCCTTCCACATGCCCAAAGGGACCTGAACACTCTGCTTCTCCTCAGCATGGTAGCATTTGATACTGAGAAGCTTGATTTTATGGTAGCATTCATAGCCCTGAATTTTGGCAGGGGAGAAGAAGATACATGGGGCATCTCTGGGGACTTGCACATTCTCATTTGCTGTACAGGTGTGGAAACAAGGTCACAACACATCTGTGAAAAGTTCCTTGACAAATCACTCCTAGCTGCAAGTACAGGGCAGCACAGCCCAAGCATAGCTAGTAGAGCAGAGAAGAGATTCTGCTGAACTGTTGTCTAGTTTTTGCTCTGGAGAAAGCCCCTAGTTCTTCCTGCTCTGTCGTGCCAGGAGCTGTGTTCACCTGCCCCGTTCATCCCCGTGCTGCTGGGCTGTGCTGTTGCTCAGTGTGCTCTCAGGCCTCACATGAGCTTCTGGCAGCACTGCTGCTCCCTTGCAACTGTATTCTGCATCCTCTCTGAGCATGGGAGGGTTTTTATTGGCATTTCTGAGCTGATAATTTGCAATTTAAAATGTCATGGAGTTGATTTGGAGTTTCACAGGCTTGGAAGTCTCCCTTGCCAGGGTGGATTTTTTACACCCCCCCATTTTTAAAAATACTTGAGGCTGGGGTATCATGGAGAAAGAGCAGCAGAAGTGGACAGCACAGGGCTGTAACAACATGGAGATTGATCAGATTCTGCCCTTGGGCAGTCTAGCCCTGGAAACCAGCCTGCCTTGTTGGGATTCAGCACTGCTGCACTGTCCCAGCCCTGAGCACACCAGAGCACAAGCTTACTGGTAGCTCCAGCTTGCCTTTGTCTCTGTCTGCAATCAGATAGAAAAACCCTATCTGCAGTCATAGTCTACCTGAAGTTGTCTCTGCCAGGGAGTAGAGAAGGGACAAATCCACTAACATTTCATAATTTAGGACAGAACCATCTGCTTTAGGATTTCCATAGTTGCAGCAGTTTAACTGAAATCTGTTTAAGGGTGGATTTACTTGCATTGATCCAAACCCCTTCTCAGCACTTTTTAGTGAGATTATGGTGGCCTGGCAGATGAATTGGCATTAGACTCCTCCATGCTGGCAATGGGGTGTAAACCAAGTTTATGATGAATCAAGATGGCTGATACCTGTATTGAAAAATGCATATTAAATCTGGGTTTAGTTGTTAGTGCATTTGGAGTGTATGCCAGCAAGTCTGTGTTGCCAGGCCACCATAATCTCACTAAAGCTCCTGGAGCTACAGCCAGGTGTAATCCTGGCCAGCTGCAGACTCAGCCACACTCATGGTCAGCCATCCAGTGAGGACAGATCCCTGACCCAGTGACATTCTGCTCCAGTGGCTTCCCCAGGCTTCTGGAAAAGTCTTCTGGTCTGGTTTCTTCTTGGGTGGATATGCACTGCCTAGGAGAATTAAATCCTCCTCTTGGAAAGTTGCCATGAAGTATGGCTGCAGTGCAGCTAAGCATATTAACAATCATTAAAGCAAGAACTGGTGCCATTATTTGTAGTGGTGCTGTTACATAATGAGTAATAAGAAGAGCAATACTTTGTAAGGTCGGAGTGGGGCATGGGCAGAACTGCTCACTGCAACGACCTTCCCTGAAACAAATGCCCTTGAAGGTCTGAATGAATGAGCTCACTCTTAAGTTCATGGTGTTTAGTGTCCATTAGTAAACATGTCTTTCAGCAAACACTTGTGGAGGTAATTATGGAAAGGTAAATTCAAGACTAATGTATGCAGCTACTAAAAGTAGTATTACAATTGTATACTAGCAGTGTGTGTAAAAACTTTAAATACCACTGTGTGCATTACGAGGGGGAAACTTGAGCACTTTAGTGATTAATTATAGAACAAAAATGGAAACCTTGCCCCATGACACAAGTAAGGCATCCATGGAGCTCATGGTTTGCAAACCATGAATAACTCCCTGAAAAAACTCACTAAAAAATAAAAATCCTCAAAGAAACAAATTCATAAGAAAAAAAGCCAAAACAAAAGCAGAGTTCTCTGTGGTTGCCTGGCACTGTCATTCTGAACTGATGCACATCTCTTGGTTCCCATTAATTCTGCTGTGTCCCATAAGTGTTGTGTTTTGCAACTGTTGGAGTGGGTGGGTAGGTGTAAGAGCAGAGTAGTCAGAGATTTTGATCTTCATAAACCTGTTAGTTCAATGTAGTGGGATGACCCTTAGTACATGGAACTTGCTAGGCTGGATTCTTTGAAGTGTTTGAGTGGGCATATTGTTATTGTGGTGAAGTCCTGTTATTTTCAGTATTGTCCTGTAACTTTTACATCAGAATGATATATACAGATTGAGCAAAGCCTAGAGGTACCTTTTTTGTGTGCTGTCATTCTTCATTTTGTGTGTCTGTGGGAAATGCAACGTGTTTAATCTTACTTAACACATTGAATGGAGGGAACAAGAGCAGAAGGCTACTGCTCCTGCTGTCAGCTGTGTCACACTGCTGCTGGGACTCCAGAGTGACACATCTGTGCCTTTTGCTGAAGGTCACATTCATTTTTTTTCTCTCAGTTGTAAAGAGATCTGTGCAGGAAAATTTCCTCTAACTTGTGCTGGTGTGTTTGAAAAAGGGCCCACGAAAGCTTAGGGCTGTTGTGATATCCTTTATAGGCACTTGGCAGAGGGGTGTGGTTCTGCTTCAGAGATGTCTCCAGCCCCAAAGCCACCTCAGTTACCTTTTGGATTGTGATTTGATGGGACTGCCACTGTGCTGCAAAATACTTCTTGGCTGTGCAACCCAAAACATTTTCGTTTTTATTTGCTTCATATGTTAAAGGTTAATCCAAGCCCAGCAGGCCAAACATAAGTGTTTGGCCATGGTGAATGGCTTTGAAAAATATTTATGGTTTTCCCTCTAAAATATCAATCTGTCATTAAGAGTGGAGAAAAGTAGTGGGGATACAGTCGAATTGTTGCATCTGTGTCCACATGTGCACCTACATTTTGTTAGTGTTTGTGTTTGCATTTTCTGGAGCTCTCTTTATTACAAATTGCCCTTGTAATAACTCCGTTGTGACCTATAAAATTCCTTCCTGCATTGTCCAAATGGGCATGAGAAGTACCAAAAAAGCCTCTTCTATCTAGTATCAGTGAAGGAGTGCTGGAATTAGAAATAGTTTTATGCGATCTGTTGCAGTAAAATACTGTGGACAGACTAATTTCTGGAACAAATAAGCTTCTTTCTGTAACCAAATATGAATTTGTCCTGTGTGTATATATGTGCATAATCAAATATAATATAGAAATGAATATAAAACCATGGTGTCAGGAGGGGAAGGAAATAGTGTAGCTTCTTTCTCTCACCCAGAATTTCACTCAGTTTATAAAACCCCAGTGTTTGGGATGTTAGGGTGGGTTTTTTTTTAACTTTCTACGTCTGTCAGAGGGGAGATGATTGTTTCTATCTTGTCAGGCAGAAAGGTTATTTAGGTGTTCTGAAATATTGTTACTGGGCTAACATTGTTAAAATAATTTAAGAAATACTCTTACTGGGCCTAGTGTAGCAACTATGGAACTGACTGTTGACTTGAAAAATCTTAGACAAGGCTTGCAGTGAAGGATAATCCCAGATGTGAGCATCTCCTTTCCACATGTATTTCTGTTTGAATAGTTTACTAAATGTAATTAAATGTCCAAACTATTCATGTGCATTCTGTCAAAAATATGTTACCTCCTGTAATGAGCAGTTTTAAACTCAGAGGAGCAAAGAAAGCCAAGTCTCTGTGTAAAAAATAGAAAGAACTTTTTAGGTTCAAAATACTCCCAAAATCGAGATTAAAACCAAACAAGATTAAATGTTGATGCAAAAAAAAAAAAAAGATATATTTTTATTTAATAGTAAAAGATGCAAAGAGAAAGAAAGAGAAAAGTAGAGAGAAGTTAAAAAAAGCCAGTTACTTTAAAAAGCACTGGATAGGTCATCACCACACTGTGCTACCTTTGGTGCTGCTGACACGGGGTAGGGGAAGTGGGGCAGTTTTTACCATTTCTCTTTTCCCCTGCTGTCTGAAGTGTCTTCTCTGCCTTCCCTGATCTCTGGGGCAGTTTGGCTGGAAGGCAGCAGCCCATCCTCTGGGGTACAGGAGCAGCGGTGCCGGCTGGCTGCGGCCGAACCTCGGTCCAGTTGTGGGGTGCAGGGGCAGGGTTGGGGTTCCACAACTCACTTTGGTTCGGGGGTGCAGGATGGGGGGCTCTCCCCAAGAGGGCAGCATCCTGGAGGCCTTGGGGTGTCTTGTAGCAGGTAGTGGTGGTGGTGGGGTGGGAGAAGGCAAAGGTTAGGAATTCTTCCCCTCACTTTCCCCTCCATGCTTTGCACCAGTTCCGCCTTTGTTTTCATGGGCCTCAGTGGTCCAATACCACATGTAGTTTTCAGGGGTTAAAGAGTGATTATGCTAAGCAGATGTAATGAGGAAGCACTTTTTGAAGCCTTTCAGGTGTTAAGCAGTCATAATGACAAAGCACTTTTTGAAGCCTTTCTCTTATTATTAGGATTAATGTTGCTAATATGCTTTCTTGCAGCTTCGCTCCTTTCTACTTAAATCAAGAGAAAGAATTAGTTGTATAATAAACTATGTTGTGAGAAATTCATATGTTATGACAAGGCTTTTGAGGATTTACAGCCATGAGTGTTTGTGAGAACTGACCTTGTGTTCATTTCCCAGCAATCCTGTTTGCAGACATCATTGGGAGGCAGGTATCTACAAAGATGAAGTGGTGCAAGATGTCAGTGAAGTGGGAAGCAGGGACCCTCAGCTCCTGCAGGAAGCCACAGCTGCTGACCATGCTGAAATGCTGACTGGTAGGGCTGTGGCTGATGGGCTGCCTGGCAGCACAAAGGCAGTGGCACTGTCTCTGCAGGTTTGCTGTAGGAAGGTTAAGCCTATGGATTAAAGTAATCCTTAAAATATTAAAAGCCCCAGTCTTGCACTGTGTCTGTAGGGGAAGGGCCTGTCAGACATCACAGAAACTTCCTGAGATGTCTCTGAGTGTCTCTCAATAGCCCCTCCAATGTGTCCCCTGTAATTTTTTAGTTGTCTCTGGCTGTTGGTTTGTCAGGCTCATCAGCAGCTTTTTATTTCCTTAAAATGCTCCCCCACAGCAGAAATTTGCCTTGGATCTGAGCCCCTTGGCTGCTTAGCAGAATTAAATCTTTTACCAATCCATGTCATTCAATATTTACTGCAGCCCACTGGCTCTGGCTGCCCCAGCTGATGCTGGTTTTCTGGTCCTCTTGCCCTGTATCTGTCACTGATTCTGTCTGTGCAAAAAGTTTGTATGTCTGAAGTGAAATCAGCATTTTTTTTTTATTTTTTGTCCCCCTACTGTCCATGGAAGCTTGTCTCAGAACCCCAGTGAAATACTGGGCTTGCCAGACCATTTCCAACACAGTGTGGCCCTGCCTTTCCCAGAGCTGTGCTGTTTTGTCCCTGGGTCTGAAGCATGTGTTTGCAAGGCACAGTGGCGAAGCTTATCACTGCTGGGCAGGAGCATCTGTCCCAGGCTCTGCTTATGTTGTGCTTGATGGACAGAATGGGTGAACTGCTAAATGAAAGCATGGAAGGAACCCCCATGACCTCTGCACCTGTTTTAGGTTAGAGGGCTCCATGGGACAAGAGCCAGCCTTTGAATCAGCACGTCTAGAGCTGGGCTGGGCGTAGGAAAACTACTTATCTGTTTAAATAGACTTGATGGCTATTGTGTGGCTGCCATCTGTCCTATTTCACACATGGTGACTTTGTTTTATTATCATCTTTAACCATATCTTACTAGGTCTCTAAACTGCTGGTCAGTCTGCATTCATTATTGAATAAAGAGGCTGCCACTTTTTTAGCAGAAAGTAATCTTACTACAATAGTGGTAAATGAGCCCTGTTTGAGCCCTGTTTTGGCGCGAGTGCCTTTCTGCACAAGAAATGTGATTGATAGCAGGGACCTCACTGCAGCATTTATAATCCTGATTAATCACAGCACTTTAATAAGGCACTTTGCTTTAAACAGAAGGCAGTGGCCATCTAAACAATAGCTGTAGCTTTAAGCATTGAAAACAAAAATGCATGTTATGTTGGCTTTTTGTTTTTTTAATATTAGGAGGGAAAAAAACCCCCCAGGGTTTCAAGGAGAACAACTGTTGGGTATGGAGGATGCTTTGGGGAACTCTGTAAAAAGTTTGTTAGCAAGAGTTAAGAGGTTTGAAGGAGTTTTCAAGTAGGCTAACAGTAATAAAAACGTAATGGCAAATGTGTAATGCACTGTAAACGTTGTTTGTTGTGCCAGTTCATATCCCAATCAGTCTGCTTGCCTGCTGTCAGGAGATGGTGGTGATTCATGGGCTGATGGTTGGTTCCAGTTGGCATGGCAGTAGGAAGCAGACTGAAGGTCTAGGTACCTCCAGACCCGGTTCTGTGCAGCAGCTGCAGATCTGTAGCACTGCATGTGTGTGGTAACAGGAGTCACTCTGCAGTTCATGTTTTATCCATCATGTTTTTATTCTGTTCTTTCCAAATGTTCTCAGCATCAACAACGAAGACTTCTTAACAGGTTGCAAGCACTGAAGTGCCCAAGTGACACTTTGGCAAGCTGTCGTTAGAGTTTTAGTACTTGCAAGAAAGCAGGAATTTTCTGGAAGATTTCTGAAGGTGTTTGTTGTCCTCAGACAGAGGTTAAGCCCAGGCAAGTCAGCCCTGTTGCTGTTGGAAGTGTTCTCCTGTCGTTGCGTTCCTGAGGGCTGCAGGGAGCCCTGTGGTTGTGCAGAGATGATTGAATTGTCTTTGGGTACTTAACACTGTCACTCTCCTGTGCACATCTGTGAGCTAAGAATGGAATGGAGTCTCAGCTCTTTCTGTAGCAAAATCCTGCACAGGTTTCTGTGCTGACAGGGTGAAAAGGAGGGGCGAGTCCTCCAGGATGTGAAATACAATGACACTCTCAGGACCTGACTTCTGAAAGATGGGAGGTGGTTGGTACATGAGGGAGTTAATAGATTATTGAATTTTAAGGTCTTTGCAGAAATGTGTTGGCCTCTTTTTGCCCATTTCTAGTCTTTGTCCCATTGACATCTGTTGAGCTTCTACAAAAAGTTTGAAGTGCCTCAGTAAGCACTGCATGAATCCATTCAAACATATTCTAACGGGATTATTGTTATGGAATGCTGTGCCTGGACTGGTGAGTCCCTGGTGGTGGTAGTTGACAATATTAGCAAGGGAATGTCCAAGAGAATATTTCCTTTTGGGTGCTTGTGGTCACAGCTACTCTGTGTCAGGGTCCCTTGCTGCTTGGAGGGGAAGCATCTATCTACAAAACTTAAGCCAAAACTTGGAGGAAAAAACCAAACCTAGTAAAACGGAAAGTGGCAGAGGAGGAAGGGGAATAGAAAGATCCTGTTCTGTTTTGAATTCCTGTTGAGACTGGCCACCTATGTGGCTTTGGTATTGATCTGTTGCAGTGAATAACAATTTGTAGAAAATGAACCTTCATTCCTCCTGCCTTAACTATACTGAGCGCTGTTTGCATTTAGGATGTGGGGTTGCTACATTGTCACTTAAGCAAAACTAAGGAGCAACTACAAGGAGTTTGGGCCATTGTAAAAGAAAATGTAAGTAACTGTAAATGGTGAGACACACTGAATGAAATAATTTGAGAGTTGGGAAGCTGATGTGGGGACATTGACACAACACAATTGCACTTATGAAAATATATTACTTCACTCACTGTGATTTTAAAGTTCAAAGCAACAATTGCTACCCTTAAAGGGTGAAAAAGTAGATTGGAGCAAATAAGCACTCTCAGGTTAAAGCCTTGACCCTCCAGCACGTTGTAGTGTGTATGTAAAATGTACAGGTTGGGAAGACAGCTGTTCCCAGAGCCTGCAGCATGTTTGTGTCAGTACTGCTGTGGGATCCTGCTGCCACATCTCCTTGGTGGCTGAAGAAATAGGCACAATTGCATGTTAGCTGACTACTCCCTGGGTTGTCTTGCCTATAGGGTTTTCCCCACTCTAGTGTTTCAGTTTTGGTTTTCGTTAATTTAGGCTCCAGTCATGCAACTGGTAATCCTCACTTACCTGGTATCAGTTGCAGTTTCTGGCAAGGGAGAGAGGAGAAGGTTGAAGATGATGAAAAATCCATAAACTTTAAGTAGCTTATGTGATGTGGCAGCTCTACAGTGCTTGAATTCTCTAGATGCTGGTAGACAAAATTGCTTATGTGAAGATAGTTTTCTCCTAGATCTTCCACTGATTTCTCTGTACTTTGGGATGAGTAATTTAATTCCTGCTCTCAGAGCAGACTCCATTACTTTTTCTTACCTAGATAACACACGGAAAACATGTTTCTGGAAGCTATGAGGTAGATACCTAAACTGTATGAATTTGTGGTGTTATCTAAAGCCTGTACATATCTTATATTCACTAGGAATTGGGGTAACTGGGACAGTCACTTGTCAGGAATGGATCTAGATCATGCAAAAGGATTCACAAGTTGAAGGCATTGCTGTTAGAATGTGCTGTGGATGGGGTAAGTGTAGAGATCTAAATGACAGTGCTTTGGATTTTGCAGCAAACGAAATCCTGTGGTCTATAGCATGCCAGGGCACTAGCCTAGCATTTGCTTGTATAATCAGAAATGGCAAAAGCTTTTACTTTGGTTTTTAAAACATCAGAAATTAACATTTTAACTGCTTAAAAGTCATCATATGTGAAACTTGTTGTTAGGGCCTAAGGTTCACTGTACAGCATATGTAATATGAAACTCCTGTGAGTTCCTGAATCCTGTTTGATTATGCCAAGACAGAGCTATCAGAAGACCTGGGTTTAGTTGTTTCCTGGCCTAATAAAGACCCACACTGAAGGCCACAAAAAGATGCCCCTGGACTCAGGGCAATGAATTTCCTATTACTTTTCTCTAGACTTTGTCAGAAAGCTGAGATCTAACAACTGATTTTAATATATTAATTCATCTTTCCCTTTCTCAAATCATCTAATCTTGCCATAAACTTGTGTGTATGTTTGTGTGCAGCTAGCTCTTAAAGGTTTAAAGGTGCATGCAAAACCTGCACCATTGGACCCGTAGGTGTATTAAGGGGCTGTGGATAATTAAACAAGTGTGCACTTCCTTTGCCAAGAAAGACTGAAGTTTTCTTCACTCTGGCACCAAATCTCTTCTCAGTTAATCTGGCTCTTAGGTCTGTAGAGATTTTGATGTTATGTGACACCTACCTATCATACCACTTGGATATGATGGTTTATGTGGTTTCAGGTTTGCCTTATGAATTCCCTTTTGGGAGAGAGCTCACTCCCTGGCAAAGGGGTAGGGACTGGAGGTGGTGTTCACCATGGCAAATACTCACCTACAGCTGCCTCTGCATGCCAGCACCCAGGATGGAAGCAGATGCTTTCTGTGAGGACATAGCCCATGGTGCCACTGTGTCTCTTCAGCTGGTAGCTGTCATTGCACTGTGCACCACAGCTGTAAACCAGCTTGGGATGGACTTCTGAAACCACCTCTTGGGTCCTAAACACTCCTGATGTAACAGAGTGATCCTTCTGACCACCCTTTTCTTAAGGGGAGGGGAACATAGGATTGCATGAAACAGGTTCTCCCCCTTTTCTCTCTGTGTTACTTGTGAGAAGTGTGTGGTACTGTCAAGAGAACGTGGTTCAAAGCCTGCTGAAACTCAGATGAAAACTTTCATCAGCTTCGGTGGGTTTTGGATTGGTCCCCTAAGGACCTGCTTTGATCAGTGAAGAGAGTGCACTGGGCAAATGTTGGTACTGACATGGGAAGGGCTGCTCTTGCTAGTGGGGGTCTTTTCTGCTGGAGTTTGCAGGTGAAGACAGTGGCTCTTAGGGCTCCCTCCCCCTGCTAAGGGAAGGAGAGGCAGGCTGTCAGCAGGGCACAAGACAGCTGGGGAGGAAGGCAGGTCAGATGCCAGCTCAGACAGTGTGCACAGTGACTTGTACAAAGTGGAGCTTGATGGCGTGACCTACTTGACTTAGAACACCACTTCACTTCAGCTGCAGTCAGTCTTGTTCAGGGAGAAGATGGACTAAACATGCTTTTTTTAACAGGTGGCAGGTGAGATAAAGATGAGGAAAGTTAATTGGAATTGTCACTGCAGAGTCTTTTGCCAGAGGTTGGCATTATGCTGAAAAGTGACATTAATAATGTTGGCAGGATGGCACAATCTATTGTTTAATATTAACGACTAAAATTCACCTTCTAATTATTCACTTAAATTGAGGTGGGAGAGCTTTGGCTTGCTTTAGTTTCCAAATTGCCATTTCCTCTAAAGTGCTCATGACTGCCACAGATAGTACTGGAATACAATCCTTATATCTGAAAATGAAAAATGAACCTTGGTTGATCATCTTCAGTGGAGTAAATTACTATAATGATCCATACATTATTAATCAGCCAAGGTATAGCTAAGGTGCAGTTGGGTGTGAATGTAGAGTTGTTTGAATATGTGCTCTATGTATACAAAATAAGATGCTTTAATTCACATATTTACATCATTATAACAAATGCTTACACAGTAATTATGATGGACCTAGCTGAATGTTAAAGATAAGAATGGTGGGGGGGAAATACCAAAAAGGCCCTTTAAAAGAAATTGTTACTTACAAGTGGTTTAATAGCAACACATGGCTGTGTGGGCTCAACCTTAAATTTACACTGAAATGCTTTCACTTTTCCATTCAAACAAATTTGTATGGTTTTATTGACTGGTTGCAAATAGTACATTAAAGCATATGCAGTCAAAATGGTGTAGATTTTGGGGATGGCTTTTAGCTTCCTTGTGTGTGTTTCAGTATTTTGTAACATATTAAAAATGATTATTTGCCATTGGTGCACCTTTTCAGCTGTTGGGGGAAGGCTGGAAATTGGGGGCAAGTTTTGAGCTCACAGCATTTGTAGATTTTGCCTCTTGTGTAGTGTAGTTCAGTTTTTAGTTCCAGTAATAAAATATATTTTGCAAGTTTTTTTTGATTTTTTTTTTCTGTAACTGGCAAGATTAGGGTGGATTGTTTATTTTAACTAGCTACCTTTTTTTTTCTGAGGAATAACAAGGTTGGAACACGTAATTCACAACATGCAGTTTATCCAAAGAATAGGTCCCTTCTTTCAACCCCTCAAGGCATCTAAGCACCCATTAGTCTCAGCATTAAATAGCATTGTGGTGTAGTGTTGGTGAGACTGCTTCTTCATAGGCTGCTAACAACTGAAAAGAGCTGAAGCAAATTTATTACAAGTGCACATATAAATACAGTAAGTTGTTTTGTAGCATTAAGCAATTGCCTTCATACCAAGAATGTGCCCAGTCTTTATTTTGGCATTTCTTCATTTCATTTTTTGGGATTTGGGCTAATTAGTTAAATCCTCTTGGTCTTTTCAAGCTGTTAGTGGTGAAGTGATGAATAAAGTACACCATCTCATATATCCACCTGAATTGAAAATACCCTGGCTAACTTTACAGAGTGAGCCATTGAGATACTAGAATATGGTAAAATTTTATGCACTAGTTACTGATGCATAAGGGATTGTTTTCACCCAACTGCACAGTTGCCAGGAGGAGGTTGTGTGACAGCAGGAGGATATATTCTAATTGAGGCAAATCGATTATTTATTTTGTGACACTGAGCACATATACTGGGTTACAGGAGATTAGTTCTGTCTTCAGTTTCACAGACTTTATGGCCCCACTGTCACACGTGTTCAGGATGAGTTGTGTCCATATTTACTCCTGGTGGAGCCTGTTGCTGGGACACCATATGTCTCTACAGAATTCAGACACACGTTTTAGGCAATGTTATGTTGGTGGCATCTTCTCCTGTCAAATGCCTTTTTTTTTTTCCCCTGAGTGGAGAGCACCATAGTGTAGTTATGCCTTTGTAAGTCAGACTGCACTTAATCATTTGTAGGAGGCCTTCGAACTTCTCTGTCTCAGCCTTGATTCTTGTCTCCCAATATCCCCATCATTAAGTTGGGATGTGGCACAGTTTAGCCTGTGTGCTCTTTGGCCAAAAGAAGGAAGACTGTAGATTCCCTCAAGCAATTCTGGGTTAATGCCACCATGACTGGGTCTTGCATTTAAGACCATGACAGTCAACAAGGAGAGCAAAATACAGCTTCAAAAAAATGTGCTCAACCAAGAGGCAGTTAATCTCAAAACCTGTTTTAGTTAGTTTGTAGGGGTGAGCTACTTCACATGACATATGTTTTCTGGGAAATGGTCCAGCTCAGTATTAAAAGGCTACAAGAAAATTGGCACTAAACATGTGGATGCAAGGATCTTGGAGGAATGAAACCTTAAGAACGGCCAATACTGTCTGATTTACCTCAGGGAGTCTGAGTTCAGGTGCCTTTTAGTTTCCAGGAGTACTGACAGTTCTGTTGCCTTAAACAAATATTGTATTGGTGATCAAATTTTTAGTTCTGCCTAAGCTAGCTTATGCTTTAAGGCCACACTTTCATCTGATAGAGTGTAGAGTTGTGCCATTTAGGTCACTGTGCTTGTCTTGAGCCAGGCCAGGTCTGGTAACAATTATATCTCTTTAGGAAGAGATAGAGCACTGGCCAGGTGAGCATGGAGAAGTGCAAGTGATAGGTGTAGTTGAATTAATAAGATAAAGTTGTATTTTTCTATATCCAGTGATGTCATCACTGGATAGGGAATCGCCCTTTCTTTGGAAGATCAAAACCTGTCCTGTCCCCATAGGAACAAGAGCATCTTCCCCAAAACACACTTAGAACTGAGGAGACTATCTCCCAAAGGAGGGAGTACAGGATGTATGTCACCTAACATTCTCCCTCCTTACCCAGCTGGGTCCTCATCCAGCAGGAAAGAGAAAACATACCATGCCATGGCCAGTGTGATGAGGCAGCAGGTATGCTTTGTTTTTGGTGGAGAAGGTGCTGTTCAGAGAAATGCTCTAGTGTGTGCCCAGGAGGAAAGGTGGAATAAGGAGTGGCTGTGCATTTGTAATAGATAATTGAGCAAGGTTTTCATTCCTTCCACACCTCTAGTTTGGCTGTTTCCTCCTTTAATCCAGTCAATGTTTTCTGATCAATATGGAGCTGAAGAGTGTCCTTCAGCATCTGAAAAGAGAAGTGGAAGGAGGAACCAGACAAAGCTCCATTGCTCATTGCTCATTTCCTGTTTTCGTGTATTTCCCTAATTCCTACAAAACCCAGAGAAATCTGTTTCTTAATGCCTTAGAATAAGAAGCAGCAAAAGCACTGGGATTTCTTAGTTTGCATCCAAAATACTATGTCTTCTAATCATCTCAGAGCAGCAGACACGAAAGCTCCTTCCAGAGAGATGTCACAGAGGTCACACGTTCTCCTTTGAATAGTGAGCAGTGCTTTTAAAAGAGCTTAAGATAAACTTCAAGCCTGCCTATGGCCCATATGATCTGTTTACTGCATATGAAGACTGCAGCCCCTAGCTAAGCAGGAACAATGATTCTGTCACTAGACCTTGGATTGAAACTCCAAAAATCTTTTATGTGCTTTCCTGATGTACCACAGAGCCTGTGCATGTTTTCAGGCAAGGCATTTTATCTTACTTAGCCTCAATTCATTATCTTTTTTTAAAAAATGGGCACAATAGCACAATACAACACAGTTCTGAACTATTTTTGAAAATGATTCCACATAAAAAACTCAAAAATCAGAGGCAGGGAGCAGGCAATAGTAGAATAGCTGGGGAATGGGAATTGAGTTATGGAAGAACAACGATAACTTTCCTGTTGTATAACTTGCATCTGAACATATTCTGCACTGGTGCTGAAGGACAAGATGTTTAATTATTACAGAGAGACTCTGCATCATAAACACGGGTACATGGGAACAACTGGGGTTTCCTTTTCTGCCTTCTGTTTGTCTCTGTTGGGATATAAACTGTTCAAGGATTGATGCCTTTTTTCAGTATGGGCACTGCCTACTTTTAAGGGGTCCCACTGCTGGCCACAGCCTACATGTGTTAAGGATGTACTTGGCATTTGGGTATAAACTAGAAATGAGAAGAATCAGATCCTGATCAGGTATAAAGTTGTTGGTGCTTGCTCTGCTGATTAGAACCACAGAATCACAGAACTATTTGAGTTGGAAGGGACCTTAAAGACTATGAAGTTCCAACTCCCTCTGCCCTGGGCAGGGACACCTTCTGCTAGACCAGATTGTTCCAAGTCCTGTCCAGCCTGGCCTTGAACTCTTCCAGGGATGGGGCATTAACAACTTCTCTGGACAATTTGTTCCAGTGCCTCACCACACTCTCAGTAAAGAATTCTTTCCTAATATCCTATCTAAACCTCTTCTCTGTCAGTTTGAAGCCATTCCCCCTTGATGCCCTTGTAGTTAGTCTTTCTTGTTGGCTCCCTTCAGGTACTGCATCCCAAAGCCTTCTCTTTTTGAGGCTCAACAATCCCAATTCTTCCAGCCTTTCCTCACAGGAGAGGTGCTCCAGCCCTCTAGTCAACTTGGTGTTCTTCCTCTGGACTTGCTCCAACATTTTAGAGCTGATAGAGCTGTGGGATACAGAACTCGAAGGCAGTCTGCTGAAAAAATGAAGTTTTTCAGGCTCTGTGATTGAAAGGAAAACCTTTTTCTCAGAGTTTGGGTGCCTGGTCCTGAGGTACCAAAAGCCAGCCAGAAACAGGTGAGTTGGTTTGGCTCCCTAAGGTGCAAGACAGGGCAGATCCCCTAAGTGAGGTGGGGCTCAGGCTGCATGAGCTGTCTCCAGCAGTGGTTCTCCAGCACTGTATCTCTCTGAGGGATATCCATGGCTGTGGTATCTGGCAGCCTCTGTCTGGCTGATTTGTTGCTGGAATCTGGTGGTGCCTTTCATGTTACAGGAAAAGCTGCCTCCTTCCGCTCTGGGAGTTTATGGAGCTTTCTGCCTTTGCACAGCAGCCATGGAAGTTTGCTGTTCCTCTTGGCTGAGAAGATTTTGATGCATCACAAACCTTGCTTATGTTTCTCTAGCACAGAAGTTTGCCCTCAGCAGAGCTCATTGCCTGCCACGTGCTCACCCAGGATCAATCCCTGAACTTTGGCCCGAGAACTGCCAAGTGTTGTCACATCCTCCTGCATGTGATGTAAAGGGCACAACAGTTCTGGAGTTGAAAGTAAAACCTTTACTTCTGGCATCATGTTAAGCAGTGTGATCATCCTCCTCTTTTAAGGAGATCTATTATATCTTTACATTTATGGAAATAATTTTTGAGCTATAGGGTGAGATTATAAATCGCAATAGCCTCAAAATAGAAAGCGTTAATTTTGTTAGCAAATGCATCAGTGCAGAAATTGAGGTTCTCCTTACTGTGTTTTTTCTTGCTGTCCACAAATGTTTTTAAACAGCTTTTTATTTTAAACAGCTCTGTAATGTTGTCTCCAGATCTTGGAAACCATTTTCAAATGTGTGAAATTGAAAGTGTGGATTTGGAATGTGAAAAAAAAGAAGTATCTTCTAGGAGGGCAGGAATGCTGGTCTCTATATAACTGAGTTTTCTTTAAGTCTTCCCACTATGTATGACTCATCATTGTGCTACAGTATCCCAAATCCTTTGTTACTGAAGGCTGCAGCTCTTGTGTTCTAGTGAGTCAGTAATCTTTGATTTCAGATGCTTCCCTAATATTTATTCAGGTATTTCTGTAACAAAGCATAGGGTTTTGAGGAAGCTCTTATGTGCTTCTGAGTAATGGCCTTCTGCTTTGAAAGACTCACAAGTTTTACATACTAGCTCTAAAAAAGAGACAAGTTTGCTATGTGAATTAGGGAATAGAATACTCACTTTAAAATTGTTCCAACTGGTGTTAGGTGTTAATGGCTTTGCTGTGATGCATAACGTCCATAATCTTAAGCTCAAAATACTATTTTTGACTCATTTTATCTTCATAAAAGTGTTGCAATCAGTGTTAGCTTTTGTTGGAGAAAGCATGGCACTGCGAGTAGCTGATGCAGCCTGGTACTTACATAGTCTCCAGTAAGTGAAGTGCAGCTTTTCACCATGTAAATCATTTCCCAAGATTGGTCCACTTAGGGTACAACGTTGTTATTTTAATGCATTTTGATACAATCAGAAGCATGTGGTGCTGAGAGAGAATAGTAATTTTCTTTACGGGGATTTAATTTCAAGTTAGGAATCTGTAATTGTCCAGCTTTTCTTGTTGGCTTCCACTTGCTAAGTGTTTTCAGTTGCACCATACAGTTCTTTTGGGGGAGCAAATAAGGCAGCTTAATGCTTTTTGTTGTATTACCCCATGTTTTCTCATCTCCTTAGCATTGCCTGCTTGCTTAGTCGAAAGCAAATTAAAGTGTAGTAGTGGAACACATTTTAGAACTGCTAATACATGAAGGGAATTATCAAAGAAAGGGTGAAAATTAGGAGGAGGAGCATTTTGGCTGGCAATATAATCTGTGCCTCCTGCAGTGCTGGCTATTAGTGTTCCTGGTGAATTTGTCTGATTTTGTCCAGTCCCTGACACCAGGATTTTCATAGGAAAGGGGATATTACAATGGGGATTTAAGTGTGCACCAGCACCCTTTCAACTTCCCCTGGTATTTATTTCACTGCTCCATCTCACCCTAGTCCTATGTCACAATGTTATCAGCTGTTAATTAGTTCTGTGTTGGGAATTGTCAGGATCAGACAGGATCTGAATTGCTGATTGCTGAATCCCCATGGCACAGATACCCACCTGCCCTGGGATGGCAAAGCCTGTGAGGAGGTGAACCCTCAACAGATCAGTGTTCACCTGCCCGTGCCACCTGATGCTCAAAGCCTTTGTAATTTGCAAAAAGCTGCCTTCAGACTTGCAGATCTAAGAGCTGAACACCCTGCAGCTCCAGGCTCAGCTCAACTGAGCACTTCACTGTAAAAGAGGAGGTGGGACAGATTTCTATAAGGATGTTTGAGCCCTCAAGCTGCTGCAGGAACCTCCACACAGCTTCTGGCTTATAACAAAGTAGTTAAGAGTTTGTGTTATTTTTTAAGTATGTGGAGGGAAAAAAGCACAACAGTTCCTCCTGAACTCACAACATAGTGCTTTTCCACCTCTGGCAGCTTCTAGTTATTTTAAACTTTGTGAAAAATGTGAGTACTTTATTAAAGTAAACAAAGCTATCTGAAATGAGTGTTCTAAAAGAAAAACACGCTTATTTTTCTAAAACCCTAAACTTTAGTAAGGACACTGAAGTGTGTATTCTTTATGGGCACTCTGGCCTCAGCTTGACCTCAACTTGCCCTGTTTCTTGAGTAACATACATTCTGCTGAATTGGGCTTTTATGAGTTATAGCTTAAGATATTAAATATAGAACATTTGGTTTCCCATGAACTGCATAATTTTCAAATAAGCAAGTATTTTGAGTATATAAATTACTGGGGAGAGTCCTTACAGCAAACTCATCTCCCAGATGAAAGCTGGTCAGTTTATTCTATCTTGTCTCTGGAGAAAGTAAGAAAGGCCTTGTTTCCCAGAGTTAGGTTTGGAGTTGATGCTGAAATAGGAAATTGAGCTTAATGGAATATATCTACTCAAACAGTTTTATAACAGAAAAAAAAAAATCAATGTGTAAAATGCTAACTTTTTTTTGGGGGAAAGAATTAGCTTCAAAAGCTTCCTATTCCTGAAAATTCCTTCCCCTTTTTCTGATTTTAAAACGCATTTTTTAGACATTTTGAAAACAGAAGGAAAAATTTACTCAGTTTGGAATAGCTCAATATTTTTTGGAAGTAAAAGAACAATGTAATAAATAAAAATGTGATAGGAGAAAAAAAAAAGTTAAAAGTCCAGTGGTTACAGGATGACGTGTGTCTTTAGCTGTATTGATGGGCACATTGTTTTATTCCACCTCTGCTGTCTGCATTATATATGGAAAGAGCCCTGAAAATAAAGTAGGATTTCTTGTAAGAGCAGACAGGCAGAGTGGATTAATGAAAGGATGCACTTGGAAGTGCCCACAAGCCCTAAACCCAGTTGAGGAGTGTGGTGGGATCCTGCAGAGCCTGTGCAGGGTGAGCTGGGCCATGTATGTTTGTGGGGCCCCAGGAGAATAGAAATTGAAGATTTCTGCTGTGAGCTGGGCTCCAGACTCCTTATGAGTTACAGAAATGGAGGGTGTCATACTTGCTGAATATAATGGTGTAAACTTTGTGACTAGCAATTGTTTACAGATCTGTTTTGGAGAGAAGATTTGAGCCTGGGCTTTACAGCCTCTCAGGGAGCACCCACAGTCTGTTTTGGACCCTCTACCTCAGCTTGAAATTCTCTTTTATGGCATCCGTCTGCCCAATCCAAACATTCTATTCACAAATTTATTACCTGCATATAGTAAGATGTCTGTGCCTGAATACTTATCAGCAGAACCCATCGTTACTCTACTGCAAATAGACAAGGGTTTTCATTAAACCCTTTCTCACTATTTTCCTCATTTCCTCATTAGATGTAAGAGCCACAGCTTGGGGATTTTTTTAGGGGGTCCAGGCTTGGGGAATGAAGCTCTTAAGGACTGGAGAGCTGTCATACTGTAGTCTATTTGGACAATTTTCCTACTGTCACACCTCTGTGACTGACATGACTGTAGTACTTGTGGGACCCATGTCCTGGAAGCATCAATCACCTTTAAATGAAATTGGTGTTTCTTACCAAATGCCTGATGACAGGCAAATGTCACTTGAGTTTGCTGCTCTTAAGAGTTGGGCAAGGATGAGAGAGAAGACATGTGGAATGAAGGGAAGATACTGAAGGGGGCAATGCTGGATGTGGATGTGCTGGTGCCAGCCATCCTGTGTTCTGGGGGTGATAAGGTGGCTGCTGGTGAGTCCTGTTTCACAGTGGAAACATCTCTTCCTGGCTGATTCTGGTGTCATACTGTCTCTGGCATAGAGCATTGCTTATTTGCATAAGTCATCAGCGGGTTACTGGTTTTTCCACAAAGCAGGATGCATGCTGAGAGGAATTTTGTGGCAGGTGTAGTTGTTTCAGCAGTCCCCGACCTGGGAGAGACACTCTGCTTTTGTGAGCATTGACTTTGGTCAAGCAGAAAATCAGGTGATGCTGTGTTTCAGATTTAGCTTGGATGTGCTCTGAGTGGTGGTGGGCATTTCTAGGGACTTTCAAGGTGCAGACCTCCAGGCAGGCTTGGAGGAAATGATGGGAGGGGATGTCTGGAAAATCCCCCACAAAGTAAGCAAAAAGCTTTGTTTTTCAGTATTTTCAACTACTGAAAGACTCTGCTTTACTTAATTCCCCATCACCCTGTGACAGGTAACTTGTGCATTCCAGATTGCTAATGGAGATCAGTGGTTTAGAGGTGACTTAAGAAATAGTAAGTTTAAAGCCTCTGGGAGATTTTTCTCAGTGGTTGTATTGTGTATAAGAAGTGCATGTATTACAGGAATATGTGTTAAATGGGCTTCTCAGTATGATCCCGAGCAAAGCTCGTATGATTCTGTGGTTCTTTCAAAAACAGTGCCAGTAAAACTTCCAAAATGTGCCATGGGATGGGGTCAGTACTGCAACAGTACTGCTTGGCTGTGCTGCTCTGAACTGGGGAGAAGGAGAAAGCAGAAATCCAAAGTATAGTACAAAAATTTCTTTAAAAACGTGGGGAACACTGGCTAACCTGTACTGCATCCCTGCCATGTTTGCTCCCAGGTGGAGGTCTTCAGGCAATGTTTTTATACCATTTGTGTTTGTCTTGGATGTCTTGGTGGTACATAAGCCTTGACACTGGAGCTGTGCCTTTGAGGATGTCTTCTGTGTGCCTTCCTCACTTAATGTGGTTCTTTGGGCCTTTTAATCTCAAGGATATCTGTATCAGTGCAAAAATCCACACATTAAGCTCAGTTTCCAGGGTACTGCACAGCTTGCACTTGACTCCTCAAAGTTAACTTCAGTGCACTTGAAATTAGAGATAACCTGGAGCCAGCTGGTGACAGAAACCCATGCACTAGCCTTAGGCTAACATGCCTCCTCCTTGCAGTCCCAGAGCAGCTGTGCATCCTGAACCATTGCTGTTCTCTTGCCATCATTCTGACTGGCACACTGGGAAAAGGCTGCACTTGGTTACTGCAGGATTATAGAGCTACACACCGTTGTTACATCATGGTTATGCTGGGAGTGTGTGTTCAACCTTATCATTTGATGCAGGAGCTGAGAGACCTTGGTTTTGGTCCTGTCTCAGACAGTAACCTGCTTTGTTACCAACAGAAGTCTCTCAGTCTACAATCCTGTCAAAGGGGATTTTTACTTTTTTGAGAGAATCATCTAAAGTTTTATTGACACCCTTAAATTGTATAATATCACATGGATGATATGAAAGATAAAGTCATCCCAAGCCAAAAAAAGTGATATATTTTATTGTGTCTTATTTTGTATTTCCATCGCATCTCTGGTATACCAAGTTAACTGTTGGGTTATAGGATGTACTGAGGACATTTTCTACTTGCCTAGTATATCACAGGAAAATCTTCAGGATAAACAGAACTGGTGTGTCAGAAAAGAATACTCAAGCAAGAGTATGGACCCAAACCAGTGCAGCTGTTCTTGCCTTCCAACCATGTCTCACATGCCCTTAATTTTTTACTGGCATAACACTTACCCCAGCCCTGTCAGTGACATGAAAGGCTCCTGTGCTGTGCATTGGAAGGTGGTTGTTCCATCTGCCTTGTCTGTTCACCTCCATCCATCCATAGCTGTGTCACAGTCCTGGATGCTGTAGGGAAAGGAAACACACCTTTAATTTTGGACAAGAGAGCCAAAGCAGCCATGAGGTTAGCACAGAGCAGCATGTGCTGCTTTCCTTCTGCCATGAGTGTCCTGGAGCTCCAGGAGGATGAGTCTCAACAGCAGCAGCTGAGAAAATGCCCTTACTGCTGCTGGGTTGAAGTGTGTCCCTGGAGTGGGGCAGCACAGACCTGAGGCCAGTCTGTAGTGTGAACTCATTCCAGATGTGCAGCATCCTTAAATCCAGGCTTAGCAAAGCTGAAGTGGCTCTGGCCAGCTGTCAGTCTCATTGTAGTGCTTTGTCCTGACACTTCATCCCAGCTCCTCAGGTCGTCTTCTTCCATCCTCTCCTCCCTGCCTTTTTCCTCCCTCTGAGTTACTGTGATGAGTGAGGGGGAAGACTCTTGTTGGTTTGCAACTCCTTGGCTGTCAAGGTGTTTGTAAGGAGATGAAAGGCAATGGCTGATTCTCTCTGTTGATTTTGTCTGTTGCTCTTGAGTGAAAATCCTTTGCAATCTTGGCACATCCTGGCTTTATTTGTTGCAAGAGCTCTGCCTGGGAACAGCCTGATTTCAACACACACTCTTGGATTTGCATCCATTTACATCAGGGCTAGGGGTTGTTTTGGAAAGTGCTGTTAGTCCAAAGACAGGTTAAAAACAGAATTTAATAAAATGTATATAGTGAAATACCTGTATTCTGAAGTAGGTTATTCTTTTTTTTTTTTTTTTTTGGTGTTCACTGAAAAAAAAATAATTAAAAAATTGTAGTACTTTCTTAGAACTTCTTAGTAGTATTTTTCATTGTCTTGGCTCTGAGAGGTAGGGGGAATGTAAAGTCCCAAATTTAAAACTCTCCAGCTTCCAATGGGAGGTCTTGTTTGTGGTGCTGGACCGAAGTATGGAAAATATCAAACATACCTTCTGTGTGTGTGATATTGAGGTGAGGAAGGTGTGTCCCTAACAGGTGGAAGATTTCTCAGTCCCAGATCTTAAATAAATATTTTCTTGTGGATACCAGCTTGTAGGGTTGGAGGTTTCTGTTTCACTAAATGACTATTAGACAGTCCCTGTCCAGAATCTCTAGTGAGCTTTTCCTCTCCAGCATGTGAAGATATAACTTGTGCCCATACAACCATTTCATGGGTGTCTGAAACAGCTGGGGTCTCCTAAAGTAAATGGGAAGACTGTAGGACATTGCTATGCAGCATGTTCATTAGCAGGGAGAGCCTTATGACAGCCTTCCTTCTGGAGGTGAGATCCTTCAGGGGAGGGAGATGGCCTGAGCTGTGGCCAGAGTGGGTGATGAGCAACTCAGGGACTCTGCTTTGCTGACAAACTGAGAAAAAAACCAGGCCAGCAATCCATCTTGCAAGTCTCTTAAGATATCATTAAAATTTATAAGAACTCAGTATACAATAAATTACAGAAATAAAATAGCAGGTGGTACATCTTTCAAGCAGTATGTATTAAAATTCAATTTCACAAGACCAGAAAAACAGCCCCCAGACCTATCTTCAATGAGTAACTATGAGAAGTAAGTTGTGGTTAAGAGAAGTGGAGTGTTAATGACAGGTCTGTGCCAGTAAACACAACAGAATGCCTCAGTGGTAATTGTCATCAGAATGATTTCCTTCTCTGCTAGTTACAAAATCAGAAAAACTATTAGAAACACCATTTGTATAACCCAGACACCATATGTTTCCATCAAATGTAGCAGTTATTTCTGTCTCAGAGGTTTCTGAAACAAACCCCTTTGGGTTTGCTGGGCTGCTGAATACAAGCTGTGAAAATACTGACATGCTCATTTTATCCTTTGCTTTCCCTGTCCTTCTCTGTTTCCATTCTTTAATCCTTACTTAGTGGCAGCCACTAATGTAGCCAAGTTACTTCTGCATCAGAGGGTCAGGAAACTGTTTCCTCTCAGGCCAAATGTGCTGACACTGCTAACTTTGATTTCTATAAATAATTGAACAGTGTCTCCTGTCTGCTGTGTATTTCAGGCCCCATTTAGCCAAGATTCTTGGATGCTGAGACAGCTTTTCATCCTCCCCATCTCCTCAAAGTCATAACCAAGCCAGACTTTGTCTCCTCTGCCTTCATGACTGTGAGCTGCTTAAACTGGCAGTAGCAACCCCAAGATGCTTTTCCCCATGAATAGACCTTTCTCAATTTGCAGGGTTTAAAAAATTCATTTTAACTATTGAAAGATTTGATGGGGATGTTTTAGTGAAAATGAGTCACCAGACAAGCAATGGGAATTAAAAAGTGTTGGGGATAATCCAGTCTTTTTAACACAGATGCAGTGTGGTAGTTTTTGGAATAAATAAATTTGTGATGGTCCGATCAGCATTGCTTGTTTTTGCATCATTAAAACCTTTTGTAAGTCAGCTTGCTCAAAAGGGAACATGTCCATACTGCTGAGCTGGCTTTCAGAGGCACCATGTTCCAGGAGCAAGAGAAGTACTGAGTTATGTGCTGCCCACAGCCAACTCAAACTGGTGGTGACAATCGCAGTACAGGTTTTTCCTCAATCAGTCTGGCTCTGGAGTCTTGATTCTCAAGTTGAGGCAACATTCTGTCTGAATTTCAGGGCCACATCTACAGCCAAGGTCAGCTGCTGCTGACTTCTGCTGATTGTCAGTAATTTGCAGCACCACAACCTGGCCTCTGGTTTGCCTCCTTTAGCTGAGGTGGTTTAAAGATATTTGCTCTCTGCATCAACCCTAGCTGAAGTTCAGATCTATTTGACCTGCATTCCCTAGCAATTTGGAAACTGAATAATAACAAATGTGCAGTGAACTCTGCCATGCAGATTATAGAATATGGGGTTTGTTTGCATCCCTTTGATAAAATGTCTGTTATTTTAAGCCTCTGCTGCCAAGGGGAATGCTTGGGGTACATGGAAAGTAGGAAGGAGGAGGAGGGTGTAGTGTAAAAGGAAGAAGCTGTGGGGAAAGATTTGTTGCTAATGGATTGGATCCATTTACAGCATTGTTGGGCAAGGCACTAAATGCTGAAAAGTAATTTGTGGCAATTTAGGCTTTTATCATAGCATGTATTTTGCTCTTGAGGTATATATAGCAAAAGGCAAGCTTCCAGACTGAAGAGTTTATAACCTTAAATGTGGATTTCTGCAGGCAGATGGGTGAAGCTAATAGATATCTGCAAGGCAGAGTCAGGGCCTCAGGTGGATGGGCTGACCTGTCAGAATAACAGCACAGCTCCTTTCTCAGGAGAGCAAGTGGAACAGCTTAGGAAAAGAATGTACTTAGTCCTTACAATTTTTCATTACAACTGACTCTACAGAACAGGTGTGTTGTTGGGTAGGTCTTACAGAAGTATTTGAGCAAACACAAAACCTCAAATGAGAAAGGAAAGCAGCTCCTGTAAAAAGATATATTTTTTAAAATTAGTACAACGTATGAATGTATCAATCCTGTTCATAGTTCAGGATTGAGAGTTCTATCAGAAAAGTAGGAGTAAGTGCACATTAATGCAGAATAGTTACAAATACCTTGTGAATAAAATAGAACCTCAGTCCTTTGTTATGTATGTATATGTCCACTGGGGTTTTTCTATCAGTTTCTGTAGGTAGAAGTCAAAATATTTACCAAGAAGAAGAAAAGGCAATCCCTAATGTATACAGCAGAGGAAGTAGCATGCTTGATCCACAGACAAGTGGGAGAGAGAGAATGAGCTGGTCTCCTTGACTGTTTGATGCTAGGTCACAGTGCATCCAGCCTAGAGCTGTCCAGCCCTTTGTTAGTCTGCATCAACAGAGAATCTGTCTGATGTACTTCAGTGAAAGAAAATGTGCTGAATGCACTTACCAGGCTCTATGTGTGGACAGCGCTTCAAGTTTTCTTCATTGTGATAAGCCTGTGTGTCCTGACAGAGGTTTCCATATCCAAGATGGAGGATATTAATCACAGCTTCTCATTAGGAGCGAAAAAACCAGCTCATCTCTTTTGTGCCCTGTCCCTTGTGGAAGGTGTCACTTGCCAAAGTGCCATCTCCTGGCTCTGGAGTGTCAATAAGCCAGCATGTCCCTTCATCAGAGCACAAGGCTTTTCTAAAGACGCTGCCAGTTTCAAGTAATTCCTTATCCAGGTTCTTCTGGATTTGTATCTCAAGCAACAGGGGTTTGGGAGAAATACAAACAAAAATAAACCCTTCCTAATATATTCTGCACTGTGATTATTAGAAGATGCTTACAGGAGGTGAAAAACCCCACTGATACATGTGGTGCCACGTTCTGACCAGGCACTTAAATGTTAACTTCTTGCTTTTTGTTTAAATGCCCTGAAAGAGGAATTGTGGGCATCTCTGTGTAGGTGTCTCTTCTGTTCTCTAGCAGAAGAACCTTTGAACAATCTCATTTTCTTCCCTGTCAGCAAGAGGTGGAAATGGTGATAATTTGCCTAAATCTCACAAATTTGTGGGGCAGCAAAAATACTGCCCGCTTCTAGTGTCTGTATTTTGACTGTATTTTTGGCATTCTGCTGGTGGCTAAAATCACATTCATTGCATGGACCTTCAGCAGAGATTACTGGGACAGTAGTTAAATGGTGTTTAGTGGTGGTAAAATAGATAACGAAAGTGCAAAGCCAAGTTTCTTTCTGGTAAAAATGCCATCTGACCATCTGGCATAAAAGTAGCAGGTGTCTCCATCCTTCTGTTAATGTCCCTGTTGAATGCCTCTGTCTCCTGTGCTTGCCCCTCCCAAGAGGGGTGTTCCACCTCCTCTGGTTCTGTGTGGCCTGATGTTGCAGTGGTGACACATCAGAGGGCTCTTGGGATGCCACGTGCTGAACCCAAGAACTGTCAAGAACTTTGATCTTTCTGCTGAGCCAGAGAAAATTTAATTAGCTTATTTTAGTGTTCATCTTTGTCCTGTGGGTTGGTGGAGTTGATGCTGGCTGGATTCTCATTTCCACATTTCATTTACTGTAACTTATTATTGCTTGTAAGTGGATGGTGCACTCACCTGACAGCCTCTGCAGTAAGGTGGAATTTATTCAATTTCAAATTTATAATTTATTTGCTGCCAGAACCATATGAAACCTTCCCCCTTCAGGGCAGCAAAATCTTTCTGTTCTTGTTGGATGTTAACTGGGCAAACTGATGGAAAGCTGTAGTTAGCACAACCCCATGCCAGTGATGTGGTCCAGACAAGGTGACTGATTCAGTGACAAAGGATGACAGTCCAGGAAAGAAAAAAAACCCTAAACTGGTCTCTAGCTTAAGGTTAGTCACTTTTTAAAGTATGCATTATGATTATCTCTGATTTCATACTTACACTTACTTTTTGTCATTACCTTCTATCCTTCTTTTTAATTAGGTTTAGTTATGTGTTTCTTGCTGTTCTAGTTCCTGGGAATGTTCTTGCTGAAGCTTTAAAACAGTGAACTCTCAAACAGAAGCATTAACTTGACTCAGATACCCTATACAGGGAATTAATTTCTGAACAACTAGAGTCAGAAAAGCTACAAGTGTCTTGGCATGAGAAGCTACAGCCTTAAATGTAGGTGATGGTACTAGCTGGCTCCATAATACTTGGGGATACTCAAGGACATGTGGTGAGGAGACTCCTTTCTCCCTGACAGGAGCCACTTGGGTTTCTGTCTGCTGCTTGCACCTGAAAGGTTTTCCCCAGTGTCCTCTGGTCAAAGATTTAGAGAAAGGAGAGAGGATGTATGGTGGGGCATGCAGAGGCTATTTCAGCAAGCTAACTACATTTACTACCCAGGCATTTCTGATTAAAGAGGGTCACAAAAAGGGCATTAACATCTGTGGTAACCTTTGTTATTTATCCCAGCTAAACTTAAGACCCTCTGCTACAACTTTGACAAGAAAAACAGTTTAAAGGAGAAATTGTAGTAGTTCCCTGGCTTGGGAACTTCTTCAGCTATTTTCAAGTGTCATACTGGGAAGTCAGTGAGGGACTCTTGCCCTTCTTCCATTGCTTTCTGTAGATCTTTAACAACCACTTTTCTCATTCCTGCTTGGGATTGCCCTGCAGCAGAGTCTCTGCATATAGCAGCTCTGACAGTTCTTCCAGGGGCTGGAATTGTGTGAGCTCCATTTGCCTTCCCTGATGGACAGGTTTTTGGAGGCAGTGCCAGCTAGGGAGTAAGCAGCTCCTTGGTGGTCCCAAGGCAGGCTGGACATAACAGGGAATCTGAATTAATGAGTCTTGGGAAATCAGGCTGAGAGAAAAAGGCTCAGACAGAAATGTACACATAAGACGTGAGGACATTTTATAGTCCCTTACAGTGCTGAGTTTATGCTAAATAGTGAGCATATTTTTCTGTTTCTTTGTAGGAGCAGAGGGTTTCCCTTGTCTAACAGTCAGACGCAGCGTTCTGTCATCTGCCTACCCAGGTATGACCTTTTAACTTGTTAGCATAGTTTAACAAACAGACTGCTTCAACAGACTGGAAAGGCTTGAGAAAACTTCTCTAGCTCCTGGAACATTTAATTTTTCTGGGGCTACTTCTTTTTTTTTGCAATACTCCTACTTTTAAAAAATAGGAGTATTTTAAGTAGTTTTTTTTAAAAGCCTCTTGCATCTGATGGGAGCCACATTGACAAAGCAGCTGTCTTGCTTTTGGCTTAGCAAGAACCTGCTTACAGCCCTGGCTGGAAAGGGCCTAAGATGGTGATGATACAAAGGTGATGACACAGCATCTGAGAGAGGTGATAGTGCCCCTGCACTCTGCTCTGGTTTGTCATACCCTGCTGCTGCACTGAGCTGTACCACAGAAAAGATGAGAATGATTTGGCAGAGTAATCACAAGCACAATGATTCCAGATTTCCAGAATCATAAATGATTGGGTTGGATAAAAAAAAAAAAAGCACCTTTTCTGCTTTTTGGAAGGAGAAAACATTCAGCAGACTCCTGTCCCAGGAGAATAAAAGTAGGCATTAGAGAAAACCTGTGTCTTGTAGATGAGCAGATACTTGTTTTGTTAATATTTCTGTATGCACGTGTATTGATTTCAGTTTGATTTTCAAGTGAACATAGTTACTGTTTTCACAAGCATGAGTTTAAAATGCAAAAGACAGAATGCTGAACTCCAGCAAATGGGAACAGAGTTTAATTGAAAAACTACATCTGAAACATAAGGAAGAAATGCAGTGTGAACAGGGTGCCAAAGCTTCTGCTTGATGACTTAACTTGAGCAGGGCAGGGGGAGATACTGCCATTATTTTGGGGAGAAGTGGTGTGTTTGCTCTGGCCTTGCAACACAAGCAAAACGAGGAGATGCCTGTAGAAGCTCAGGTAAGGCATAACAGGGTGGTGGTCACCTTGCCTGGGTGTCCTCTCAGCCTAACAAGTGAGAGGAGTTTCAGACTCTGCATCCTTTGAAGAGTAGCATCAACACATACATGAGCATGAAAGTTTTATTCAGGTGGTAAAAGTACCTACTCTGCCTTGTCACTAATAAAAGGGAAGGAATTGGATTATGGCAGTTTAGGGCACGTTTCTGTGAGATCATGCTTGAACAGTGAGCAAAATCAATCTCCCATATTCCTCTTGAGTAGTCAGTGCCATGCTTCTGAGGCTGCCAGAATGCTTAGCACTGAAAATATGGAAGGATCAAGGACAGGTTTAAAGGAAGGCAAGCTGATACTACAGGATGAAAAAAGGTAATAATGTATGGTGTGGGATTTGTGTGGACATGCACATGTGCACTTGTATGTGTATATATTGGGTACAAGGCTGGTTTTGGACTTGAGCTATTATAAGCCCATAAATCTATCAATTTTCCAACCATCCCCTATTTTACTTCAGCATGGAGTCTCTCCTGGATTTATGCATTTGAAGGAAATTGAAATAGAGAATCAGTTTTGGCTCTGTGCATTTGCAGGCTGCAAAAAGCAGACACACAAGGACAAGGCAGCTGACTTTCTATATGTGAACTTTTCTCCCTCACAAGCCATGGCACCACAGGGCTGACATGGGCTGTGGAGGCACATAAAGTGTCTATGTGCCAGCCTCTCCTGTGTCTGAGACATATGATGTGCCTTCTTGTTGTTTCACAGAATTTCAGTGCTACTTGTCCTCCTGGAAAGCACAGCACAGGCAGCCCAGCAGTTTGGGAAGGAGCCATTCGCCTTCTGGGCCTCGAACTGTGGGAGGGCAGGAGCCACCACAGCCCTGGCATTGGCTCCTGGAGGCTGCCAGCATGTCCAGCACCCTGCAGGCTCCTGCCAGCCTCTGCCAGGCAGGAGGAGTACCATAAGCAGTGATCCTGCATGCTTCAGGAATTTTCCCATGGCCTCAGAATACCCTTGCAGCAGTGCAAGTACTAAATGAAGGATTAAATTAGCCTGTAAGACTTAAAGTAACAGGCACTTTTATTGCAGCTGCCATTTCACTCTTGGTAGTATTCCACTAGCAATAATGTAAGTTCTGAGTTGTCTGCTGTGCAAAGCTTAAATTGTCTCTGCAGATCCCACCCTTAACTGACAGACCTAAATTATTGCTCTTGAAATAAGGAGTATATCCATGGAGTGCTCCATAGCCTCTTGATGCTGCTCGGAGGCCACAGACAGTTTAAGGAGTTGGCAAGTCTGAAATGAAAAGAGGGAGAAACAATCATGCATCAGAAGTAGCATTTTCTTCACAGGGTTGCTGCATCAGTGATTAGGAGATAAAATACAGGTATAAGATCTTGGGAGCATTGCTGTCTCTCCTGTGTCCTTTGTCTCTGTGTGACTAACAGTGAGAATTAGCAGTGGAAATAACGTGTCAAGGTGTGTGACAGGGAAAGTTGTGACAAAGAAGATGGGAGCTTAGCAAAAAAAGATGTGTTTGCCCCATGTGTAAGAGCATCCCCCAAGGCTGCATGGGGAAGGAGGAGTAACAGAACCAGGAAGGTGGCACAGAGAGCATCAGGAATGGATGATAAAGCTCATGTTCCTCTGAGCTGGGATGCCAGTACAGCCTGTTTGCAGCATTTGGAGCTGAGGACTCAGCTTTGGAAGAGTTGCAGCATTCTGTGCAACATCTCTGGGTTTGCTTTTGGTGCTTCTGGGGCTGCTGCAGTGACTCTTCGTGCTGGTCACTGGGCCCTGTGATTCCCTGTGCAGTGTGAACAAACTCAGCATCTCATTCTGACACGAGTTTTTCTGTGTCTGAGCTGTCTTTCTGAAGGGACCTCACAACATGAAGGTTCCAAGACCATTTGTTCATCTGGGGCTGTTTCTAAGCAGGAGAGGAGAACTTTCACCACCTTTGTAAAGCTCTGTTACACTGAGATTACAGGTAATTTTGAGTAAAATGTTGAGTGTAAGCATTGTTTGCATTTCTTTTTCTACTGTGAACCTACTCATGCTCAGAAGGGGAGGCACATAGATGGGGATGGGGCTTGGCAGCATCCATCCAGAACAGAGCCTTGAGAGCAGCAGGAGGTCAAGCTGAGCATGCAGCATACTCAGGGAGAACATTTGTGTATTGATGCTTTGTTCAATTAGGCTGGAACCTCTTTGGATACAGGCTCATCTTAGATGAACTTTGTACACAGCATACTACACCACAGCTTGTGTTTTAGCGTTAGAAATTTCCCTTATCAATGACTGAAAGTTAACATTATACAGAAAGATGTCAGTGAGGAATGATTAGAAAAGTTTCTAGAAAAAGAGATATGAACTGATACTCACTAGAAGGGTTTCTTGTAGTAGCTGCAGAAAAAATGTTGGCTTGATTTCTGAAGAGTAAAAAATTCTAAAGATGGGTTGGTTTGTTTTGCAGTGGTTGTTGTAGCACTAGGGAAAGTTGGCAAGTGGGCAGAGTGCAAGGTAGAGCTCAGTGACTTTATTGGCATTGTCTGGCATTGTCTTCTCTTTTCCCATGCAGTTGACTTGAGTGTCTCCTGCTTGGCATTGAGAGGGCTGCAATGAGGCATCCCCACCTGGATGGGATGACATGGGGCTGAAGGAGGCTCTTGGCACACTTACTGTCACAGTCAGTGTGGCATCCATTCCTCCTTCATCAGCCCTCCTCTGAAAAACAGTCTCCTACCAACTAGTAGGCTGTTCTGCAATCTCACTTGCAAGAAACTTTTAGCTTCTGGGTAAAACTTACAAAAGGTCCTTGTACCAAACTAGCCTTTGTGTTTATCACTTAACAGCAATCTACCTCTTTCCTCGTTTGAAAGGAGGGCTGTCATCAATCTTGTGATCAAGTTCTCTTCTCTTCTTTCTTCTGATTGTCTTAATAGCCATTATCTGCACATTCATTCATTTGCAAACACCCATTTTGAACATGAGCTGTTTTGAATATTCTGTTACTTGTATTTGTGAGCTATCAAAAGTAGAATTTGCTACATTTTGAAAGGATTCAGACATGATCATCAAGCAGTGGGAAGGACACAGAATGTCCTCTGTTACTGTCAAATCATGCTGATGACGGTGGTGGTGTTAGTAATACTCCTGTGTAACAGACTGAGTCACTAGTAGATGCTTTAAAACCTGTTTACAGCCAAGAAGCAAAGCCATTCAGGCAGAAAATGACAGACAGGTGACCTGACTTGCTGCAGGTTTTCAGTAAGTCTCTTCCCAGCTCTTTGGATGCAGGAGGTGGGCCAGAGAGATGAGGAGGGGAGAGGAAGAAGGAAATGTCATCCTTGTGATGAGCCACAGAGTTTAATTTCAAGGAAGAGATTGGTAAGGAAGGGAAACAGTTTTGTCCTGTGTGTTGCAGCTTATGCTTGATACCTTTGTCAGGATCAGCAGCCAACCCCAATACACAACTTTGCCATTTTTGTGCAGTACTTAAGTGACTTTATAGGGGGGCAAAACTGAGCAAGTGATGGTGAGTTGCTGAGCTGCATTTTGGTTTTGTGAACACTTACAGCAGTTGTTTCTGCATCTCCAGCACTCAGGTCAACATAATCCCTCCTGTACCTCAGGAACCAGTTCAGTGTGCTCATGCTGAGTTCTCACAACTGTGAGTTTTGTCCCCTGGTTGACATGGAGGGAAAGAAAACACCATGGAATAGAAGCTCATCTCTTCTAAAGGTGCTTGAATTTTTGCTGTGAACATCCTTTTGAAAAAAAAATCATCTTGCTAAGGATTATAGCTTTACAGCTATATGAAAAAGAAATTGCTCACACTTGTAAAAATTGCAGTTTAAGTTTCCAAAAGTCCTTGCTGAGTGGTGCACTTCAGCCCCTCTTTCACAGGATACCTGTAAAAAGCTTCGTAATGCAAGTCACAAGTTCCTAAGCAATGCAGCTTGTAAGTTCAGCGTTAGGGAACTGGCACTCAGAGTTAAGCCTTCTTTAAGAGAAGTTAAGCAGTTGTGATGGTAAACATGCTTTTGAAAGAGATAGTGGGAATAATGGAAGTGCAGTGAGCATTCTCCATGAGAGAAGTTTGAGAGGCACAGATTTGTTTGTATTGAGGAATGACATGAGAAGAACAGATGTTTGAATCCTAATGTTTTTTCCAGTATAGTTGATAAAACCTTTCATAATCATTACCAAAAAACACTGCAGTTGTCATCCTTAAGATGAGGCTTTTTTTTCTCTTATTTTTAATCCTTTGGAGACTTTGGTCCCTTCTGAAGCAGGAAGTTAAAATTCTGTCCAGTCTCTAGTCATGACGTTTTGGACAGCTGGAATAATTACACAGGTGGGGGGGGCATAATACACCATGCAATTAATGTTCAAGTGAGGTCTTGATATGAAAAGTGAGATCCTCACATGGCTTGTCTCTGTTGTTTTCAAATCATCCTTGAATTTCACATCAGAAGACTTCAGGGCATTACTGAAAGATTGCCAGTTGTTCTGCCTTTTGCCATGTCTGTGTTGGAAATCTGGAGTGAATTGCAAGGCACTTTGATTAGGAGTCCTGCTTCAATGACTAATTCCTAATGTTGCCCATACCTGCATCTCTATGAGTTTCCTGCAGTGTACTCTTAATAACATCTCCCTGATATTCTTATTTCACTAGTAACTTCTTTGGGTCAAGAACAAATACTTTGCTTTTTTAAACAGCTTTTTATATAATTTTTTTTACTCTTGTATCAGTTTGGCTGCTAAAAATCATAAGAACGTCCACTCTGTGCTGAAAACAGAACTAGACACAACAGGATTTTGAATCTTAAGGTTAATGGTGGCATGCCTGAGAACTAAATACTGGGTACAACAGCTTTTGCTGTGATTCTTTTGAAGGCTACATGATTCATTGCTGTAGCTATCATAATATTAATAACTAGGTGTCCAAGTCTGGATTAGATCATTGTTGTGTTAGATTCTGTGTGCTCAAACAACAGAGTTGTTCCAGATCCCAAGGAGCTTACAGCCAAATCTCCACAGAGGCATGGAGCTGTGAGCAGCCAGAAAAGACACACTGGTGAGACTGTATTTGCCAGTGTAATTAGTACCTTAGAGACTCCACAGTTCATGCTGGGAAATTGTGTCCTCGTAGGATATGCAGCCTACAAGGGATCAAATCCTATTTTGCTTGGGGGGTGTTTCAATTTAAACTCCAGTGTGAGTTGTAAAATACAGGAGGTCAGCTTCACCCCTTGTTTGTCTCTGCTGTTTTAGTATGTTTTCCATTGGGAATGTTGTTTTCCCAAATACAGCAAAAGTCTAGTTAGTAATGCAGCTCTATTTCTGCATATTGTTCACAGTAGTAAGTAACAGAAATGGACAAAATAGTTCAGCTCCATTTAAAACTAGTGTAAATGTTGGCCTTAGAATAGACTTGGACCACCCTGTTGGCCCTTTTCTCCCCTAGTGTGTGAATGTTCAGGTAAGTGGTTTCCAGCTATCAATAAAACCATCAAGTAAAGATGAGAACACCTATTTCTTTCTGGCCTAAGTGAGGAAGATTTGATTAAGTCATGAAAGTGCCTTATCTTGCAGTCTGAAATGTATCTAGACCTTCCAGAGTAAATCTATACTTTGAAATGCCTGAAGTCAGGACTTCCTCTTGGTTTGAGTTCAGCTCAGTGCTGGAAATGGTGTTGCCAATTGAACTGTTTTTAAAATAAAGACAGTGGGTATTATTTGTCAGTGTGGGGTGGCATCCAGTGTTGGCTCTCTGCTTAGAGCTTGTGATGTTTATCACTACCCTACATACCATCTCTCCCCATCTCTCCAGCCCCTATATTCCTTTCCTGTGGTGCCATGTACTGCTAGTTTTCTCATCTTCTTGGTTCCCTGTGGAAGATTCCCATGCTTTACTGTGATCTTTCAGATTCCCAGCATTTGATTATTCCTTTCATGCCCACTTTGCCTTACCTGTATTGTTTTTCCTTGTTCTTCACTGCATTATCTCCATTTGCTCTGTGGATCTTTGGGATTTCCTGACTTTCTTTGCATTTTCTCAGCAACTTTCTATGTCCTTTCTGTAGTGTCTTCTCTCTCTCTGTAGGTTAACCAGCACCTGTTTCAGCCTTAACCTGTGTGTGCTTAGACAGTTAGTTTGGCAAGAAAGAGTGTATGCTATGGCTGCATTGAGCTCCACATCCACTGAGCAGACCACCAGGATCCTGCCAGACAGGAGAAATACAGTCTGAGCTCTTCTTTTTTATTCCTTTGTAGAGGCATTTATCCTGTCTCTCTTTTATCCATCTGTGGATTTCCTAAGGTGGTAGGTAGGAGCTTAGAACCTTCTGTCAAACGTGGTAGAAATTGGCCAGTGTGATTGACAATTATGAGTGTGGATAGACACAGCAGACAGGCAGACAGGAAAAAGGAGCACAACTAGTGTAAGAGAATTAAGGAATTTGTGGGTTGCCTGTGTGTTCACATATCTTAAGCTAAGGTGACTGGCAGAATCAACCAGGCAGTTTATAGTACTGGTTTAACATCAGGGAGAAATCTGAAGGACCTGTTATGTATGGAGGCAGATTGTTATCAGGGACTTGATGCATACCTTGTGCTTTATGTTTTCTTAAATGAATTCTGGCACTATATTGTGTCACATTTTTAATTCCTACCAAAGACAGTTCTTTGTACAATTATTTTTAGAAATGAGCATCCATCAGAAGAAGAAATGCAGCAAGCTTGATATAGATTACTGGAGGAAAGATGTGGGAAGTGCTGTGGAGTATCTGTGAAAGAAGTAATTTAGAGACAAGCCAGTTGGTCAGGCCAGCAGCCTGGATTTGAAATAAGAGTCTGCATTTTTGTTTGTTTCTATGATAATACTAACAGCAGGGACTCCTTAATGTAGTTTGTTGGCTGCAACCTTTGTCAGAGGCTTCACATCCAAATTTTAAACTGGTTGTTCTGTCAGTCCTGGCTGATAATTAGGAGTTTCAAGGGATCAGGTTCCCTTTCAGCCAGAGTTCAGGGCACCTCTGTCCCCAGAGCTGTCAAGCAGGCACACAGTGCCCCAGACCCCTCTGTTTTCCCCAAGTGCTCTGGAGGACTCTCAGGCTCTGGTGTCAGTGGCCAGTGTCACAGTCCTTCCTTTTGAGTGTCCTTTTTGTGGCTTTGAGTTTGTCATACCACTTTGCTGTGTCTTGATAAATGTCCTTCCTTGAGCAAAACTTCCTGAAACCTGGATCCAGAGGTTTTGGTTGGGAGCCAGAGCATGCCTGCACATGTGGAAGAGACCTTGAAGGGTTAGCAGCATAAACAGGCAAGTTACACACCGGGTAAATATCATAATATATGTTTTACAGCTGGGAGAACTGAAGCATGGGCTTGTTTATTCATAAGTTCAAGATAATAGTGCCAGGTAAGCAGCAGAGTCCTGGACTAGTTCTAATCTTGGATCTCAGTGTCTTAACCATAAAACTGCTCTGCCTTTCTAAAGATCCTTGTGATTGTAGGAATATCTGTATTACACCACGAGATGTAATTGTAAAGGGGAAGAAAATTGTAGAGGGGAAGAAAACCTCTTTTTGAGTGAAATAATCTTGAAGGCACTTCCATTGGTCCATGAAATTCTTCATCCCTTGATCAATTTCAGCAAATTCTATGCAGGTAATGCGTAATGGGAAAAGACAAATTACCAGAAAATAATAAATTAACAATAATCCATAGAAGATGTAAGACAATCATGGTTTTAGCAGTCTATGGATAATAAGATGGAAATCTCTTTATTTAAAAAAGTTTCTAATGTTACTAATCTGGTAAATCCCTGCCTATGAAGGATAACTCAAGCTTTTTCTTTAACACAGTAGTTTTTTGTCAGTGGGAGGTTTGGATGATCATAAGCATTATTCTTCTCTTATTTGCAACTGTATGGGGGCATGATCACTGCCATTAGCAGGAAGAAGGGAGGAGGAAAAGCAATAAAAACTTATGCTGTTGAGCCAAGGGGCTGTCTGAGCTGGTTCTGCTGGCCTAAGCTGGCACAGACACTGTGTTGTGGGTCATCAGTATAAAAGTGGGCTGCACAGAGCTTAGGCATGGCTAATGGCATTCTGATTGTTCTGTCATCAGCTCAGCTCTCTTCTCATATCTCTTTGCACCACATCTCACCCTCCAGTATGGTATGCCCGTGGTCTTCTGAGTATACAGGGTCCAGCTTTGCTCATGTTTTGCCTGTGTGGTGTACAGCCCATGAGAGTTGGTGGGACTCAGTTCTGTATGTGTGCAGGAGCAGGAAGGAGTTGACAGTGGGTAGTCAGTGGGTACAGATTTGGAGGTGGAGTAAGTCATGGTAGTTCTCTTGACCTCAGTGAAATTATCTGTGATAGATGTTCCTTAGAATTCTTCCCCAAAATATGACTAACAGTGATCTAAAAAGTCTCTTTTAAGATGTTGTCTGGTGGAGGTTATGACACTCTCCACATCTGGTGTTCTAAGTTCAGGCAAACACACTTGTGGTTTTTTGCATAGCTGAGAGCCTCCACTGGAAGATGTTTGTGATTCCCCCAGCCTTGGTGCTACAACCTTGCCATGCAGCCTGTGTGATTTGGATAGGACATCTGTCTTTTAGGCTATCCCCTGCTGCTGGTGCATGGGTTTGTTCCCTCCTCTGATGGGATATCCTTTATCATCTGCAATGCTTAACTCATGGCAGGTGAAAGTACAGCTGCAAGTGCACACACTGCACAACATTCAAAATGGAGAGAGCAACTATTAATGTTGTTTAAAGATGCAAGTGAAGGACTGGGAGACCTGTCTGCTCCACTGAAGCTATATCAAAGGTCTATTTTATCCCCCTTGTTTCAACTCAGTTTACATTTTCCTTTTGAGAAGATGGTAAGCAGGGTTTCTGGCATAGTTCATGTTCGTGCTGTCTCTCTCTGGCTGATGGATTTTCCCTGATGGAACTGCTGCTTTTGAAGCCTAAAGGATGCCTAATGCTCCAATATGGACAGTGTTGTGGAGAGGGTGATTGATCTTTCACAGGGAAATTTATTATGCCTTCAATGAGATACAGTTTGGCTGGTCTCTTAATTAAAATAGCAATCATTTCTGTCCTGTGAAGGAGTAGATATGTCCTTTAAGAGCTCTGTGACATGACTCCTTTTGAGTAAGTGCCTAGTAAGTTGTTCTGATCAGAGGTGTGAAACTCTTCCCCCTTTCTTACCCACCACTGCCTGCAGGCTGTTCCTACAGTCTGCACCAGTTGTGGCATTTAACACACACACTGCTGACCAAGCTGCTTGGTGTGGTGTGTTGCTGGCATATTTAAATATCACTGACTGCAACAAAGATGGGCAGGCTGCACACAAGACCCACGCGAAAAGTTACACCACA
>JANRGV010000104.1:4472957-4532020 GCA_024734035.1 Alethe castanea | reverse complement strand
CACTTTGTACGGTTATTGGAAAGCAGAACCTGATCTTCTTTCTAAGGCAGATCCTTTCATGTTCTTAGTAGCATTTTATACTGGAAAAATCAGAACATGTATGTGTGCTTTATCCTTCTCGAATGGAATATTGTATAAAAGTACTGGACAGCAACTGTCAGCTAAATTTTATCCTGAATAAAGTATTCAGCAGAATATATCTCTCTGGGTGTCTCTGCTGCCTCTTACTGCAGAAGGCTGGGGAGCTTGTGAGAATGCTGCAATGCAGCAAGTGTACTACCACTGATTAAAAGTAGATTTTTTTGTTTTGTTTTGTTTTGTTGTCGTTTTTACCCCCGTTCTGCAAGCTTGTGGGTGGCATTTTAATCAAGTTCTCATGGTAACAAACATAATTTAAAAGCACCAAAGCCTACAAAATTAGGCTTTTTTCTGTGTGTGATTGAGGTGGGTGTTCAAGTCATTACAACTGCAGTGATGCTGGTTATTTCAGGGTTTCTGGCGCAGAGATGACAAGGGAAGTAAAATGGAAGGAGGTGTTGCTAAATGCAGAAAACATTTATCATCTCTTTACCAGGTTCCATTGTTGTCCTCTCTGTAAAGAGGGTGCAATTAAAGTAGTGTGTAATGTACTCCTTACGTTGCTATTTCATTCTTTTAGATGTATTCCTGCATCACAGTTATGCCATATTTGTAATTCCTGAGGGAGGCAGCTTTATTGGCTGATGTTTTGATTCACTATTGCAAACATGAGCCCCCATCAAAGCACACATGAAAATTCTTGAGAAACTAGAATTCTGTATATGTGTATTTCTGCACATAGGAAAAGATGCAGAGAAAAGTAGCCACAAGGGGTTACAATGAAATCATGAAGGATCTCATCTGAGTGCCTAACCTCCTGTTAATTAATTGATCTTGAAAACATTACATGACTAAAACATGCTAACTCATGGAAGTCAGCTGTGTCTAGTGCTTTGCCATGTGTGATGTCAGTATGTTGTGTTTGATGCTGTACTGCATCCACTAATTTTATAGTGCTATGTATTTTCAGTCCTGCAAATAGGCAGTGACCAGTGTAGTGCAGGTCAGTAATCCTGTGGGGCTGTTAGAAAATTTAAGATACAGCTCATTCCTAGCTGCTGAGGAAAAAAAAAACTTGATTTACAGTGAGAAAATGTACTGGGTATCTCCAGCTCTTAAATGCATGAAATTCCATTTTTTGTGGTGTGGTTTGGTGGATTTGTTTTTGTGGTTTTGTTTTTGTCTGTTTTGTTTTGTTATTACAGCCTGCTTACAGGACATGAACAGTGAAGGATTGAAGGATTTAACAGTGTAACACCCCAAATATCCTTGCCTGGCTTACTTGCAGAAGAATTACATCCTCATCTCAGGAGCTGTATGTCAGGGATTGTTGATGCACGTTGGTGATTTCCCAGCAGATATGCCTGGCTCTGTTGGTAGGACCAAGCCCACACCTTCAGAAAAGTGTTGAAAGTAGAATTTTCAGAAACACAAGGATTGCCAGTAAAACAGAATGCTGCACTTAGAGGTTGGGTAAGGATAGAGACATCTTGACTATGGAGAAGAAAGCTCTCCTTGTCTTCCTAGCTCTCCACACAGGTATTGTTCTGTTTTTTGCCTTAAGGCTGGACTGCTCAGCTCTTCCTCCCTCTCAAGAATAGTGCTTAGACTTCTTCCTACCAAGGGACTGGCTATTCCTTTTATTGTATAAAAGTCCAGTTCTGCCCTTTTGTACCTAATTTGGCTTTGCATTAACACTTCACAATGATTTGCAGAAATGGGAATGTCCAGGGGCCTTAGTGTATATTCTATACCACGGCTGCAGCACTGGGCTTTGCTCCTGCCCCTGTTCTTATGATCATGTGTCTTGTCTGGCTGCTGAAATGCTGAAAAACAAATGTTGGGAGTTAAATTGCAATGGATTTTTCAATCTCGATTTTAAGAAGAGGTGGAGTGAGAAGTGTTCTTGTACCCTGTCTTCAGAGTATTTTCTCTGATGGTTTTTTATACCGTTGACTGAGAACTAGTCTGGGAATTAGAAGGCTATGAATGCTGCACTGATTGTCCCTAATGTGAGCTCTTTCTGTACCTTTCTGGCTGCAGAAGATTATTCTAGTGTGGTAGGAGAGCTTTGGACAGTTTTCATAATTCTTCCTGTTGTCTTTGGAAATCTTTCACATTAAAGCCTCCTGGGGTTTTGAACAGGTAAATCAGTAGAAAAAATCAGTACAAGGTCAAGAGCCAAAGAAAATAGAGCCATGTTGGGTTTCATGCTAGGGAACAGAGAGAGCGATGAAATATTAACTATAGGGAGAGAACTGATTATACAGTAACTTCCTGTCACCTTTGTGTTCATTTAGTATTGATAGAAACCTTCTATTTAAAAGCATACCTCAGTAGTTCCCTTGCTGTGGCTAAGGGAAAAATAACACCTGCATTTCAGAAGCTGCAGGTGATTGTGAGCAATGCTCCTTGGAAGTGGTACAACAAAATGAAGTGCACTGCCTTCTTCAAAGAAGTGTATAATTTAAATGGTTGATGTCTGAAACATCAGCTGTATTTTTTAAATGGTAGGTTTTTTTGCTGATCATGGGCTTTATGTCAAATACAGTGAAGTGGATATTGTTGTTTTTATTACCCTGATGTTTACAATATGCACTTCACAAGTAAAGCCCTCTAAACTGATGAGAAATTTGAAGAAAATCGAAATTGAATTTTGCAGTCTTGAGGACTGCAAAAATTTGCTTCAAGTAAAATCTCCTGACTTTTTTTAATATTCACAGAGGAACACTGACAAAGCATCAGAGTAAATCCTCTCTGAAAATCTTTGCCAATTGGCATGCACACAGTGGGGTTTGGTCCTAGCAGTGCTTCAGGAAAAGGATCTTTTGGGATTTCTTTATTCTAGTTTGTGCTGTAGCCCCACTCATGTGTAGTATTTCAAACTGGTAACAGCTAAAAAGACAGCAACAAAGTAATTATTTTATAATATGCAAATATTCTGTAAAAAAAAAAGTGTTTTTCATAATTTCTTGATCTTTGTCAGTTCTTATGTAGGGTACCCAGTGATGCTGGAAAATACTTCAGTCCTCTACCCTAGAAAAATGCCACTAATGCAGTTAGTTTGTATCTTACTGATTTTACTGCCTGATTATTCATGGGTGCATTCTTACAGTTGTGAAGGTGTTTCACAAGGTTTCACATGGTGCAAGTCTAGATGCAGAGAAAGCAATGGTGGTTTATTGCTTTTGATAATTTTTGGAGGGTCTCTGGACTTCAGAGAAAGGTGTCCTGATGTTCTGTATGGGGTCTGTTGCACAGGCTGTTGGGAGTCTCAGTATGACTTTTTGTGCTACAGTCTGGGCACTGCCCAGGACAAACCTCGTCTCAGAGCTCAGGGTGAGTAAATTCAGGCGATTTTGTACTTTTGAGACTGGATCTGGGACATGTATCTTGCAGCCAGTTACTCTGCACTGGCTTGCTGAGAGATGTGGCAATGGCTGGGCAGCTGGTGCAGTAGATGGTGAGATAATCTAGACAGAGGGAACGGGAATAAAATGTTTTGCAGTAGCCTATATATGCAAAAGGAGACCCAATTAGGATTATGCAGTTTTTCTCTTTTCTTTGACAGCTCAATTCCTGAGGTGTAACTGTGCAACCCTAATGGCATTTCAGATAGCTCTGTATGTGTGAGGGATGTTGACACACCTCTAGACAAAGTGTGATTTGTGACAGTTACTTGTTTTGCTCCTTTTGCATTATTGGCAGGTTTTAGTATGCTCTATTAACAAAAAGCAGAACAAAACTTTCTATTCCTAGTCAAATAAAGTTAAGCACTACCCGGATGTGTATATTCAAGGGCCTGCCATGGCTGGATTTTGTTGCTGCCTGATAGACAGTGATTTATTCTGTAAGTTTTGTGCCCTGAGCTTTCAGAAATACACTACTTTTCATGATGAAGCCCTGCAGAAGCCTAGCAGTAATAATTAGCCAGCCGTAAAAATCAACATGATTTGTGGGAAGCACTGAAGGATGCAAGGAGACATTTCTGTTCAAGGAGCTGGGAACAAAAGCGCGTGGTTACTGTCCCGGTCATGTCAGACCTAAATTTCGAGGGAATCCCAAGTGATAAGTGTTCTGCAGTCTGAATACTGCCTATTCATTCAGCCCTTCCAGCAGGATGAATGAATCATCTTTTCAGCCAGAGACAGCCCCTCTGGGCCAGAGTCGAGGTCATTGGTGGGACATGTGTTCCAGACTGCTTGCCCTACATGAAAAAGAAAACGTACATGACTTTGCTTGCACTGCTGGAGCTTTGAGCCTCTCAGCTATAAAACATTTACACACACTATCTCATCAGACCTCTTACAAGTAGTGGCTCTGGATACATAACCATTTTCTGGAAGGGCCATTTGTCTTCCTTGCTGTTCATGTGCTGTTCCTCTCCAGCAGCACCCCTGCCACAGAACATTTTTCTCAGCTGATCATCCTGGTGATGTCCCCCACCTGATAATTACCTCTGTGTCACTGTGGTCACCTCAGTGCTGCCTCTGGATTTTCAACATGAGGTGATCAAGTTGATTCCACAGAATGAGTTGAAAATGGGCACCCCCTTTCTTCATGTAGTGAAGCAGCTCCATGCAAGTAGCAAGATATGGTCTGCAGAGCCTCTTCTGCTGCATCAGCAGAGGGATATGTGGGATTAATGTTGTGTTTCAGTTAGAAACTTATCAAACCAACAAAGCTGTTCATTTGCTAGAGCCTGTCTGATCAATAGGTGCTTTTCATTTGCAGAGCAAGTCTGTCATACAGTGTTTTTTCATTAGAAGGTGTTAAACATTGTGATGCTCAGAGTGAGGAAATGTGACATTTCCTCACCCTTAATGGCCTTTAAAAATGAATGACAAGAAACCACACAATTATTTGAAGTCAATATTAAAATAGCAAACAAAGCCACTAATCCATATTAGAGCTACATGTCATTTATGTGTGAAAACATTGCTTTCTCCAAAAAAGGTTCTGAGATTGAGAAACCACGGGGAAAAAAATGAGAGGAAAATTCAGCAGTTTGCTTTTGAACTTAATGTAAAATTCCATCGTGCATCACCTGCTACACAGTGTAAGTCCATACAGTGGGAAGAATGAAGAATTGCTGCTGTATTTTTTTGCAGGGAGCCTATCACCAGTGAGTCCTGTTTGATGTGCTGTAGCTCTTTGTGGAGAGAGGATTGTTTGTTTTCTCTCCTCTGCTTGTCTTCTCCCTGCACACTTTGCATTTTTGTAAATATTTATCCCATTCCTTTCTTTCCCAGGATGAAGAGTTAGTATGTCTAGTCATTCTTTTCACTTCTCAAGATCTTTTATCATCCTTACTGAGCTCTCTGTACCTTTTCCAGGCCTACTTTATTTCATTTGTGATTAATAATTAATGTTTTCGGGCATCCTAAACAAACATCAGCCTTAGTGCTGCTGACAGACTTTGCAGAAGGAAATATACAGAGAAATTAAAGTTTTCCCAGACCTTTTCCTCAATGAATTTGTTTGTCATTCACATCTCACCATTCTAGATATGCTGTTTCTTCATCTAGTGCAATTTTCTTACCTTTCCCTACTCCCTGGCCCTGGGTTTGTTGGGTACCTCACACAAACCCATTCACTCTTCATCTTACCCCAGGAGCATGCTACTGACTTAACATTCATCAGCTCCTTGGCACTGGGTGGCAAGAAAAGGGGTGGCAGCACAACAAGGTTAAACTCAAGCTTGCAAGAATCAGGTAGTTGCACACACCCACAGGAGCTTAGGGAGGAAATGAGTTTCTGGAATAGGTCTTTGCTGTGACAGAAAATCCTGCAATGAAGATTTCAGGAAGGCTGAGTGACTCAGTGACTTGGTTCCTGCTCATGTTTTAGATAGCTCAATTTTCTAAGTTCAAAAACACAAGGAATTAAAAACTAAACTTTTAAAATATCACTGTGTTTAAAGTGCAGGCTGAGGCATACATACCCCTCTTTCAGTGCACAGTCCAAGAGCTTAATTGAATCACTTTGGAAGGAAAAACTTGCTCTGAAAGCAAGAGCTGCAACATCAGCTCCTGTGGCTCCAAGTTCCTTCAATACAGTCTCTGTCCTCCCTGCCCTCTTGTCTCTTTGCCTGAACAGGCTAGAGACTGGCTGCCTGCTTTATTTTCTTTTGTAGGCTGGTTGAGTAAAGATTTGGCAGGGTAAACCTACCACATGATAAAACTATATCCCAAATATTGTGATTTTTACTGTCTAGAGCATGTAGAGTACATAAGATTTCTGGGTATTCTCATTTCAAGATAGAGAGAGATTATTTTATTTGCCAGGGTATACAGTTATTGGTCATACAAGTGGGTGGCTGAGTGTGGGTGGACAGCATATTTTTAAGTCATGCAAATATAAGGGTATATTTAATTTAAAAGAAGTTCTTTATTTGTAACATCATTAGTTAGAAAATAGTATGAAGGGATGAAATAATCCTACCACTTCTGACCAAGGTTTTGCAGTACAACAAACACTACTCTGGCATTCCCTAGGAAAGAAGATTCTAGCACTAACTAGTCTGTGCCAAGTTTGTTGTAAATATAGAAACAAGCTGAATTTGTGAATAACCTCTTTTCCAATCAGTTTTCCAATGCTTTGTCTCCTTATTCCTAATTACTTATTTACGGTTAGAAGCTCTGTGCTGCAGCTAAAAGCTTTGACTCCTGTTGGCTATAAAGGGTTCCTGGGCCCTCTAAGGTTTCCTGACTATGAAAATGTGAATCAGAGTTGCTTAAGTGAGTCTGGGTAGAGGAACCTTGGGCACCAGCTTTCTTTTGCCTGGTGCTCTTATTCAGCATGAATAAACAATGAACCACTGTCTAGTAGACAGTGTGATGCTTTTACTGCACTGTGTGCCTGGCATGATTGCCTGGTGTGTCTGAATGTTAGGAAGAGAAGCTCAAAGCTCTCTCAGCAACAGAATAATCTGCTGCCCTTGACTTGGGGAGGAAAATTCTTTCACATGAGCAAAAATTTTTACCCAAACAAGCTGGAGCAGCTTGAAGGTCCTTTCCTGTTATCCCCTTCATACTTCATTTTAGCATCATCATCATCATCTTTGTGGTGCTTGTTCAGTTATAGAACCATTGACCATATTCCTTTAATTCAGCATACGGAAGGACAGAATTAAGTTAGGATGGCAGCTGAATCAGGAACTCCATCCCTGGATCCCCTTTTGGGTTCATGGCCTTGGAGAGGGTGCAGAGAACTGTGTTTCTTAGTTCTGCTGTCAGCTGGTTCCTCTGCATGCATTTAGAGGGAAGAATCTGCCAGAAATTAGCCCAAGACATATGTTTTACCATTTGTAGTAGCTGACATGATGACGTTGCCAAAGATAGCATCTGGGTTTTTTCAAAGGTTGTGTTGTAGCAGGGGTAGAATGAGTTTTCAAAGGTAGTAAGACCTTTGAGAAAACAAAATGTGCAGACACATTTATAGAGGCAGCATTTATTTATTTTTTTTTTAGTAATTAAAAGCTCACTGAATAAAGTCAAGATCATGTGTAAATGTGTCAGGCTTGATGAGATCTTGGTGAAACCAGAAGAAATGAGGGTTATGTCAGTAAGTTATGTGTGCAGAGAAGGCAAAGACATACCAGTGTAGTTAAAGTGCTTTCTTCTAGATAAATGAGATTTTGTTGTGTGTGTTTTTGCTTAGCAGACAAGTTTGTATCACCTTTGCTGAATGGTCCAGTTTGCCTCATCTGCATGAAGAGCAGCTCACCTGCAGTTGGCAAGGGCATAAACCTGTCCTATGTGGAGAATATGCAAGTAATATATTAGCACAATTAATTAGCTCCTCACTGCCTAATATGAGCTGTCATCCATCCTGGCATCTCTTGAGAGGAGAGATGCAACATCAAGTCTTATGTCTTAGTAAGGTCAGTGTGGGGAAAACAAACCCTGAAGATTTTCACTCCAGTCTTTTCATGGGTTACCTTTACCAGCCCCTGTCCAAATACAAGTGCTGATCAATTGTAACTAGAGAACAAGGGAAGCACATAGCTCTGTGGCCTGTTTGCAGAGTCTGTGCCAATACCCAATTTGGCTGACACTTCCTCAAGAAACAGGTTTGAAAATGCAAGGGTGAGAATTAGATGATTGTACTGTGTAGTGTATGCTGTAATCACTTTCTGTACCTGTGCAGTAAATAAGAAGATGATGGCTTTGTCTCAAGTTTTTATAAGCACTGAAAGTTGTAGTGGAAATGACAGTGGGGAGGGGAACCAAGCATTCAATATTCACTTCTATTAACCAGCCAAGGTTTTAGCTGGCCCAGCTTGTGGAATTTTGGCAGCACTGACAGTGCTTTTAGTGTTACGTTTTTGTGAGTATTTCTTGTAGTTTTACCTGCAATGGCTATATCACATGGTATACTTCTGCCCTGACCAGTGAAGAATTTTCCTCCTTAAATAGTATTTTAAATACTCATCTTATATAGCCCATCCTCTAGCTCAGCTGTGGTGTTGTCTTCAGCTATCTTCTTGCTGAGGTTTGAAGTGACTGTGGTAAGAGCAAAATAAAAAAAGAAAAATATTCTTTTGGAGTCAGATTTTCTGGGTGCAATCTGAATCTTCTTTTGCCTTCAAAATCACTAAAGGTTTTCTCTGTTTTTCTTAGCTTTTTGAAGAATTGCTTGTAAGAAATGGGGCAAATATTTTATAATTATTTTGGTAGCAAAAATCAGACTCTGAAAGTACAAATAAGGAATGAGTTGTTGTGTGTTTATTTCATTAAGCCTTCAGTGTAGACCAGAAAATCTCCGAAGGTTGACGGTGCCATGAAGAAAGGTTTATTTTCCAGCTAGATTATTGCAGTGTTCTAAGGAGCAAGAGGGTTAGAAGAGGAAAGACAGAGGGTGACAAAGTGTTTGAACTGGGAAAGGACCTAATGCTGGGTGTGCCTACCCTGAGCAATCCTTTCTAGCAAACCAGTGAGCTGAATTTCCTGTGGAAAGCCCAGAGAGGGCCATGTCTTTGAATGTTTCCCTGTCTGATCACACCCCCAATGACTTCATCTGCCACAGCCCTTGGAGCTGGTGCTGTTTGTTTATGGTGGGTTTTAATGCGCCTTCTGCACTGGGGGTGAAAAGGCTGATGTAGCCACAAATGTTGGTGAATCTTTTTCTCTGCCAGAATGAAATCAGAGCCTTGGCACAGGTTGTTTAGATGGCTGCTGGCTAGGGTCTGCAGAGCCTCCTGTTTCAGACAAGCCTGCCAACTGCAATGCCTTCTCTGAAGTGTATGGTGCCCATTGAAACTGTGCTTGGTGGAAAAGTCCATGTCTGGCTCTGAGATGCTTCCCTGAGAGGAGCCCTGTTGTTGTTCAGGCCTTATTTCAATGACTCTCGTGGAAACAAAAAGCTCCACTGAGAAATTTGGGAGCTGCCAGGAAACTTCCTGGCTTCCCAGAAGCACTCCTTCCATCCCTCAGTCCCTCCTGCTCCCTTAAGACAGAGAGATCTCAAGTAGGATTGAGCAGAGACTGCCTTCTCTGTTTCCTGACCAGAAGACAGGGCTGTCACGGTGCCTCATCTTAGGATGTGCAGGACTGTATGCAGTTTAATGCAGGGACTCTTGTGTTTCTTTATGTTGGCACCTGCCCTAACTGCTATGGCTTCTTTGGCACTTTTCCCATCCTTAATGTGGACCAAATTTATCGGTAATAAGTTCTTGCTGTATTTCATGTTTCAGATATCACTTGTAGTTGTCATGGTGCTGTTGTTATGGTTACCATCTCCTTCACTAGCTAAAATGCCTTTCCTGTATCCTGCAGGAAGCAGTTATGATAGATAGGAGTGCGAGGGTTTGTTGAAAAAGGCTGGTGTTGAAGCAAGAAGGGATGTACAGAGATTCTTTTTATCTAGAAGTGAGCTCTAGTAGATTTTTTTATTGGGGTTTTTTCAGTCACAACCTGCTAGTACCATGATGTCACCATTTCAAGAGAGGAGGGCACACAGTTTTACAGTTCTGGAGTTTGAGCAACTTGGTATATGGTTCTTGAGCATGGGAGTGAGGGCAGCCCTCCAAGCTGGGCAAGAATATCTCAGAGGGGAGCATCCAAGAGAAGTCAGCTGGGGTGCTTTTCAGCAGCCCAGAGAAATGGACACCTTCCCAAGGGAGAAAGGAGTAACAACTGAATGGCTCATTCTTGTTCTGTGCCTGTTAGGACAGACATGGTTCCTACCAGTGAAAGTGCAACATTCTGCACCTCATCCCTTCTGTACAGCACCTGGGTTCACCACCTGCCTGAGCAGGGTTTGCAGCTCAGCACAGAGCAGGGCTTGGTCAGATGAACATTTTTCAAAGTGAAAGCATTCCCCTTTCTTTAGGACCTGAGTAATTTCTGCAGCAGGATGACCCACCCTTCCCACCTGCCTGGCTCTGCTAGTGCCCAGCTCAGCTGCTGGTTTAAATCCCTGCTGTCACAGGCCTGGACACTGCACAGGAGGGATCAGAGGAACTGCCTCTGCTGTGCCACTGCTGCAGGTGTGATCCACTGCTTTTGAGGCTGCAGCCATCCCTCATTCTCAGCTCTGGCAGGCATGCAGATTGTGGTTTGTTTTCTTCCTCTTCCTACAGTAAGCTTCCTTTGTTCAGCCTCTGGTCCAGGCATCATCTGTTATTTTTCACCCATTTCGTAATCCAAGGTACAATCAAAAGGATTGTGTACAAAGAATATGTGGCTATTGACTAACTCTTGGCATTGTGAAAATGGAAAAGCCTTTAAAACCCACCAAATGCTAGTACAAGTGTGAGGAGATGAACACTGCCTGCATTTTTAAGGGATTCAAGGTGGTGTTTAATGGGATAGTCTTGCTCCTGTTGTCAAGAAAGAGGGATCTAGCTGAAAGCTAATAAGTCAAGCAGTGGACAAGGAAGAAATAAATCATATTTGTTCTAAAATAATCAGAGAAATTTGTTCATTAATTTATTTGGCTAGAGAAGTAGAGTGGCTCCCATGAAGAGAATGTATAATTCTCTCTAATAATATTCTATGTTATGCAATTACAGCACTTTGACATTTAGCATCAAGTGTAGCTTTGTTTGTTTTGTGGCTTCTGGACCATGACTGTGTGTTCGTTTTAGGAAGCTGACATGGTCCCCATCAGACACTCTGAGACTTTCTCCCTGCCCCTGCTGTGTTCTGTCATTCTGTTTGAGCAGTGTGAAGCACACCACCCACATCTGAAAATAATCACATTAATTTGAGAGATGTATGTTAGCTGAAATGCAGGAGTGAAATGGCATCCAAAAATTTGTCTTCTTGTTTTGTGGATATGTGGAGAGTCCATGAAGACAGCAGCATTGGTAAGGTTTGTGTACTATATACTACAGCCTGAGCTCTTGATGGTGGCAGGAGGTTATTGGAACTTGTCCATCTAAATTTCCCCCCTCCTGCCTCCCTGCTTTCCTTGGTTCTTCTGGATGTAAGTTGTTAGTATGTAAGTTGTTAGTAAGTTAAATTTAATGGCAAATTCCCTTGGGACCTTTTAAATCACTGTGCCTAGTATTTAATATTTAGATCCATCATCTGTGTTAGACAGTTGGTGTGCAGTCATGACATTTCTTTTGTTGTGTTATTTACTAGTCTAAGTTTGATTGCACCCTATTTGTGTATTGTGTAACTCATTTTGAAGATATCTTAGTTTCTTCTTTAATTCTTGGTGCTTTTCTTTCTGCAAAAAAATTATGAACATGTCACCTTATTAATTTCTTTTCTCTGAAATCAATTCTCTGAATTTCTTAAATTTCTTTAAAAAATCTCTTCTAGGCAGTCTTGTTGAGGAGTTTTGGAAGCCCTGGATATACCTGAGGTCATTAACCATATCTCTGCATTCCAACCTGCATCTGTGGAGCCATCCCCTCCTTCTTCTGGCTCTGGACTTGGAAGCAGCTGTAATTCAGGGCAACTGAGTCAGTGCTCTGGTGCATCTGAGTTTAAACTGCTCTCTAGGAAGCAGGATTTGGTCCTGGAGCCATACCCAGGGCACATCCCCTCTTCTTCCCAGGCCATACACCCTGCCAGGGTTTGTTTGTCTTTTTTTAAAGAGTGTGTTGTCTCTCCCTTCAGGAACCCACAGTGATGACTTTTGCCTGAACTAGAATTGTAGCTCTTCCTCCATGTATCCAAGTGGCTGTTTCTCTTAGTTGATGAATTAGCTCCTCTGAAATTAAATGTCCTCATTTTACTCTGAATGGGCTCATAGATACAAGAGCAGGTAAAAACATGGCTTGAGCAGGAAGGCAGGCTATTTGCAAAAGTCTTCAGTAATGGCCTAATTCTGTTGTCTTAAAAAGTAAGAAATTTGTAGAAAATTCATCCGTTAATATGCAAAGGCAGTGTTAATATAACACTAAGATGATTCTGGACAGCTAGCACGACAGGAGTTTTAAATCAGCATTATCTTGGGTTTTGCATATCATGGCTTCATGGTGTATTACTGTGGGTGATTTGCTGTATTTAGAGTTCAAAGCTTGGTTAAACCCAGCCATGGCAGTGGGAGCTGGTGTCACATGAAAGAGCAAACGGATTAATAAATATATGTAGAGTGCCTGCAAAAGGAGGAGGTAACTGCAAGGTCAGACCACATATCCCTCACGAGATTTGTCCCTCAAGTATTTTCTGTCTCTGTACAGTTCCCAAATGGCTGAAAAAGCTGTGAAGGTTCATTTTTATCATCATTTCTCCTCTAGGTTATTGGTTCAGAAGACAAGATGTCTAGTTCAGATCCATAAAGCTGTCCCCTCAGTGCATTGCCTGAATTACAACCTAAACTTAAGGTCTGTGAAGTATCTCTTCACTGCTGCATCACTGCTACTGCCAGTGGAGCATGATCTCTCCAGACAAGCAATGGCTTCAGTAGCATCCTCCATGTCACAAAAAGGTCAAGGAAAGCCTTTTTGGGAGGGCTGTGCATGGCCCATGGGTGTGGGTCAATTCACTGATGTGATCTGTGGTGCTCAACAGCACCTACTTCACCTCTGGAAGGAGGGGACATTTCCCAGCCCAGTCCTATACAGAGATTTGCATGGGTGACTTTGGTCACACTTCATGCTGAGGGAGGAGTGTTAGCACAGTCCTGTGCTGTGTGGCTACCACAGTCTGCCCCATGGCTTGTGGGCATGGTGTGGGCCACAGTGGCTCTGGAGTAAGGGACTGTGCTGGTGGGTTGGCACTGTCTGTGAACCCCACTGCTCTTTCTGCTGTGCTCAAGCACCTGCCTTGGTCACCTCCCCACCACCACTAACCTTAGACAAAGAATGAGAAGATGCTGTAAGATTGCTGCTGTGTATTCCCTGATAAAGCAGTTCTGTTGTAATGGTTAGCAAAGGAAGGCTCATAAAAGATCCAAATCCATTTTAACTAAAGAAACTTGACATTTCAGAGGATTGGCTCTGCCTTCTTATCTATCTTTTTTTGAAAGCCTTCATTTCAGCTTACACAAGGAATAAAAAACTCATGGTAAAAAGAGGGACTGTTTGTTTCCTGAAGTACAGTGTTTCCCTAGGTTGTCCAAATCATTCCAGGTTTTTTCTTGTTACATAGCTATCAGTATTTAAATTCTGCTATATTGTCTGGCCACTTCGGTATTTCTGTCAATATTTACATTACCTGATTAATTTAATTCCATTGTATGCTAATGAAATGAAAGAAAAACAACTACTTGATGGTGCAAAGCACACCTGTGTATTCTGGATTTCAACCCAAGCTGTGGATGAGTCACAGCACACAGCAGATAGTCATTGCTAAATTGCTGAGTACAAAGATGCACTGTGTGACTCACTTGCTGTTTCTCTCCTACCATTATAAACCCTGAGAGCACTTCATGAATAACAGAGAGACAAGAATGAATTCATCCATGCTTTACTCTGTGACCATCTTTTATAAATACTGAGCCAAATTCTGCCTCCAGATACACGCAGCTGGCATTGAAGTCTGCCCACTGTATTTATTTTTAAAGATAAAAGCACTTTTGTTATTTTCACTGGGGACTTCTGTGACACAGTCCATTGTGAGGATGTGAATATTCTTCCTCAAGAGCTTCAAGTGAAGCAGGGAGTGTCTACCTGGAACCAGGGAGGATACTTCAGGAATAATAGCTACCAAACTGCGATGGTGGAATGTAACCATTACATTTGTGCCAGTGATTTTCAGAGCCACATTCCCACACTTGGCTCTTTCATAACTCTCCCTGTTCTGCTATGGCTCTGAACTCCTCTCATGGGTGACCCAGGGGCTGAACTGGTGGAGCTGGTGGGCAGGTTCATCCTGCTCCTGAGTCTTGCTTTCAGCTTCCGCGCCCTGAAGTTGGTGAGGGAAGCCTTGAGTTAAGGCTTGAGCTTTTTCTTTGGTTGTTTTTTCTGGGCTTTTTGTGTTTTTTTTTTCTGAGCTTCCCCAAGGGACATAAATGAGCATTGTCTCCTTTTTTTCCCCCAGAACAGGATTTGTTCTGTCCTCATATCCCAAGCGCTGGTGGCTTTGAATGTGTGCTGTTCATTCCTGTAAAAAGGGAGACATTTATCCCATGGCCTCATGCTTTGGAAAGGCTCTGATCAGAAAATATTCTCTAGAATTATGCAGTAAACACATCTAGAGGCAGAGGTTTTTTTGTTTGTTTGTTTGTAGGAGGGGGTTTTTGCCCATCTTGGGCTGTTCTTTGTAATGATGCCAGCAGCTCTGCTGGTATGATGTGAGATGGCTGCTTTAAAGCTCTGTGCCTGTAGAATCAACAGGAAAATCAACAGTCTCCCTGTTGAGTCTCCCACTGGGGTAAGGGAGGTGGGGAAAGCACAGGGATGTGGGGCATGTCTCCTCTTTTCTTACCTCTGGTTGACTGAGGCATGTCTCCTTCCTCTGAGATACTGCTCATCCCATCATCTTCATTGCAGCTCAGAGGGAAACCTGGGCTGCAAGTTTCACCAGCTCCTTCAGTCTTTATGCAGGTAGTTACATCCAGGGAATGATGCTGGGTCAGGGTGAGAGCAGGCAGAGCATTTTCTAGAACAACATGATTTCAGCTGAAAGGCCAATGAGTTATTAGTCCTTTTTGATATGGAATTCCTGTTTGAGTCACATATTGTGAATGAAAACTAATTTTGTGATTCACCATGGTTTTTAAAAAAAAAGCTCTGAAAGCCATTATGATTAAATTATAATGTCTGATCAGAAAGTGGTCAAGTTATCAATTATGAATGGTTATCTGGCAAATAGCCTTTTCTCATGTTTAGAGGTTTTCTTCAAACTGACCTGACATTATGGAAACTTGTTTCTTTTTCTGGTTTGTTTTTTGTTAAATGTCTGCAGAATATATGCACCATCCAGTTTGTGCTGCCTTTTCTAGACTGCTCAGCCTCTTTGCTATGTGGCTGGTTGACTGCATTCAGCTCTCTGCTTTTATGGTTTTTTCTCCCAGGGAAAAAAAGAGGTGGCAGTGCTTTTGGAAAAGGCCTGCTGGTTTCCAGTTTGAAGTAGCTAACTCAGGGCAGGTCACCTTCTCCTCTCCAGAGGTTACTGTATCATCAAAACATGATTATGATTTATTGCCTTCCTAGGTTTACATATTGAGGAGCTACTGCTGCATTTATCTGTGAGGAATAGCCATGCACTATGGCTTATGGAGTGGTTTCTTTCCTTGGCTTGGAAAAATGAGAGCTAACTAACAGAAGTGAAATATGTGTGAAGTAGCAAATAATATTTCTGTACAAATACTGACAGTCAAAAGGGAATGCAGATGCTTGTGTGAGAAACAAACTGTTCCCCATGGACAAAAGGGTTGGACGAATGTGTGTGAATGTTCACATAACACAAGTAAGAGGGGATTTAACGGAGGTCAAACAGCATGGGTGTTCAGGAACCCAGTGCACATTCCCAGACTTGCTTCTGTCATGGCAAGTAGCAGACTGCACGTGCTGGAGTGGCCATGTCACCTTGTGCTCCTGTGCCTGACAGGCACCCCCTCGGTGCAACTGCAGCAGCAGCTTCACTTGTAGCAGTTGTGGCATTCTTCCTTTATTGCCCTGCAAAGGGGTTGTGGCACTGTGATGACAGATTCACTTCTGGTTAATTGGGTTGATATTTTAACTGTAAGGAATGCGTTAAAATCAGATTAATGAACGGGCAGCCATCAAGAAAAGGGTGCTAATAATTGCAAGGCGTGTGAGAGTCAGGGAAGACTCGACTCATAATTTTTACTACTTGTGGTTTCTTTTGGGTTTAAATCAGTTCACTCATGGACAAACACACAGAGATACTTCTTTCTTCTGCTAGACTTGAATTTACCAGCAACACTGCTGGTGCCATGCTTGTGCTGACGGTCAGGGACGCAGTCACCCACTTGGAACTGATCTCTCCTGCTCATGTCATTACAGGCCAAGCGCTGAAGGCGAGGAGCCATGGCCGAGGATAGGAAAGATGAAGCCAAGGCACCACACTGGACTTCAGGTCAGCTAACAGAGGCTTCTTCACACCCACATTCACCTGAAATGAAGGATCAGGGTGGCGCAAGTGCTGGACTGGTCAGAAGTGCCAATGGATTTCCGTACCGAGAGGATGAGGAGCTGAGGCTGGGCAGCCATGAGCAGCCAGGGACGTATGCTCAGACCAAAGAGAATGGCATCAACGGAGAGTTGTCATCAGGGAACAGGGAGACTGCAGGTAATGCACCTCACTGCCCTGCAGAGAGTACAGGGCTCTGCAGACCCCTGGGCATTTCTCCAAGAGGAATGTTAGGTGGAATCAAGCATGCTGCCATGGGGCATGAGGGAGCTGACGTGAGGGTGTGTGTGATTTGGAAGGGCACTAGCTCTTCACTGCAAAGGCTGCATCTTCACCGAGGCTTACACAGATATTGCATACTCAGGATTCTGAGAAGCCTTCAGGAAATAGAAAGGCTTCTTTGTAAATGAGACAGGGTTACCCATCAATGGATGTGGCAACAGAGCAGCTGCTCAGGTTCTCTGGGCTACGAGGGAGTAGGAAACTGCCCAACTGTTGAGCATTTGTGTGTACAACAAGGATGGATTCTCCTGTTACTGCTCACAAGTAACAAGACCTCCTTGAAACCGTGTACTATTTGCAAAATAATGCATTGCTCATTCTGGCTGGGAACACCACACTTCACTATCAGCATTTATTCATCCTTGCCCAGCCATATTTCACTGGATGCTCACTGGGACTTACTCTCTTTGTAAACTATGTAAGGTTTTTAGCATTCAGCTTGTTATTTACAGAAAAAAAGAGAGTGTGACTGTGTCAAAATGAAATATGCAAAGCAAGTTTCCTGTTTTAGAAGTAAATGCTAATTATCTTTGTGCAGAGTTCCCACTCCAAACCCCAAAAGCACAGTGCAAGAAGAATTTCTCTTGTATAGACACAACTGCCCTTGATGCATCCATTCATGCATGCTAAAGAGATCTTTCTAGCAATGTTTTTTTGGCTGTTGACAGCATTTGGAGATGCTATCCATAATTTCTCAGTGGCTGGAGAATTTTAAGGCTCCTGGACCATACAGTCATTTCAAAAGCAGTTGTGCTGGAAATGAAGATCTCTGCTAAGTGTGTATGTATTTTAAGTCTCTTCTTGCAGATTGGCTTTCAAATTTTGGCCAAGGTAAAAGAAATCATGTGTGAACATTCAGGTGAACACAGTGTTGATAACTGGGGAGGTGATAACGAGGTCTTGTCTCTTTGCTGTAACCCAGTTTTATTATGTGTTTTGCCAGCAAATAAGCAGGAGAGGTGAGATGCTGTAGTTCTTAGCAGTGAGGAGACTGAATGTGTTTCTCATCTTTGCCACAGATTTGTCACCCCATGTTGGACAAGTCCCCCCATACATATGGAAAAGTGAGCATAACTTTAGAGGATGAAAAGGAATTTCCTATCCTTAAAAAGAGAGGAGAGAAATGCTTTTCTCAGGCTCTCTCAAGCTCTGCTTCTGAGTGCCGGTCCAAACATTTAATTGAGTTTGCAGTTAATGGGCGACAGGAGGAAGAAAACCACTGCTGGCCATCAGCAGGCATTATAGTAGTGCCTTTGCATGTTGCTTTTTGAGTCAAGTGGTCAAAAGCAGAACAAGACAAAATGAGGAAGCATGTTCTAGGGCATGCAGTAGTGCTGGGGGGACACAGCTGCTGAAGGAACACCATTACTCTTGATCCAGGTGAAGTTTGCTTCAGTCACCATTTTGTGGCCTCATTTCCTCCTTCCCTGCAGTTTTCTCACTGTCTGGTCAGAGTCTAAGATCTCTGGTGTGGAAACTTACTGTCAGTATGTGCAGCTTTTGTTTGGGAGTCTTAATATAGCTTGTCTCATGACATCTTTGTCCTTGAACACTGGAAAGGTCCCTAGGACTGCTTGCCTTCATGCCTGAATTCCTGGCTCTCTGGAAACTTGTGCACTGCACACTCAGGCACTGGCTAAGCCCACATTTAATCAGTGCAAGGTAAACCTTCGTAGGATACTTAAAATACATTTCTTTCAATATTTTCTTCTCTTTTTGAAAGAGAAACCAGTTAGCAACTTACTGTAGTGATAGAAAGGGACCAGAGTGTGTATTGCCACTTCTAACTAGTATTTACTAGCTGGATGTGCTTAATGCAGTGTGGGGCAGGGCTTCTAGATTTTTGATGTTTGATTCAGAATCTGATCTTGAAATCAGGATTGTTAGTTGCAACAAAATTTAGTTTTGCTGTGTTTGTCTTCTTGCAAATTTTAACTTCAGTGGGGTATTACATCTGGTAGGGTTTTTAAACCTCCAATACACATAATTATCAATAATGTGAATAATTTAATCATTTGTAGTAGTTTACTGACTCCAAACACCTAAGGAGAAAATGCACAGGAAGCCACGGTCAATGGAGATAATTAAGCCATGCTGTGGGGTTGAGTAGATTTACAGGGATTTTTAGTTTCTCTGGCACAAGTCCAGCACTGGAATTTAGGAAAATCTTTGGCTTCTCAGCCTTCATGTTGGAGTCTGTAAATCCCCAGCAACTGCAACAACCTTATGTGCAGCCGAGCACTAGTTTAAAGAGGGATTTCCCAGGTAGCTGTCCGTCACCCAGTCCCTGGTGCATTTTGAGGTGTTTCCCCTGAGGAAGGGCTGCTGCATCTGACTGACCCAGGAGCTGGGATTTAGCCACAAAACAGCCCTCTCCTAGGGAGAGGTGTTCTGTATCAGGGCAATTGACCCTTCAAGGCACTGCAAAGCAGCAGGACCCATTTGTAGGTGCTGTAAAATCAGAGGGCTGTGTGTTAAGGGAAAAGTTAGGATAAGGCCACCAGGACAGACACCTTGTGTCCACACTGATGCAGAGGCAAGGGATGGTAATGGGGGAGGAAGGAACAGTTCTTCCCAAAAGGCATCCAATCCATCACTACAAGTGACATTTTTAGATTTGCACAATTAAAATTTGCCTTTGTGTATATATGTCTCTCTTTCTCAGTGTCTGAGGTTTACTGAGTGACCTCAATTTTTGGAATCCTCTAAATCTGGCTGTTGTATTGCCTTTGATTGATCTGTCTCAGTGTTGTGCTGGTAATGGCTGCATTATGGAAGCACATCAATGCCCTCCTTTTAAACAGACCGATAGGAACGTGGGAGAGGGCATGGAGCTGTGCACAGGGCAGCCTCAGGGCCTGATCCAGAAGCTACCCAAGTCAAAGGCAGATATGTGCAAGAGAATAGGCTGGGGTTTTTTGGCATAGCCCACAGGAAGCCATTAGGGGTGTGATGTAAGTGTGGATGGTAAAGCACCTATTTCTTTTTGTATTCATTTTTGTGGATATAAATTCTTACATGTACTTGGGCTACCCCTGGCAGACCAGCTGAGCCCTGTGCTTCTGCCAGACACAAATCCCACATTTTTCTGGAGGTGCTCCTGAAGACACCTTGCATTTGGTGCAGTCTGCAGCATCCCACAGCTGGAGCCCACTGAGTTTTGATGTGTTCTCCCTGCATCATGCCTGTGCACATCCCTTCTTGCTTGCACACACACAGCACCTTTGGTGAAGACCGTGGGATTATTAAGAGTGGAGAATGAGATCTGTAGGTTTTGTTGAGCCAAACATTTTCATGTCATGTGAAATGTGTGATGCAAAGGGGTGTCATAGCTTAGTCCTCAAACTCATTCTGAAGTGGGCTGATGAGAAAAGCTTTGGATTGGACCCAGTGGTAGACTAACAGGATGTGCCTGACTTGCAGTGAAACACAGGAGTGGCAGCCTTTTCTTTGCTCACTGGAAAGTTGTGGTCAGCTAACTGGGAGGAAGCTGTGAGGAGGACTACAGATGCACTGCAGCATCCTCTGGGAGCCAGCAATTCAACATAATCAATTTTATTTGAATTGCAAGAATATCAAGCTACAAAGGTTTGGCTTTTTACACTTAAAATGCATCTATTTTTTCAGTAATGCAGTAACTAACCAGTCAAATTTATATAACTAGGGATAATAGTGGTGAACACTGTGAAGCATCTTCTACAATATGTCTTTATATACTGTGACTCAACTGAATAAATGCTTTCTTCATTATATGCTAAAATCATGTTTGTAATTGGAGGGGGTTTGGATTACCCACACTGTTATTCGATGAGTTATTTTTTTTGACAGATGAAGGGAAAGCATTTCCTGAAATCCTATTACCAGAGCCTCAGGACAGTGTCTGTGTCCTGGTGTCAGACAGTATTAAGGACAGTAACATGTCATACCAGAGTGACAAAATGTAGCCCTTCATTAATAGGCAGGGAACCCAAACCATGTGGGATGCAAAGGGACTGTGGTAAGCTGTAGCAATTTCCCTGACGTGGCACAGCAATCCCACTCCAGGCTGGGCACTTTTGTCTCTGGAGTCAGGAGGAAGGTGGGTGAGAGGGAGCCCATGACAGATCCATGAGAGGGGCTGGGGGAACGCAGACACTGGTGTGTGTCAGTCTGTAGGTGAACAGAAAGAGGGAGCCCTAGACCTGTGAAGAGGAGTGAAGAAATGGCAGCATTGATCTGAGAAGGAAGGAGCAGAGGGATGTGGGGATACAGACTCAGCAGCAGGAGAGCTGGTGAGATGGAGCTATGATGGAGCAAAGCAGGGGTGGAAAGAGGCAGGGAAAAAAGGCAAATTGTAAGATAAGCTAAGGACAATAGAAAAAAGGTCCAGTTTTATCTGCTGATCCACAGACAAACCAGCTTTTGTGTGATGGCAGATACTACCCCAGAAAGGAAGGGATTCAGACAGCAGGAAACAACTGAAGAGAAAACTGGGAAGGGACAAACCACATTACAACTTAATGTGGAATGTAATTTATCCTAACTCAGCCCTTTGTTTGTAAAGCTGGACTAAATGGATATCTGGAACAGAGTTATTCCTCTGACCATCCTCTGACCAAAAATATACCTTTTAAACAGGTGTGCTTCTATAAAGTGCAGGGAATGTACTCCTGAAAGACTGCCCTGTCATAGCAAGTAGTTCTTGAGTAAAGTCCCTTTAGGTTAGCCATGCAAAAAAACCCCAACAAACCACCGTGTTGAAGGCAGGAGTTGTGCTTGTTTCAGTCTCCTGCTGTGTGTCAAGGAAACAGTCTGTATCCCATTGTCCTCCAGAGCTTTGCCTTGCAGCAGCCAGTCTCCAGGTAAAGAGGATCTTGTTCACAGCCCTCATCAGCACTGCACTGTCAGAAAATCCCCATGGTGCTTGGTTTGTGCAGGCTGGGGGACCCCTCAGCCTTTCTTGACTAGGCTGGAGCTGGAATGGAGCAGAATGGCAGCTCCCTGCTTGGAGTCACTGAATGCAACAGCTTCTCCAGGCTGAAATGCACTGAGTGTCACAGCCTGGTCCCATGGTGTGCTGGTGGTTTATTCCCTACTCTAGTGGCATCTCTTTAATTTCCTTTTCCCCTCTCTCTCTTGCCATACAAGTGGTAATATTCTGATGGTACTGGCAGCAGACATACAAACAGACCTTCTTTGTATGGAGGCATTTTTGGTCTTTCCAACAGGACTGCTTTTGTCAGAGCTTTCCTTTTCATTTGGCTGTTAGCACTGGCTGTCCTGCTGCTGCCCAAGTCCTTGTGGAGCTGGTAAACCCCCCCAATAAGCTCTCTGAAGGTCTGTTTCCCAAAGGAGCCTCCCAGCCTTGTTGTCAGATGTGCATTTTCAGCAATGTCTTGAGCAGTGCAGACAAAATGCACAGAAGGATGTAAAATCAGTGACATTCAGAGCTGAATGTGACTGCTGGGTTTGTCCCATTTCTGTTATTTTTTTTTTTTTATAGAGCTGTAAGAAGTTATCTTACCATGTCATTGATGGCTCCCATGGGAAAGAAGCTATTAATTAGGCATTTTGATCTCCCTCCCTTTGCCCACGAAATGTGACAGTAATTACTGTACACCATCATCTCTGCCAGTTTAGATACAGGCAAACATACCAGGCACCTGAAACTTTTCTTCTCTGTGTTAAGTGTAGTACAAGTGTCATTTTCTGAGACATGGCATTGGAGTATTATAGATGTATTTGAAGTATACTGCTGAAGACATTGTAGGTGGGGGCAACAGAACCTCTCTGGGGCACTTGAAGAAAATGCTGGGGGTTTTACTATTCTCTGTTAACCTTGGTATAAAGGTTCTTCTCAGTTGTTCTCCTGCAGAGGACCAGGAATAAAGGCATAGAAATTCCATCTTTTCACATTCCCTACTCACAGCTGTCTTCTCCCTGATTCTCAAATATTTAATAACTACTTTTAGACCAGTCTCTGTGGGTTTTTCTGTGGCTAGCCCTATCAGTCAATCCAGTAAGACATCATTTGTTGTCCAGTCACGGCCTAAGGAGCTGGCTGTGCTCTCCCACCTCCTCTTAGGGCTTCAGAAATCAGTCAGTGATTGACATGTATTACTGGAGCTGGAGGGTTTGACACAGCTGTGGGCAGAATGCAAAAATTACTGTCTGAAAGAGAGCAGGGTGAGATAACCTGGTGTGCAGGTGCTGTTGGTTCCCATGGCTGGGAGTCAGACACGCAGAGAACATCAGTCTTTTTTTATCCCTGAGCTCCTCTGGGAGTGTGTGGTTGGGATTTGCTTTTGAAAACTGTATCAACCCAGGTGCATTAACACCATTAGAGCCAGCTGCTGCAGGGTACCACACCAGTGCTGCATTTGGCCAAGAGAAGGCATCAACCAGCCATTTCCTCTGGGCTCCCTGTTGGTGTTTCAATTCCCTTTGGTGTCTCCTTGCTACAATACAAGCATTGCAAAAGCAGCTGTGCTTCCTTAAGAAGTGAGAGCAGAGCTCTGTGAGCGTGTTGGCTTGGCAACCAGCACGCACTTGATGCTGTCAGTGCTCCCAGAAAACATCATCTATAACCTCAGAGATGTAACAAGGAACAACAAGGCTGGGATATGGAAGAAGCATCTTTCATAACATGTTCCAGCCACTTTAGACTGTATGCCATGAGCTCTGTTCGTCGAAGTTGCCTTTTGGGAACATCTGCAGCCCTTCTCGGGGGACTGCTGTGGCCAGGAGAGTTATTGCTGCTGAAAATGTCAAATATCGAATGCATTCTGGGAGTTCTGTTTTTGCCATGTCTCTGCTTTTTATGTTTGCCTATGCCCTCCCTCCCCACCATCCATGTTTAAGTACCTGTTCTGTTCTAATGAGGGCTGCAAATGCAGACTTCCCTGTTTCTGTTGGTCAGACATTGACCGTCCAGCTGAGTGACTGGTGGGACAGTTGTGCCCAGAAAACACATTCTAATTTGTGGCTTGTTCTGCTGGAGTCCTTTTCAGTTTATGAAGTGTGTGGTGGGAGACAGCTTTTATGCATTTATGAATGACATAAAGTAGACAGGACTTGTGAAAGTCGGGAGAAGAGGCACAAGGCTGGAGAGAGCTATCCCAGTCAGCCAGGAGGTCTGTGCAGAGCCATGGACAGGTGCACAGCACTGTGCAGGACTGTGTGCCACCTCCCCACAGGCTTCTGCCCTCTGGGCTGGGCTCAGCTCTGCCCCTTGAGAGGGGGCTCAGCTTCAGAAGCTCATTACTGTTGTTTTAAAGAGTCTGTCATGGTCTCCATCACCACAATGGCATCATAAAGGACATTCAGAAACGCTGGGCAATATTTGGCACCGAACAGCCACAAGGTGATATTGCTGGGGACTGTGCCAGCATACAATCTTTCATTCCAGTTTTGGTCTGAGGGCAGAAAGATTTGGAAGAAGGTTCATTACTAAACAATAGAGCCTTGTTTTGCAGGCACACAGCTACTCTTGTTCCAGGCAGAGCTGAAATGGCATCTTCTTCTCCAAAGTCACCTTGAAAGGGAAGCAGCAGGTTCTTAGGTGACGGCATGGGATGTGCTGGTGGGCATTCCTGGCCCCATTTCCAGGTTCCTGTGTCATGAAGGCAATCATTAACCCGCTCAGCCCTGCACTTCACAAATCTTTTCCTCCAGTTTTTCCATTGTGGAAGCTCAGCTGTTAGGTGGATGCACTTTTCCAGCTCAGGACAAGGCATGCCCAGGTCTGTCTGATGGGGATGAGTCCTGCCAGAATGGGGTGGGCATCAGCCCTTCCTCACCCACTGGGCAAAGGTTTAACTTTGGGTGGAGAGGAGGTAGGTACCATCATAACTCCCACAAAAATGAGAGTCACAAAAAGTGTACTGCTCCTGGCAAGGAGTGCCAGGCTTGCTGATTTCTTTTTTCCCCCGTTGCCATGCCAACATGGCCCTGCTCAAAGTGAAATCTCTTTTTAAGCTCCGCTGAGAGAAAGTATGTAGCCTAGGAGATTATTTAGCATTCAGGAGTGCACAGGCTCCCTGTGACGTCTGTGAGCCTCAGTCAGGCTGGCTGACAAAGGAAAGGGAGATTTAGGTTTTTTTCCTCTCTTCCTTTAGCGTTTGCTTCTCAAGGTTAAGGGAGATAAGGAAGAGACTGCAAGCACTTTGTGATTGGGACCTCACTCTGTAGGTGCCTCCTCACCTCCTCACTGAGGTGCCACCTGCACTGTAGGTGCCTCCTCACTGAGGCATGAAAATGAAAAGAAAATATTACTTTGGGGTATATTTTCTGTACAAAGTACAAGTATGGGAGATATATATATATATGCAAATTCCTTGATTCGACTAACCATGATGAGCTACTCTGTATTAAAATTGGAAAGCAGAGGCAATCTGGGTTTTAATTTGAGTGAGCAACTCAAAGGAAATAGTAGAAGGAAGCAAGGGACAACCCCTTGTCTTTGTCTTTCATGCTGTTTTAATCTGTGAGGTTACAGTATAGAGAAGAAACCATCTCTTCTCTTGCTGTATTCATATCCTGGGTAAGGATAGCAAAACTCAGTGTGTACTAGTGTTTTGGTTAGGGTTTTTTGTTCTGTGGAGCTGCTACTGGTGGATTAGCTGTTGACTTTAAATTCAATCCTTCTAATGATAATACAGATTTGCTTGCCTTTGCCAGCTGAAGAGATGGAAATCAGCACAAACAGCTGGCATTAGCTGGCAGATGAGCACTGATGATCCGGTGCCTGCCCCTCCCAATGGCTGATCTGCAGATTCAGAGACCAGACTCAAAGTGAGATGTCTGTGTGATGGTGTTTATGCTGTCACTTGTTCTTTGGGAGATTCTGAGCAAAACATTTACGTTTTCTCTGCTGCTTCACAGACTGACTGCAGAGCACAGTAAGTGGTGCTTGGAAAACCTCTTCTGAAGTGAGGATTTAGAAATGCAGTTTTGGTTGTTTCTTGGGGTTTTGTTAGTATTGAGGCATTCCTCACAATGTGCAAAAAGTGCAGGAAACTCAAGGCACCTATCTGTGTGCATTAGATCATGGGAGTGAGCCTTTCTTCTGTCTGTGGAAAATAACTGTTCAGAACTTTAGTTTTAGTTGCATGCAGTATATGGAAAATAACTGAAAGATATCTTTAGCTCTGGGGCAGGAAAACCTCTTAGCTGCTTCCCAGAGAGTCATTTCACTCAGGACTGAGTAGATTGAATAGTTCATGGAAATCAGTTTCACTGGGAGGCACTGTATATTTTGGGAGGGGGAAATAAACCCCAGGTGCTTCACTTTTTGTTTCAGTTTCTTTCCTTGAGATTAATTCATAGTGATACATGATCAGTTTGGTAGAGCTTCCAGCAACCCATCTAGGCTATGGCAGTTAGGATAAATCTGATTTACAGTCTGGTTCTCTGCCCGTGCATCTGGCCAGACAGATACTTCTGCTCCTCTTTATGAATGTATCAGCTGCCAGTGCTGTGTAGATGTGGCAGTCTTGCTGATGTACTGAAACTGTTTTCATCCACAGCCTTGCACCACATATGAGAAGGGGGGATAGGATTCAGTGGTGACTGTTGCTTTTTTACCCCCAAATTCAGAGTAGGTGCCTCATCTAGGGTAACACAGCCTGCACAGGTTGTTGGTGGGCTGAAACTAATCCCTAGCTGTTCCTGTGTATGAGTTGCTTTCTCTTTCTTTTCCCTGTCATCCTTTCTCTGTATTTAAGAATATGTCATCCTTCTCAGTGATTGCCCTGTCAGCTCTTCCTTCTCTTTCTCACTTATGCTGCCTCTACCTTTTTTTAATCTTGTTCTCCATATGTGCTTCCAGCTTTATCCCAGCCATCCAGTGTAGCTCCTCTGTGACCTGGAATTTCCACAACTGCTCCTCATTTTCAGTACACTAAGGAGCTCAGCCTCTGAATGCAGCTCTCTTGGAGGCTGCAGTGCCCCCAGTCCTGGTCTCAGCTCCCCCTCAGCAGCTGGATGTCACCAGCACGATGGCTGCAGAAGCTTGCAGGTATTTAGGTGCCCAGAGAAGACAGCTTTTGGCACAAGTGGAAGAGATGGTTCAAAAGGTCCCTGAACCATGGAATGGTTTGGGTGGGAAGGGACCTTAAAGGTCATCTCATTCCAATCCCATGCCATGGGCAGGGACAGCTTCCACTAGACCAGGAACTCTGTCCAACCTGACCTTGGACACTTCCAGGGATGGGGCAGCCACAGCTTCTCTGGGCAACCTGTGCCACTGCACTGATAGGCACTGAACATGCACTGAGGGCTTTGATGTGCACCTCTCACATTTTCCTTCTTCAGGAGTAGGTGCACATTTTTCTTTCCTAATCACACTGCACACATAGAGGTGTGAGCCAATAGTTCTCCAAGAGTGGGCAGGCAGTGGATGGGAGCAGACTGTGTGAACATTCAGGAATGAGTCCTGGACAGAGGTAGGGCTCCCTTCAGCTGGGGCAGTGCCAGAAAAGAGGGGGAGAGATGGGAGAACTGCTGACCTGGGCTGAGAGCTGCTCTGAAAGTCCATCCACAGCACAGCTCCTGTGGGACTGGATTAATCTGTGCACAACACAGGCCACGTTCAGTCTGCCTGTCCATGAGGACACTTGCACATCCTCCTTTGGAAGGATGCAGCACCTTTCCTCTGTTGGTGGGGGAAACACACCTGCCTTGGTACCAGGTGTGGGCTGGACTGGGAAGTGAGGCTTGGAAGAGGTCAGCCATGCAGAGCTGGGATGGACCAACAGCATGAGCACTAAGGTGAGCAGGGCATGGCATTGCTGCATTTTGTTTGTTAAATATCCCCTGATGGGTTAAACCAGCATTCTGTTGGCATTGACAGAGTCTTCAGTTTTCCTGACCAGGCATGACTAAATCCCACACAATATGTGCACAGGTTAATGTTGATTTTAAACTTAAATCCAGCAAAGTTTCTATAGCTTACTGTGAATCCTTTTGAAAGAAGATCAGAGAAAGCACTCTAAAAAATGTTTAAAATCATCCCAAAAGGAGCTAAAAATGCACTTTAAGGGATGCATCACCTCCTTCTGTAGGTGGCTGACGCTTCATTGACTTCTGTAGAGGTTCTTGAAAGTTGGTTTGTTTAACATGTTAACTTGTACTGAAGTCCAAAACTAATATTGGTTTAAAAGTGAGTTACCCATTATAAGTATTTACTCACATTCAGAGGATTAAATATCTGGTTCTTTGTTTTGAAGCCAATGTGGTTTCTTCTGTGTGAGTCCTAGGGAATTAATACTTTTGGGGAAAGATCGATATAGCTGCTTTGTATGTGCAGGTGTTTTTTGAGCTGATACCAAGTCCCAGGAAAGGCACTGGGACATCACTGCATTGCTCTGGCTGAGGGTTTGGTGTTGTCAGCTTCAATATTGCTCTAAATTGTGTTGCCCGTGCATCAGACGAAACAGAACTGATAGCTTTTCCCACCTCTGATTTGGCTGGGAGATGCTGACAGTAAATATTTTGTTCCAGGCAGTAGACTTAAGAAGATGGGATGCTTAGGGGATGCACAGGAAACAAGAATTGCAGTAATGAGGGCTCATTTTTAAGGCGTTGCATTATTCTACTGACATTGGTATGACTCCTTTTTAACAGTCTTACACATTTCAGGGGGGGCTGAGGAGGGGACTGGTCCCTTGGTGTTTTGTTCTACAGCTGCTTGACAGCGTGGCAGAGGCCTCTGCCTAATAAATGTGCTAGGGAACCAGAGGAGGGGCTTACTGGAGCTTTCAGAATGACTCCTGGCTCCTAGCATGAGTCACTTTCGATTTTGCACTGTGTGCCTTGGAGGTTTGGACTATGTGTCCAACTCTCCCACTGAAGAAAGTGATCAGGAAAATTCAGTCAGAGCAGGGGAACTGAAACACACACAGAACACGTGGAAGCAATCCAAGGACAGGCAGCCTGAGCTTCCCTGCTGCTTCCCTGAGTGCTGCAGAGCAGCTGAGGGTGCCCAGGAAAGCCACCCTCCAGCCTTGTGTTTGTACCAGAGCACAGCCGGGCCAGCACTGCTCAGCTGCAGCCAGGACCCCAACTGTGTGCCTGATACAAAGCTGATAGCACAATCGTAGAATCACCAAGGCTGGAAAAGACCTCCGAGATCATCAAGTTCAAAAGTGTTAAGGAGCTGGTAGTTCAGATTTACAATCTAGAGTTTAAGGACAGCATAGGAGAGGCTGTTGAATACCCCAAAACACAGAGGTGTGATGCATTTTGCAGTGTGGCTCACCAGGGTATGGAGCTGCTGTGCCAGGTACTCAGCTGTATCTCACACGTTCCTGCCCTTCTCACACAGTGACTGCAATACATCTTTCCCCAGAAGCAATCTGAATGTTCATACCTTGTGAGTCCAATGCATTAAACCATCAAAGCTCTTCCTTTCCCAAAACACAGGCCTTTTCTGGCCTGTTCTGTTGGTTAGCTTGTGAATCCTGGTGATTAAATTAATCTGTCACTATCGTCACAGATGCTGCAGTAGCTTAAAGTCAACGAGTTTATTAGGGAAATGATGCTTGTCAGTTGTGTTGTGGCTGCATTTAATTTAAAAGCTGATGTTCATGTTATTTGCCTTCGTACCTCCTGCCAATTATTGTTAATATTGCCAACATCCAGATCAAGGACATACTTATAACAAAATATTTGCACTCACAAAAGCCAGTATTTGAATTCTGTAAAGCTATATTATGGCTTTTCTCTTCAGTCTCAAGCAATGCCAATCTGTTGGCATTTTTTGGGGTTTTGTATAATTTATTCATAATATTTTGGTTGCTGCTGTGCATTTGTCTTTTAATCTTCATTCAAAAAGGCAATATTTAGAGCTGTCGTGATCCCAGAGATCAAGACCAAGATGTATCTTTGGTTTTCCACCCCAAATGTCACTGGGTGATGCCTGTATCTTTTTTTCCCCCAACATTTCAGTAGTCTTGACTGAAACAAGTCATCCACCAGCTTCCAGGAGAGCTGTGCATGAATGCAGGACCTATCCTTAGGGGACTGGCTAATGCCTCTAAATAAATCGAATAGCTATTTGGTCTATAGCCCAGCTGCACTCAGAATTGCAGTACCCGGGGGGGAAAAATCCATAGGTCCTGTTTTGCTTTTCAAATAGTCAAAGATAGCAAATAGTCATTTTGTATCTTTTCTTTCTGCAGGAATATGTGGGGTGTTTTGCCTCACAAGGCAGTGCAGGTTGCTTTGTGCTTTTGTTGTTGACTGGATTCCACTGTGCCAACAATTAGTGCTGGTTACCTTGGAAACTGCTCTGAATCCCACTGAGGATTTTGACAGGGACATCTTGACTGAAATTGCTTTGTTTTCACAATTCTGAAAGTGTACATGTAGCTGATGCTTTTGCTGTGCTCTGCCTCTGATCTTTCCCTGAAATATAGCAAAATTAATGAAACATGTTATTTTGTCCTTTTCATCTCACTGCAGCTTTCTTTAATAATCCCTTCTTTTGCCTCAGTGCTCCAGGAACATTAATTATCCTTTACTTTAACTGAACTCACTGTTTTTTCTTGGTAGGTATTTGACAGGTGACCCTATGAATGTGTGTGAAGTTTTGACACAATTTGCAGTCTCCTTCTTTCTCTCCCTCCCTCTTATCATCCCTTTTCTTTGGTTTTCTCTTGGAGCCTTTCTTGTGCCGTGCAGTTCAAGCATGTTAAACTTTATTTATGCCTTAAACAAGTTAGGCTGTACAGAGACCAGGTGGCATCTTCTGTGGCCACAGGAAACTCAAGGTCTTGCTGCCACCCTAGTGGCATTGGGTAGAGCTGTTGCCAGAAAGAGGAAGGGCTGATGCTCTAGTGTGGGAGGACTGTCCTGTGAGAGATGTGATGTTTTCATATTAGAAGCTGTCCCTGTTGCTGTGAGATGAGTTCTCAAGGTGGGAAGAAGCAATAGGTAAGTGGGCTGAGTAATCTTTCTGAATGGCAGTAATGGAAGACAGGTGACTACAGGCAGGAAGGGGGAAGAGCTGAGGAGACAGACTCTGATCTGGCTGGAGCAACTGTGGCCTGAAAAATCAGTGACACTGTCACATGAGGTGACGAGCAGGCAAGCTGTACCAGCTCCCAGGTCACTGCCAGCAGGATCCTTCCATCAGTCACATACCTGTGAGGCTGTGAGCCCTGCCCAGAGGCAGTGTCTCCTGTCAAAACCAGTCCTCAGAATAATCATACAGCACTGCAAAGGGATAGAGGAGAGGAGGTAAAAGACACTGGTGGATGAAGGCTGTCAGACACAAACAGCTGAACAGTTTCACCTAAGAAGGTGGAAACAGGTGTTCATAGCAAACTCAGCTTCTCCATGAGTTGAGTCTGAGGTTGTGGTAGCTTGGAAGAGAAAGAGGAAAAAATGCTGGAGGCTGAAGGCCAACCATTAAAAGGGCACATAAAGAACAGACATCACACATCACCGTCGAGATGTCTCACAGACCTGATTTTTGCTATTTATAGTTGCAGATTTTTTTAAAAACTATTTTTTAAAACTATTTTGTGGAAATGTTTATGTCAGGACCTGAAAGCTGAGACACCTATTTTAAAAGACTCTTGACACCTTCTGTATATCTGTCTCTGAGGCTGGTAAACATGTATGTTATAAAAGCTAATGGAAGGGAAAGCTGTCATGGGAAATAAAAGTATGGTAGGTAATGTGCCAGTGGAGACATCTGCAGTCTGTTGACAAATGCAGCAGGATCAATAAGGAATGAAGGAGAGCTTTGAAAATACATCTTGGCCTTGTACAGGATCTGATCCCAGATACTGGGCTGTGCTGTAGCCAGTCTTTGGCATGTAACCTCATTTACCAGCCCCTGTCTGAGTCTCTGTCTGGGAAGGTCAGGAGTCTCTGGCCTCAGAGATGAGGAGGGAGCATCTGAATGATGCCTGCTTTGGTGTAATGCTCCATGCTAGAGTGGCTGGGATGGGAACTGGGCAGCCCTGGGGTGTGCTTGTGAGGAGGGCAGCAGCCTTTGGAGGCAGCAGCAGCTGGTTCAGCATCCTCTGTGCATCTTAGTACTCTGGAAAGGGCTTGTGTCCTCCAGTCATCTCCGGGGCACTGAGAGTCTAGATCTCCTGATTTGGTATGCTGGGCTTTGTAGGAGAGTTGGGCTGACTTCCAAAACCAAGAGCACAGAGTGCTGATTTTTATTTGAGTTTTAACTTTGGTTTATATTAGTGTAGTGCCCCAGACAGGGCTCTGTCCTCTCAGCAGGGCAGTCCCCTGTCCCTGGCACAGAACAGCTGTGGCACTGGCAGCAGCTGGGCAGAGCTGCCCTGGCAGCCCTGTTGGATTTCAGCATGGTCTGGAGTGACCTTTGAGGGAGCAGCAGAACTTCTGTCCTGCTATGCCAGCCCCTGGCCTCTCCCCTCAGCCTGCTCCCTGTCAGGGCTTTGGGGAGTTCATGCTGAGGGTTTTCACTGTGCTTTCTCTCTGTTATGGACATCCCATTCAAGGAGTGCCTATACTCTAGGGTACTGTATTCCCTGGAATCAATCCCTCTGAAACTCCATCTATGTCCTGTATCATGAGCAGCTGGCATCTTGGTAAAAAGGAGCAGCATTTTACTCTCTACAAAATGCAAAGAAAAGGCATGTTGCTGTTCTTTCTTCTGCTGGAGTCTAATGTAAAGCCATGCTCCTTACTGCTTTTAAGAAATAAATCTATTTGTTGTAAAATCTGTTTGTTGTAAAATCTATTTGTTGTAACTTGTGGTATGTTAGTGCCATTTCTGTGGCATGAAGTAGAGTCAGAGAGAGTCTGTCTGTTTAAAGAGAGGGAAAATAAATGTGTACAAGCAAAACCATGTCTAGTGAATACATAGCCCGGCATTCACAGCATCCAAGCTGCCTAATTTTCCTTTTTATTTTTTTTTATTTGATTTTATTCTGTTTTGTTTTGGGTTTTTGTTTGTTTGTTCTTTATCATTAGGCTGCCTTGAACTTTAACTGAACCATAAGAAAACTATGAAAAGTCTCAATAGCAGCCCCGTGATGATTTGACTTACCCACTGGATCTTCTATTTATAGTGTCCATTAGTACAGAAAAGTCTGTCCTTTTGCAGCAGTCATGTATGGCAAAAGCACTGCTCTTCTGATGAACTGCCCATGCCCCCTGTGTCACCCAAAATATCCATCAGCAGAGTGTTTAGAAGTAAGCCTTTCTTGATTAAAGAACACTGCCAAACAAAACAAACTGAGCAAAACCCACAAGCCCAGAGGCCATTTGTATTTTTATTTACTTATTTTGCCTAGCCTAAAATAGAAATTTCTATTTATCAGGAGACAACCTTTCACCCTCCAACATAGCTCCCTGTGGAACATTATCTTTGTCCCAAGCAAATTAAATCAGGAAGAGAGCTGAGAGGGTGAGAACTGTCTTCCGGGCTTGTAGAGCCCATTTGTGCTAGAGAACCAGGCTGGATGGGAACAAGTATAAATTCTATTACAAAGGAGGCAGATTTTAATGATTTGTCTAAGCCTGCTGGGAGGAGGGTTGCAGTAGCTTGGCTGATGGAAAGCAGTTGACAAAAGGGATTTCCTTTGGATATGCTCCAGGGTACTAAACCTGACACACATTTGCATATTCTATATCAGAAATTAATTGGAGCCTTTCATTAAAATTTTCATGTGAGCATAAGCTTCAAAAATTGGTGTTTTTAACAGTTTTCCTCCCTGTGTCTTGATTTGTTCATCTAGGCTAATAGTATAGTCTTGTTGATGTTGCTTTTGTCCATGGTGTTGTGATTAGTAGCTTGGTGGAAATGTTGACAGGAGGGCCATCCATGTGTCACATCCTTCAGGTGTGAAGTGGTGGCAGGAATGGGTGCAGGGTTTTCTGTACTCAGTGAAGCTCTGTGCTGTCCTCTGTGCTCATCAGAGCTGTCAGGGTGATGCTCTTTCCTGCCCTGAAAAAGCAGAATCCAAACAGGGATGTGCCAGATATCAAAGGATGCTTTCTGGAAGAGCAGTTTGTCTCCAGCCCATGGAAGGTGCTGCAGCACACCATGGTGTGGGGAGGGCCCCATGTGTCTGCAGGAGGAGGATGGGCCAAGCTGCAGGTTCATTCTCCCAGGTTTTCCCAGCTTGTTTTTGCAAGCTGTGTGTGCCTCACAGCACAGGGAGCCTGTAAGGACCTGTAAGGATTCCAGATTTGTGTCCAGTCCACTGGCCTGCAGCAGCAGCACCGTGTGAGAGTCTGGGAGGGTCTGGGAAGTGTCTGTTTTGTGTTTCTCACGAGAGGAAGGAACCAAGAAGCACCCCCAGCATCCAAGAGATGTGGAAGCAGCCCAAAATGAGGTGCAAGGCCCCAAAATGACGTGCAGGCCCCTGAAAGGCAGCTGGGAAGATTGCTGGGCTTTAAATCAATATCCCTGTTCTTTGATCTATAGGACTGGCCACATGCATGACTTGATTGATGGGGTTATGGAGCTTTGATTTACTTAACCACAGAGGGGAGTTCCATCTCATACTGGGGATGTGTTGTTGAACAGAAGAACAGAACTAGAGCTACTTTTCGTAGTCTCCTCCTCCAGCAGGCATCTCTATCATACGTAGCCTCATCTCAAAAAACAGTTGATTTGTTTCCTCCAATGTGGAAGGCTGCCAGAACTCATCCCTGACAGTAGGAAAGCAGCATCTTTAGATTTCTAATCTGAATTTATCCTCAAGTTTATATTCATGTATTTAAATTTTTTTTTTCAAATTCATGTTTTTCAAGTCAGCTTGTTTTTTTTCATTACTTGGTAGTTGTTCTGATGTATTCATCCATCTATTTTTGCTGTTGGCAGCAGCAAATGGAACTGTTGCAGTCACTGCCCTCCAGGTGACCAGCCAGGAGTGCAGTGAATTGTAAGGTATAAACACCAACAATTAGGAATGTTCTTTGCCAGTGGGTGGAGATTTTTAATATCTCTATAAATAGTTTGTGTAAAAGAAAGATTAACCTAGCACTTTAGTTTTAGACAAAAATGGCTGTTGTAATTTGGTAACTGTTTTTTTGGAAAAAACAGTTGGCTTTTCTGAAGGACAAATGAAGAGGAATAGCCTCACATTAAAAGTAGAAGGGAATTCTGTAAGAGTAACTGTGAAAATAAACCATTATTAATCTTGTGGACAGTCCCTTGTCAGAGTGGTTGCTGTGAAGTTACATGTAGGCCATTGATTTGAACATACTTGCCCTTCCCAGGCAGTTCTTGCCTGAAGGATGCAGTAATAGGTGAGCAGAGCTTTTATTCCTACCCTCAGGATGGTGATTAATGGGGGCTTTGGCAGGAGGAGGGTTATTGACATCTGCCATCACAAACCTCTGTCTACACACAAGGTCTGGAGGAGCACTGAAGTTTTGCTCTGTTCCCAGGTGTGCCCAGCTGTGCAGCTGGTGGGTTGTCACTGTGCAGCTTGTGGCCTTCCCTAGGGGTCAGCTCCATCTGTATTGGAAACAGTTCTCAGACAGCACTTGGATATAGCTGGAGAGGGAAGGGGTTTATTTCCACTGAGTTTGGCTGAGAGAGAGAAATATATTGATTAAAGACTAAGGGAGAGCAGACTCATCCACAGATAAGGACCACAAAGCCTTTGCTCTCTGAATTCTGCTGGACCAGCCCTTAAGATCTTGATTTGTTACATCAAAGGTACCTGAACTTCCAGAGGGGAGGAAACTTCTCTGGATGCTTCCCCATGCAGCTGTGTGCCTGATGACATTTCACTGCACCTTTGAGTGGGTCTGCAGTCGAGCTGAGACAGTTTCTCATTTTGGAATTTGAGTAGACCTACTAGTACTTTCTGCTCACCAGAGCAGGCAGCTCCTCAGCCCTTCTCAGGTGTGCTACACCTTGCAGGCAGTGGGGAAGAGCAAAGTGTGGGTTCTGTGGTGCCCAGCTGTGTCAAGCATGCAGTGCCTGAGTCAGAGCATGTTGGGGGCCAGCAGCAAGGAGCCCATTCCCCCAAAAATACCTTATTCTCTGCATGGTACTCAGACCTACTGTTTAAATAAAGCTCTGTGTGGCAGTCTTAAAAGGGGTGAGAAAGATGAAGTATTGATTTTAATCATGCAGGAATGTTATTTGGCCCTTCAAGTCCCTCATCAGCATAGATGGCTGTCTGGGAAGTGCCTTTAATGCATGCTACGTGCTGCTGAGGAGAAATTAGCATCCAAAGGGCATGTTGGAATGCAGATAACTTCATATATTAAATGTCAAGAAATTACATAACTCAACTGCCCATTCTACCCCTGTTTGCAAAACAATACCTGCAGAAATTTTCTAGACATTTAATAGATGATCATCTTAAAATATTGCAGTTGCTGCACGTTGTCCCTAATAGAAAGGACATTGAATAATGATCCTTTGTGCATCTTGCTTAGAGCAAGCTCCTGATTTTTATAAATACTTGGCATTTTCCATTGAAACCTTTGGAATATCTGGTCCTTCTCTTTTATATTTAATGATTTCCTTATATTTCAGGGAAAAAAGATTACCTTTTAAAAATGAATTGTCAGCCTGTGGTTTTTTATTGTTTAAGCTAATCATTCTGATTTTAAAACACCATTCTGATTAGCATGCTTTTCTTTCTTTTTTTCTGACTTTGCTACTGCCACAGAAGAAGTGTCTGCAAGGATAGTACAAGTAGTAACAGCTGAAGCTGTAGCGGTCCTGAAAGGTGAACAGGAAAAAGAAGCCCAGCACAAAGATCAGCCTGGATCACTACCTTTAGGTAAAATGAGACAAAGAATGTTCCAGGTATCCTTGTGTCTGCAAATGTCTGTATGTATATTTAAAAATGCAGTTCCAGCTGTGTATTCACATTGGTTATGGTTGTGGGTAAACCACAGCCACCACTGGGTAAATGCTGGAACCACAGGCTTATGGCAGGATCCTTGTATTCTCAGTGACTGTCTCATTCCCTGTTTGCTCTAACAGCAGTTCTCCACCTTGTTTCTGACTCCAGAGCAGCTCAGGCCTGAGTGTGATTGGTGGTAGGGTTTTGTCATCGTGTTGGTTGGGACTGCTTGTGTTCAGCCATGTACAACATGAAGGATTCAGTCTGAAGAGCAAATAGCAGAGTGACATATAAAAAACAAGTGAGGCTTTGCTGGTCGAGTGGTAGCTGCTCAAATAGATGGAGGGGGAGCATCTCCACAGGAAGCAGAAAGGAATGGGGCACACCAGGCTGAGAGCACCAGGCAGAGCAAGGGCAGATTGTGGAACAAGGAAAGCAAATGCCTTCAATCTGTACTGGAAAGGGTAACAGTGCCACTGGTCCATGCTGTGTCTCCATCCTCCTTTGTGTAATATCTCTGTGTGAGTGTGTATCTATCTATCTGTCTATAAAAGAAGGTAGGTATACAGCCATTTGTACCTAAAGTGCTTGCTCCTTGCCAGAAAACTTCTGCAGTAGCTCAAAAACATGTACACCAAAGGCCAGAGAAAGGACATACTCCATCTTGAGGTAAGGAAGTCTTGCAAGCCTGCCCTGGGATAGATTCTGCTGAGTGCATGTTCGTTGTGATTAAATCAAAACAATGCCTGCAGTGTTTTCCTCACAGGCAATCTGCCTACTTTGGTGTGGTGCTTGGCCCTTGCCTAGGAGTGAATTAAAGTCAATGAGTAATTTAGAATATTTGTTGGAAATTTGGTTCCCACGGTTTTTGCTTCATTGAACTAATTTAGAACTGCAGCAGGGGGATGTGTTGCTTGGTAATTCCCTTCTTTGCAGAGACTCAGTTTTACACGGAACACCCCAATTCTCCAAATCACTTCACTCAGGCCTGGGAGAGGTGAAATGGATATTCAGTTCCATCTAGTCAGATAAGTAATTTAAAAGACATTGTGAGAAGTATGTCTTCAGTTAACAAGTGTTGGTGTTACAGCTCCTGTGGTCAGATGCATTGTGATGAGTTTATAAATACTCTGTCCCTGGACAGCACTTTGTAAGGACAAGTCACATATGGTCTTTTTCCAAATCATGCTGAAATCAATAGGAGGAAGCCTGGAAAATTCTGTTGAGGCTTTGAAAGTGGCCTGTCTGTGCTGGGAAAGAAGCCCTGAACAGTAAACTGAGATCTGCATGTTGGAAGGTGCTGTTGATAAGACAGACCTATTAAAACAGATTTGTTTAGGTCTGTTTTTTTTTTTTTAAAAAAAAACCACTGGTTAAGCCTCAGGAGTGGATCTGTTTTTAAAGAAAAAAAATTCTCAAAGTGACTGGTATGAGATCAAATGCAGAGGTTTTGCTGAGTTCATTTAAGAAGCTTGTTTAGGATTTCATCATACTTGAATTGAAGTAATTGAAAAAAAAAATAATTTTCAGCATCTGGTCTCATGACTGGGAATGAATGTAAATCCCAGTCCGAGTGCATCTAAGTTTTCACTGCATCTTGCTCAGCTGAATCACTGTTATGTCAAAGCTGATATAAGTTCCCTGTGCTGATATCTTTTAGACAAGCAATATTTGCATGTGTTCTGCTATTAACCTTGAGCTCAGCAGAAGAAAAGAAAGTGTGCAGAATGGAGTTTTTTCATGTACTCAAGGTGGATTAAAGGTGGATGCCAGTTTCTGATAGTGGGTGTGAATTTATAATATCTCTCTGCTCATATGCTTTTTTGTTGTTGCCTTGGATGACTGAATGCTTTTTAAGGGGCAATACTGATTAAAAGAGAATCTTGTATTTGCTTTTTATATTGTGCTCTATAACCAGAAATTTGTAAATAATTCATACCATTAGAAAACAAATCAATAACAGAAGAATAAATCCTTTTATTATAATTTCAAAAGTTCATGTATTCTGCAAGAGTCTGTCTATAAATCTGGCAGGCATGAGGCCCCATCAGATAATTCCTCAGCTGGGCAGAACAGGCTGTCTGCAGCTTACATCATGTATTGGTCTTCCTGGAATTAATGACTGTATCTCATTTTCACTGTTTGATTTCTAGCAGTTGAAGAGTCAGCCAACCTGCCTCCTTCCCCACCTCCATCACCAGCTTCTGAGCAGACTGGAGTTCTGGAGGAAGGTAAGGGTCTCCTGGACATTGCAGTGCAGAGCTGTCAGCAGAGGGATGAGACATGAATCTGAAGGATGGGGGAGTGAGAAAATGGAGATTCTTTCTGCAGTGGAGATACTTCTCATGTGAAAACATAAGGCATTCTCAGCAATAACTCCCCATCTGCAAACCAGCTGCAGTGCATGGATGAGGTAGACTCATGCACAGAGGTAGCTGAGGGATATGCTAAGTACATCCATGCTGAAGAAAAAGAAATAGCGTTGCTCACTTTTTTGTCTGTTGTATGCAATATGAGCCAAGGTGTCTGCTGCTCCAGTGTGATCCATAGCAAAACTACAATTAAGTATAGGTCATCTTTTGTTTCTTGAGATGTGTTTGGCTGCATTTTTAAAATTACCATTGCCTTTTTGTTTGCAATCTTAAATGCATGAAAGCAAGGAGATTCAGAGCTGGATCATTTCTTTGGCCCTTGACCTGTAATTCACGCTCCAGTGCCTGCATGTATTGGAAGTTCTGTACACAAAGTGCAGCAGTCACATTCTAGTCTTACAAAGCACATTTCTGTTCTGCTCTGCACGAGTGTTCAGTTTCAGTAGCCTGTGATCACTGCATTTTCCTCCTGCTCAAATCTCCTCCAGCAAAGGACTGAAGCTTAGTGTTAAGCAGAGGCCTGAATCCCAGTGAAGCTGCTGCAGTGCAGGCGTGTGTGGGAATGCTTTGTTCAACAGAAGACAACTGCTGCATCAAGGCCAGCAGGATAGGGAGACAGCAGTGGGTCAAAACTGAGCTTTGTCATGGGGATAAGAAGGAAGGATTTGGGTTCAGAATCTCCAGGGAGGTGTCAGTTGAACTCTGCCATGTCAGTGACATTTTTGTGTGTCCACTTACTTCCTTCTTGGATTTTCTTTCAGCATTTTCTCTTTCTTTTTGTTACATAAGTGCATGCAAATAATTTCCTATCATCTGCTGAACAAAGTTTGTTGGTATTTTAACACAGAGCCTCTATGAATTTTGCTATTTCACATGCTAGCATACTCTGACTCAGTTTATGGGGACACTACAATTAGGCATGTTCCATCACGCAGTTGTTTTTGATACTATGAAATTACAGTCTGTGTTAACAACATTTGTCAGTCTGCTCTACTGGAAGGGCCTATTTGGTGTGGTTAGTAACAGTTATAAAGAACTGGAATAATTGATTGTTGTTGTTTTTTTAAAAAAATCTGCCTGTTGTGTGTTTAAAAAATAATACAGCAGTTCCTAGACTCATCATACAGAGGTAATGGCAATCAAAACTATTAACTGAAAAGACAACTGGTAAAGCATTAGCAAAGATTTTTAGAATTGTTACCAGGGCTTTATCACTGTTTTTTAATACATAATTCACTTGGCTAGTCATATGTATGCTTTTTGATTTTTTCATATCACAGTAAAGTGCTTGTTCTTCTGCTTCAGGCCAGTGTCAAGGTTATTCTGTTAGCCTCAGGTTTAGGTTTGGCTTTGTGTGCTGCTTGTATCAGCTGTATAATTGCATGTATTTTAGGATTTTATAAAGTACTTATGTTGGTTAATTGACAGGAGGTTGTAGATGGGCTCCATAGAAAATGGAAAGCATTTTGCAAGTTGTACTAACACAGGAAGGTGGCAAAACACTCTACAACTTGAGGTTATTGCCTACTGCCAGACTGCAGTTCCCAGCTGTGCAAATGACTCAGCAAGTCACTTAACATTGTTGGTTTTCTCTTTCCTGGCATGTAGAATTGAATTAATATAATAGCACCCTGCAGAGGTGGTTACAAGGACTGAAAGGACAGTGTTTGGAAGATGTTTCGATGATTTATGCAATGTCATGGTTTTAATAACTTTCAAATAATCTTCTTTAACATTGGTCAAAAGAGGCTTTTCCACAACATGGAAGATTTTGATTCAGTGCTTCATTTTTAAAAGCAGATGGCCGGTTTGTAAGGGAAGTATGGGTAGAACTGGTGTCCTGAGTCTTCCAGTGAACTGGAAGCTTCTTGTTTATGTCTGGCTCTCAAACAGGAACTCACAGTAGAGTTGTTTGAAGCAACAGAAAGAACTTAGAGATAATTTCACCAGAAATTTATTATGTTGCTTTTTCCCAAAATATTAGTGTTGTCAGTTCAGTATAGTACAAATGGCAGTAAAAATCTTGTGCTCTGTTCTGTATTAGAAGATACAGTCCTTATTTTCTATGGGTGAGTTCAGTTTTTGCTGACCTGAGTGAGCCAGACCTGTCAGTTTTATTCAGGCAAAGTTCCTATTTGGAAGAGTTTGCCTCAGTGGGGTTTGACCCAGTTTTACTGCACTTGTTTAAACCTCCAATTCCCTGTGTCATCTGGCTATCCATCATCATGCATCTTTACATTGTCTGTCTTTCTGCTCAGTAAAATACAGTTTTTTAATTTATTGAACAAAAAAGGTGAGCACTTGGTGCATCTGCCTCAGACCTTTTTTTCCCCTTCTCCTAGAAGCTTTTCCTAATGCACTTGTCAGTGTGTGCCACATTGCTTTGAATCCAAGAGACTTCTTCAGTCAGTGTAGGAAAGAAATCACTGTTGTAGGCTGACAAAGGTGGATGTGGCCAGCCATGCAGCAAACACAAATTAAAAGAAAAAAAAAAAAGGTAGGAAAGACAGAGAGGTTTGTGGGTCAAGTTTATTTCATGAGAGAAAGGAGTCAGTTGGATGTAGGTTTCTTTGATCTGGCTGCAGGAAAACATTCAAATGAACCTGTCCCTTTTTACTGCTGCAAAAGGTAAGAGAACTGATTTGCCTTATTGAAATTATTATATTTATTTAAACTATAATAACATAATTTTGTTCAGGAAATTAAATTCTCCCCAGCACCCTCTAATGCTTTTATCAGTTGTATCTGGTCATGCAGGACTGACGTAATATTCTAATTTCTTGGCATTTCTTTTGTGTTCTGTGCCTTTTGATGATGGTCAACAGCATCTTCATGTAAAAAGAATTTAAACATTACAGGATAGAAGGGTGCCTCTGATGGACTGTCTTCCACTTTGAAATAGGCAGGTTAGCCTTTATATACCAAATCAGAATGTTTTGTAAACTGAAAAGAATCAAATGTTGTATGAAAATGGATCTGTTGATTGTGAAAATTACTTCTTGAAAGGCATTCTCAAAATGTACAAGGAAAGTAAAGCAGAATTAGCCTTTGTGAGAAGTGATTTTAATCTTGAACTTTAAAATGCATTAGGGATTTTCCCATGCTTTGAAATTGAAAAGATTAGAAGGGACTATAATAACAAAGGATTTTTCTTGTTGCTGAAATAAAAGCATAGCCTCCTTAGAAGACATCATTATCCTGTTAATGAAATAATCTGCATTAAGTCTGAAAATATCTTTATTCAAACTGATAAAAAAACTATGTACATCTGTAAAATAGCCACAGATGTAACAGCACCAACCAGTCCCAGGCTTTGCACTCTTGGTGATTTTGGACCATCCCAATAGCATGTATTAAGCATTTTTACTGCTGTCAGTTCCTGCAGTTTTAAGGAGCAGAGGCAAGACCTCTGTTTTCTTGCCTACAATCTGTTCAGAGCCTATAAAGAAGGGATTTTCAGCCTTGTTTGCAACAGCATAGAGAAGTCCTGGGATTTCACCTTCACTCTTGTTGCATTTTGCTTTCAAAGGGTCCCTGGATAAATAAACACACAGCTGGAAGGAGAACCTCCTCTCCTGCACTTCTGCCTTCTCTGTGTTCAGCTTCTTGACCATATCAACCTTCCCTTCTTTTCTTCATATTGTCCCAGTTCCAGCTGAAGAGGTGACAAGTGCTTATGCTCATTCAGCTCTTGTCTTCAGTAATTCATGGGCTGGTGTGAGGGCACCCTGCAGAGAAGGGGGAGTTGAAGTTTTCAGCCTTCTTGGATTTAGGGCTGAGTTGATTCCTGGTTTCTCGTGCCCTGAACTGTGGGCTCACCCCTTGTAATTTGCCTTTTGCAAACTCCGAGCCCCCTGAAATCTGTTACAGAATTTTGTAGATGTTTCTCCAGAGCTGTGATTTCTTCTGGATAGGAAATCCACAGGTTCTGCACTGCAAGTAGATTGAGATGATTCCCTGCAACCCTGCTTCTGGCTCTTAAGTACTAGGGAAAAATGGGAAGCTTGAGCACAACACTGTGCTTATTAGCATTTCCTATTGCAGTGCTCTGCAGAGCTTCCTGCTTGGCAGAAGTGGGTTGCCAGGTTATCTTTCCATACCTGCCTCTTCTAATGTTGCATAAACCCCTGAATATGGTTGGATTCCACTACAGAAGAGAAGCAGCCAAACTAGCAGTGGTCCAGGCACTGAAGAAACTGTGACTACAGTTCTCCTGACTGTGAATACAATTCTCCTGACTGAGTTCCACGTGTGGTCTTTGTGTCCCAGCCAGCCTTAGTGCTGGCACCAGCCTTAAACATGGACCATCTTTCTTTTGCAGGGCTGTGATACGTATAGAAACTGCTAATACTGACATTCCTTGCTACTTTTTCTTCCTTTTGGGAGGTGATTGAGCCTGAATGGGTTCCTCCTACAGCAATCCTTTCCTAGGCAAAAAAAATCCATTCCATGAAATTACAGGGCACTTGCTGCCAGATACTCAAGAAAGCAGAGGAGCTTTTTGTAAAGACACAGTGGTTGTCTTGTCATGATGTACTATAGAAAGAAGCTTAAAACTCACTGTTGTTTGCCAGGAAGCACCTTAGAGTTCTTATAAATGGGATTGTTTTGGATCAAGATTGTTTCCAAGGCTTGTGGCAATCACAGTTAGGGTAACACTTTGGAGCCATCTTGTTTTGGCATCTCACAAAGAGATCTGTTAACACTGCCTGTGTTAAAGCCTTGCTTTCTGACTTAGTGTTATGGATCTAAGAGTGAAAGTTTTGGGGGCGATGGGGGAAATCCTGTAAGTTATAATTGCCTTTAGAAAGACCAGGGACACAAAGTATGGACTCGTGGTTGAAGCTGGTAGGAAATCCAGTGGAACAGCTGCAGCTGCTTAAGGCACCCCGTGAATCAGTGTTCATCAAACTACCAGTTGTCATATACTGAGAATGGACTTAAACATCTTTTCTCTGGTGCTAGATGTTTAGTTTTACATAGCTTTATTTCTGATGAGAGGACTCCTCAGCCTACAGGAGTTCCCAAGGCTCCCCTCTAGGCTTGTACAGATGAGGTGGTAGACCAGGCATTTTCATTGGGTAGTATTATTTTTCTTTGTCTTGCAAAAACAACTCAAAACTGCACCTCCCTGTACTTGTCAGTAGCTGGTGTAGTCCCACTAATGTGATTTTCTGCAAGGCCAAAGTGATGGAAATAAACTTGTCATTTCAAAGCATTAGCAATCACCAAGGTGGGAGCTAGTTCACCCGTGGAAACATGACACAACAGCATAAAATATAGGACTAACAGAGACTGCTGTGAGCAGCACTTTGTGGCCTTTATCAGGGAAAAAAAAAGGGTAGCTAGCTATTTGGGGAAGGGGGTTTTTTGTTGTTTAAATGCTGCTTATTTATAGGAAAAAGAAAAGTGGGGAATTTTGAAGCAGATACAATGAAAAATAAAGCCAGCACTTCCCAAAATGTAAGGTAGTTTTCTTTCTTAATTAAAGAACTTTTTAAATTTCACACTTTTTAGTACTAAATCTGATGACTATAAGTAATACAACCATGTCAGGACACTTCAGAGGTTTTTAGTACGGTCAGGTGTATAATACATATAGATATAGTGTGAGTTGTGAGATGTGGTTTGTGCACAGTATGTGTTCCTCTAATTAGTGTGTAGTTTTGGAAGTCACTTACTGCTAGGATTGGTTTCTGATATTGGTAAAACCAGTAGAAAGGGCCAGATACATGGTGCATGTGTTAAAATGCACAACTGCCTCATTCCTCCATCCTGCATTAACCCATAGCCTGGCTGGTGTCACCCCCTCCAGCATGGCACAGTGGCTGGTGCTGCTAGAGCATGCGTCCATCCCGGTTCGTTTTTCCTGTGTGTGTGCGTGTCTGTCTGTCCTGCAGCCTTTGTCTGTGTGTCTGTTTGTAGATGCAGGGGCGGAGGATGAGGTGGGGCTGCCCCAGCCCCGCCCCCGCAGGGAGTGGCGCAGGCTCCCGGCCCCCTCCATTGCAGTGTCTGTGCCCAAGGAGGAGCCCTGCCATTCGGATGAGGAGTACTATGAACACCCTTTGTTCAGCTCAGAGTGGACTGGCTCTAGTACACACCCCAGTGCCACAGTGAAGAGCACAGAGGTCTTGTTGGGCCATGATGAAGGTGAAATGAGCATGGTCCCATTTGGTTCCTCTTCCCCTCCACTCACCTGCCATCCATTCCATTTTTTATGTGCCTGGGGTTGCTGCCTTCTAGGGAGGGAAACTTAGTTGGATTTTCTCCCCAGATGGAAGTGACACCCCTCCAGGAGTCTCTCCATGTCTAGGTAAAGCTGCAGCATGAGCAGCTTTGGGGTCACTGTAACGGTGGTTCCTACTTAAATCAGGGCTCTTGTTCTTCAGGCCTGGCTTATAGCAGAAGCAAAAAGAGCAACTAGTTAAAAGAACTGGAAGCTAATTTGTTCTTTGTGCCAGAGAAATACTGCCAAGAACACTATGCAGAGTAGGCCAGAATATTGTTACTGAAAGTAAGTCAGTTGTTTACACAATGGGGGAAAAATATGTCTGTACCAAAGACAGCCCTGGAAGGACTTCAATTCTCCAGCAGGTGAAGTAAGTAAGTTTTACCCCCATGTACACAGGTAATTTCAGGCCATATTGGGTCGTGTTTGACTTCCAGTTGTTTTGTGGACACTCTATTTGCATTGTGCCAGCTGACTGCAAACATGGAGGGAAAAAAAGCCTCTCTGTACCTCCTGTTTCTGTGACTGAGCACATCAGTAAGTAATATTTTGTCAGTAGGGGCTATGCAAAAGTAAAATCAAAGGAGAATCTTTTTCAGTGACTAACAGAACAGCTGACTTCTGAAAGGTGAAGTAGATGATGTTTCATTTCACAGCACTCAAGTCTTGGAAGCTGAATTTTCAAATAGTACCAGATCCTCTAAAGGTTTGTGTCTCAGGAGGATGGAGCTGTCTCTCTGAAACTGGTCACTGGTTCATTTTAAGAAAAGCAGAGTTGTTCAGAATTAACAGGATAACTACAGAAGGAAAGCCTAATTCTGTAACATTATCAGTAAGAGATCAGCACTGATAATTGAAGATTGTTCATATCAGCATGCCTAACCAAAAGTAGGGAGATAGAAAAATCACAGGAGTAGCCTTACTTCAGCTGTGTGCCTGTAGCTGTACATAACAGCCTGATTAGTTCATGGGCAGCTTCCTTTTCACTCATCTGCCTCTGGTAAAAGTGTAAGCTCTCAGAACATCTGTGTGGGGGAGAAAAAAGAGGCTTTCCTTAGCATTTTTTTAATTGAGAGAGATGCACATATAAAAGTGTACATAAAACCAGAAAAGTAAAGCAAGTTATTCAACTCAGGACCTTTTGTAGCTGGAGACCTGTTGTCCTGCAAGGCTGCTTTTAGTCTGCCCACGTGCAAGTATTTCTACAGTGCTCAGGCATTGGTCCAGGTCTGACTCTGAATCTTCTGGCTTCTGTTCATTTAAGATACAGTATCTAACCTTAACTATTTTATGTTATTAATAATATGTTTTTCTTTACATAGTGATATTTTCTGAGCCTCAAATAGTGTTTATGTTCCTTAAATCACTCTTTTAAGGCCATAGCTGGAACAGTTGATTGATTTTCACTGGTTGTCACTGGGCCAATCTCAGGAGAAAAATGAAGCCCTTGTAATTCCAAGAGGCTGGATATAGCCACTTCCAGATTTGAAACTGCTTTGTTCTAGGCCTGATTCAGCCAATTACTTCATTATGAGACACATTTTGAACTTAGAGATGTCATCAGGTCTGCCTGCAGCATGGCTGCTGGTCAGCTCCTTGAGTGTGTTGCTGAATCAAAGGATTCACACTTAATCCTAACTTTTTACCAGAGGGAATACTAACAGTGCACAGTAATTTTTGTCTGGGTAGCAGTGGCAGGAGTACAAGCCTGGAATGGAGATTTTTCTAATAATTCTTCTGCCATGGCACAAGCAAAGACTGTTCTTGATTCTGCTGTACTGAACCTAACAGTCTCTAGGCTGAGTGATTATGTTTTAGAAATTTGGATGAGCAAATAGTTATATTGCATTCATTGGTTTCTTTGACTTAATTGATGATGAGGAGCCTGGGGATAAGTGGGGAAACAAAGAAAATGAAAAGTCCTTGTGTTAAAATAGTGATTTTCACATAGAGATTTTAGATGTCAGCACAAGGCAGAAATAGTTTATAAATCTATTCAGTGTAGGAATCTTAGCAGATATGTTGCAAAAAACATTAATTATTAGCCATGCATAAGGCCTGTTATGACTGTGAAAGTTCTCAGTATTTTGCCAAATCCAGGATTCACTCAATAGGTTGACTTGCTGGCATTCAGCAGTCTGTATTATCAAGGTCAGTGGTGGAAAGAAATCAGTGCCTCATACTTTCCTCCACCTCAGTTGAATGTCTTGTACTGGACTAAACAGCACATTTATTAGAAAATGTCAGTGTACTTTGAGCTTATTGATGCATTAGTGTTGTCAGAGCCATCCATCATTCCATTCCATCTCCATTTCCAATGGCTATTTGACCTAGTGTCATCCCTGGGAGAGGTGTGCCTGTAAAACACTTTCAGCTCTCATCTTACAGCATAACCATGCTTGTTTGGGGGGAGGCAGGCTTTTGGTTTGCTTTTTTTTCCCTAAGGGAAATTCAGTTCCTTGGTGGCTAAAATGAACTAGGTACTGGAAATTCTTTACAGACTTAAATCAAAAATATTGAGCTAAAAGGGTTATGTAAATGCAGTCCTGAAAGGGTCATGTAAAAGCAATCCTGTTCAGCTGTGGGCTTGGTGTTTACTGTTGATGTCACCTGTTTTTCCATCCCCAAGAAGAAGAACCAGTAAAGAGGCCGATGGCTGTGGAAGTGAAACCTGCTGCTCTTCCTGGGAAGCAAGGGGGGAAAGAGCAGAGGCCCCTTAGGCCTTTGGACCAGGCAGAGGGCCTCTGTGAGGGTCACTGGGCTTCTGGTTCAGTGTGTCATGAAGACAAAGTGCCAAGTGTGGCATCCAGCAGAGAGAGTGTGACCTCTGTGGTGGGAGCACTCCTGAAAGACACACCCCCTTCCTTGGCTGAGGAAGGTGTGTCCTCCCTAGGTTTGCATGTGTTTGCTGCCAAAAATCCTTCTCCAGCTTTCTCCAGTGCTTTCCAAGCCTTGCTTCATCTTCTGTTTTTTCCCATTTATTAGTATGACTGCTCTTGTTATTGTGTAGTGGATAATATGATTGTGTAGGTGCTGTATGACAACATGGTTTCCCACCGCTGCGGCTGATTCCTGAGTTTTTTACTTTGCCATGATAAAATATGCTTTGCAGCTAAGCTTATTCCTCTGTGTAAGCCTTTTTTCCCCATCTCAGATGTGTTTGCCAGTCACATTGCTAATCTATGTACTTTTTTTTCTTTTTGGTGCAGAGGTTCATCTGCATTTCTTTCAAACAGCAGATTTGCCACCTTTGACTATGACATAAAGATGCTTAAACTGCAGAAGTGTTTTCATTTGCAGTGTGCAGGTTTTTTGTTTGGTTGGTTTGGTTTTTATGTGTGTGCTTCAGTGCATTCTGGTTTAGCTTCCTTAAAGCTATTGCTTCTTATATCATACCCTTGTCATCCATTGCAATCCACCCCTCCCCTCCTCAGTCATTGCCCAGAACTCTTATTTTTTGTGTGTGTCACCTTATTACAAATGTTTAACCCTGCTGGAGTGCCCTTCTTAGGCAAAATCTCCATCACTTCCACTGGGACATTTGCCTTCAAAGTGAAGGCTAGGACTGGGTGAAGTTTAGACTTAGTCTCTGAACAAAATGTTTATTGCAGTCATCTTTCAGTACCTAAGAACCAGACTTCAGTGTTTTTCTTTTAATGGTATTTCTCTTCAGCCAGTGGAACAAGGTGCAAAGACACCTTGTGTGGAGTAGTGATGTACCACTCCTACCTGGCTAAGAAATGCTGCATTTAGGAGGCTTGTGTTCTAAATGGCCCAGCTGAAGAACACAGAATTCCTTTGGCAGTCAAAATATGCTTTGATGCCATTGGATAGTAGGATACATAGAGGAAAGCAGTACCTAGCTATTTCATTTCTGTGAAACAAGGATGGCATCAGCCCAGTGGCCATGCTTTATACTTCATGGGGATTGCAAGTCAGTCACCAAATGTAAAAATGCAAAGGAGCAAAATTACTGTAGGTATAGACTTCTAGTTTGGTTACCTGTAGATTTTAGAATGGCAGTTGCTTTTTTGACTCTGTGCTAACATACTTCAATACTAATTGTTCTAAAAACAGATTCATCAAAGCAAAAAGATGGCTCCATGGACTTCAGATCAAATTCAGAATTGGCCCATTGCCAGTTGTAACAAGCTTTAGAAAAAACTCCTAAAACCTATTTTACAGATTAGTGCAGAAAGATATGCCACATTCTGCAGTCTTTCTCTTCATATTTTCTATTATAGGAAGATTTTAATGTCATAGGAATCATTATCTTCCACAGGACATTAAAAAAAGATCAAGCTATTAATGATTAACAGAGTGGGAATTAAAAAAAGCTTAACAAGGTATTACTCTGAAAATAAAGTGGCAGAGTATAAGAGTAGACTTTTTGGTTTCAAATTAACTTAATTAGGGCGTGATCTAGAGTCACAGAAACATACCAAGTATTTTTTGACTTCAGCTACAGCTGTAGAGGATTGGCCATTTTGAAGACCAGACTGTCAAGGTCTGGGAGTATTAATAGGTCTGTTGCTGATTTCCACATGTTGGTTTGGTGACAGCAGTGAGATTTTGGTCATTTGACTAAGAGTGAGTGTGATAAGTTGGTACAGCTAAAAAGACGTCCTCCTCTGAAACTTGCAAAACCCTTTTCAGGCATTATCTCTAGTTTAGGCTGCATGTAGAGGAAAAATGTATAAAAATACATAGAAATGTATAGCTATGTATGTTTTAATTATCAGCAGCACACAAAGGTACTACTGATTCCTTTAAAGTTGCAGACTTCACTAACACAAAACTAACATCAGCTTCAGAATCCAGCAGGCTTCTAATGAAGTGAGGTTATTTGTGGTTTTGCTGTTGTATACAAATCACGAAGACAAAGTACATGAAATCATCTCATTTCAGTGCTCACATTTATATGTGTACAACTCACATTTTCCTTATAAAACCTTATATGTTGAAAGGAAACTGGTATTTAATACTTTAAAGCAGATTTCTAGGTGGATGCCTTGCTGCATGCTCATTTCATTCTCCCTTTCCATTCCATCATTCATACCAAAATGTTATAAGCAACATGACTGCCTGCCTGTAAGTGCTTTAAATAATTTTGCTAAAAAACCCAAACAAACTACTTCAGATTTACTTACAGCCACGAAGATGGAATTCCGTCTCCAGGAGGGCACATGCCCTTTTGCAGCAGAACCATTAGACACAAAGCAACGTGAATCTGGGAAAGAGAGTAAGACTGTTGAGCAACCTAAATATGATGCCTTAGTCCCACAGCCAGCAAAAACAGAGGCTGCAGATAAAAAGGATTCAGAGAGCAAAGACAAAGTGCTTTCACCTCCATCAGAATGGATCTTGAAAACTGATTCCCAGAAGAAAGGGGAACCCAGTTTTGCAGAACCTGCTGCTAAGCCTCCTGCACCTCAAGAGCAAGAGCACTTGTCATCTCAACTGCCTGGAGAGAGCAGGGTGGAGGAAAGGACTGCAGCTGTGCCCTCATCAGCTGACCAAGTTATGGCTATCAAATCTCAAGACAACCTCAAAGATATCCAAGGTGGTGCCATCAGGCATGCTGAAAGTTTTCCATTGCTACCAGAACCCAAGGCAGAAGCAGCCAAAAGTGAACTTCCTTCAGGCCTGCCTCCTGCTCTCCCCCAGGAGCTTTCACTCAAAGACAGTTTCAAAACACATCAGGAACTTGCTGACCAACTGTTTGCCAAAGATCTCAGTAAAGATGGACAGATCCACAGAGACAGGACATTTTCTCTACCAGAAGTCTCAGCAGTCACTATAGATGGATTGAAAACTCCAAGCACCCCAAAAATCCCTCCATGGGGAGAAGAAAAGGACATGACTAAGGATGAGAGTGATGAGGAAGAAAGGTATGACTTCTATCATAAAGGGGAGGCTCGAATATTAGAGGATGGTAAAATTACCACAAAATCAGAAGTTAAGACACCTTCCGTAGACAAAACAGACTTTCAAAAGGATGGTGAAGCTAAAAAGTCACCTGATACTCTCAAAGCAGAAAAAGAGACGGACCAAAGCGGGCTCTCAGCAGCAGCAGATGTGAAAAAGGAGGTGCAGCAAAGCACACAGGTACCCCCAGCTAAGTTAAGTCATGAACTGACCCCTGAGAAAACAATAGAGCACCCTGATACCACTCAGTTATCCCGAGTAACAGAGAAAGCTCCTGAGGCACCAGGCTTAACCACTGAGAAGACTCCTACTCTTGAAGCTTCTCAAGAGAAAGATGTTAAAAGAGATGCTGAGGAGGATAAGGCAAGTGTTTCAGCTCCTCATCAAATGAAAGAAGAGGAGGATCAGTCAGGAATGTCGAAGTATTTTGAAACCTCTGCTCTGAAAGAGGAAGCCTTCAAAGCTGATGGTCTGAAACAAAGCAGTGATTACTATGAGCTGAGTGACACTAAAGAGAGTAAATATGACCCCTATCAGAGAGGTCGTCTAATACCTGAAGATGAAGAAGAGGAGGAAGAGGAAGAATTCAATCAGCAGCAGAATATGCATACTCGTGAGATGGGCTACAGTACCCTGGCTCAGAGCTATGCACCAGACACCTCTGAAGAACCAAGCTCTCCAACAGAAAGAATGTTCACTATTGACCCCAAAGTCTATGGGGATAAGAGAGAACTGCACAGTAAAAATAAAGATGACCTAACTCTGAGCAGGAGCCTGGGACTTGGGGGCAGATCTGCAATTGAACAGAGAAGTATGTCTATTAACTTGCCCATGTCCTGTCTGGATTCAATAGCCCTAGGATTTAGTTTTGGGCGTGCACATGATCTTTCTCCCCTCGCTTCAGATATTCTAACTAACACTAGTGGAAGTATGGATGAAGGTGATGACTACTTGCCAGCAACCACACCAGCATTGGAGAAGGCCCCATGCTTCCCCATTGAGAGTAGAGAGGAAGATGAGCACATAGAAGAAGAAAAAGTAACAGTAGAAGAAAAAGTCCAGCCTGAGACCTTGGCTGAACCATCTTTCCAGGCCAAAGATTACTACAAAAATGGGGCTGTCCTGGCTCCTGACCTGCCTGAAATGTTAGACTTGGCAGGGACAAGATCTAGGTTGGCCTCTGTGAGTGCAGATGCTGAGGTGGCACAGAAGAAGTCAGTTCCTTCTGACACTGTGGTGGAAGACAGCAGCACAGCCCTGCCACCTGTGACAAATGAAAACCACGTCGTTCTAAAAGCTGAAAGTCAGCTGGAAGATTTGGGCTACTGTGTTTTCAATAAGTACACAGTACCACTCCCTTCTCCAGTTCAGGACAGTGAGAATTTAACAAGTGAAACCTGTCCCTTCTACGAAGGCACAGATGAAAAACTGAGACGTGGCCTTGCTCCTGACTTGTCTTTAATAGAAGTGAAGCTGGCAGCTGCTGAAAAATCAAAAGAAGACTTCCTCAGTGAAAAAGACTTAGGTCAGCATGGTGAGTCCATTCTAGTGAGGGGCTTTGAGGAGGAGAAAAAAGAGAAACTGGATACTGTGCTAGAAAAAAGTGAAGAACAAATTGACTCTAAAGAGGTTTGTCCCATTAAAGGAGCAGAACCAGAGCAGACAAGAGCTGAGGCAGTGTTAGAAAGGAAGGAAGGAAGTGTGGCTAGTAAAGTTCATTTACCTGCTGATACAGTGTATGACAGAATTTCTGCTTCAGAGCTAGCAATAGAAAAGGATTCTGTTTGTTTGTTGATGGAGAAGGAGAAGACTCTTAGTGTTGTTCCTGAAATAGCTGAGATAGAAGCTCCAGTTAAACCAGATTACAATGCTATTAAGCACGATATGGAGGTGGCTGCAAGGAGAGCTGACCAAGAATATCAGAGTAAGTTAGACGCTAAGATTAGTGAGGTTGCCCCTCTTAAAAAAGCAGAGCCTGAACCCAAAGACACTCAGCAGAAAGAGGAGACCATCTTCTCCAGAGAAGCAAAGGATGCAGATATACTTTCCAAGACCGAGCCTAGTTATGTGAAGGACATCAGCAAACTATCAGAAACAGAAATTAAGGAAAAAGTACCCAAGCCAGATCTGGTACATCAAGAGGCAGTTGATAAGGAGGAATCTTACGAATCTAGTGGAGAGCATGATCAAACCCAAGAAAGTTTGAATGGAGAACCTGTGAAACCAGAGGATATCAAAGCAGAACATCCAAAACCTCCCGTGTCTGGGGAAGAGATGCCTACACAGTTACCAGCTAAGGAGACTTCTGTGGAGCTCCTCTTTCCAAAAGCTGAGCCTCTCCGGGAGGAGCCTGCTGAGATTCAGATGGAGAGCATACCACAACTTACTGAAGGAGCTGAAGAGACTCTTGATACAGCTGTGAAACCTCTGGAAACCCAAAAGCTGCTGCCATGTGAACTGGCAGCTGGGGCTCCGAAAGGGGAAGAATATGAGGAAGAGGAGGTGGAAGCAGGGCAAGAAGCAAAAGAAGAGGATAAAGAGCATCTTGTATCAGAAATGCCCCCAGACTTTGGCAAGCCTGCTGCAGAAGAAATGGGAGCCAAGGGTATCCCAGAAGCACTGCCTGAACTGAAAGGCATTATTGAGTCAGTGGTGACAGTGGAGGATGACTTCATCACAGTGGTGCAGACAACAGTTGATGAGGGTGAATCTGCTTCTCACAGTGTGCGCTTCGCTGCTACTCAGCAGGAGGACATTGAGACAGGAGACTCCCAGGCTGAAGAGGAGCTGGATGTTGAAGAAGTGGAAGTTGAGCCCAAGGAAGGCTCCCGAGAGGCTCCTGCTTCACCCCAGAGAGAAGAAATCCTGCTCACTAACTACAAAACAGAGACGTGTGATGATTACAGAGATGAAACAACAATTGATGACTCCATCATGGACACAGACAGTCTCTGGGCAGACACTCAAGGTGTGCATTATCCTTTCTGTTTTGTCTATTGAATATTTTTGCTTCCAAATCCTAATGATTGAAAAGCAAAATTATTGCAGTTATAATAGTAATCTGAGCATGTTTCAGAAAAATGGTAAAAATAGTTTGCTTTTTAAAAAATTAATCATCTGCTCTGTCTTCAACTATTTTTTCCCTGCTCCTCTGAAGTACTGTTAACATTTGTTACTAATCTTTTGTTTGTTGTTGTAATTTGCTCTGATCCTACAGATGATGATAGGAGCATCATGACTGAACAGTTAGAGACTGTTCCTAAAGAGGAGAAAGCAGAGAGAGAATTGCGAAGATCATCTCTTGATAAGCATAAAAAAGAGAAACCTTTTAAAACTGGGAGAGGCAGGATTTCTACTCCTGAAAGGAAAATAGCTAAAAAGGAACCTAGCACACTCTCCAGAGATGAAGTGAGAAGGAAAAAAGGTTCATTTCACACTCCTATTACAATTTCTTTTTTTTTATTTTCTTACTATTTTACAGTACTATCTGATTACTCTGCTGTAGATTATGTGCACCATTACATTATTAACAGTAGTGGTTTTTAATGAGATGTTGTACAATTGTGTGAGAAGCCATGTCCAAGGCTCACTGCTCCACTGGTCCTGTTTCATTGTAGACATCCCCACTGATCACTGGGTAATGCATCTGGGCCAATGCACCAGTGCTCCCCCTCTTCCAAAATAGGATTTGATCCCCTCAGAAGAAGCAATGCATTGGGTTGGAGCTGTGGGGCAGCAGGCCTGACACTTGATGTGTATTGATCATATGAAATGGTTTGCTGGGTTTTTTTCTGATTCTATGTTTCTGTGTTCTTTTTGTCCATAGCAGTGTATAAGAAAGCTGAACTTGCTAAAAAAACTGAAGTTCAGGCCCACTCTCCCTCCAGGAAAATAATTTTAAAACCTGCTATCAAATATACTAGACCAACTCATCTCTCCTGTGTTAAACGGAAGCAGACAGGTGACTGCGTTCTGTTCAGTTATGCAATGTGGCTGGCAAACATAGACATTTTCTTTTGTAAATCTCATAACTCTAGCAGCTTCTCTATTTTTTTTTTTCCTCCAAGAGTATCAATCTTCACTAATAGTATTGCTTTTTTAGTGTTTTGTACCATTTTTCTTTTATTCTTTCTTTCCTGGTATTGTTTGCTTGTTTGATGGAGGCCGTGATCATGTGTGCTTGTCATTGCTTGGGCCTCCAAGTGCTGTGGTTGTACCTTGGCATCATGCTTAGAGTGTGGTGTTCTAGGAATCTCTACTCATCTTTTTTTTTTTACTTTTCCTTTTTTTTTTTTAAATTTTAAATTATGCTTTATTTTTTTTTCTGGTGGGAAAATGTTGGCAACTTAAACCATGGTATGCATTTCCATTATTCTGCTTTTTTACTCTCATGCATAATAAGAAGTGTTTCAGACTTGTATTTTGTTTATTGATGTTAACTGCATTGACAATTCCCAATCTGTCACTGATGTTTATGCTGTACAGTCAAAATCCACAGGGAGAATCCAGCCACATGCAGGATGGAGCTGAGAGAGAAGAAATCTGGGCTCACACTGCAAAATGCATTCCAAGCAAAAATCTTAATATTTGGTTGAGGAAGATGAAAGGAAGAATGAAATGATTCCTGTTACAACTTCATAGGTGTATCATTATTTAGAAGACCAAAATAACTCTTGCAGCATTTTCACATATTATTCGTGGTTCCTGTGAGTCCTAAGTGGAAGGATGAACATCTTGACTTTCATTGCGATCTTAAAAAAAAAAAAAAAAAAAAATTGCTAAAATGAGCCAGGCTTTCTGTCGTGCAACACATGCTATGGTTGTTTGGAACCAGAGCTAATAAGAGAAGAACCATGCACAGTAGTGCAGAAGAGCATAGGCATCTTCTCACAGCCTAGAAATTACCAGGAAGATTCATTACCCATCATATGGTTAAGCCTTGCAAGCAGTACTAAAAGTGTCCCTAAGTCATTGCCCTGCAGTTTTGCACCAGTCACTCCTGTTGTGAACGTAGCCCAGCCAGTGAAAATGCAGGAAGAGCAGGGTTCCATTAGAGCAGGTTTAGTATCACGCCTCTCTGTGCTGTATGAAGTGTGGATTGTATTCTGGCTGTGTTCCATTAGGACCTCAGAACTAATGATCCCACCCCCTTGCTCCTGTGACACAATCTCATCCTTTTACTTCCCCTCTCAGGAGAAATGGAACAAGGAAAGAAAATGCTGCTTCAGTCCCCTCTGTGTTGCACTGATGGCTCCTCCTCAGTTTGCAGCCTCTGGGCTGTCCTAACTTACACTCTGAACCAGAACTACCCAAGAGGGAGGAATTTTTAAAAAAGAGTTACAACATTTTTCCTTGCTGCCTCTTGCTGCTTGCCGAAGCACAGCTTGTTAACTCAGAAGTTACAACCCACAATTCACATGTTCTTTCAAAAGCCCCAGGGGGTTCAGTAAGCTGTGGGCATGGGTGGGGGAAGGCATTGCCTTTGTAGTGTTCTCAACTTCACCTACACTTCTGCAGCTGTGTGGTCAGTGCTGTCATGCCCTCAGGTGCTCCAGCACTGCCTCCTCTGAACTCTTCTGACCCATAGGATCCCAGACAGAACTGAGTCACACCAATGGACATGGATAAGGAAATCTGCCCTGTGCCTGAAACGTGTGCTGCCTTGGCAAATCTCAGAGGTTTTTTTCTCTCTCGCTGCAATACACAGCGAAGCAGATGTATTAGTCAAAGTGAGAAATATAATACAAAAACTACCTCCCTTATTAAGTCCTCCCTTATTAAGTCCTCCCTTATTTAAGTCCTGAGGTGAAGAGCAGCCAAAATGATGATCCCAGATTGATCATAAAACTTTCAGAAACGTGATTTCAACTTGGAGCTCTAAAGCAGGGGAGCCAGAACCATGCCAGAAAGTGATCAAAAATATTTCTTAGAATGTTTCAGCACACTCATTGTTGCTGGAAAAATTACAGTATGCCTTATTTTCTTCTATCTCCTATTTTTATATTTCCTGATGGGACATGGGGGAGACCACGAGAAAGACTGCAATTCTGTGTGATATTTTAAGAATGCAAGTGGTCACTTGTTAATTTACATATCCCTGAGCTTGAATGTATCATCCAGGACTCTCCAGGACCTGGAATCTAGAGGGACATTGTCTCTCTCCCATTTTCTTTTTATGTGAAATATAGCACCATTTCTTGAAGCCAGTTTTGACTGTCAGTGCAATCCTGTTTGGAGTGGTCTTGTCAGCTTTAGTGATGCCTGGGTAGTGAAGCCCTCCAAAAGTTCTTGGCAATGTAGTCTACAGAGCTTTGAGTGTTTTGCAGTCAGTTGAAATCTCCACACTGCATTTACCATGACTTCAAAATGAAACATGTCCAGTCATAAGATACAGATGTCTACCAAAAGAAGTTAATATTTGCTTTTAGATTTTGCATAATGGCCCAGAAAAGTACGTCTTTCCCCTAATGCCCCTCAATACCTGGAAAAAAAATCCCCACATCACTGGTAAGCACTGGCAAATACCAGTAACTTACAGCACCGTATTCATGAGGCAGGGACTGTTTTTTGAGAGACTTGTCCTTGCTATTAGAAAAAGAAATTACATGGCCAGCCCTGATGAGAGAGTTAGGAAGTCTTTGCCTTGACTAGTGTAGCTCCATGAGTGAAACCCCCAGCCTGGCCTGTGTTTGTTGGTGGCTGTGAGATGCTATTGCAGTTGTGTTATCAGAAGAGTGTTTTTGGAGGCAAGGCCAGGACAATGATATGCTTCTGTTTCTTGTTTTCAATTCTGGGGTCACCCCCTGACCTGAAACATGTTTGTTACGTATTTAAGCCAACAGCAGGCCCTGTAGAAGTCATGTGTTCAGATGGAGAAGTTGTGGTTGTTACCAGGCACATTGGCACAAGTGACACAGCTTTTTTTGCACCTCACAGTGGTGACTGGTTAGGGTTGAATGGCAAGGGAAGGAGCAGAGAAGCTGTTTGTGGTTATCTAGAATAGATGAAAAGCAGACCCAAACCAGCACTAACAGCTGTGGTAAAGTGTGGCACTGGAAGGCTCTTACCTCTCTTAAAAATTCAGAAGAACTGAAGTATGCAGTTATATATTCTTTTCCTCCTCACAAGTTCTCTCCCCTACACCTTGGACTAGAGTGGGTAGTGTGACAGAAAACCAGGGATAACCTCACCATGCCTGGGAGCTGCATTAGAAAAGGGAAAAATTAACCTGACCTTTCCTGTATGAGGAATTAGGGTTGGTTTTAGAGTTGGAAAACAGTTTGGTTTATAGCAGAAGGTTGTCATTTGTGATTGCTGTCCTACTTCTGCTTTTACCAAGGGCATCCTGGCACAGGTGCCAGAAGATTTCATGTCTAGTTGTTAAGTGGCACATCATTTCCCAAGCAGCAGCATTGGGAAAGCTAATAGCCTGCTTTCCAAAAAGCTTCCCCATTCAAAAACCAGTGTGGATGAATTTGAAGTCCAGGAGAAAGTTCTTACCTCAAACCATGTTGTATCATATAAATGAAATAATGACTTAACATTCTTGATGTCCCAGATAAACCTTGAATTTCTAAATTCTTCAGAGCCTAGCTGACCATGACATGCTGACCTTATTGACACAACTAGGATGATAATTCAACAAGGAATCTCTCTCTTTCCATTATGAATGTTGGCTAATATTTTGAAAGTGGTGACTATAGAGGCCTCTCTTAAAATTTCAATTTGTGGATGATTTAAAGGAGCCTGATTTTTAGAGGACAGTCCTGAAAATCAGAATACTAAGTTGTCTGAGTATTGACCAGAAACTCTTATATTTGTCACATAGAATACCATTTTACCTCAAGTAAGATGAATGCAGAAAACTTTTAAGGCAAGTAAA
>JANRGV010000104.1:4449137-4472857 GCA_024734035.1 Alethe castanea | reverse complement strand
GTAAATGTCTGCACACAGTTCACTGAGGGTAATTCACAAAGTACTTGCTTTGCACAGTAGTTTCAAGGCATTTAGTTGGTCTAACAAGTGTACTAAATGGAAATGCTTATTATTACTGTCTTTAACTATCAAGTCTTTCTTTGGATTTCTCAGCAGCAGGTGGTGAAACAAACCAGGCTCCTGCTGTATTTAAACAAGCAAAGGAAAAACTCTCAGTGAGTAAAATAATCTTATTATTCATCTCCTTTTGCCCTTTTGCCCTTATTTCACATCTTTTTTTGTGTTAATTCAGTAAGTAATTGTGTGTTCTATTTAAAATTTGTTCACCATATTCATTATTCATTTAAAAAGATAATTAAAACCACCTTTCCTGAATAACCTTTGAGGTCTAGTCTCAAGTGGTAGATGGTGACAGTTTGCAGATCCCTAGAGGGCACACAGACTGATTAGCATTTTGAGCCAGGCCTTTCTATGGGATAAGCTGCATATCTTGGCCCTTCCTGCAGCACCCAACTTGCATTGCCAGCTTGCTTGACTGCAGTGTGGGCAGAATCCCTCCCCCAGGACTGCTGGATGTCTCCTGGTGCACCAGTTCCATAGCCCAGTATTCTGCAGGGGCCATGGCTGTGCAGAAGTTACTGGCCAGTAGAATTTAGATGTGATTCAGTGCTTTCTGTATGGCCACTCCCTGGGCCACTGTCTGTGTTATAATCTGTCAGATAACAACCTTGCCTTGCCTTGCCTTGCCTTGCCCTGCCTTGCCTTGCCTTGCCTTCTCCTGCTCTACAGCTTTCTCTGCTTCCTATATCTTGCTCTCTTAAGGAAAGACTCCCTTGCTCCTTGCTGACCCTGCCCTGTTTCTGTCCCATCCCTTCAAAATCCCCAGGAATCCAACCTCCATTCACTCTCCCCTGTGCAGTTATTTTTTCCATGACAGTGACACATGCTAATTCACATCTGCAGCACAGCACTTTGTCATTGTTATCATAGAATCATAAAATATGTTGAATTGGAAGGGATCCATGAGGATCATTGAGTCCAACTCCTGGCTCTGAGCAGGAGCATGCCCCACCATTAACAATTTAGAATTTCATTAGAAGTTCTCTAAATTTCCTAATATATTTCCTAGTTTATTCCATGGGTGATTTCTTTCATTTGTTAAACCAGACTCTCAATTGTTTGGGGAGCAAAAAGCTATGTCACATTGTTTATGAATCATAAAAAACTGGCAGTGCTGAGAGCAGTGTAACTGCTTGGAGGCTTTGGAGGAGCCATGGATTTTCAGGTCTGACCCATTCCAGCTATTGGAGCTTCTTTACAAGTACAGTGAGTAAGATATGGGCAGGCTTCTGGGCTTAGTCTGAACATGTTTTATTACTGTCTTTTCTTGACAGACCATCAACACTTGCACAAGGGAAGACAATACTTGCTCATGTTCAGTGTTTATGGAGTGCTCTAGTACAAGCACTGCAAAATCATTCTGTGAAATTATCTGTCTGTATTCCTTTCCTATTCCTGCCCCTTATGTTATTGCACAGATCAGAAAGCTGTCCCCTCTTTACTTTCTCTCCTGTTGCCTTGCCTCTCTGGTTGCCACACACACCTCTTGGACATTTTCTCTTCTGTGCCTTGCCTTTGCCTCTGCTTTTATAAAGATGTCTTCCTATTTTTGTTGTTTTGTTTCTTCATGGTTTTCAGCTTTTATGTCCTCCAAGTGCAGCCTTTTCCTCTCCACTGGTAATGTTAGGTCATCCAGCCTGGTCAGTTTTATTATTCGTGTTCAGACTTCAGTTTAGGCAGGACAAGTTCAGGAATAGCTAAACAGTTCCATCTGCTGGAAGCAGCTGTGCACCTGCAGTTCACAGTGAGGTGATGAAAACCTGTGCCATGTGTTAGGAGCACCTTGAAATAAAATGAGGCTTCTGCATCCCCACTTCAGCAATCCCTGAGTTTCAGTGAGAGTTACATACATCTTTGTCCTCTGGACAGCTGGCCCTTCCAGCAACATAGATTAAAACCAGAGCTGTGCAGTAGCTCAAGGTTATGCTTTTTTCCCATCTGTTCCATTGACAGATCTCAGTGTTGTCCATGTGTTCACAGAGGACACTGAGCAGTATGAGTGAAAAGTATTTGCACTGTGATTAAAACCTTAATCTGTAGGAGTTTTTCAGTCTCATTATAGGGGTAATTTCTTGCATGGAAGTTGAAAATGTTGAAAACCACAGAATGATGATTTGGGCTTCAAACAATGTGTGCTTAGTTCTGTCTCTAGTTCAGAAAGCCAGGTGAAAGGTGCTTGCAGAATGCCTGCTGCTTGGGACCACCCAACATAGATACCATGCTTCACAGAGTTTCAGCATCAATAAATACCTTCATGGATTTCTACACAGGATCCAAAATATCATAAATAGATGTGACCCATAAATTGAACTATGACAAACCAGTCAAAGTCTGGAAAAGCCTTTGATTTGACAGAAACACATATTCTGTAGTTTCTGTGCAAAATAATTATTCACTGGTTTTCTTCTGTTTGTTCTCAAACAGTAAAATAAGTATTAAAAGAGGCATAAGTACATTGCAGAACTCATTATGGGAATATGTTCTTGCTAGTAAAGCACTTCCATCCTAGTTTCTTGTCTTGCTACTTGTTCTGGAGGATGATACCCAGTAGAACTCCTCTCAGCAGTATTGTAGGACTGGAATTGCTTGTTACACAGTTCTGCACCTCTTAATCATGGGGTGGTGTCATGGATGACATTCAGCACGCCACCCTCAGTTTTCCATAGGCTGAGTACATAGCCTAAGCCAGAGGCCTGTCAGAGCTGGACAGCCCATTCTTTTCTCATTTTCTAACAAGGCAACTTAAAAGCAGCTCATGTACCTTTTCTGAGCATTGCAAAAGTCCAGGCAATTGATTGGAATCAAATGGCAAGTTCAATGCTAAAGTTCAGTACAAATCTCAGAATGACAGGCCCATTGGGATTGCTCCTATGTGTAATTTCATGCTAGTATGACTAGAGAGAGGATCAGGACTACCAAGGTAACACCTTTGAAATTGCTCTTTGTAATATCAGTTATACCTGTGGAAGAAAAAAAGTGTTTCTTAAGCAAGTAGCCCTATTCTGTTTCAAGGAGATTCCTTTTTGTAAAGCAGTAAGATGCTCCTAAATATTAACAGAGACTTTCTATCTGTCCTATTGGCATTTAATTGTTCTTTCAATGGGATATTGTCATTATTTGGTATCAAACAAGTATTTGTTCACAATAACATACTGTGTCAGCCTTTCAACCATATATGGCTTTCCTCATTCCAGGACTCCATAATGCCAATATAAATTTATTAACTTCTACAGGGTGACACCAAATGCAGAGAGCAGGATCTAGAATGTGTTAGGGATTTTGTCTGAACACAGTGACAAAAGAAGGAATACTGTCTTGTCCTCCTGCTGTTGTGGGAATGCTGCTGTAACTTTGCTTCTAAGGCTCCCACTGTTTTGTTCTTGATTTTAGCCTAGAGGGATATATATCAGCTTTAAAGGGCTGGGATCTCTTAGTTCTCCTGTAGCTTTGCACTTGTTTCTAATGCAGCCAACCAGCAGTTGTACCAGTTAAATTCCACACCTGGCACCAATTTTTTCATTATAACACAAGACCAAAATATCAGCTGCAGAAAAAGGCAGGTTCTAGAATCAGTAACTCTGTCCAGATCTAGGCAGTTTCAGTCAAACAACACAAAACTGAAACTTCCATGATTGTCAGATCTGCATAGACCATTACCAGACACAGGAAAAGTATTAATGCATAGCTTGGCATATTTTTTTTTGCTCCATGTTGCATGTATTTTCCTTTTGTCCAGCTTCATGTTGTGTTTTGTTTGTTTTCTCATGACTAGACTGCTTCTTTGTCAAAGATTCCTGCCTCAAAGTCTAGAGCAAAGTCATTGCTTCCTCCAAGACCCAGCTCAGCTTGCTCATTAACCACTGAAAGGGCCACATTTCTCGATACAGACAGTTATTTTGTTCGGCCCTCCTCTGCAGGCCCAAGAGACTCAAAATCAGATGCTAAGGTAAGGTAGCAGAGTTGGTAAAGAGAGTTAGAGATGCACAGGTGATCTCCATGAAACACATTATCTACCCACTGAATTTGGGCAATCCTCTGTGAAGCTTCTGTGGGATTACTTACATCCAGTGGCAGGAAAACTGATTAGCAGGCTACAAGATCTCTGCTACAAAGTGGAAAAAAATGGAGATACTCCAGAGGAAACGTAAGTGAAATAAGTTATAACTAGAAAGACATAGCTCCTTTCTGTTGATCATATGGATGCTACTTCATTAACTGCCAAGAAGTTACAGCCATTTTCAAGTGGGTAGGTGGTAAAGAACAGCAGGACTAATTTGTCATCCAAGTTTAAAAAATGTAATTTTTCACCTGTTAGTATTCTTTGAAATCAAATTCAGTCTCCAGTGTAGGAGGGTACAATTCTAATTACCTGCTGTAGGTGATAGAATAGGGCAGAATCCAAATGCTCAAGGAACCAAATTTAGTCAATGCATAGGACTTTGTGAAGAAGTTGCAGTATAAATTTAAAAAGATGTTTGGCAGTCCATTCCAGCTTCTCCATGTTTGCATTTCATTTATGTTTCCAATCTACATTATGGTGAGTTAACGATCCCCATTTTAAAACTGGTTTTGCCATTGACTTACATTTTTTTGTTTAATGCCATGCTTTGTGTGTCTTTTACTGGTTGGAACCATCATCATTTGTCTTTAGGAAGAATGTCTACTTATGCTGGTCTGTCTTTTACTGCACAATCCCATAAGCTCAAAAATATTCTAACATACTTGTCCATTGCCTTAATGGTAAAGAAGAGTTTATTTTACCCTGGTAAAGAGAAGGTATGCACTAAATTCAAAAAGTAAACATTTTATTATAGAAGGAATTAAAACAACAGGATTTATAATCCCACACTCAGGGAAAAAAAACAAAACCAGAAACAGAAAAAAACAACAACCTGTAGCTAAAAATTTATCTCCATAAGAAATTTACAGGTTAGTGTTTGAATATGCAAGAATCACACAACACCTACCAATCTAGTGTATGGTGTATTCTGGAGACTAGTAGTGCAGTTACTTTGCAGGTAAATTCACGTAGGAATTTCACATTTGAGCTCTGGAGAGTGCTTTTGCTTCAACTTGCACTTAAAAACACCACATTTTTTCCTTTTTAAGAGCCAGCTGTGGGATCCATCCATATTTAGATCCAGGAATGTCCTGTATGTCTCAGGATAGTCATCAGGAGATGCTTTGATAAAGTAAAGAAGCAGTAAAGAAGCACCAGGGAGCTGAAGCAGTTTTCCCTTCTGTGTATAGATACAGGAAATCAAAAGAGTGAGTTTTGACAGCTAAACCTTCCTTTGTTGTTGTGCTGCTGCCAGGATGGAGTAAGAGCAAGCCCTGAGAAGCGCTCATCTCTACCAAGACCTTCCTCAATCCTCCCTCCTCGACGAGGTGTGTCAGGAGAGCGGGACAGAGAGGAGAACTCCCTCTCCCTCACAGCTTCTCTTTCCTCTTCAGTACGACGGACTACCCGTATGTTGCCTTTTTTTGTTTGCTTTTTAACCTTCTCCTACTTCTGTGGTTGGCTCCAGCCTTATTAGGTTTGTCACATTGTCCCTACCTTTGACTCAAAGGAGTGGATCTGGGGTGTGCTGTTGGAAATCAGAGCCCACAGACTGGTTTTGTTCATATTCCAAGTGTCTGAAACCAGGGACAGGATGCACCTGCAGTGCCCAGAGCTAATTACTGATGTTAGAAAATGCCTTTGCAGGGTGCTCAGAGCTGGGTGAGGTATTCAACACAGAGCATTTACAAATAGCAGCCAGAAATAATGAGTCAAAACTGAAGCAGACAACCTGAAATATTCTGATGGATCTTGGAAAAGCAGACCTGATAGTTACAGTCATTAATTTGCTGCTTCCCAGTAATTATCTCCCTATGCTCTACTCCTAGGGTAAAATCTCTGCTGAGAATTGAGATGTTAACTACTAGAGTGACTCACTGGGGGCAGTTAAGATAGTGAACCAGCTAGGTTCCTTTTTGAGGGCCAAAATTATCAAATCACAAGGCAAAATAAATTACAGGACAAAGACAATTTACTAAATAACCTCAGAACTTTTAGCCAGGCCTTTAGAACCCACATGTGGCTTCCTGCTTTCCAACAGGTGTTCTGTCTTCTCTCTTTAGAAACCAATCTCAGCCCTTTTAAACACAGCTTAAGGGAAGTAGATGATTAAATTCTGCAAAAAAAAGCCCTTTGAAATTCATAAGTGATGCTCCAAAACTAAAACAGAGACCCTCTGAAAGCAGTGACCTCCAGCTGCCACAGCAGCCAGCCCATTCTCCTGACCAGGAGTGAGAGGCCATTAAGCATTTGGCAGTGTGGTGAAGGGCTGAGGAATGAAAAATAAACATACTAGGACCTGCAAGGAAGTGGGAAAAAAATAATTCCCTTCCTGTCTCAGATGATATAGTGAGAAGCTTCAGGGCTGGTTTGGAAAGAAAGAACCCTGTTCAGGGAAATGGGAGGTGAGTGGAGTATGTTCAGTCTGCCTAATGAATCATGTAGAGCAAAGAGTGTCTCCTGAGCCCCAGGGACAGGAGTGCATTGGGTTTGGGCCACCATCATTGCATAAACAGAATGATTAGCAAATACTTCCAATATGAATTTCTTTAGTTCCACTGGATGCTTTTGGGAGACCCATTGGATTTATAATTTCTGAACATTTGAGGACTGAAAGCATACATGCATCCATTCAGCATTGGGGTTCCCAGGTTTTAAGAGTTACTTTGATCTTTCTCTCCATAAGTATTCTCAGCAAAATTTTACTTTGGAGACATCTCAGCTTCTGTTTATTTCTGTTTGAGAGTTAGGAGCAGAGCTGGCTACAGGAAGCACACTAAACTGAATCCTTGTGCCCAGTGAAAAGGACTGCCAATGCCATAAACACTGAATGGAGCTGCTACAAAATTTTATAGTTGGCTTGTATTTACTTGCATGCAAATCTAAGTAGAATGTGACTTTTTATCAAGGTTGCCTCTGGTAATGGCTTTCTTTTACAGCACTAATGAAAAACAGCAATTGAATATGAGGACACCTACCCATCCACAAAACAGATCTATAGCTTGTGCACCAGTTCAGTGCCCACCTGGGGCTCATCTGCAGTTTACCAGCAGTGGTATGAGAACCAGCACCAGCCAGGCACTCACAACTTTTCATTTTAGGAATATCATTAGAATTTTTACTGCTTTCTAGTTTATTGCCCAGATCCACTGAAATTGGTTGGATCAAGTCCCAAAGGTTGGATTCCAAGGATGCTTCTCGTCCGTTCCCCAAAATGGAAATAAATATGATCATGTGCCTTGTTTAGCCAGCTTTGCAGGAAGCAGAGGTATTTTGGGAGGCAATCCTGTGTTACAGAATGGAGAGCTCAGTCCCTCTGGGGGCATTAGCTCAACCTCTCATGGCAAGGTAATTCCTGGTAGGTTGATTAGCCCCTTCAAGCTGCTGTTCTGGCAGTAGCACTGCCATCTTAAGAGCTGTGTCTCACTTGGCACATAGGGATGCAGTTTTGGGAGTAAAAAGGGAAGAAGAGCTGTCCTTCCATGGCTCTAAAGCTGTTTGTCGTTTATTTTTTTTCTTGAATGTAGGATCAGAGCCAATTCGTAGCAGAACGGGAAAAAGTGGAACTTCTACCCCCACCACTCCTGGCTCCACTGCCATCACTCCAGGGACACCACCAAGCTATGCCTCCCGTACCCCAGGCACTCCAGGCACACCCAGTTACTCCAGAACTCCCCACACTCCTGGGACCCCCAAATCTGCAATACTGGTACCTACTGAGAAAAAAGTTGCCATAATTCGCACTCCTCCTAAATCTCCAGCCACTCCAAAGCAGCTACGAGTTATCAATCAGCCTCTACCTGACCTCAAGAATGTCAGGTCCAAAATTGGGTCAACAGATAACATCAAATACCAGCCTAAAGGAGGGCAGGTAAGGATTCCACTCTTTATGTTCATCCATATGTTATCTACTCTTTTGTGTGCACCTTTGTGATAGGTATGGTAGAGGACACATTTTGAGTTGCCTTGTAAAGCTACTTCTGTTCTTTAAATCCCTTGTTTGTTTAAGTGATGTTATATGGCAAAGAAGAGGACAATCTTCAGAAACTATCATGCTGCATAAAAACTAACAGTGCCTAAGGGAGATCCATTAAAAATTTCAAACAGGACTTTGCACTCCGTGCCATAGATACATTTCTGCCTGAGTCTCTGCTTACTTAGTCTTTATCAGTACAAATAAATAAGTTTTGTTTAATTCAAACAAGTAGCAGGATTACACAGCACATTGCCTTTTCCTGTGCCATTTATATGACATGCATTGTGTTGGGTGAAGTTAATCAGAGTTGCAGCCTCCAACCTGGTAAATTCACCCCACAGTAAAGACAGGGGAAGGGGGCAAATATTAGGCTTTACTGGTTTTCTTGCTCCTGGGTTCAAATAAGCAGAAACAGGGCTTAAACTGTATGAACTGGAGGATGCATGTAAGTGTAGACATAAGAATGTGTCGTAAGGCAAATCAGGTTTTTCTGTTCTCACTGAAAGAACAAGAATTCAGTGACATCTCAATGTGATTAACTGCTGAAAAAAGAGGTAATTTCATACCTTGCAGTTATGCAATGAAGCACATTTTCATAAGGATTGCTTTCAGCTAAAGAGCAAACCTGTGTGTAGGGTGGGAAAATCAAAGGATGTCGGAATGCTTTGGATTAGGGGTGACCCTAAAGATCATCTAATTCTAGCCCATTCCCATGTGCCCTTGAACACTTCCAGGGATGGGGCATCAACCACTCCTCTGGACAGCCTGTGCCAGTGTCTCACAACCCTTAAAATCAAGAATTTCTTCCCAACATCCTATGGAACCCTGTTCTCTGGCAATTTGAAGCCATTCCCCCTTGTGCTGTGACTCCAGGTCCCTGTCCAAAATCCCTTTCCAGCTCTCTTGGAGCCTCCTTAGGCACTGCAAAGGGCTCTAAGGTCTCCCCAGAGCCTCCTCTACTCCAGGCAGAGCAATCTCAACTCTCTCAGTCTGTCTTTGTAGCAGAGGTGTTCCACCCCTCTGAGCATCTTCCCAGCCCTCCTCTGGACTTGTTCCAGCAGGCCCATGTCCTTCCTATTTTGGGGACACAGTGCTCCAGGGGTGAATCATGACAGCAGAGGGGCAGAATCCTCTTCTCAACCTGCAGATCATTCTTCTTTGGTCTGAAGGATGCAGGTGCACATGGCCAGCTCTTGTCCAGCTCCCATCCACCAGCACCAAGTCCTTCTCAGCAGGGCTGCTCTCAACCCATGCTCTGTTCAGCCTGTATTTGTGCTTGGGATTACCTTGACCCATGTGAAAGATTTTGCACTTATCCTTGCTGAATCCCCTGCTATTACAGACAGAACTTAACAAATTTTGGAAGGGGCAGTAAAAATGGAGGCTTTCATGCTAAGCAGAAGATTTTGGAGGCTGAGGGAAAGTCAGATAGGAAGTACCATAAATCTTGCTGAGGTATGGTGCTTATACTTTCCTTTTCAGAGTCTCTGCTTGGTACTCTACCAAGCAGAACCAAAGCCAGAGCTGGAATAGTCTTCTCTCATTTTTGAGCAAAAATGCTAACACAGATGACATTGAAAGCCAAAGTTATATCAAAGCAATTTATTTTTCTTTCAATTTGGAAGAACTGTTCTAGCTTACAGTAGGAAGCCATCCATTCTGTTAATGTTTAAGGAGTTCTAAAACCAATAGTAACCTGGTAGATACTCTATGTGATTTAGCAACAAAGAGGTAGAAGAAGGAAAAAGAATGCAGCTTACCAACATTTATGCTAAAAATATGGACAGCTCAGTCTTGTGGGTGTAAACAATTATATTGATGTATTTTTTTGTAAGAAGTACCTGTGTTTTTCATATTGATTCTAGACAGAACCCTACAGCAAAAACACCCATAGCCTTCAGCTCCCTTTTGCTTCCTGAGTTACAGCAATGGGAATGCAAATGCTTTATGAAAGGTTCATTTCTCAGCTGCCTCCAGGGACAGGACCTCAGGGTGAATAACATGCATCCCGTTTGGTTGTCCTGAAAACAGGACATTCCAGAAATTTGGGCTGCACAGTGTTTCCAGATCAGATACTTATATGTGTGTTTTAGTCTTGGAACTGATAGTGGAACTTACAGAACGATGAGGTTTGCCTAATGCTGTCTCAGAAAGAAATAATAAATTGGATCAAAACTTAACACTACAGCCTGCTGTAGGTCTTCCAGAGAAAAAGAACAGGTTTGTATTTTAAACAGTAAGATATCTCTAAGGTGTTGATCCTGTTTTCATGGTAAATGAACACATTCAGTACTTTCCAGGGTTTGGACAGTAGCCAGTTACTCATAAAGTCAAGGAGATAATGCCTCAGCAAAGGTACTTCTGCCTTTATTTTGACAGGTGTGATTATTTTGCATGGGAGCTCCAGTCTGTTTGAAATACCATGTAGCAGATGGTTGTGGTGTGCAGGGGCTGCAGCAGCACAAATTCAGTGTGTGCTTCTGGATTGGCATTCCTCACACAGGCCCAGCTATTGGATTTAGGGCCCCAAACCAGCACCATGGTATTCTCTCCTCCTCTCTGTCACTCTCTCTGGACTGTAACAATTATTCAAGAATCAGAGGGCCACAGCAAATTGTATTCTTTGTAGACACCATGCCTAGACAACTAAATTTCCTTAGCAGCTCCAAAGAACTGCTCAGAGTCTTTGCTGGGCAGTGCAGGATGGCACAGGATGGCATTTCACTGCTGTGGGCATTACAGGGGAAATCTGCTGGGTGTACAAAACATCACTGAAGCTAAAGCATTTTTTAGTTCTAGTGATATGTGGCCACTGAGCTGTGGGATGGGCAAGGAGAAGCTCACTAAGTTTATCATTTATGTCTCCTTTATGCCATAGTTGCTCAGTCTAGACAAGAGGTTTTAGGATAATTCTTTTCCAGTTTCTGCAGTTGAATTTTATAGAGTCTGTGAGAGCAACACATGAAAGCTAATTTCATTTCCTTGTGTCTGCTCAGTTCTTTAATGTCTGGTAGCAGTATTACCCTGGCTGAAATGAGCTGTTATCTGCTGTTTGCTTTTAGTGATGATACATGAAACAAACAGAAAGCTTCTTTATAACCTGAACTGGAAGTGCTGATAGCAATAGCCACAGGAAAAACAAGCAGAGAAAAACCCAGCATACATCTGGGCAAGTTAAGTACAGAAACATAACATGCAAATCACTAAAGGAGTACAGATAGGCAGCCCAGAAGTGTCATTTGGAGACAGACTGTCCTTTTACCAGTGGTCTATTTGAACCTGGCACAAGGACTTCTCTTAACTTTGAGCTGTTTTAGAGAAAGCTGAACTCTGGAACTGCCAGAGGCTGGGGTGCAAAACTGAAGAAGCTCTTGGGGATGTTTGAATGCTAAATAAATCAAGGAGTGCAGTGCTTCAGCCTGGAATTTTATCAAAAGCTCATCAGACAGCAGACTGATTTTCCTTCAGCTCTGACTTGCCAGCCACAGAAACAAAGAAAAGGGGAGAAATCATTCCACCTGATTGTGTGAGTGTGGTGTGTGAAGGGAGTGCTTTTAGGGGAAGAAACAAGCTAAGTTTGCACTGCATTAAGCTCCTGCTAGGAATAGCTGTGGCTTGAAATGTGTTTTAATTGGTATTCTGCAGTGGAGAAAAATTAGGACTTCTCTGCTCTGTGAGGCAGCCAGTAGGTGGTTGTCTGGTTTTCTCTTTATGGTGCAGAATGGTGAAATGTATCATTACTGGCAAAGCTCAGAGGCAACTTGCTCATGGGTATGTCTGCTGGGCTTCAGATGGATTTTCACACTGCATCAGCTGTGGAGGAAATGCTGTGCTTTCAAAAGTAACCCATTTGCATCTGTTATTTCTCAGACAGCCCAAGGGAGCTTGGAGAGGGTGCTGGAAATCTGTTTCAGATGCCAAGACTGATTTTTTGTTGTGTTTTTTGGTTTAGATTTTTTTGTTTTCCTTTTGAAATTCTGTCCATGAATGTGGTTGGTACCATATCAGACTACAGAAGTGCACTAATTGAGTCTTTTCATTCCTAGCAAGGCAGAGTATTCATAATGCATCACGGGTCAGCAACCAACTATAAAATTAATCTAGATTTCTCTTCATTTTCTCTTAAAATGTATACCTTCACTGGATATGAAGCAGCAGAGATTCATCAAAGTGAATGGACCTGCACAGAATAGAATTATATGCATAAGCTTTAAAATACCATTTATTATAGTGACAGGCACCTTGTAAGAAGTAAAATGACACATAGAAAACTGAAATATCAAGGGCATGCTGAAGAATTAAATTTTCCTTGAAGGTTTTTAGAAAGACTAAGGAAGAACTTGACCATCTTCCCTAAACTGTAGAAAACAAAATGCAATTAGTTGAACAAATTGATGATGCCACTATCCAGTAGATGCTTTCCAAAAACCACAGAAATGCTTGCAAGGGGAATAGGCATTTGTGATAGATTATAAAATAGGCTGGCACTGGGAAGACATCTCAGAGGTGGGCAAAGGAGGAGGCTGGAATGGGTATCTTTTGTTAGCTTCAAAACCAGTTTGGATTGATGCCAAAATGATTTTTTTTCCCTTCTTTTATGTATTCTCTGTGTTCTTTACACATAAATTTGTAGCTCTGTAGCCTATTATTGTATTTTTGACCTATCTACAGTGCTTTTCCTGACCTTACCCAATAAGAAGAAAGACAGAACACATTCCAAAGTTCGTGCATTTGTCAACTCAACAAGTCAAAGCTGTAAAATTAATTAATCTCTGTCAGCTTTTGCTTTCTTTGTACATTCCCAAGTTTTGGAGATTTGTAAGACATTTGAAGGGATTTGTTCTGCACTGAAAGTTAGAAACGAATTCACCACTTTTTAATTGCAGATCTGCAAGTGTGAGGAGAAATTAGGAGTTTTAGGTACACCTTCAAAATTCTGTCAGAGCTCAAACCTGTAATTTTTAAGTTCATGAAATTTAGAATTTTGGCTGAAAATTGCAGATTGGACAGAAATAACATCTTGCAGCTCCTGTGTTGAGACTGCACTTGTTTAAAGGAAGGCTTGCCTGAGTACAGTCTGTACAGTTAAGCCTTGAATTATTCTGGATAAAAAGCTAGATGTTCTTCCTGACTCATATTTTAGAAAACTTAAGCAATCACTGCCAGCCTCTAGTAAGTTTCAGAAGGGCTTTTTTGAGGAAAGGGCAGGATCGAAAAGAATAGAAACCTTAGGTTCTGTATTGGAAATTTGAGTAATAAAGAAATGCTAAGGGACATACCTACTGAATGTTGGGAAAGCCAGCTTGCATGAAGAGATTACTGCAAAATATTTTTGAACTTGAACTGAGCAACCTAATTGTCTCCATTATGCTGGAGTAAAGAAATTCCAGATATAGTGACTCAAAACTCATCTCTTCTCAAAGATACAGAAACTGATTTGGAAACTGATACCTGATGCTCAGCATTCAACATTTGAAGCTAATAGTACTCTTTCCATGGGTAGGAACTGTTGTGTCTAAAATTTAAGTATTGGACCTTGAATTTTAGCAAAATCTGTTTGTTTGGTTGTTCTTGGTTATTTTGTTGTTGTTGTTGAAGGGAGTACTAAGCCAAGGATTTTGTGTTTTAGATTAATTAATTAATCTAAATCAATTAATCACTCCCAGGATTTTTTTATTTGGTGTGAATCTTCAATACTTTTTGACAATTCTTTTGATCAGCTCCCCAGCTTTAGTGAGGAGTATGATTGCAGAACATGCTTCAGTTAATCTGACAGGGATCTTGCACTTTCTTGAACTCTGTTAAATTCAGCTGTTGTCTATTGACTGTAGACTCTTTGGCATGGAAAATGGCCATTTCACTTTGTACTTCTAGCATAATTATGCAGGCCCTCTCAGTATTTGTCCATAGGCCTTTCCTCCCCTTATTGGTAGGGACATGCCTAGTTCAGCATGGCTTACCATTTCATTAATTACTTAAGTACAGTGATGTGTGGATAGGTATAAAGAAACTTGTAAATCAGCCACTCTTGTCCTATGCAAGGATTCAAGACCTGACTGATCACAATATTATCTGCTCAGTGTCTGCCTCTCAGTATGTTTTTAAGTCAGAAATGACTATATCTTGTTCACCCTTTACTAAGAGCAGGGTGAGAATGGCACATTATTTTGCCTATGTCCAGCACAGCCTTTTATTTTCAATATCACCAACTTCTGGTCTGGCAGCCTTGCTGGTGTGTGCATCCACTTATTCCAGGAGTGCAAAGGCTGAGCATCATCACGAGCCTTGTCTGTAGGTGTGGAAAATCTGAGGCACAGTCTTTCTCTTCAAGGACTTTACTAGGCCAAATAAATACCCTCCATCTCCCTTTCCTCTTCCTGTAGCCTCTGCCAGGAGCATGAAGATTAGTATCATCTGTCCTTGGCAGCAGATAAATTTGGAAGCACTTGGAACTCTCTCTTGATTCTAATCAGTTTTTAACCTTAACCTTACTTTCTGTGCAAGACCAATTCTTGTCTCACCTAAATACCTATGTTAACCTGGGGATCAAACACTGAAATAATGTCTAGTTTCTGGGATATAGCTTAGTCAAATTGCTGTGGTAAATAGAAGGAACCTTTCCTTTTTGATAAGCTATTAGGAATCTGGAAGCTTTTCCCAGTGTCACAGCTCCACAGCATTTTCAAAGAGCAAGTAGAGCCAAGCTAGAGTATTTTAAATGCTTTAGGCAGTTTGTGTTTGTGGCAGAGCTTCTCAGAGGCCCTAATTGCAAGGCAGGGAGAACATAAGCCATCATCTCCTTGGAAAAATATTCAGAGCTCATAATTTCATCAGCATCACAATTATTGTTCTTCAAATACCTGTTTCAGTGTATACCAGTGTAGTATGCCATAGAAGGGAAGCTGTTTATGGACTCTCTGCCCTGATGTTGATAATTTGGGGACTTTTCCTCTTCTTGTGAAAAGCAGCTGAACTGAATTATTCTATAGGCAGAAATGGAATATAGTTCTTTATCTTGCATAAGCAGCTTTTGACAATTGATGCTGTCTTTAACAGTGAACTAAACTGCTAAACACAACTGAACTAAATTCTCTTAGGTATTTCTCCGCCTTCCTCAGTGTTTCTACAAACTCTGCTCACCACAAACACAGTGGTGTGGTACTGGTAGAGGAGGACCTGCAAACTGTTGTAGGTGGAGTCTTTGAAATCCAACTCATATTCTGCTTAACAGGAGGCACATATCTGACTGGAAGATTCACAGATATTGTGTCTCATAGCCTGTCTTCTTCTTGTGCCAGCAAGCTTAACCCAAAACTATTCCCTGTGCTCTAGTGAAGATGTTTCCCTTGGACCACAGCCCCCAGCTGTTCTGATTGCCAGTCAGGTCACTGAAGGAGTAGGAAGGGAAGTAGTAAATTCTGCTGACTGCAGAGCAATTTATGCCTCATCTATATCAACTCTGAGAAAAATACCTTCAATGCTTGTTTTGCTTGTAGGCTTTGCATAAATGTTCCACATTGCCCAGAGCTCTCACAGGTAGCATTCAAACTGCATGGATGGGTGTTGGAGTGCACTGTCCCAGTCCTGCTGGGGACTCTCTGGAAGCAGCAGGAGTCACTGGGGCCATGCTCTGTGCATGTTGGCACAGAATCTGCCTGGGGCTTCATTGCTGAGGAGTCATCAGAAGACAGAGTGAGGGGAAGGCCTGTCAGACTTCCAGGGCTTCAGACAGAAACCAGTTTTCTCTTGGGTATAACATGGTTTTGTAGAATAAACATTGCGTTTTCTGTGAGGCTTTGATTTTCCACTGTGGTTTAATTACACGTAATTATGGCAAGTGCTGAGCAACCTCAGCTTTGTCTTAATCCAAATGCTGACTTTAGGCCCTTTCCATCATACCTGCACAAACCAGTATCATATCAGAAGAGAAGGTACCCACTTCATACTGGCAGGTCGGAGCAGGGGTTACAAGAGACTCTGCACAACATCATCTTATTGAGATTTCTGGAAAGTGTGAATAGAAAGCAGTCCTGCTTCTGCCACAGACAAAATGTTCCCTTTCCTGAATGAGAGCATGAGCAGGCTTGATCTTTCATTTAACTTTCAGCACAATTGAAGTGCATATATGTGCATCTCTGCCACACCTCCACCCACACACAAGATGTACATACACATTTGGAACACAGAGAACCTTCCTGGTGAGTCATGGTGTTTGTACTGCCTCTGTTGCAGGCAGCTGCATCATCTAATTCCTTTCATCAAGTGCCATCATAAAAGTTTACCATTTTCTTGTAGCTGTGCTCCCTCACGTGGCAGTTCCAGAGCCTCCCTGCTCTCATAGTTAAAGATTTCCCTCCAGATGCCAGCTTTAAATGATTCAGTCAGTTTACATCCTTTGTTTGCAAGCCAAAGTTTCTCTTTGGTGTAAATGGTTTCTGTCCCTTCCTGGCAAGTTCCCTCTCCTGATTACAGTCTGATTCCTCAAACAAAACCACTCCTGCAGTCACACTGGCTGGCTGGCAATCTCATCCTCTCTCAACTCATTTGGAGCTTACTGGCCAATTTCAGTCAGTGCTCTAAGGGAGCAGTGGTGAGAAATACAGGCAGTCCCTGCACGGGGGGTGATGGTTGTTGACAGAGTATGGAATAGAGACTCAGCAGAACACCACCACTGGGGTAAAGGCAGTGAACTCAGCCCTTCTCCACAGTCAGGGACAACAAACAGTTGACTGGTTGTGTATTAGCTTGTTTGCCCAGTCTAGCAGATTTCGGAGAAAGCTTGGGACAAAGTGCTGGCTAGAAGGAATAGGGCTTGCTGAAGTATACAGGATGGATAAATTAAGCAGTTTAAGCCCTAATCTACAGGAAACAAAGCTCCATTCATTTGTGGAACACTTAGTTATAGAGGGTGGCTATGATTTAAGTATGTGCAGGGATACTGGTATGTCCCAGGAGAGGGAGAAACAGATAATCAGGGAAAACCTGAATCAGTTCAGTTCCTCCCTGTGCCAGATGACCAGCAGAATGCATGCATGTCACTCAGCTCTCTCCAGCCCTCAGCCAGGACACAAATGATGTCTAGGTCTCCTGCTGGCCCTGCCACACAGGGGCACGTTTCACCCAGTGAGACAGAGAGGATAATTGAGATGATTTGTTCTTTATATATCTGCTAGCCAGGTCCATGGCCCATGAGACTCATGAACTGTCAGACTTCTGAGTGCAAATCAACCTTGAGGCACTTGATCAAAGGCACTCTCTCAACTTTTCACCTTGCTTTGGCTCCATTTTAAGCTCCAGGCCCCCAGTGCACAGGTCTTGCCATGACCCGTAAGTCAGCATTTTCAGAGCAGATGAATCCCTGTGGCCATAGCTAAGAAATGCTGCTGATCCATCACTGAGACAAGTGCTCAGAAAGTGCCAGGAAGGCTTTTTGTTTTCCCAGTTGTGTCTGGCCAGAAGCTGTCTGAGAACCAGATCTGAATACACATCTGATGTGTGTTTCTGTAACTGATGTGACATGTGTCTTACACAGTACTGGGGTACATTTTTGAAAAAACATTCTATTGAGAGAAAGCACAGGCATAAAATTCCAAAGGCATTTGCTTTCATGTTTCAGCCTATGTTTGTTGCCTTGGACAGATAAGCAGGTGGGAGGGGGAAGGACAGAAATCAGTTTGACTATTGAGGATGCCCTTCTGAAGGTGACCCACCAGTTGTGTGGGCCTGCTGGTGCTGCCATCGTTGTTGCTGAGCGTGCCACCACACCAGACCTTTCATCAGTTAAAGCAAGTTTTGGTTTTAAACTAAAAAGTTTAGGTTCAAAAGAATCTTAACATTCTAATGGTTTGATTTAGTTGTTAATATGTAATAAGAAGGATCCATGAAACAGCTTGCTGTGAAGAACTTCATATTAGCTGCAAAGAGTGACCCTCTGAACATTTCTTCTGAGGGTTTACTGGGTTTAAGTTAAGGGTGTAATCCAGGTGCTCAGTACCAGAGGATCCAATTCACTATTTAAATGTTCTGTTATCCCCACTGCAGGAGCCAAAAGCTGCAAAACCTACTGCCCCTGTAAGAGGGCAAATAGTCTTTTTGTAGTCTGGAGAGGGAGTGATTTGTCTCAGATTTGTCAGGGAACCTTGGGCAGTTTTGGGGAACCTGTATCCAGGAAGCAGAACCTTCACAGGGTTCTGCTTCTTCCCACTGCTTCCCACTGGTGCTGCTCTGTGCTCCCAAAGTGGTGAGAAGCTGCAGTGAGGAACCTCAGTGTGCATTTCCCTCTGTCTTATCTTGATATTGGTTAGCCATTGTAGGTTTACCTATAACAGTAGCCAACAGGGCTGTGCTAAGTACTCTGTCAGGGAAAGCTCTGTAAGTGCCATTTAGCAAAATGCATAGCTAGTAACCCAAATTCTGTGGCTTTCTATACAGGAAAGAGTGTAAATTCCTGTTGTATATTAATACATAAAAATAAAATCCAATGTAACACTTGATTAAAGATTTCATATTTAACCCAGAGAAAGAACATGCTGCATGGGTGGCACTGTGATGCAAAGAAGGCAGGTGCAGCCTTGGATAGAAACACCTTCTCACACACCTGAAAACTCTACTACTGATGAGCACAACTCCCTGCTCTTGCTCAGAAATAAATCTGAAGATGGTGTCAGTCAGGTGTAGTCCCTGCCCACTGGTAATTGCCATCCAGCTGCAGTCATTCCCTGGGAGTACAACTGTTGGTGGCACCTGAGTTCTGCTGAGTAGAGGAATTGCTTTGCCATGGGGGCCCAGCACGGGACAGCATGGTCTGCCCTTGACAGACATTTCCTCCAGGCACTGTCCTGTGCCTGCAGTGCATCTGTGCACTGCAGATCTAAGGTGACATTTTAAAACTGTGGACTCCTGGCATGTGTAAGGGAGGCTGGCATCATCGAGGGAAAAGCAAAAACCTTATCTTGTTGTGTGAAGAGACTGAGAGCACAGGGAGAAGCACAAGTGCTGCTAGCACTAAAGTAATTATGCCCAAATCTGCTACACCAGATTTCTGGCTGGCACAGAAATCAAAAAGCAGTGTTTGCAGCTCTAGGTTTCCACATGCTGTTGTTTTCTGCCTTGCCCTGTAGTAGATGACAGTAAAGAGAGAGAGCAGTAGAGAACCCTGACTACAGTTTAAGTAATTTTGTTGCTCCCCTTTCACGGGACTCAGGTCTGTTTTATGTGTGTAGCTGCTGCTACAGCTCTATGGCAGAAGGTGGGTTGAAATACCTCAGGCTTTCAGCCTGTGCCTGTGCTGGCTGAATCTGGATTTCTGCATCAAAGGCTGGAGTGCTGAGCTGTGGGAAGGAGGGTTCCCATCTTCTTGTGGTTCAGCAGAAATATTGAACATCACTCAATAGACCCTAGGACCTGCTGTCCAAAGACTAGGCCCAGTCTAGGCAAGCATGGAGTTCTTTAAATTTTTCAGGGGAAAAGCCACCTCTCATACCACCTAGTATAGAACTTTCCTCTTTGTATTTCACCAGCACTTTATGAGGTAGAAAAAGAGCAGTGTAATATATTTACAGATGCTGAGTGAGCATACCAAGCACCGAGATTGATTGACAGGGTTTATTTTCTCACATTTCAATAAAAGTGTCAGAAGAAGGAGTCACTGTAGGAGGCAAATTACCCTGGTTTCCTCATCCTGCACCAGCAACTGAGTGTGTGTATGGTATATAGTAAGTTACCTCCAATTCCTTTTAGGTTAGGATTTTAAACAAGAAGATCGATTTTAGCGATATTCAGTCCCGGTGTGGTTCCAGAGATAACATCAAACATTCTGCAGGGGGAGGAAATGTAAGTAGTCTGGACACCCTGTGAACAGGCACTTCCACTCTGGTGATGCACCTCACACAGCCAGAACCCTCTGTCTCCCTTCCTCTGAGCACTACTTTCCTTCTTGCTGCTGTTTCATGTGTGAGTTTGGTCTGGTAGTCCAGTGAGCCCTGTGTGTGCAGTGGTGGCCTCCTGATCTTTCCCCACAGAGCACAACACATTTTCAGAACTTGGACAAGGGAAGGGAAATGATAAAAGAAGGGTTATCTCTAAATGGTAAAAGAAGGTTTATCTCTAAATGCAAAAGTGAAAGTGCAGTGTGAGCCAGAATGGTTCAGTGCCTTTCTTTCATGGGAGCAGCCCAAGAAAGTAATTTCCAGAAAGAGACTGCAGCTCTCAGTGAGACTCCAGCCTCCCTGTTGGGCATTTTCTGTTTCCTCAGCTAGCCTTTCAGTTATGTGCATTCAGCAGAGGGGAAGAAAAATGAAACAGAAGGACAAAGAAAGCTCAGAGAAGAGGGTGTGATCAGCCAGCCTGCTGAGTGCTGAAGTCACAGCATTATTCCAGTATAAAAAACCGAGGTGGCCCAGGGTTTGACCAGACACCTGCTGGTTTTATTGAACACACTGGAATTGCTTAAGGTGGCTATGATTGTCCTGGTGGGAATGATCACACCTCAGATGGGAAGAGCTGATGGTGTGGACATGTCTGATCCAGTCAGGTTCAATACAGCCCCCACTGCTGGTGTGGTGAGCAAGCCAGTGGTATTGCACTTACCCTGGAGCTCCTGTCTGGCTGTGACTTCTTGGGGCCTGCCAGCTCAGTGCCTATGGCTGTGGGCCACACCTTTGGGAGTGCAGGCAAGATGGGAGTGTCACTCAGTGGCTGTTGCCCAGCTGGGCTCAGCACAGCCATTGCAAGGTGGCTGGCAGCAGGGCAGGGAGCAGCAGCAGGAGGGAGGGTGCCTGACCTGCTTCTCTCCAGTGAGCACTGAGCCAGCTGGCTGAACCTCAACCTGCTCAGGTACAGCTGCAGCAGGCACACGTGTAGATTACTCACACTCTCCATAGTGGATTGACAGGAAATGCATACCGTATTCAGATGCAGAAAAATACAAAACAGATGGTGGAGAAAAAAAAACCAGTCACCAAAATATCCTAGTTGCCAGGATGCATAATCAAAACAGAAGCAAATGGGATGGGTCCTGCTGTGCTGGGCTTTGGAGCACCCACTCTGAAAAGAGGAGGCTCAGAAGCATTTATAAAGAACCCACAAGCTGATCTCCTTTATCCTCCTCTTCATTTTGCTAATAGTAAAGTTCAGCCCAGCTCTGTCATCTCCCTAGGTGGGAAGTTTCCTCCTTTGTGGCATGGTCTGTTTTCTACTAACCATTTCTCCTTTTCCAGTGGTTTGTAGAAGCCTCTCACTCTTTCTCTGCAGAGCTTGGCTTTTTGTGTATTTTTTAAATTTTACTCTCTTCATTCCTGTAATCTGTGCATGTATACACTTTTGACAGGTACAAATTGTAACCAAGAAGATTGACTTGAGTCATGTGACTTCCAAGTGTGGCTCGCTCAAGAATATCCACCACAAACCAGGTACTGCAGGAATTTCCAAGTTGTGGGACAAAGCAAGGACCTAGTACTGTTATTTAAACTTAAAATCATGGATGATGCCATTCTCTTTTACAATCAAAGAAAAAATAAATACTCTTCGGTAATAAAAATAAATACATTAAACTACTTAACTAAATATGTAAAGACATAAAGGTATGAGACCACATAGTTTAGAGAGGTGATAAATAATGCCAGAGGATGGTGCTCTGGCATAAGATTGAAATACAGGCTTTAGTCAGTGTGCTGACACACTTAAGTGTGTGCTTAAATCCCATGAAAATCAGTAGGGCTGCAGCACCTGCTTACAGTTTAAATATATGTTGAAGATTTTATATTTTACTGAACATGAGGAGCATTATTCTGTGCTTCTCCAAAATAATTAGATCTCAACTAAAAGGGAAGTAATGTGAGTGCACTTGAGCTTCAGGTCACACTCTTCCCTGTGCCATTTCAATTTCTTAATCTGTGTTTCCTTTTCCTCTGTAGGAGGTGGGCGTGTGAAAATTGAGAGTGTGAAACTGGATTTCAAAGAAAAAGCTCAGGCTAAAGTTGGTTCACTGGAAAATGCCCATCATGTACCTGGTGGTGGTAACGTCAAGGTAAAGGAACAGCTGTCAGAAAAAACTCCCACCGTGCCCCTGGCCCAGGGACATTACTAGAGCTGTGAATTCAGCTCTAGTGGTTCTGAATTGAGTAGGAAATATCTGTCTGTCCTCTTTTAAACACACTTATATACCAGTTTGTTCCCTTTGAAATTTGGAATGGCATCTAAGCTGAGAGTGAAATGTCATGTAGTTTGTGCACTGTCTTTTCCCCTAAAGATAAACCTTGTTTGGGACTGTTGGACAGCACAGGTATGATCTGAGATGAGGACTCCAATGTGAAACAGGAGGAAAACATCCTGAAAGTAAGATCAGTCCCACAAACATTTGAAAACACAGATTTTAAAAACAAATTACAGTGCCCATATAATGCTTATTAAATTTGCAGAGCTCAGAAAAAAGGTAGAGACAAAAATGGTAAGAGAATGTAACACAGTACGCCAGTAGCTATTAAGGTGAAAAAACATCCAGTTCCAATTTTCTAAGGACTGGAGAAGCTTCAATCCTTCTAATAGTTTTTAAAAGTAAGCAAAGCGATGATTATCTCTGTAATGAGATGATTCAGTGCCTGTGTAATGTGTGCAATTCTTTCTTTTGCTGGAGCAGATTGACAGCCAGAAGCTGAACTTCAGAGAGCACGCCAAGGCCCGTGTTGACCACGGCGCCGAGATCATCACGCAGTCACCGGGCAGGTCCAGCATGGCCTCGCCACGCAGGCTCAGCAACGTCTCCTCCTCTGGCAGCATCAACCTCCTGGAGTCCCCCCAGCTTGCTACCCTTGCTGAAGATGTCACAGCAGCCCTTGCCAAGCAGGGGTTATGAATTCGCTCGTTTTGCGTTACATGAAGTAATAATATTTAGGCATGAGCTCTTGGCAGGAATGGGCTCAGAGCAGGTGTTACGTTCATTCTTTACCATGTCTAAAACTAAGTTACATCCCAAGACTTGTAGTTACCATACAGTTAAAAAAAAAAAAAAAAAAAAGCAGCAAAAAAAAAAAATTCCATAGATGCAGAAATTGGCCTGACCTCCATTTACAACAGGAAGACACTGGCTTTATATGGGTATACAGCGGTATGTTACATTGGACAATTATTGTTGCTCTGCTCTGTCTTGCATGGAGTACTGTGGTATGATAAAATGCATTTTTACCTTTCATGTGCCTGAAGGCCATCCACCTCTTTCTGAAGAGCCTTGTTAATATCCCAAGTTGCTCATTTCACAGTTCTTTTGATAGATGGGGAAATAAAAAAGAGAAGTTGCCCATTTTAAGTTATTACAGGTTAAATTAACAGTCTGCTTACCAGAAGGAAGGGCATACAGGGAAATTCAACTTTAATTTAAAAAAAAAAAAGTTACTTTGTATAAATGAGTAGAACAAAAGTTGAATTAAGTTATTAACATTTTTTTGAACCTGGTTAATTATGTCAGTGTATAGCTGGAAAGCCAATAAATTATTTAAGTAATAACTAAAAATACTAGCTGAAAACATTTGAATTGTGCTTTGGGAAGTGATCTTAAAAAGCTGCTGAAAG
>JANRGV010000104.1:4421605-4435623 GCA_024734035.1 Alethe castanea | reverse complement strand
GTTGGTGCTTTTTTTTTGTTTGTTTTTGTTGTTTTGGGAGATTTTGGGGTTTCTTTGTTCCTTTTTTTTGTTGTTGTTGTTGTTTTGCTTGTTTTTGAAAATGTAATTACATGTTTTGTTGTTATGGATAATGAAAGTATAGCTATGGAACCAAGTTCAGAAAGGGGCCACCTTTATTTTATCCAGCCAATAGACATGGTTGCAGAAAACTGAATTTTTGTAAGTAAAGCGTTTAGCATCTGTGTTTCACTACTTGTGAATGTTTGTGCTATTGCTGTGTTTAGTAAACAATGCAGGCTTACCATCCCTTGTGCCATGAACTCCTGGGTTCCCAGATCTTTCTAGGAACTCTTCCTTGCTCAGGGACCTGCCCCAGACTGGCAGCACTTCCAGGACGCTGCTGAAATGGGAACAGATAGCCTGAAGGTGCCTGGACACGAAGTGCAGGACACAGCAGAGTGTGGCACACAGGCTGATCCTGGTCATGAGGTATTTGGTTCTTGGTGGAGATGAAGGTGAAAGGAGAGCAGCAGCAGTGGGAAGGCAGCCAGACAGGGCTGGCCACCAGTCCCTGTGAAAACAGCTGTCACCACTAGGCTAAAAGGAAAAACGCTGGTGTAAGTGGTCCTGAGGGAGCTGAACACACACAGAGCACTGCTGAGAGAGGCTGTTTCTCCAGCCAAGGCACTAACTCCCCCCACCACCCCCTTGGCAGATGTTCTTTATCTGCCTCTGGTGTGTGGGGAGTGTTGTGGGCATGAACGAGCCTGCTCTAAGCAGGGAGTTGTTTTCTTAGCCAAGCTGCAGCCCTGAGGCTGTGGCTCTAGACACACCCATAGCATGACAGCATCTGACTCACTCACAGGGAGCTTCTGCAGACATTCTCATTCAGCCTTCTTATTTAAGCATGGAGCTCCTCTCAGCTGCAGCAGCATTGCTCAGTTTATTTCAAGTGAGGTGAAAATTGGCTTTTCTGCCCCAGTGTCTGTATATTCCCTTCTGGAAGAGTACAGCCATAGCACACCCAAAAGGAGGCTCTCCAGGAGCAACACAGGACCTTGAGTGCCTGGTACAGACAGAACTGCACCTGCATGGAGAACTCCAGGAGCACTTGTCCACAGAGCTGCATGTTCCTGTTGGTTTGCTTGTGGCAGTTACCAGAGTGGGGCTTGGTGCCAGTTTAGTTGTACATGCCAATTTAGATGTACAGTTTAGTGCATCCACAGCAGCAGTTTTGTACCAGGCAGTGCCTGCAGCAGCCATGGACCTTCAGTGGTTTCCATGCAGCAGATTTTGTGTTTGCATTTTTCTGCACACGTACAGTGCTTCTGTCTCAGATGCTTGTGATCACATAAGCTATTCCAGAAGTGAATCTTCCATTGTACTCTGGAAATACTTAGCTTTCTGCTCAGGCTTGGCAAGAACAGAAGAATCTGGTGGCTAACCACACAGGGAAGTCTTCACAAGGGCTCAGCAGACCAAAATGTTGTGATAAATAAAATCCTAATCTAAAGATATAATTGCAGAGTCTAGCTGCCTCTTGAGTTTCTGAAGCATGCAGACTGTGGGTCAGAGCTTGCAGCAGGCAATTGCTGGGGAGCTTTCTGCCTGATGCCATTGGAGTACCCAGGAATGAGACCTTGATTAGACAGCCAGGGAGCACCAAGGTGTCTTCTGTCACACTTCAGAATAGGCTTGGTGTTCCCAGTGATTTTTTTTTTTCCTCTTGCCCTGCAAACTGAACAGCTTTGTCAACACTACTGAAGTGTGAGCTTATGGTTTGGCTTTTGTGCTGGAGGTGAGATCATTCAATTCAATAAGTCTTGGTCAGCTCTGGTGCTTGGCAGGCCTTTCAGTGAGCTAATCCAGCTCACTAACTTGGGTAGGAACTCCTTACCTCTGCACTGACCTTCCTTTGGGCTTGTGTAGAGGCTTGGCATGGTTGAATGAAGGATTCAGTGAGCCCCAGAGCTGATGGATGAGTGGAAATAGGAGTGTGTGGCTGGAGCAATGACTGAGCAGTGGTCCCTGTCCTCTTTTGAGAAAAATAAGTAAAACCTCATGTTTTTCACTGGCTCTTTCAAACTTTGTGTTATTTGTAACAATGCACCTCTTCTTCTTCTTCTGGGAATACTTTCCTGCTTTGTTCCCCCCTTTTGTTTTGTAATAGTCCCTTGACTGGGCTACTTATTCTAAACCTCTGTTGTCCTTATACTAATGCACTGTCCTACTGTGAATCCTGGCTGGAACAGAATAGCCAGGCCTTAGATGGGTGCTTTGCTCCCTGTCCTGTCTGGGCTTTCAAACCATCAGCACCCCTTCATTTTGCCCCCATTCCTGAGCTGATAGGATTGAATGGCAGGACAGTGTTTTCCTTTCAGATTCTGTGGTCCTCAGGAGATCACTGTGACTTGAGGCATCCCTTCCCTGGCAGGCAGGTTATCCATTCCTGGTCTAACAAGCACATGGTGCTTGATAGCATGATCCATGGCACATTATTGTTGACTAATCCTCAGGAAGCCAGTGATTTTTTCCATGTATTAAAGCAAGTGCCCTCCAGTTTCAGCCATAATAAATTCTGACTGCAGCCTGGTGTTTCTGGTAGGTGGGGAGTGTGACCCTCTGCACACTGATATTTGTTGGCAGTTCTGATGGTTGCTCTCAGTATTCCAGGGTTCAGTCTGTTGGCCTCAATTTTACAGGAAAAGAAGTGATATGACTGGTGTTGCAGGATAAACTTCATGAATGTGGAACTTTGAAGCATCTCTTGGGCAACAGTTACTTGTTTTCCCAGAGTTTGATAAAATAGGTGAAACAGCTTGTGAGCAAATAGGTAGCCATGAGGTTAAGCTGGTTTATGGCAAGGATATGCCTTGTCACTATCTTTGCCATAGGTACTTCACTGAAGGAATATAACTGCACTTGTGAGATCTTTGTATCTGATCAGGGCAACCATTTACTGAAAGGGTTGGACCAGCTAACAGTAAGGAGCTTCCTTACTGGGATTCCTGGGATTTCAGCTGCAGAGAGCCTCATTTTGTGTTGTTTGAGATGGAAATAATGAACTTGCTGCAGCCATCAGCTCTGTAAGTGTTCACAAAACCATTACATCGCAGCTCGAATAAAAATTTTGTACACTGGCCATTTTTTGTGACGGGGTGTGAAAACATTTCCTAAGGCCCACATACCTTTAGTGGTTTGCCCATTGTGTTACACCAAACCGAAAGAGCCTGTGTGCTTAGGAATATCCAGCACCCAGCTCCACAAATACAGGCTTTCCTAGCTCCTGAGGTTTCTAACAGGATTGCTGGCACTCCCAGCACATCTGTAAGTCAGGATTACTGCTTTACCCAGCACAGCTGCAAGTCTGGCTTGATGTCAGCACTTACTCATATACAGATGGTGCTAGCTTCAATTCTCTTATATTGCAGAAAATATATTGAATGGTCCATTAATTTCCTACTCAAGTATGTCCATATGTCTGGTGAGCTTTAGTTAGTCTATATTTTTCAGGACAAATATTATAAAATTTGCTTCAGTTATACAATTAGAGGTCTTAAAAAGAGGATGTTCCTGTACTGGAAAGAATGTGCAGTAATAGACACAATGTCTTTTTCTTTTTTTTTTTCTATTTTTTTCCCCTTACTTTTAGTCTTTTGAAAGAGTGTTAGTGGAAAACAAGCTGCATGGCCTTTCTCCAGCCCTCTCTGAAGCCATCCAGAGCATTTCTCGCTGGGAACTGGTCCAGGCTGCCCTCCCTCACGTGCTGCACTGCACTGCAACGCTGCTCTCCAACAGGAACAAGCTGGGTTAGTGCTCACCTGGGGTTGCTTTCCATTTTTGTCACTTAAAATATGGCAGATTGCTGCTCAGGGTGCAAATTATAAATCCTCAGAATCCTAATTAGTTTCTTCTGGGGTCTGCCTTTCTTGATGATTGTCTTTCTCAGTGATAGAAGGGTGACCTGTGAAATCTTCCTCAGTGAATTTAGTGGTCTGATGAGCTGAAGAATCAGAGTAGCTCAATAATAGATTGCTGGTTATTTCCCAGCAATAATAGAACTTACTTAAGCACCCAGCAAGCATAGATTCCTTGAAGGAATATGTATTTCATTACAGGCATGTGCTGCAGTGGTCAGTTGCAGCAGGTACTTTTAATATCTTCAATTTTTAGAGGCTTTTCTTCCTATTTTTCTTTTTATTTATACCAATACATGTGACTCTCAGCAGACAGTCAGACAACAGAGAGGCAGATCCAAATCCAACTTACTTTACTTACTTTTGTACTGATTTCAGCAGTGACTTCAGCAGGAGTTTGCTTCCTGAGACATGCCGAGAGGGACCATGAACAAGACACAGCTTGAGCACCTTTGTAGTGCTCACTGGCTTTTTGTCTTATTCCACAAAGTCAAACAGACAAGACTGAGTTGAGTTAGTTTCTTTTGGGACCACTCTGTGTCCATGCTGCTGACATTGCAGAGACTGAGCTCCAAATGCTGGGAAATAAATGGAGGCTTCTGGTTTTGGAGGTTTCAAATAAAATTAGACAGAATGCTGGTGCTTTAATTGTAGAATTTTAATTTTCAAATGCTTCTCTGGGAGTTGGATGTCCAGCCTGCAGTGCAACTATGAAACCATCTCAACAGCATCATTAATGGTGAGAATGGCACCCTGTGAGATACTGTGATGCATTTTTCCATACAGGACATCAGGATAAGCTTGGAGTAGCTGAAACAAAGCTTCTTCACACTCTTCACTGGATGCTGCTGGAGGCTCCCCAGGACTGCAGCAATGACAGATTTGGAGGAGACAGAGGCTCCAGCTGGGGAGGGAGCAGCAGTGCCTTTATCCACCAGGCTGAAAACCAAGGATCACCAGGACATCCCCGGCCCAGCCCCATGACTGATGAGGAGGAGAATAACAGAAGGAAGTTCTTCCAGAATTCCATGGCCACAGTAGAGCTGTTTGTGTTCCTCTTTGCTCCCCTGGTCCACAGGATTAGGGTAAGTGGTAAACTGATGGGTTCTTGTGTGGAGACAGCTCTGAGTAGGAAAGGAATGATTCAGCCTTTGTGATTGTTATTTAATTCAGCTTGCAGTGCACACTGGGGTACTGCTGGAAATATTTTACCTAGCTGCCATTGGGAAGAAATCCTTCCAGTGACATGAACAATCACCACATCATCAGGCAGGCACAAAGACAAAAAAAACACAAAGTGAGGCATTTTTATCCTTTGGGAATGGCAAAGATCTGTGGCCCCTGTGGAGTCTCTGGGATCCTGAAAACTGCAGAAAGGATTATGAGCTTTAACTTGCTCCAGTGATTCTCAACCATTGCTCAGAAAAGCCTTGCTGGATTTTCAGGGACTCCACCGTGGGGTTGCCAGTGGGATTTGTTCTTGTCATTGCTAATCATCCTGATGCTAATTACCAGGTTAGAAGCATGGCAGTGGCAAAGGCAGTGGAGCATTCTTTTGTTCTGAAGTGTGAAGCAGGCTGCAGACCTCCTGTCTACTGGTGCTCCTCTGTTCATTTTATGGAGTGCACCAGCTTTGCAGAGGGATGTGATGAAAAGACATTTTCTTTATGCTCTGACTCCTGCCTCTGGGAGGCTGCCATTTAGCCTTTATTTTTTCAGCTAGGCCTGGAAAAAGAGTAGGTCCTTGAAAAAAGGACTGTAAAGTCATGAAGTGTTTGGGCTGTCTGTCCTAATCCTACCTTCTATGCTGCAACAGTAGAAGAAGGTAGGAAGGAACAGGAGATAAGGGATAATTTTTTGGATTAAGGCAGGTAAAAGCAAGTCTGGAGAACTAGATTCTTTCTCTGCTTCTGCCACTGAATTCCTGTGCAGTAGTGTTTAATTTATTTAGCCCAAATTTTTCATACTTGTTTACTGGCTTTCTGTAGGCTACAGAACAGGAAGAAATATTGAATTCTTCCCAGCTCTGCACACAAAAATGCAGGCTGCTGTTTGAATAAATGGAATGAAACCTGGAGTTGACCTTGGCCATTAGAGATTGGAGCTCCAATATTCTATATTAATCTTTCTGGCATGTTGTTTTCAAGATGAGGTTGATAACAGTATCTCAAGTTTACCTTGAAAAATCTCTGAGATCTCTGGAGTACTGTGGTGATGAACATTGGAAAGCCAATTAAAACATGCACATTTCTGTCATCAAAACCAAGTGCAGGAAAGGAGTTAAATGAGGCATGTAAATGGTTCACTAAGTGAGCTTTGTCCTCTCAGTGTCTTTTAAGTCTCAGGGGAAGAAGCCTACCTGATCAGGCAGCCAAAGCAATGGCCTCAAGGGAGATGACACACGTTTGCATAGACAGACCTAAACTAGTGAATTCCTGGCTTCTGGGAGGATTTGTATCTCGAGGAGAAAAAAAAAAATAAAAAAAATCAGGCTTTGGAGGATGCATGTAATTCTGTGACTGCATTGCTGTAGGCAGAAGTGTTGGCAGTCACCACAAGCAGTGCTAAGTGAAAATGCAGCGTCACTGCTACCAGCTCTAAAAGCCTTGCAAGCTGCTGTTAGTAAAAAACAGTAATTAAAACCAAGCTTGGTTAGAGCCAAGCTTGTGAGTTGATTATTATGAGAGAGCACTGACAGAGGGTAGGGAATAGAAGGGCTGGAGTGCTCTTCCATTCCTTTAGCTCTGTCTGCATCATCCATTCCCCCTGCCAAGGCATCTGGGGCTGTCTCAACAGGATAATGAGTAATTATAGGTGGTGTGTAATTGTACCACCAAAACTGCTGTTACCATGTTTGTTTGCCATATGGGGATGGCTGGGGCTATACTGACATTTATGTCTCCTGATGTAGTTATGACATTAGGTGAAGTAAGTGCACAACTGCACCTTGATCCTGCTAGGATTTATTTGTGGATTAATTTATTTTATTTCAGCTGCTTGCCTATGTCAAACAGCAATAACACAAGTGTTAAATAGTGCCAGTGTCTCTGTGTATTGACAGAGTTCAGGTATTGACAATGACAGCAGTAATGTATAGCACTGCTTCATAGGAACCTGTTACATGTTTCCTCAATTTGTAAGTAGTGCTTTAATATTTAGTATTCTTATTCTTTTGGGGAAGAAGTTCAAGTCTTAGAGTGTAAATCCTACAGCTCAGCTTGAATACTAAACATGAAGTGGTTATGTATAATTAAAAGGGATAGTTCATGACAGGAATGGCCTTTTCTGTTACAGCTTAATGACCAGGGAAAAAAAAAGGTTCATTGACTAGAATAGAAATTTAATTTGAAAAAAACTTTTGTATATTTTTGGACTGAAATTTCCCCATGGTTTTTTACTAGCCACAGTTGACCTGTATAGAGCCTGCTGGGTATTGTCAGTAGCCCTTGAGTTAGCATATACTGTCTGGACAATTGCACATGATATCTCTTATTTCTTGTAAGGTCTGTGCATTGCAGAAATGACAGTATTTCCAGACTGGGAACAATGTGCTGGTTTTCTTTCCAGGAGTCTGACCTGACATTCCGGTTGGCTAGTGGCCTTGTTATTTGGCAGCCAATGTGGGAGCACAGACAGCCTGAAGTTTCTGCCTTCAATGCTCTTGTGAAACCCATCAGGAACATCATTACAGGTCTGTGACTTTGGATCTGGGGAACCTTTCCCTTTGTTTGCCTGATGCTGCCTTTGCATTCTGTAGCCATTGTATATAAGGAATATCTTGATCCTGCAGGAACCTGTTAAACCTTAGAGTAGTTTAAGGTTGTTTCCTCTCAGAGTCAATTGCATAATAATTAAATATGAGATGGGAGAACCATTACAAATAGAAAATTAATAACTTTTCAGTAGTGTTATTATTTCTGTTAGCCTTATCTTCCTTAGCTGCTAAGGGTGAAGACAGTATCTCACAGCAGCCTGACATGAGTGAGGGAGTTTTTCCCAAACTGACACTGGACAAAAAGGTACAGTGAAGAGCACACAGATGGTTTTTCTGCTATCTAGAATTTGATTTTCAGCATGTTATGAAATTAGAAAACATGGTTTCAAGGCAGTCCAATGAAGGCCTAGGTTATAAATTCACTTTTGGATACTGGAAGGGGTTGCTTTTCCTTTGTGCTTCAGCCACAGTGAGATTGGAGTTGGATGCTTAGGCTTCCACAGCTTTGGCTTCCAAGTCTTTTTGTCTGGCCTAATCCTAAAAAAACTTTTGCTGCTATGTTTTAGACAATAGTTTTTTATATAATTCCTGCAAGGCAGTGAATTGAAAGTGGGTGGGGTATTCTGCTGTAGCATTGCTTCCAGTTCTCAAAAGCATGGAACTGTAATTTTCACCATATGTAATTCACTAAATTAGATTTTTCTGATAACAGGTTATTTTGGATGTCATATTTTGTTCTGAAGACTTTGTAGACCTACTGGAAAAGTCCAGAATTAAAAAGATTCGGGTCTTCAAGGATTTAAGACAGTCTTTTACGTCTTCATCCCTCTGCTTCAAATTCTAGTTAGTTGCCCTGCAACTAACAAAGGGAATTAGTCCTAAGTCTTCTTTGATTATTGGATTTTTTTTTCTATAGGTCTCTCTATGGTCAGAAAATCCCTAAAAATATTTTCAGAAGTAAAGTCTGGAAGGAAAATGCTCCATTATGTTTTGAAATTTCTTTCAGCAGGACAGAAATACTGATGGAATGGAGTCTTTTATGTCTAGGAAGATGATGCTGTCTTAGCTTTTTATCAAACTGGGAAAAAAAGAAAGTCAAATTTATTTAAATTTTCCTTCAAACAACAAATCAAAAAAATCTAATGAGGAAGCTTTGCAATATTTGTTTTGCAGTCAGTCTGATTCAAAGTCATATCTGTACAGCTTTCAACAGGATTTCAAGATTTGCCATCCAAGTCTCTGTGATACCCTTGGTCTGCCACAGTATTTCAAACTTTCTGTGTGACATCCATGCATTTCCTGTGCTGAAGGCATTTGGCAAATTGGAAATCACAATACACTTTCACTGATGTAACCTAGAAAATGACCTGAATATATGAACAAATAGGACGAAGAACTCCAAAGTAAAAGGCACTACTCTGCACAGGAAAACACAACTGATGGTGAATGGATTTAGGATGAATTTCCTATTCAGATTTAATTTTAAAGATATAGAGATTTTCAGTAGACAGTGCTGTTGACCACACAGTGGAAACAACTGAAAAACCTAACCCAGTCCTCTTTTATTTCTATGTCTGTGACTAGTGCCTAGGAAGTTTGCAGCAGATAGATGCTGGATTTTGTTTTCTGGTTTATCCTTTTATTATAATACTTTGTAATAGGTACATTACAGTGTAGGAGGCATTTTCTGAAATGTCCTGCTTTGTCTTCTTTTCTCAGCCAAGAGAAGTTCTCCCAGCAATAATCAGAGCATGACTTGTGAATCCCCCAATCTGGACAGTGGGCGTATTGAGGTAAATTCTGTGCTAGGATTTGGCAAGCTTCAGTAAGGTGCTGAGGGAGAGGGGAATAAATATTGAAAGGGAACTTGCAGTTGCCACTCTGAAATCTTCCATCTCCAGGAATTACTGTTATTCACAGCTAAGGCTCCCAGCCTTGTTTGCAGTGGAATCAAAGGGTGTGGGGTATATCCACCTGGATCTCCTTGGCCTTATCCTGTCTTATAGGATGGAAGCCTGATCTTGTGTATGGCAGGAGGGTTAGAGCTTGATTTTAAGGTCCTTCCATCCCAAATAATTCCCTGGGCAAGAGACCTGTACAAAGCACAATATTCCCTTTGCCTGGGCAATGCCTTGTATTGAGAAGCCCCAGGCTTCATCAGTTTTTGCACTGTATTGTGGTGTAAGGAATGGCCATGTCTCAGCCCAAATTGCATTTATAAAACTAACATGGGAGAGATAAATATGTTTATATACCTATTTTCTTTTTTACAACTATCTGAAGGGACTGCAGGTGGTCTGTGAGACAACACAGCCAGATCCTGTACCTCCAAAGGCTTCTATTTCTGCATGTCATCCTGGAAATTCCTTGGATGGAAGTGTGTCCTCCCAAACCTCCCAGGAGAGAAGTACTGCACATCCCAGGTACAAAGACCATCAGGAAAAACTTGGGCTTATGTGATTCAGTGGTATCCACTTTTGTCTGGACATGCTGAGGGTGCTGGATGTTTGTATCCAATTTTTAATTCAACAAATCTCAGTTCTGGGTGATGAAAAATGTAGCAGTACTTTTTATTCAGTGCTGCTTTCTTTGGAGAAATCTCTAGCTGGCCTGTTGAGGCAGTTTCTTTAGTCTTTTCTAGAATGTTGGTTTCTTGTAATTAAAGACTCAACAAATAACTTTTAGGTTCACCCCTTCTAGGCTGGATTCAGCTTCAGGCAACTGATGTATTATCTGACTTCCTTCTGACTAGGTTTTCTTTCCCCCTAGCAAAGAATTTCTGCAAGCCTCTCTCCATTGCCTCCATCATCCCTCCTTTGCATCCTGATTCATAGCTGGCTTTAGACTTGGCATCAATAAATTCATCTAGATTTGGGCACATAAGGGTAGAACTAGATTTTCAGTAGTGCTGGACACTCAATAGTGCCATAAAGTAAATCAAGCTGATGAGTCTTTTCATAGATTTTGGAGAGGGAGGGCTATAATTTTAAGTCTCTAGGAGTGTCACTTAAACAGCTGAAAACTCTGCTCTTGTTGCTTATCTCTTTTGAGAAATGTCATATCCAAAACACTGCAGTTTTAGGAAATGGCTTCATTACAGTGCCAGACGTATAGGATGGAGTAATTTTCTGGATATCAGCTAAGAACAGCTCTGATATCTCAAATGAGAGCTCAGGGCATCCTTTCACTGATGCAAAGGAAATGCTCTTTGTTAAGGCTCCCATCCCATCAGAAAGCTTCCCCTGGGATTTTTTTTATCAAGCCTGTTGCCAGTTCTGGATCTGTATTTAATTTGTGTTAATGTGAGCCAGTGAAACTGAAGGTGGGGACAGAGCTGCCTTTCTGTGTGTGAACACTACTGCTCTGAGTGCAGCTGGAAAACAAAAAAACAAGCAGCCTTTTTAGGAAGACAGAATCAGGTGATCAATTTGTCAAGCAGGGTCTGGTGGTTGCCATGGGGATGAAGCTGCAGACAGGCTTTGAAGAGAGCATCATTATGCCTCCTCATTTGCAGAACTCATTGATGAGTTAAAACTGTACAGGGACCTTTGGTTGCCACGCAGCAGATAACTGTGGAAAAAGTGTTGTTTGCTCTGCTTACCAGCAGCCAAAGTATACCTTTGTCCTTGGCCAGGGGTTGAAGGAGGGCTGCATTTCCACTTCCCCTGCAGTCACAGGCAACCATGAGCTGATTATACAAGCACTAGATTTTCCTCTAAATGAACTTCAGAGTTTAATTTCTGGTTCTTCAGAAACTGTTTAAACAAGTGGCTTGTTCTGATCCTAGCTGTTGCTCCTCCACTCAGTGTAATTCTCCATATAGACATGACACAGTTTAATCCTAGAGCAAATAAACCACTGCCCTTTACCCAGCTGCTACCTTGAACAGGCTGCCTGGGAAATAGACTTTGCAGAAAGGACTTTAGTTACAAATATTTCATAAGGAGAACATGCCTGGCTCCAGCCTGTGCCATGCCTCAGTTTTCCTGTGCCATGGACAAGGGAACATGACAGACTGGTTAGGTCCTGCAGAGACCAGGGAGCATCACCTTTCACAATTGCTATTGGGTTTAATTTCCTCTGTTGGGATACTTCTGAGTTTTTGCAGACTAAATCTATGTGACACAACCTAAACTTTGACAAAAGCTTCACATTCAGTTTATGGGGAAAACGTTGCAACATATTCCCATTTCACATTGTTTTCTTTCCTAATTCAGTTTTCCAGGTTTTTTTGTGACAGCTCATTTCGAAGCTGTCAAACTTGCAGCCTTTTTACCTGGAATGCAGCACTAGGGGAGAAACTTTGAACCTGTATATTTTCTATAGTGTGGCAAATGCTGACACAGGCTGGGCTGCAGTGGCCAAATGCCTCCAGCACTGGCTTGTGGGGCTGGCAGCAGACCAGCTCCTGCAAGTCTGAGCTCCAGACCCATGTGCTGATCCAAGCCCAGCCTTGGCACCTGCTCACTGCTTCCATGCATGTAACATGGAGCAGGGTTCATGTGATTCCAGTTGGTGCCAGTGTTCAGTGCACACTTGTTCTCCTTTGCCAGGTCCGTGCTTGTGTTGGAGACACGGGGCAGAGATCCAGCAAAGCACTCAGCACATGCACTTCACTTCAGCATTCAGAGGTCCCACTGTGTTTGTTTTTCTGGGATATTTTTTCTTTTATCTTATATTTACATTTATCTGTGTACACAAACAATGGGACAGGAATGCTGGAGCAGCTGACTCAAAGCTTTATTCCATCACAATCATCAGTCTCATTTTACAGAACTGAGCAAGGGAGATGGAACAGCTTCAGCTGCCAGCACAGCAGTCAAAATTCTCTTTGTTACAAGATCTTTGAACAACTTTCTAGCCAACAGCATAATGTTAAAAGCTGACAAGGTTTGCTCAGGCCAATTAATAAAGCCACACATACATCTTGCTTTGAACAATGCTTGCTTGTAATAGAGTAAAACAATGGATAAAGCTTCATTATTAAACTTATGTATTTCTACTATCCTGCTTAACATATTTTCCTGAGGCCCATCTCTACAGCTTCCAGCCCTGTTGTTTCTTGTCCTTGCACCTTCAGCATTCCTGCGTTTCTCCATCCAGAGATTTGCTTTCCCACAGCTTTCTAAGAGTTTTATACCTTTTCTATTTCTCACACTTCTGGAAGTGGGCTCTGCTGCAGGACCCCCTAATGCCACACCTGGGCAGACAGGCAGTGTGAACACATGGTCTATTTTCAATACAATCTGCTTGGAACAGAGCTTTCGATTTCTGGGTCTTGGGAGTTTATTTTAAAAATCAAATGGGCCACATAAAGGAAATGTCAGCTTAATGGTTCATGAAAGCACTTTCCTGGAGAACAAACATTAAGTGTTCAGCATAACTGAACATGAAATTTTCTGCTCTGGAACAGGCTATGTATGCAAGTTTGCACAGAAAGGCCATCTAGAAGATGGAGCTGGCATAACACTGACACCTGCAAAACAATCTGCTTTCTCTGGGCAGATTCAGGTAAATCAGGACAAAGAATTTTTGACACTTCTGAAGCCTGCAGCACTATTATTGGAAAAATGTTCCTATCAAAATTTTTCTGTGCCCGGTTTATTCTGTTACTTCTAGTAACAGCTCATTCCCCATGTCTGGGCTCTATCTTTCAGAATTAAAGCAAAGAAAAAGTTGGGCTTTTGTTACTGCAGCATTCCCAACCCTCCTCCACAGTATTTCATGCAAAATTGAAGACCTTCCAAATCTGGATTCATTCTTACTTGGGAAAAATCCTTCCAAGAAAAAGCAGTCACTAATGCTCCCTGCTGCCACCTCATTTCTGTAATGGCAGGTTTCTTGCTTTGTGGTTCCTTATAACAAGGCAGAACAAACCTCACAGCACAGCAGGACTAGAAGTGTGCCCATGTGCTGGGAACAAGCTTCTGTTCCCATGTGAGTGCACATTGTTTCAGGAGAGCTTTGATGACATGGTGTCAGAAATAAACCAGCAGAGAGATTGCTCCTGTCAAGTAATCACAAACACCTAATTTTAGTGCTGCAGGATGTTTCAGCTCTAACAAGGACCAAGCAGAGGGAAAGTTGTACCCATTGCTGTGAAGTTCAGGAAGAACAAGGTGACGTCTGAGGTGAACTGAGGCCGCTGGTGTTGGAGACTGACATCTTATAATTTATGGCTAAATATCTTCATGAAGGACTTTTGCCTGTTACAGCAAAACTGTACAAAAGCTGCAGAGAAAACCACCAAAACCCTAAATGGGCTCCTGGACTGCATGTTGATAAGATAAAGTAGTAATTCAGGGCTGGAGAAGAAGAATACACCACAGAGGGATCAGGCTTAGCACCTTGGGGTGGAGACCACAGCTCTGGGGTTATCAGCTGTG
>JANRGV010000104.1:4410813-4421505 GCA_024734035.1 Alethe castanea | reverse complement strand
AACAACACCCAAAATCCTTTATCTTGTTTCTTACATGTATATTCTTACTTATGTTATTACTTATGTTGTAAAAACCTCAAATTTAAAACCCTTCACCATGTGAAATCACACACTTCTATTTAACTACACACCTGTTGTTAGTGTGGAAAGACATAATCACAGGATGATTATATGCAGGTGCTTTTATTGAAGAGCTCTGGGAATCAGGGGTACAAACCTAAATCTGACTCTGACATGGATTTGAGATGGACATGTTTTTATACCCTTTTTGTTATATAACTATATATTAATTATTAAACCCATATTGTTCTGTTGCATACATTGATCTTATCCAAGCATGTATCCTTGATTTTCATCAGGACCCCCCAAACATCGTTTCTCATTATTATTGTTAGGATTAAACAATAGTTCTATTCAATTACCAAACAATCATGATATTTAACAATCATATTATTTATTATATGATGATTACACAGGTGCAGACAAAGCTCAAGGTTTGTTCCCAGGCCCTAGTTCCCTTTCCCAGGCCTACCAGACCCAACCTTTCTTTTCACCCCTGAATCTATTGTATACAATTCCCATGTTTTAGAAACATTTTAACCCTACACTATCACCATGATTTTAACTCCATCATTCAAATTTGGAGGCCTTCTCCAAGGCCTCAGGTCAAGAGCAGTGTTCTCCTGGGGGTCAGCGCCAGAAAGCACAGAAAGCCCAAAAAACCCCCAGGTTTCTGGGATCCAACAAGTCCCAGAGAGTCAGTTCTTTACACAGAGCACCTGAGAAAACCTGAGGAACGTGCTGACTGACATTTGCACTCTTTGGAGCAGGGTGTCCTTGGTGATCCCGCCGTGCCAGAAGTCGCGCTACGCCACGTACTTCGACGTGGCCGTGCTGCGCTGCCTGCTGCAGCCGCACTGGTGCGAGGAGGGCACGCAGTGGTCTCTCATGTACTACCTGCAGAGGCTGAGGCAGATGCTGCAGGAGAAGCCAGAGAAGCCCCCCGAGCCTGAGATCACCCCTTTGCCCCGGCCTCGCAGCAGCTCCATGGTGGCCGCTGCGCCCTCCCTGGTGAACACCCACAAGACCCAGGTAAGCTGCCAGTAAGAAAGGAACTGCTGTGGGGTGAGAGGGTGAGAACTGGACACTGCACGTTTCAGTATGAATCAAGGAAATGCCACTTATTGCTCTCTTCTAACCCTAATACACCATTTCTCCACCCCTATATGCCATCAAGCAACTCATCATTGATAGATGCCTTCTTGCATGAGGCAAACGTGGGCTTTTCTGTTTTTCACTGGCTTCAGAGTTTCTTGGCATTCACCTATCACCTTCAGCTCTTCTTGTCTCACCCCTTGCTTTCTTGTTCTTATCTCTCAAGGTGACTTCAAGGGCAAAGCTACACGCCTAGCTCAGGTTCATAAAAGCATTCATATCCCTTACCTGGCTTGTTCCCTTCGTCTCCATTTTCCACTAAAACATTCCCACAATTGTGGTGATGCTGTGAAGGGATTGCTGAACAAGCAGTGATAGGCACAGCTTTGGTGTTGACTTGCACAGAGGTCAGACTCTTGCATTGATTGAGAAAGAGACCCTGAGAATGATGAGTTTTGAAGGCAGAATCTGATGCAGAGGGTCAGAGCTCATGACTGCTGAAAGCTGGACTGTTGGTTTGGGGTAATTCATCTAGGGTGAGCTGGGATAACATTAGTTTTTAATGTGAAAACGTACTAGTGCAGTTGTCAGAAGAAATGTCAGGGTGCCAATGCCTTTGCATTACCATGTAATGGTCAGGACCCTCTGAGCTTCTCTGGTGTTTCTCCTTTCTCTGGAGAGAAAAGGAACTGCACCCTTCAGACAAACACTTGTGTTAAAATATTGGATTACTCTAAGCAGTGGGCAAAAGCTCTCCATTATTTTACTTCTTCTGCTGCTATTCCTATGGCATAACTTTTATATTTGCCAAAAAAAATCATAGTAGAGAAACTGTCCTAATAGGTGTCAAGTCTGGCTCCCTGTTTGCTGGACAATGAACACTATATTCCTGACCTTGGTGCAGTAAATATCTTTGTGTTTGAGTTGAAATATTTATTTTGTGTTGCTCACCTGTCCCAGGGGTAAAAAGGGAATATTGTTGCAGATTCAGTCAATCTCCTTTTGGATTTGTGCTACTTTTAGGTTGTGCTATCTTCTCCTGCCATGTGGGCTTTTAGCAGCAAATGCTGATTTACCTAGTTGATGGAGCTGCCTGACAAAATGTAGCAGAGATTCTATTTTTGCTATTTTATGACACACTCGAATAAAATACCTGCTCATTTTGCTATCAGATGTCTTTTTTTGAGTTGGAAATCTCATAATTCTTGGTGTTTTTCCTAAAATTGCTGCTTTCAGGGCTCTGACAGATTTTGACTGGAAGGCAGGTGAGATATCTTTTCTCCAGTAGACCCCAGATGCTCAAAATCTAGAAAAACATAAATGATGTAAATATTACTACTGTTAGTTTTAGATCTCAGGACTTTATAGACATTCTTACCATTATTATGAGAGCTGGTGGTTATTTGTGGTTCCAAGGGCTCAGCAGCAGCAGTATTGTTTAAATTGTATTATACTTCAGTGTCATTTCTAGAACATGTTTCTTCCCTGTAAAAGCTTGACATAGCTCCATTAAGGTGAGAAGAATTACTATTCAATCTCAATCTACCTGTGCATGGGGATTTTATAGGATTACTGTCTGTGTACAAAAAAAAAAAGCCCTACTTAACATCTCCTGGAGGGAAAATTGAAATATATCACTGCTGATGTGTTTCACTGTTTCCATGCATATACTGTCCCCTTGCTTTTGCTCATAACAACCTGTTTTGCATGTTAGCAAGTTTAGCTCCCAGTGCAAGAGGGAGTGCAGTCAGTGGTTTACAGAGGCAGAATGAATGAGATTCTTCCCCAGGCTGCACCAGTGTTGCCCTGTTTCTGTAAAACACTTCCTTCCTTTCACATGCTTGGCTGTGTCTTGCTTTTCCAGGCTATTTCCCTTGCAGAAGAGTCCATTGCTCTTCTCTAATATTTTCCTGTTAAATCCATTTGGCAATTCCACTGGGCACACTGTAGCTGTTAGTGTGAGGAGTCTGTCCAGGACATGCCTCACTCCAAGGCTGAGTTTGATTGCTTTTGGTAACCTCTGTGTCAGTTCCAGTGCATTTTTGCCACACTTCACCAAAATAGAATCCTGTTCCAGGGTTTCCAGTTTGTCAAGCAGAACAGCTGTGATGGAGAGACTGAAATGGTCAAGCAGCAAAACTTTCAACTCATGCCCCACTTCTTTATAACTTTGAGGACTGAAACCCCTGCAGCACACAGAAGCAGCTGAGCTCTGGTTCATCCCAGCCAGCTGTAGGAACTTTACTGCTATTCTTACATCAAATCTTATCAGACAAGGTTCTCTGCTAGTTCAGAGCAGAGAATGCCACCTCCCAAAAGCTGGGATTTGTCCTTTCTGTTAACAGAAGGGGTCATATGCTGAGCCTTCACAGGCACATCTGACACAGGGTTATGCTTAAAGCCAGTTTTTTTCGGTCTAGATCTGAAATTCCTAACACAGTGTCATCATTTCTACTCAAAGCTTGATCAGTAACTGCTCAAAAACTTTGGCACCTTGTGCTTCAGCAGATGAGATATAAAGTGGCAGGCAAAAACTGAGTGAAGAAAAACACATCTGCCTGCAAATCACATCAAGGAGCAGTAGATTTTTGTGGCACATCAACATTGTTTCTATTGTTCTGCAGTTTATCAGGATAATTGGTAAACTGATGATCCTGAACCTCCCTGAGCCTCAGCAAAACTCTCACACTTCCTTTTGGGTCTGTGTGTGTAAAATCACATCTCAGATATAAGCTTGGGCTGAAGCAGTGGAGATTGAGAGGACATGAGGAATATCCTTCATTAATTGCCTAGTAAGCTGAATAGCAAAGAAAGAAAAGCTTCAGTGCAGCATTCTGGCACTCCTTGCTGTGTGGGAAGAGGGAATGGATGGAGTGTGGATAAAATGACTACTGTCTGCCTTTGAAAAGTGATAAAGGAAAGCTGCATGACCCTTGTAAGCAGTGAATTCACTGTCAGGGCAGGTGTAGGACATGGAACCTTCAGACATTCTCAGGCTGCTCCAGGCTTGCACTTCCTTTGCAGGGGGAGGAGACAAAATTTAATCATAGCAGCAATGCAGCTGTAGTGCTCACTGCAGTGCTGATGGAAAGCCTGGAGTCTCAAGTGTGATATCCTGGCGGCTGAGAGAAGCACTAATGAGCTGGTGCACATACAGTCATGCAGGAGGAAGACAATAGAAAACAAAATCTAGAGGAGCAGCCCCCAAAGCCAAACTATTTTGCTGTCTTATCAGTATTATGCTCATTGTAATTGCCATGTCGTCCACTGCACAGAATAGCCAGGACTGATTCATTAAAATACATCATATACCACACTGTAGATTTGAGGTAATTCTGTAATTTGCTTCTCTGGTGTTGTTTGCTTGATACCTACCCCGAGCAGATTTCAAAGCTGGGAGTGTGTCTGTCTGTCTGCATGCTGTGTGTCTCTGTAGGCCCCACTCTGTTTTTGGTGATCATAAACCACCTGTTAAAACACTGATTTAGCAACCAATGGACAAAGATACTTAATCCAAAATAAACTCATACAGTGTTTTATAGCCAGAAGAGGCCAGAGAGCTATAAAAGCTCAGAAAAAGCTACACAGGGTACTTTCTGGCCTCACTGTTGAGAGCAGCTAGGATTGAATCCTGATTTACTGTGTATTGGATTTTATATGTGACCCCTCCTCTGAATCTTTAGTCATATATGCAAAGTGGTAGATAAGCATACCTGTACTACAGACAGTGGTGACCAGGAGCCTTGCTGCTGTGTGTCTCCAACGTTCTTGTGCTGATAAAATTAAGAGGGAGGATTCAAGGGTAGTCTTTGATTAGTCTGAAAAGTCTCTGAAAAAATGTGTGACCCTCAGTATTTGGTGCTGCAAACACTGTAACTGGTGTTAGGCTTCAGCTGCAAACACTGTCACTGGGTTCTGCTGGACCTTTTTGTGCATAAAACTGCACACTTGTGTACTGCAGAAGCTGGCTGGCTCTGCAGTTTGTGATATAGGAAAGGTGGAATTTTTGTATGAAAAATGATGGATGGGGAGCCTTGTTATTACAAGCAAAGGGTGTGCACTGATTTAGAAGCCTCAGATTTTTTTTGTGAGTAAATAAATTTTCTGAAAATTAAGTTCCTTGAAGGGACAGTGATGCTTATTGCAGTTTAGTTCCAAAATATGTATTTAAATGTGTATGTTATTAAGGGCATAGATCTTAAATGAAACATTTGGCAAAGGGTAGCCATTATAGATTTCTCATCAATGTAAACCAAGACCTCAAAGACATAATCAGTTATTTAGAGTCATACCTGGGATTAGAATCAAACATGTTCTTCCATGCCACCAAACCAGGCTGACAGCAATGCCTGAGGCTTTTCATGGTGTGTGTACATTTTTTCCTTTGGTAACTGAAAGATTAGACAAAGTAAATAATTCTAGAAGTTTCTAAATTTTGTTTGTTCATTTATTTTTCTTTAAATGTGTAAACTTTTCTGTGTCATGAGTTGGAGGTCTTTCTGCTCCACAGTGCTTCTATGACAGTTCTAGGAAGTAGCTCCTTTTTAAAAGCTGATTATCCTGTATTTCTCCTTGTGCTTGTCTTCTTTTGGGAGCTGCAGGATCTTACAATAAAATGCAATGAGGAGGAAAAATCTCTAAGTGCAGAGACATTTTCCAAGGTGTCACTGACCAACTTGCGTAGACCAGCAGTTCCAGATCTCTCCACAGACCTGGGGATGAACATCTTCAAAAAGGTGAGTGAAAGAAAACTGCACTTTTAATTTACCTATGATTCAGCACCTCAGTGTCTTCCTAAGTAGATGCTGAAGGTCTGCTCAGACTATATATTCATATATTATATATATAATATATATATTCATGAGGTCTGCTTGCAATTTATATTCATGCCATATGTGAGATTATCATCCCTTTTCATTGGGATGAATTCTGTATGTTATTACACTGGTTTTCATATGCACATCCTGAACATAATGCTGAAGTCTTGATTCAAGTAATTGTCATGATGAAACTGCATGAGATGAAACAAACATTGCTGAATTTTTAGTGCCAGTGCTCACTGTCGTTCCAGCTAATTCAGTGAGTTCTGATTTTTTTACCTCCTCTTAGCTCTGAGTTCGCAACCATCCATTCCATGCTCAAGGTCAAAGAATGTCATAAAATTATCCGAGAGCATCCATCCCAGCCTAGGGCAAGACTGAAATCCTTAAAAATCACAGGATCCCAGCATGCTATTTAGATTCTGCCATGAGAAATGGCCAAGATAAAACACTCAGAGTGGAGAGTTATACTTGGGTAATATATCTGTGTTACCTTTTCCCCTCAAGTGGTTGTTTTCTGTTGGGTTTTTCCAGGATACTTTTTCTCTTATTTTATATTTGTATATATCTATGTACACGAACAATGGGATGGAAATGGTGGAGCAGCTGACTCAAAGCTTTATTCCACCACAATCATCAGTCTCATTTTACAGAACCAAGCAAGGGAGATGGAACAGCTTCAGATGCAGATGAAAGCACAGCACAGCAGATGAAATTCTCTTTGTTACAAAGTCTTTTAACAACTTTCTAGTCAATAGCATAATGTTAAAAGCTGACAAGCGTTTGCTCAGGCTAATTAATAAAGCCACGTGTACACCTTGCTTTGAACAATGCTTGCTTGTGATAGTTTAAAACAATGGATAAAGCTTCATTATTAAGCTTACATATTTCTACTATCCTGCTTAACATTTTGCTAAGGCCTATCTCTACAGCTCCCAGCCCTATTTTTTCTTGTCCTTGCATCTTCAGCATTGCATTTCTCCATCCAGAGATTTGCTTTCACACAGCTTCCTGAGAGTTCTGTACCTTTTCTGTTTCCCACAGTTTCCCATGCCCTCAAAGCCCCCTAACTGCTCCTGTGTCTGCTCCTGTCCCCGCAGTTCAAGAGCCGCAAGGAGGACCGGGAGCGTGAGCGCAAGGGCTCCATCCCCTTCCACCACACGGGGAAGAAGAGGCAGAGGAGGATGGGGGTGCCCTTCCTCCTCCACGAGGACCACTTGGATGTCTCACCCACCCGCAGCACCTTCTCCTTCGGCAGCTTCTCTGGGATTGGAGAGGACCGGCGTGGCATGGAGAGGGGAGGATGGCCGACCACCATACTAGGTGAGGCATTGCTGTGCCTGCCCCAGGCTCCTGTCCTGAACGTTCAGAGAACAGCAGGTGTGCATGCAGCAGTGGGAGTTTTCCCAGGCTACTCAGAGGAAAACAGAAGGGAGAGAATTAATGACAAAGTTTAGCAGCTGGTGTTGTGGACAGGAGGGGTGTGTGAGGAACGTGATGTTTTGGTAAAAGCATTTTTACAAGAGGTGTTGCCTTCCTTGGACCAATGAGCCTAATTCTATCCATTGGTTCTGTGATCCAGTCTATAAAAATGTGTCTGCTTCTGCAGTAAATCGCTTCTTCCTTCTGGAGTAAGTCTGTGTTGTTGTATTCTTTCACCTCTCCTAGACCTACAGGGGCTATTTCCTCATCCAGTCCTTTTGTCACCCTGTGTCCTTGCTTCTGTTTAGAGCATTACACATCTCTTGGTAACTGCTCATTCTCACTGCTTGAATGACTCATGCTTCAGTTCACTTTTCCTCTGGAAACTACCATCTTTACTGGAATAACAGCTATGGTGGGAGCCTGCACTGATCTGTGTTCCACCTGGATATGCTTCCCTGTGTGGTAGCAAGCATTGTACAAGCACAGCTTCAAATAGATTTAAAGAATGTTTGCATTCCCTTCTTTAAAAAGGAAGTCTTTGGAGAGGCAGCAGTATCATTAGTATGAGAATTATTAGCAGCCGTGTCATTAGTATCATTAGCAATGTTGCTAGTATGCCAAAAAGTTCTATTCACCGTTTTCATGGGGTGCATATTGGATACAGTATAAATAGAATATTTTCTCAGTGTCTTGATATTGCAGAGGTACAGTGTTAGAACCTAAAAATTGTCTACTTCAAGTTTCTAAGTTCACTAAACACTATTTTTTTTTCCTTTGTCTTAGCACTCCTCATCCTAATATACTTATTTTTGGGGGCAAGAGGAGAAGAAACTAAATTCCTTCAACATGCCCCAAAAGGTGGAGTCACGCAGTGCTGACCAGTCTTATTTTCCTTAAGGAGCTGGTGGTTAGGAATGTGGGTGTCAGGTAGATCAGTGTGTGCCAAGGGGAAGAGCCTTGCAGAGAGCTGGGACCATTTGGTCTCAATGTCCATGAACCCTCATGAAGGATCCCACTATAATGTTCTTCCTCACAGCGTGATGAAAAGCCTTGATTTTTACATGCTCCAATCCTTTAATTTTTAACCTCAGCCGCTGTCACCAGCCACCCCTCTGGTACTTTAATAAAATATCCATTTCTTGTTGCCACCCCAGGGAAGTTTACCAGGAGGGGAAGCTCTGACACAGCCACGGAGATGGAGGGGCTGAGCGCCCGGCACTCACACTCCCACCACACGCTGGTCTCGGAGCTGCCAGACCCCTCCAACAGCCACGGGGACAACACTGTCAAAGAAGGTAAAATCTGACACATCAGGACAGAGGCTTCACTGAAAAATCAACCCCAAAATGTAGAAGAAAGTATTTCTATTTGGGAGTGTGTGGCTGATTTCTTATTTTTATTTCTTGAGGGGTTTTTTTTGTGCTGTGAAGAAAAATGCTTCAAACCGTTCGTGTTTATCTGGCACAGTTGTTAAAACAATTGGTGGCCATCACCAGGGAGAAGGCATGGTTTAGGCTTTTCTTGCCTTACCACAAAACAACAAAAAAGTGTGAACAGAAACTTGGTATTGCTATCTTTAATGGTTTCACGAAGCGAAGAGAAAGCTTTCTCTTATCCATTATTGATTTTTCTGGTAGGTAGCGATGAAATTACAGAAAAAAAAAAAAAAAGTCCCAGGGTAATCAAAAGAGACTTAAGGGTTTTGGGATGACTGGTTAAGGTAAGAGGGCAAAAATAGTGTTTTCCTGTAGCCTTCCAGTGTTAGGAAATGATCAGGGAAGACAGGAAGAGTCAGATCATCAACACCTGACTCTGCACCTGATGACACTGGGAGAATTTGGGGGTTTTGATCATGGGTTGGTTTACATGACACCAAGCTACTCTTGACCCAAAGTGGGGAAAGGATCTTTGCACAGGAATTATCAAGGCTCACTGAAAGAGCTTTAAACTGGATTTTAAAAGGGAAATGGTCTTGATGATCTAACAGGTCTTTTCCAACCTGAACTATTCTATGTTTCTGTGTAGGATTTGGATATGGATTTTTGTTACCCATTTTGAAACAAACTAAGCAAAAAATCAGGGAAGTGAAAAAATCTGCCCTTGGATGATCATCAGATTTGGTAGCTCAGGAACAAAATATCCTAAAGCAATCTTTATTGTTATCTTCACAATACAAATTTCAATGAATGCCATTAAAAAGTCACACTTGGCAGAAAGAAATTCTGTGATAAAAGCAGCTAATTCCTGCCCTGATCACTGAACAAATTGTGGCCCAGTTCATGGTACTGCTGTTTGCCTTAGAATGTTTCTCCTAGTTAATATTGCCAGTTCAGTGCTAGCAGGACTGCACAAGCTGTCAGGAAATGTGATTGCCACTCTGGTGGGCTCCTGTTTGCATTATATAACCAGTCCATCGCTTATTAAATGTATTAGATGTAATTAGTTGATTAATTAGAATATATTTAATAGCCATAGGAAGAGGTTCTTTTTTGTTCTCTAGCCCTGTTACCAGGGTCTGGCATATGGTGGTCTAAACAACCCTGTGGGGCACCTAGTGTCTTTATACAGTAGAGGGTATATAAACCTACTTACAAAGCATTATGTGTGGGAAATTACTAACACTGTGGCCTGGAAATCAGCATGAGTTTTAAAAACATGAGGCGTCCTTGATAAAAATCTGCACTTAGAGCCAGCTTGCTAACCTGAACAATTCAAAGTTCCTGTCTCTGAAAGCTGAGCTCAAGACAGCAGTACCCTTCTCATCAGACAGCTGTGCATTTTGGAGATGGCTCAGACTATCATAGGTACTTCTTTTTTCAGCTGGTGTGATGAAATGTTCCAAATTGATGCGACCTGGAAAGCTGTTTCAAATTTGTGCTGCAGTTCCACTGCCTCCACCCCTCCTTTCAGCTCCAGAGTCCTTTCTCTTTGCCTTGCAGGGGCACTGCTGCTTTTCAGATGAGGCACTGGATTAATGCAGGGAGAAAAATACTTTTGGATTCAATTTAGAATGTCTGAGTTTCCTGATCTACTTGACTGCCCATATAACTGCGATCAGCTTAAGTTGCCAGAGAACTGAGCTGCTGGAACAAGCTTGGGGTTGTAATTCCTCAAAAGAAGGAATGAGCTGTATGCATGTGTCCTGGTGTGAAGGTGTCTGCCAATAAAGACAGAAGCTTCTCTTTGAAATACAGAATGTAACACCCTCCCTCCAAATTAGTATAATTTTGAAATTAAGGGGCTCTCAGGCAAAGATATGGGAATTAGGAATAACAGTTCTTTACTAGGAAAA
>JANRGV010000104.1:4386381-4410713 GCA_024734035.1 Alethe castanea | reverse complement strand
GATGATTGCCCCAGCTGGTTTAAAGCTGGCCCATTAGCAGATAATGTGTGCCATGGAGATAAGGGTCACTGCCCCACACGGCTTCAGCAGATGGTGACAGAATACCTGAATTACGGAATTTCTGGCCACATCCTGTATTGCAAACCAACATATTATGATAGGAATTAAGAACTTGTGATTTCTAGTGGCATTACAAACCACTTTAAGAGCTGCTCCCTTTAGTCAAGCTCGGCCCCAAATCTTCCATTCCACAAGCACCGAGACAGGAATTCACAGGGAGCTGTTTCCCTCCCTGCAGTGCGCTCCCAGATCTCCACCATCACCGTGGCCACCTTCAACACCACCCTGGCCTCGTTCAACGTGGGCTACGCCGACTTCTTCAGCGAGCACATGAGGAAGCTTTGCAACCAGGTGCCCATCCCTGAGATGCCCCACGAGCCACTTGCCTGTGCCAACCTCCCACGGAGCCTGACGGACTCCTGCATCAATTACAGCTGCTTGGAGGACACGGATCACATTGATGGAACCAACAGCTTTGTCCACAAGAATGGCATGCTGGATCTCTCGGTAATTGGCAAGGAAGGAGGAAAGCCAGGTCCCTCTTCTGTCAATGTAGCTGTACCATTGACATCAGGGGTTGGATGGGCTTTCCTTCCACCTCTTTGTATGACTTCTCTCAGCAGTATGTAAAGGTCAGTCAGATACATTTGTGCATATCCTGAAAGTCTCCTCTGAGAAACTGCAATTCCCGTTACTCCTTGCAAGGAGTGCATGTGCATGTGGAGTGCACACATCAAATCCTAAGTGGTATTATGTAATGGCTGTGTTCCTGGGGCATGCACCAAATCCCCTATAAAATAGTATAAGACTGAGCAGCACCTTTCTTCTAGCACCTTAAACCTCACTTCTGCTTTCCCCTTAATGATTTGCCAGCTCTTGGTGCACTGAAGCAGTGTTCTCAGGCTCACAGATATCATCTCGTGGTTTCCTTTTCAGCCTGACTATGCCCAGCCTGTGGAATCTAGAATTTCCAGGCATTAAATATTACTAGGAGAGAAAGTAATTCTGGCTTTAAATGTGATGTCTCAACCTCTCAGGTGGTCCTGAAGGCTGTTTACTTGGTTCTGAACCACGACATCAGTTCCCGGATTTGTGATGTGGCACTGAACATCGTGGAATGCTTGCTGCAGCTTGGGGTGGTGCCCTGCGTGGAGAAAGCCCGGAGGAAGAGTGAGAACAAAGAAAATGAGGCCCCTGAAAAGAGACCAAGTGAAGGATCCTTCCAGCTTAAAGGGGCTGCTTCTGGTTCAGCTTGTGGGTTTGGGCCACCTCCCATCAGTGGAGCTGGAGATGGAGAAGAAGAAGGAGGTGGTGGAGGAGGTGGAGGTGGCGGAGGTGGAGGTGATGGAGGTGGTGGAGGAGGAGGAGGGCCGTATGAGAAGAATGACAAAAAACAAGAAAAGGTTTGTCTTTCTTCCCTCTTTATCCAATTCCAAGTGTACTGTAATGTCTGTTAAGGTTGATGCATGCAAGTCCCCTTCTGTTCTGCTCTGGTGCTCACTTGGGATTCCCCTGAGGAAATATGATAAGCAATTCAAGTGCTGTAACTACTCCAGAGAAGCAGCTGCCAAAAATGAAGTTTTTGAGCCTGGCATGGACATTTTCAGTATCTTGACAGTGTTTGAAACACTCAATCACAATGATCCTTTTTCGGGTTTCTTATTCATAACTTGTTAAGAAAAAATGGAACCCAGTGTGTGAGCACAGTTTCTTTTATTTGATTACTAGAAGTCATATATTTTTCAGTATTGCTATGAGAATTGGACAAGAGATGCTGTATTGCTAACCTCTGAAGTTGCAACTTATAGTAGCATAATATCTAAGACGTTTTAGAAAGATGCTTGGTTTTCTACTCAGCCAATCCAACTCTGTTTCTTAGGGATACATTTTTGAAGTAAGTTCTAAATGCTATGCATAGCAGCATGTAGGGACTTCACATTTATAGCATAACTTTTTGATGGGAGCTGAAAGGGAGGGGCTTGGCCTCTAAACCTGAAAAATAATTGGAGTAAACACTTCAAGAGTAACAACTCAAATGGAGTGTCTGAGATGAGAAATGGAAGGCAGTTTGTCAAAAGTGAAATGCTGACAAAATGCCAGTGGTTGTGCCAGGGTTACACACTCTTTCCCTCTGTGACCCTCAGGATGAAGGCCCATCTGTCAGCACCCATAGGCTGGCCCTCACAATGCTGATCAAAATTGTGAAGTCCTTGGGTTGTGCTTATGGTTGTGGAGAAGGACACCGAGGGCTCTCTGGAGATCGCCTGAGACACCAGGTATTCCGGGAGAATGTAAGAGAATTAAAGCTCATTAAAGTGTCCCCCCTTGTCCCTTTGACATCAGCTGCTGAGATCGCTGCCTGCCCCCTCTGTAGCTTTCCCTGTATTGACAGTAAATGTGTTTTATTGACAGTAAATGTGTTTTATTGACAGTAAATGTGTTGCTTCTTGTCGCAGCTCACAGACTGTGTTGCAGCCCAGCCGTAGCAGATTTTCAGCTGTACTGTTGCCTTCCAGTCCCTGGGGCTTTCCAAGAGCACACCTGGGGCCCAGAGTGCTTCTGACCACCCCAGCAGATGGGTTGGGACAATCAAATTCCATGTGTGAGCTGGTGTTAGTGATTTTTCACAGGACAGTACCCCTAAAGAGTATGTTACTTACAGGAGGTGCAGCTACCTTGGGTTGCCTATGTAAATCCAAAAGTCCAAGGTGTGTGTCCACCTTTCCTGGTGGTGTTTATGGCTGATTGCTGCTGGGCTGCTCCATCAGCTCCTGATATTTGGAGTGCACTGTGTTTGCACTGTACTTGTTCTATTGTTCTGCAAGGAAGAAAAAAACTCACTCATGACCCTTTGAATGATACGGTGGGTCATGACTGTTGATTCCTAACATTTTTGGTTCTGCACCTGTTAAGACTTTGGGAAGTGCCCAGAATGTAGCCCAGACATCAGATTTAATCCAGAAGGGTTTGTCTCCTTGAAATCAGTCCAACTCCCTGTTAAATGGGAGCCTTCCAAAGGCCTTCTCAGTGCCTGCCTCCTCCTCACCTTGTGTGCTTGCAGAAGGGAGCATTTTTCATGACTATAATGACAGTTACTAATCCCATGGCATGTGTGTGAACCAGACTCTTCTCCATGGCTTTGGTTAGCTTGAGCCATGCCCAACAGAGCTATAATTAGGTTCTGGGCTCTGAGGTTGATTTCTCAGAGATGGGTTGACTGCTCTGTACCCTTGCAGTGTTCTTGTGTTAGCTAGATTTCCAGGTGCTGCAGGAGTGGACACAAGTGGACAACATGAGGTGAGAGAGCTCCAGTGGTAACAGTAGAAAGGTTCTGCACAGAGCACTGTTGAACAGGTACCATATTCATCACAATGTCAGTTAGACTTTTCTGTTGGAGCTGAGCCAGCAAAGCATTTAGACCTAGGCATAACATTAAGTATAAATTAATATGTCTCTTGGAATCAAGATTCTTATCATGCCCATTGAATTGAGTAAAATAGTTTCCTACATGTGTGAGTCTGCTACATTTTCTCTGTGTTTGTCTGGCCAAACTGCTTTGCATGCACCATTTGTGTTGATGGCGTGGACAATCATGTCTGAGTTTACTGGAAAGTTAAGCAGCCTATTGTAGATAACAGGGGAGTCCATGTTTCCTGTAGAGAAGATATTTTAGATTCTTTTAACTCTAGGCTGCATGGGGTCCCAGTAGGATGGATAGTTTTGTGATAAAAAGTTGACAATGAATGGCTTTAAAATAAAAAGTTAGCGTTTTGTATGATGTAAATTGGTCATTGGATGTGCAATAGTTAGGGGCATTCAATAGGTTGGAAGGTGAAAATCAGATGGCTAAGGCTAAGAACCTGTTCCACCACTAAGCATTGACAGAGGTGGTACATTCCCAGTTCATTTACATCCAGTGAGATTTTATTTTGGGGCTGGACAGAGGAAGGGAGGACTTGAGATAAGCTGGCAGTGGCTTCATCACCACCTCAAACAGTGGCACCCATTCTGGTGCACTCTCTTTTGTGCTGAATTTCCCGTTGGCTCCAGAGGTGAACCTCTCTTGTTATGGGAGCAATCAGAGACAGCAGAGCGCTGGCTAAGCACAGAATAACCTTGCTCTTGCTTGCAAAACTTGAACACATACTTTGATGTGATATGATTTATTGGGCACTGTTTCAGGCCCAGAACTGCCTCACGAAGCTGTACAAACTGGATAAGGCGCAATTCCGGCAGACTGTGAGAGATTATGTGAACAAGGACTCTCTCAACAACGTGGTGGATTTCCTGCATGCTTTACTGGGATTCTGCATGGAGCCAGCTACTGATAGTGAGTATACCTGGCATCAGAAACTGTCACTTGTGTATTCTTAACGCCATCAGAAAGAAGCCACATTCTTGTCCTTTACAAACCACAAAATGTGATTTGCTATTCACAGAATGTATAAACTGTATCCTTAGCCAGTGGGGCTCAAGGGAGTTGGACCATTTTGCATCTGACCACCCAGTGATCTTGCCTTGTAGCACACATTGAAGGGCTCCCTTTGATTCATCCTACCTCTTGTTCATGGCTCTTCACAGAAGAGATTTTCATTAAATGATGCCTCAGGCATCATCAGGAGGTTTTCTGCTTCGTGACTTGACAAGGCACCAGGTGGAATGGCCTGTTTAATTCACAGTTTATTCTGAATGGAAGTATAAATGGGCTTTAAAACCCTCTGTGGTGCCTCAGACAAGGCAGTAAGCAGCAAGAACTGCTTGAATGTAAGAGAATATGGACACACAGATGCACATGCCTGCAGCTACAAATGTGCATGCATGTGTGTGTATGGGGAATTTGAGGATTTTTTTTTTAAGTTAGGAAAACTCTGTTCTAATATGTGCTATATTAGAACAATCAAACTTTTATGCTTAGTCACTGCATGAAAAAACAGTTAAGAGTGACTGTTTACAGAGTAGGAATAGCCCCTCTGAAACACTGGAGGAGTCTGACTAATTAATTAGCCTGTCTTTGGTGCCAGGAATTTCAGATGAAGCATCAAAGAACATTATAAAGCCAACTTTCACGGAGAAGATTCCCATATGACGTTTCCCTAAGAATTCTTCAATTATTGACTGGCTTTTTCTTTGAAGCATGGCAGCTCATGCAGCTCTTGAAAGTCTTTTCTCTCATCTCAGGAAACTGGGATTTTTTTTGTAATTCATGTAAGAGTGTAATTCTTTTTTGAGTCTTTCTGAAAGCTTGGTGTCCTTGTGGACCTTCCAAGAAAAGCATTCCTATAGTTCAGAAGATTTTCCCTTCATGGGTGTTGTCACTTTGCTGCTTAATCCAACATCTTTTATCCCTTAGAATGGTAACTAGAAAAGCTGGAGTTACTGTTCAAATTTTAAGCCTTATTCTGCACTTCTCTAAATGAGAGGTGTGGATGAAACAGATCTAGAATTGTGCTGATATTTTCAGTCCTTTTTCATAATACAACTATTTCTGGGAGGCTTTCATACTTATAATTTATTTTACCCTTTGCTTCTGCTCTATTTTTGTGGGGTGGGATTATAAGAACTGAGCATAGGGTATTAGGTGGGGACGTGTCCTTGTCCCATGTATCATAATCCCTTTACATGTGTCTTTAAGCCCTCTCTTTTAAACTGTTCCCAACAAGATGGCTTGCTTAAATTTTACAGATAAGGCTGGATTTGGCAATAATTTCACCACAGTGGACAACAAATCTACAGCCCAGAGTGTAGAAGGTATTATTGTGAGTGCCATGTTCAAGTCACTGATCACTCGCTGTGCATCCACTACACATGAGCTGCACAGCCCAGAAAACCTGGTAAGCACTTGATACTGTGTTAACAAAGTCACTTTTTCACTTGGGTGTCACTAGTGAGACTTCACAGCGAATGATTCATTCACTTTGGCCAAATCCATGTAGCAAGTGATGCAGTCACAGCTGAAAAGTTGTATAAATGTGCTGTCCTTTTTCGCATGTTTGGCTTGGAAACTGGGAACTTAGAAAAAAATTGTGTGAGTGAAAATTTCTTCTCTGTTCAAGCAGCTTCTGTATTTTTCCAAATGGAAAAGTAGCATAGTCTGGAGAGATTAATGAACAAGAAGAGCAATTCTGATTTGTATCAGCAGGTCCAGGGCAGTGATTGTCTCCCTGTACTGAGCATTGGTGAAGCTGCACCTCAGAATTTGGGCTTTATGCTGGGTCACTCACTACAGAAGGGCACTGAGGTGCTGCAGCATGTCCAGAGAAGGGAAATGGGGCTGGGAAAGGGTCTGGAGCACACATCCTGTGAGGAGCAGCTGAGGGGAATGGAGTTGCTTAGGCTGGAGAGCAGGAGGCTCAGGGGAGACCTTGTTCTCCACAGCTTCCAGACAGGAGGCTGTAGCAAGGGGTGGGTCAGCCTCTTGTCCCAGGCAGAAGTGACAGGACAAAAGGAAATGCCCTCAAGATGCATCAGATAAGGTTTACATTAGATATTAGGAAAAATTTCTTCACTGGAAGGGGAGGTCAGGTATTGAAACAAGCTGCTCAGGGAAGCAGTGAAATCACTGTCCCTGAAGGGATTTAGAAGATGTGTAAATGTGGAACAAGAGACATAGTTTTTGGTGGGCTTGACAGTGCTGTGTTAATGATGGGATTCAAGGATCTCAGCAGTCATTTCCAGGCTCAGTTATTCTCTGATCCTCAGACCATAGCTGCCATGAATCCTCTTTGAGCAAAGTCAAAGGCAGTTCACTCGGTTAGCCACGTGGCCCACAAGTGCCAGGCTATGTGAATTACTGAACAGCAGCTTGGTGGATCTTCCCAAGGTTTAGGCAAACATTCCATTTACTGAACACAAGGAAGAAAGGAAGGTGCTGCTTTTTGCTGTGTATATGCTGTCTTTTCAGAGCAAGGGTACCCTAGCAGCTAGCCTCAGGCCACCTGCTGTATTATCAGAAATTAGGATTTTTCATGGAAGCAAACACATTCTTGTGTTCCATGGTTAACAGCAGAGCTGTAGAGACACTGAAGTCCAGCTAAAGGGGCAGTAGAGCTCTGTGAGGTGAAGGGAGTAGGAGATGGAAAACCACATTAATGCCTTAAACCAGCAGAATTGTTTATCTGTGTCCAAATCCTCTAGATCTTATGGATATTCCTCCTTTGGAATGTTTCTCATAAAAGATTATTTGGTGGCATACTGAAAAACATGCCTCATTTTTGGACCTAGGTTAGGAACACCAAGTGTAAATTTTTCTTATGAATTGTGTATCTTTCTAGACCCTGTTTTAGTGTGTAAGATGAAACTTATCCCTAAGGGTAACACTGTTAATTGTGTCTATGTGAGAATACAGCATGTAGAGCACATGTACAGATTTGTTGTTGTTGTTTTGTCATTCCTTAAAGTTAATCTTGTGGCCAATATTTTACTTTTTAAAAAAACCTTAATCAGGATACAGGTGCAATTATAAGTTTGTTGGGGTTTTTTTGTTTGTTTTCCTTTGCTCCTTGCTGGGAATTTTCAGAATAATCCAATGTCTTTCAGGAAAGCTCACAGATCAAAAATCAAGCCCTGTAAAACTGTTCCCTCCATCCCTTGCCCTCAGATATAAGAGGTGATTTGCACATCACAGATGTGCATGAATGTTCAGAATTAAAAAAGGCCTTGACTGTAGGAGGTAGATTGGGGGATGAGTGTCATTCCTCTCTCTTCATATGATGTGAAGCTCTAAAATAATGGGAAAAATAATCCAAAGACACCCACTGGTTCTGAAAAAAAGCATGCAATTGTTTGCACTCTGCATCCTCTCACATACATCTGAGATATTTTGTGCCTTTTAAGATTGTGGTCTAGATGAATGGTATAAAACAAACTTTAAGTCATCTTTTAGCTCCCTCATTTTGCAGGTATTTTAGCCTCTGATACCTCTCCATCTGCTATATCCCATTGCAGATCATGTTCCATAATAATGCTCCTCCTTGTCTGCTTCTTCTGAGTGCACTATGAGTTTCCAGACAAAAACACACAAACCATATACCTGGAGAGTAGATCACACAACAGCCAGAGGAGAAGTAATGGCCTGGTGAAGTACCTCAGGAAGTACTGGCTCTCACTGCTTCTTTAGAAACCTCAGACTGAATTTGTTCTTTCTCATGGTGTCTTGCTACTCAGGGCTTGTACTGTGATATCCGACAGCTGGTCCAGTTTATCAAGGAGGCTCATGGGAATGTGTTTCGGAGAGTGGCCCTCAGTGCCCTCTTGGACAGTGCTGAAAAGTTAATACCAGGAAAAAAGACAGAGGAAACAGAGCAAGAGCCAAAACCTTCTGTGAGCAAAAGGTGGGTGTCAGGAGGGAGAAGGTAAACGACTGACTTGTATATGACTCTATGACTATCTGTGCCAAACACAAATGTTGGAAGCCCAAGGGATTGTTTTATCTTTATAGCATGTCAGTTCTTGATATGCAGACTTGTGCTGTGGCAGCAGCCTCTTTTAAAATTTAATGATCTGAGATTGCAAATTTGCAGAGAAAAGCATTGGCAGTCTCATATAAGAGGCATAAGAAAACAGTGCCATGGAAACATTGGGAAAATGAAGCATTAAGAGAACTAAGAAGCATAGTGTCACTCCCAAAACACTCTGTGGATGTACTTTTTAATATGCATCACATCCTTTGGGCTGTGTACCTGTTGTTCTGACAGGTAAACCTTGGGATGCAAAACAAGTCCTAGAAGAAATCTCATACATGCTTCTTTATCAAAAAGAAAATTTCCTCTGGTGTTTTGAGGAATTTGTTGCATTAAAATGTTGGGAAGAAGGATTAAGAAAGTTGAAAAAGTCCTGAAAACCTTGGCTTTGCTGGTAATTATTGCTTTTTTTGGCAATAATATGTGTATAGAGAGTAATTTGCTAAGGAGAGGGAACGCCAATAAAGCCGCTTTGCAGGTTTCCATGTCCAGATCTATGTGATGACCATGAGATGGGCCATCCATTTCTTTTGGCTGATGATTTGTGCTGTCTGTATAGATCTGAAGCAGGAAGTGTCATCATTGACAAAGGCCAGGCCTCAGCTGCCCCTGATGAGTGCCGCAGTTACGTCTCGAGCCGCCCAATGCAAACCCCAGAACAGTAAGTAAATATTGAATTGTTCAATGTGTCAGTGCCAGCAGCTTCCTTCTGGGGTTAGTACAAATGGACAGGATTGCAGACTTACCTGTTTGGATGATTCAGCAGACTGTTGAGTGTCTCCACAGGAGCTACTGCAAACAGCCATGGATTCAATGGAAACAATGCCTCTTTTCAATGCTGCTAGCTGGAATGGCTTGATTTGAAAGACAGGTGTTTGCTAAGGAAGGCAAGAGCCTCTTTTGGAGGAATGTAAACCTCTTCCCTCTAAATTATTATAATTTTTGAAATTAAGGTGTTCTTAGGGAAAGATATGGAAATAAGAATAACGGTTCTTTACTAGGAAAATTAAAATAAAAAAAAACCAACAAAGCACTGACGGAGCCAGAATACAACCTGACACCCCATTAGTCAGGGTGTTGGTAGCAGTCCCATTAAATGGTGGCTGCATCCTCTTGCAGTGGCAGATGTGGTTCAGCTGGAGCAGTGCTTCTGTAGAAGGTGCAGTTTTCCTCTGAAGGTTCAGTGATGGTGTAGAAGGGCCTGTTTTTCCTCTGGAATCCAGTGGAAAAAGGCTGCCTTGATGTTGCAAATCTCAGTTTTTATCTAGGTAGGAAAGGCTTGGCTCCTCCCCCTGGCTGGAGCATCTCCCATGGGATGATGTAATTTTATCAGTCATACAGTGGGACTCAAAGTCCCATTAACCTCCCTGGAGGGAGGATGAGTTGTGGAAAAGATAAAGAACACAGCCCCACTTGGTTTTAAACAGGTGGTGATTGAATACATTCTTTTGGTTACATCCTGCATAGCAAGAAAAGACAGTGGCCCATCTTGGTTTTGATAGGAAAACAGCTGATTCTAAAGTGACAGTGCAGCAGATTTGTCAGTATTGTGTACCATTCTACCATAGCTGTGACTAGCATGTGAATTCCTCAGAGATTTAACCACAACTATTCTCCAAGCTTTGTTTGTACTCCTGGGTGATGATTTTATTAATTTTCAACTTCCAAGTTGTTGCTAAGAGTCCTTAATGCTCCACTGAGAGCCAGCCCATTCCTGCCCTGCCTTGGGCATGTATTCTCTGAAGATTGCTGTAGTTCCCTTTTCAGCACAGGGACTCAACCTGCTGTTGGCATTGTACAACTGAAACCTATGTCCAATTCTGAATTGTGAATTCTGAATTCTGTCATTTGCTATGGAATTAAACTTAAATAATACTCTTAAGAATTTAAAAAAAATTCTACCAAATGGCCACCAGTCCCTAAGGAATTTAGAGCAAATCACTGAACTACTCTGAATACGTCTGTCTTGTTAAAGAGCTTTGAGATGCACTGCATGAAGACATTGCTTGCACAAGGGCCCAGAGCTCTACATCACATATTCTCCTTCCTTAATTGAGCCCACAAAGTCCCAGTGTTGCTGAAACAGCAAGGATAACACAAAGCCTTTTACTGCTCTGCAGGACTGCAACAAGTTGTTCCTCTCTGAGCCTTACCATAGCTGTGGAACATCTCAAGAATATAAAAATAAAAAATAAATAATGTCCAAATAAAAAATGTTGTCCTGATTCCAGTACTTAATGAGCAGGTTCACAAATGCCTGTCATGATGTCCTGAAGCTTTCTGGTAGAAATGCTTGTAGAAATTACTAATATGGTCTTATAAATGTAGTTCATTTTGACATAAAGAAGGTGGTTTACTTTCATGTGTAGAAACTAAAAATTGGAATGACCTGTTAAATGGATGTTATGTAGAGAGGAGAGCTTAAACAAACCCTGCCTTTGATACAGATTTCTGTCAGCAACTCTTTTTAGGGGTGGCCTGCACCCCAGATCACTCTCACTTCTCAAGATCTCCATAACAGGCAATTAGATCTATTACATAATTAATTATTTAATAGATGCAAATTTAACTGTCATAAGACTTCAACAGATTACCTGCTACACAGGATAAACAAAAGAAACACTACTAGTAGATAAACTATTCAGTGCACTATAATAATAAGGTACCTATATTACAGCTAGAGAAGAAATAGTATAGATTAGGATTCAGTGTATCTAACCATCCAGTTTCTGATGGAGCATACATAAAAAATCTTTTGCTCTCAATTTCTGGAAAAGTAACCATGAAGATGCATCCAAGCTTGGGGAAGGAGCCCCACAGGTTTGCAGGGAGTGTGTATGAGGCTTCTGCCTCCATGAAAATTTGTGTAGCTTTTATAGTTGTGTCTCTCAGTTAATGATTCCTCGCTTATCTCTTTACATCTCTCTCTCAAGGTGAGTGATGTTCATTGTCAGCTGTGGGTCTCACCTCTTTGTCACCAGGTCCCCTTTTGGGATCCGTCTGGCCTGGGTTATCTCACCGATGTGCACCAGCTGATGGACAGAGCAGATAGCTTTCTGTGCTAGAGGGGGGAATGACGTTCTGCCACAGTGGAGAAGCACCTAAGGGCAGAAAACATGTTTATTTTTGTGTCTTGAACAGTATTGAGTGTGTTGTTGAGCTTATGTCCCACTAAGAACAGTGCATTTGGAATTCAAAATGAAACAACCTCAAGGAATAGAGAGGTTAGCAGGGGGCTGCAGAAAGGAGGCTTCATTTCCCTGAGCATTCGAACTTCACTGAAATGCAGTTCGCGCTTTGCACACCTTCTGTTCCAGCGATGAGCAAATCCAAGGGGGCAACCTGGGACGCAAGGACTTCTGGAGAAAGATGTTCAAGTCCCAGAGTGCAGCGAGTGACACCAGCAGCCAGTCTGAGCAGGACACGTCCGAGTGCACCACTGCCCACTCCGGAACCACCACGGACCGGCGCTCCCGCTCCCGCTCCCGCAGAATCTCCCTTCGGAAGAAGCTCAAACTGCCCATAGGTAAATGTATGTCTCCTTCTGTTCTATACACATATTGCATGTGCAGAGAAGTACAGCTGGATGGAGCTGTCTTGGGAAATACTGCAACACAGTTCCTTGTTGTTCGTATATTCTCCCAAAATAAGCTGTGGTTTGCTGCTCTCCCCGTTTCACAGGTGTGAAACTGAGACAAAGTGAAGTGTAAGCAATTTGCCAGAGATATCAGGGGATATTTTTGTCAAAATAGATTATTGACCCTTTTCCCTCAAAGTAGTAGACTAGCACTATAATCTCGCTGTTCCTGTCTGTAGAAGAGAAATATTCAAAATTAACATTTGTTAAAGAGAGAATATATCTGTTACAATTCTTAGGACCTGGCCTTGCATGGTGGTTCATACATGTTACATGAAAATGTTACCTTATGCTTTTCTCCCGTTTTCCCACGCCTTAGTGTGGCCACTGTGGAGAAATGCACTGCAATTGCTAAGAAATAGCAGTAGAATTCTAGAAAAGAATTCTAGCATTCTAGAAAGAATGTTTAGACCTGTTCTGTGTGGCTTATTTTGCAACAGGGAATTGGCTGAAGCGCTCCTCCCTCTCTGGCCTGGCTGATGGAGTGGAAGATCTCCTGGATATCAGCTCTGTTGACCGTCTCTCCTTCATCAGGCAGAGCTCCAAGGTAAGTGTGTCAGGCTGGGTTACACAGAGCTTAAAAAGGCAGGATCTGGCTGGTTTTAGCTGCACATAGAAACATTTTTATTCACTATGGACTTTGCAGCTAATGATGTGCTATCACAGAAATATCCAGAGTAGAGCCATGAGAATTTGATGCTGGACAAAAGTACACAAGCACCTTACGGTGAAGACTTGCTTCAACTTACACTGTACTGGTCTGGTGCACTGAGAGGGAAGTGCAGGCTCTGTCAACACACTTAAGCTTTAATTTTTGGTCACATCTTCCTTTGTGCTTCCACAGCCTCTCAAGAAAGATCAATCCTTTAAGCAGAAAGCTTAAAAGATGAATTTCTTCAGTGTGTATAGCTCTGTGCAGACCCAGTTGTGTCCCAATGGTGACCCTTATGACCTCTCTGTAGATGTTTGTGTGTGACCAGCCCCTCTGTCCCTGCACAGGTGAAGTTCACCAGCGCAGTGAAGCTGTCTGAAGGAGGGGGGCCAGGAGGAGGCCTGGACAACGGGCGGGATGAAGAGGAGAATTTCTTCAAGCGTCTTGGTAAATGGCGCACCTGCCGAAGACACCCATCCAAGCTTCATCACACAGAAGAAAAAGATGGTTAGAAATCAGGGTTCTCGTCTCCTTTTTTTATTTTATTTCTTTTGATCATTTTTAAAATATATTTCTTTTCTGTATTTTACCCCTTTCCCTTTTTTCCTGCTTTCTCCATGGTTTTTGTCTCCATCGTAGCCTTCTCCGATTTTTTAGTCTTTGTAACTGTTTTCTTTCCCTTCCTTCTTTCTTTTATTTTGATTTAGAAAAAAAGCTCTGGTGAATTTTTTTTTCCTAAAAAATCAGACTGTCCAAATATATTATACAATACAACATTTGGGCTTTTAAAATCGAATCAAATTTGGTCAATACACTTGAAAAATTAATGCTTGCTTCAAAGCACTTATTCAGTTCAAAATTAGGTGTGTAAATCTTCTGTTGTCCAATACAACAATTCCATCAGTTTTTTTGTTTAGTTTTGTTTTTTCGATTTGTAACTATTTGACAGTTTTAGCAAATATCAGCACAGAAATGGAAAACCCTACACAAGCCTTGTTGTAATTATCTCTTTTCTTCTGTGTTTGCATGTCTAGTCTCTGCATACCATTCGTTAGGGATGCTGTCCCTTTTTCTTAGCACACAACATAATAATAAAAACACTCCTTTTCCTTTCCACAGAAGTGTATTTAATTGTTATGTATTTTCAAAGTCAGCAATGTCTGAAAAGTGCCTTTATGAATAATACAAGGTCATGGTATAATCTGTTTAAAATATCATGCAGTCATTGACATGCTCATGTCGTCAGCTCAAAGCACATCCTTCTTGTACCTTGAAGTTCTGTTGCTTTTTTTTAAGACAGCACAACCAGATTCCCAAAAACACACAAAAAGGAGTCAATTTTATTTTTTAGCATGATTTCTGTAGTTTTACAATATGCTACATTTTCTGGCATTGTATTTGGTTTTCTCCTGACATTACACCTTGACATTGCATTGTGTGTATTTTGCCATCACCTGTCCCAGGCCTGCAGTGTAATGCCTATAAGGCATTTTTTAGGCAAGTGATACTTGCAAAATACAAGCATATCATGTCACTATAAACTGGTCATTATCTGCCTCTGGTGAATGGTGGTGCTTTTCAGTCAGCTCCTTGGTGGAAAGTATTTTTCTTTTGTGAGAATGCATCAGTTCAGCACCTTGTTGTAGTCTGGTAGCATTCCTCAGCAATGGAAGGAATTAGTTTCTTCATCCACTCCTTTGTGCTGAAGTAGGTATGAAATACTTCCACCATATTTCCTCCCAGCTCTCACTGGTTAAGAATGGCCAAAGGGCAGTGAGAACTTTACAGGCTGCCACAGCTGTTTCTGCAGTGCTCCTGTGAGTTGACCTTCATATTTTGTTCTAGAAAATAATTTCTTTTATTACTCTTTTATTAAGAACATAAAAGTTCATGTGGCGAAGTGTGACACTTAAGGAAGTTGTATCACTGTATCTAGAAGGATCTCTGATATGCAATGAAAGCCACGTGGCTTTACCAAAAATAGTTGTGTCTGCCCTGTGTGTGTCTGTGCTTGTATGTGCACAGTGATATCAATGGGAGGACGTGGTGGTTTGTAAAGGTTTTCTGAAATCTTTCCTGAAACCAGGACAGAGGCCCATTCATGGTGGGACAGTTTATAACCCAGCAGGACAGCAACAGTGCACTGAGCCTTCCAATTTCCAGTGCTCCTCTGTCTTCCATACAGATGATCAATTTTTCTGTGCTTAACAAGGAGAGAATAAAAGCCTTTTAATGGTGGATGGCTGTACTGTTAAATCCCTCAAGATCTGATCCTAAAGCATTATATTGGAACCTCTCTCTGCCTTCTCATTTTTGTCATTCATGATGTTATGCTATTACTTTGTTTTTCTCCATGTGGTGTTTCCTCTTGTGTTTTTGGGTTTTTTAACAGTAGACCAAATTTAAGAGGTAATGGATAAAGGAGAAATAAATTATATTAAAAATTATAAAATGTAGAATAATTTGTGACATCATTTATGAACTGTAATCTTCATCATGATTTATCATGTAGACCACTGGAAATTCTGTGTTATATATGTATGTAAGCATACATATGTGTGTGTATGTATGCATATGTATACATATATCTACACATACATATTTACACATTCATGAGTAAAAATACTTATTTTAATGATCTTTTTACCTATACTAAGAGCAAAGCACATGCATACAGTTAGAGTGCATTTACCTGAGACCCATAACGTTCCTTTGGCCACTTACTGAAGATGCTGTGAGTGACCACAGAAGTTGTCAGGGTGTTCAGCAGCTCAAGTTTTCTCTGAAGGATGAACTGATGATCACAGGAGCTTGTGTGTTCTGTGTTAGGATATGGTCTCTGCTCTTTGGGTGAGACCTTCTGCAGGCCTGAGCAGCATGAGTTGGGTCAGTGAGGGCTGCCCTGGTCACAGCAAGGCTGCTCCAGGATGAGCATAACAAGGGGCAGTCACCAGCTGCCTCTGAAGAATTGTCTTGCAAAGCTTCAGCAGAATGCAAGGCATGCCACTGAGCTCAGGTGGAGAAAAGCTCTGCTAGCTCTTTGTGGTGTGGGTTAGGGATATGCCTTAGGCAAGTTTCTGCTCTTTATCTCATATAGGAACAGAATTAACAGGGCCCTGAATAGAAAATATGTTTGTACCTCAAATGAGTTTAGTGTTATGACAGCTATGGCAGGAAGGCTCAGATAAGATATAAAAAGCTATAAGGAAGCTATAAGAAGGACTTGGAAGGATGTTTGTGACTGCTTGCATGTGTAAGTGTTCTACTTGTTCTTTCTACTTTGTTTGATCCATTTCAATGCAATATTTTCCCAACATAGGAACATTTTGCTTGCTGGTAACTGGGTACAGCTTCACTGGAGAGAGAAAAAGACAAGGAATTTGTAAATAAATGTCTTGAAATTTCATATACCTCTATCTTCAAGGGAAAAGTGAAGATCTACATTGTAATTTTCTGTTGTGAAGAACGTAAATGCTTTCCAAGTAATTCTTGGGAGTGCACGCCCAAAAGAACTTTGAGTTTCAGCTATTCCTCTTTCCTGAAATAATCCAAAAGTCCTATAGAGCTGATGTTTTTACTCTTGTCTTTCAAATAACCTAGGTTTAAAATCAATTTTGAATTCTCTCTTCTTCAGTGCTTTATCCTTCAGTGTCCTGTAAACTTTTGTACTTTCAGGTGTAAACAGGGAGAGCATTATGGGCAAAGACAAAAAGCCCAGAAACTGACTATCCTTTTTTTGACCAAACACTTTGGCCTTGAAACAGCTTTCCTTATTTCTAATGTCTGTCTTTCTACCATACTCTCAACTCTGGGTACCATAATGATCTTCTGCTCTAGAAGTGCTAATTTGGATTAGTTGATTTGTGATGTGGGCTTTATACATAGAGTTTAAATTGTCCCCAAAGTGGGATGCCATCTTCATTTTTGAACAGAACTCTTTTCCATCCCAAAGTGTACAAGAGAGGTTGGAATGATGATATATAGGAGTTGAGGCCAGTCTCATTTTCCTCTTTACTTTTGTGGTGATTGCATATGTATGCCTGAAGAAAGGACAGTGCTTGATTTCCACATAGATTACACATCCACCACTGATTTTTCTGTCCTAGTAGATGATATATTACTAAATTGATCCATGAGGAATAAGGGTTATGCATGCTGCACTTTAAAGTAAACTTAAAGGCAATAGAGAAGTAAGGTATGAGATTATTGAGGAAAAAAAAGACTGTAAGCAAGATGATCTGTGTTAAAGAGAGGGGAAGGAAAGACAGCATCCTCGTTCACCTGTGTTGGAGTAGGTCCTGGGCTTCCACTCTGGGTATGGTGGAACTGTTCTGGGCAGATATCAGTATGACCAATACCAGAACCTGACTAGCTGTGTATCTGTTTCATGGAAGTAATGAACATTGTAAAAATGAACCTGTTATCTTCAAGATAACACAAGCAGAGAAAGGGACTTAAGCTAGGAGTGTACTCATCAAGATTTTTGTTCCCCATTTTTTACTGGTGAGAGACTGTTCCCTTCTCTCTACCCCTCCCTGCATCCCCTCTGTACTCTCTTTAGGTTGCCATAGCTTTGATGATCACTTGGCCTCCAAACAAGAAGGAGGGAAATCCAAGAACGTTGTGAACCTGGGAGCCATCCGCCAAGGCATGAAGCGCTTTCAGTTTCTGCTGAACTGCTGTGAGCCAGGCACCATCCCTGATGCCTCCATTCTGGCAGCAGCTCTAGACCTTGTAAGTCATTTTTGGTCTCTTGTTACCTGCTGAGAGCATGTGCATATGTGGTGCTCCACTGTCATCCACTGATGCTCCTCGTGCCCCACAGAGAGAATGCAAAGCCTCACAGCAATGCCAGCTGCTGCTGCTGGTGGTGGCATTAGCTGGAGCTTTAGCATCTCTGAGTGGACAAGTTTGCAGACAAAATGGATAATTTTTATTATATTACATGGCTCCCCATAACTACATTATTGCCAGTGCAAAGCTTGTACTGTTGTCTTCATACTTCTCTCACAGACGCTCTGTTTCTGCTCCTAGTGTCAGCCTGCAGAATAAGGATTGAAGATTGGATAACTGCTTTGAGAGGTGCAGGAATTCCACTCTCAAATTCTGACAGAGTTATAAGTACATTAGGCAACACTGAACTATTAGTCACCAGAGACAGCCAGTGGAAAAAAAAATCTATCAGTGTGTGTGCTTTTAAATGTGGATATTGCTGATTTGCCAATGCAAATCAAAGAAGTGACACAATTCATTCCCTTCTTCCTGATATTCTGTATCTCCATCCTTCTTATCTTGCAGTTGTGTTTTTAACAATCCCTCCCACCTCTAAAGCTGTGGCCTTCAGCCTGTGATTCATGAGCCAGTGGGGCTCTGTGAGGTGTTTATGTGACAAGCAAGGACTGTGACAAATACAACAATGAAAAACCAGCCAAATATTAGCAATTTCTCCGCATGCTGCTTTTCTACTTCCTTCCCTAAGTGTTTGGCTGTGTGCAAGCTGAGAAAAAGATTAAAAGTCACTGCTCTCAGGGCATCCACATGCTCTCTATCCCTTTTCTTCCCATACCCCACCTCTCAGCTGTGTGACTGCTGTGCCATTTGTGCTCAAATTCAGTTTTTTTGCTCACTGCTGAAGGTATCAGGCTCACAGACCCTGCCTTCCTGCTAGTGCTGTGCCCTGACCTTTGCTGCATTGCCTGCTCCATGGCTGTAGGGATGTTTTGCTCTGTGCACCCCCTCCTTTGCATCTTCATCTGAACCTTGCACACTCGGTCTGCAGATCCAAGCATGGCTGCATTAGTGTTGGTCTGGAGCTGCTGTTGTTGTTGTCAGTTCCCATCCAGCTCTGCTGTTTGGAGTGGTCCTCATCCATTTTCCAGCAGACACAGGTTTCATTCACTGGTACCCACACTTCCTGACAGAGATTGTTGTTCCCCTGTGGAGCAGGGGATGCAGGGGCTGATAGAGCAGCCTACCTGTGGCTCTCACAAGCCAGGGTTGCAGCGAGCTCAGAAGGTGGCTTGCAGCCTGTGACACCCAACTTCAGTCCTCAAGGCTTGCAGGCTGCCACCCCATTCCAAATTCTAAATAACAGAGTTAGCAGGGTGTAAGGTACAGCTTCCAGGCTGCCACCCCACTGCAAATTCTAAGCTAACAGAGTTAGTAAGGTGTAAGGTGCATGGGCAGGAAAGAGCTCAATCCTAGCAAGTTTGTCACTTTCTGAAAATGCACTACTCTGTGTTCTAATAAACCAGGTGATGAAGTGGGGGTTTGGCAATTATGTCCAAATTGCCTGTAAATGTCTTAATTAAATTTTAATGTTCCCAAAAGCATAAGTACAGACCAGCTTACTCTGTGTCCATGCATGAAGTCAGCTGGAAACTCCCAGCCAAAGTGAGCTGTTTGAAGATGTCTGACTTCCAGAGCTGACTTTTACAAACTAAAATGTAACCATCTCTCTAGTCCACTGAATGATGCAGACAATCTTGGTATTAGAATTTCTAAAAGGTCTTCAGCTAGAGAAAGTAGCATTGCTCTAATTATAGCCTTGGGAGTCTCCAAGTACCTGTTGGCATTTTGTCTACAAAGTACTGGAGATATATAGATATTAGGCATCACATGCAGTGTGTATTTTAAAAGATGACAGCCTGTCATCTCACTGTATTGGTTAATGGCAATGGAAAATTCCCACATTTTATGTCAGTAGAGTACACCCAAAAGGAAGCATTCTGGGTGTTTTAACTTCTGTTTTCAGGCTTTTGAAGTAATAGTTTGAATCAGGTCTGATGCAAATGAAAAGCTTCTTAAATCCTTTTATCCAGCCTAGTTGCTAAGGCAATCTTTAAAAAAATGAAAGGCAAACAGTTCCAGTTTCAGTTCTTCCACAATTTTTTCTAAGCATACTTTTTCATGAAGGTTTGCAAAAATCTATTCTTATGACAGCTTTGAAATCTTTGATCAGCCTGGATGTTTGTACTGGTTTGCCACACTGATTTAAAGAAATTAGAGCAGTGAAACAAGCGATGCGTCCTTATGGAGCTAATAATTTTTTGTGTATTAAAATGAGTGTTGCTTTAGGTTTAGCAGTTTACATATTTTCCTAGAAACAGCATTCATACTTGACTAAATTTTTAAAACTACATCAATATATGGATGTGCAAACATTCAGTGATGATTGACACATTGCAGACAGCTTCATCATTATGTCCTCAGCTTAAATCCAGACTTTGCAATAGTAAAACTGATTTACTTAGGGATATTTCAGTCTATGCTTAAGCTCATGTTGAGGGTTCCAATAAACTGCTGTCTGGGATTGTGTTACTATATTACTAAAGTATCCTAATTAAACTACTGTAAATGACCAGCTTTTCTCTGACCAACACAGCAGTGTGTGACATCTGTCAGCATTACATTTCTCCAATAAGATGTGGGAGCTCATTTGTTGTAACATGTACAACTTTTATCCCTGTTGAAATGCAATAGTTGCATCGTTTTCTGTTAGGATTGTGTTTGAGATGACCTACTGGGTACTGGGACAATAGAAGGAAAGTCTAAACTGCAAGAATATTTGTCAATATGCTGTCTCAATGTCACCCTGTGTCTTGGGCAGACTCTGTTGTTCCCATGTCCTCATTTCCATGGCAGAAATATTTCTCTGTAGAAGTGCTTGTGATTGGGAAGAAGAGATTGCTACAAACAGATCCCAGAGTAAAAGACTGGGAACAAAAACAAAGAACTGTGTCGTGGACTGTACTTGACCGTTTTGTAGCTATAATCAGAGATGTCTGAACTAATTGAAACAGGCAATTCTCCAAGACACTAGTTAATAATTTACTTGCAACCTGTCTCCATATACCTGCTGAGACAACTTTCATGTCAGACTTACTTTTGCTTAGACAAAGCAGAGCTGCCCTTTTGAGAGTACTCAAATTTACTTTGATGTCTGTTAAAAGTATCTTGTTGGTATTAAGGGCCTCCCCTTTCTGTCTTGAAGAGACCAGAGCCAAAAATGATTTTTTGCCCAAAGTGCCATGTGAACCTTAAGAAGGGGCTCAAGGAAAATTACACTGACTGATTAGTGTTATAAAAGTCATTGTTCTTGAAAACAAAAGTGGATGTAAGTACTCTGTAGTCATAAAACTGCAGAATCAAATTTACATGAGCAGTAATGCGACGCTGTGAAATTCCAAATTCATTCTGTATTTGGTTCCTTCCACCTAGGTCATTTCCTCTTTAGAACAAATCAGGTTATCTGTTAAAAAAAATCAATGGGATGACTTGAATTGTTAACAAACTGGTGAATTAATGTCAATTTATACAGTACAAGAACAATTTCCAAGGTGCACAACAATATAGTAGGTCTGATAAAATTGGACTTGTGAACAGTTGCCTAGGCATGGACAGACTTGTGGGAGTATTGCTGCTGTGTCAGGTTTTGACAGTGACCACGGTAACTTGTGTTCTTTTCAGCTGCACATCACCTGCCTGATTAATTTCTCTCCATTTGTGATGTGCTTGTGTGTGAATCCATCTCTGTTCATTCTGTCACATCTTCATCTTTCTCTTGCTGCTGCTGCTTCAGGTTTCTCAGAGCCTCAGGTAAGCAATCACAGGAGCTTGTGCCCTATGATGTTCAGAAAGTCCTTCGTGCAGGAGGTCTTTTCACTGATTTTTAAATAATAGTGATTTTTAATTAATCCTGCTTCTCCCCTTTGGCCCCCATCCTACATATCCTCATTTAATTGTGGTAGTTGTGTGCTTTCATAATGTTTACAACATGTTTCTTTACAGGATTCCAGAATACTAAGAAATTTTGACTTTATTGCTAGTGAACTAAACCAATAGTAGACTAAGGCTAGGGCTTTATCTCTTCACATAGGTCTCCATGGTTAAGGTTTTATTTTGTGAAAATAAAAGAATAAAATCCTCAGTTAGTCTGTGTCCCATATTGCATGGGATCAACCAGTAGTTTGTTATGTTTTTCCAGGTGCTAGATATTTGTTTTATTTCTGGTTAGTGAGGGTCTGCATTCAGATTTCTGCCTTCATCAGAACATCATGGCAGCTTAAATCTTCGTATTCAAGAGAATTGGGTTTTCCCCCCCAAACATGCATAAAAATGTGAGCAAAAGCTGCAAGTGGATGTTCTGTCAATAATTTCTTAAATCAAACAAAAGAAGCATTGGTCCAAAATTTCTTGTTTTCAGTTTTTGATTAAAGCACTCTTGGAAACTCTATTTAATGATGTTCAAGAGACCATCTTACAGGGTCTCAAGGCCTGTCTAGTTTTTATAGACCACATTTGACAAGCCCTGATTTAAAAGTAGATGCTGATCTGTTTAAATTATTTCATTAAAGCTATCAGCATCTAAAAGTGTGTGACACACATTTGTCTCTGTGACATCCCTGTGAGTGAACCTTTTAAAGCCACTGGTAAACTGTGGGCATTGTTGTATTCTTAGTTCTATAAACTGCTGTTCTCAGGAGTTTTGGTTATGAAAATTGCAGCAAGAAAGGGAGAAATTAAATGAAAAGTAGGAGAACCATTTGCTTTTTAGTCAGTTTCCATGTGACTAAACATCCAAGGATGTTATTTTGGCAGTTTAGACTGCTGGAGAAAAAGCTACTCCTGAGTCTAAACTACCTTTTAGGAAGCAAAAGTACTGTGTCCATTTTTTGGATATTTCAGAAAGTTTCAGAAGCATTCTTTATTGTTTTAACATGTGTCCTGCTGAGTGATTTAATACAAGATACACTCAATATAATTTCTCCCATTACAGTGATTCTTCCAAGTCAGGGACAGGAGGATTTTCCTCTGAAAGCTAGTCAGTCCTTTCCAAACTCAGCTGCCTGTTGTTATTTCAGTACTGAATTGCCTGACACTTGCTAAAACAATTGAAATTTGGCCAGTGAAATTTTGTTGAGTTACACCAGAATAACATATTTCTGTCTCCACAGGTATTAGTTATAACCACAAAATAGTGCTTCTCCTAGTTCTTAGCAAGCCTCCACTTACGCTTTCATCCCCAAGATTCAACAGCAGAACCTTAAGTGACAGATTCTAGGATTTGTGTGGCCATGGGTGTCATTTGCTCCTGCAATATTTAATTTATATTTACTGCAACCTCAGTAGCAGAGGTGAAACTAAAACTTGACTTGTTTGTGCAGTAACAGTGCCAGATGCACACTTTTGAAATTAGATGGTTTCTGAAGAACATTGCAGAGGGGGATAATGTTCTTTTAAAGTTTATAATTTGTTTCTTTCTGCCCCTGTAGTGTTTGGACTGAGCAAGACTGTTCAGTGTTAAGAGCTTGCTTTTAGCTCAAGAGGTGAGATTTATGCAGAGAGACTCTGGTGTCAGCTTTTCACGGAGAGATTGCCCATGCTGTGTGACTCCTTGGCAAAGCAGTTTTTCTGCTCTAATGCTGGGGGGAGTTTTTAATGCATTTTTGCTTTTAAGGTGGTTTTATTTTATTTTATTTTATTTTATTTTATTTTATTTTATTTTATTTTATTTTTTTTGCAAACCTCTCAGGAGGCTCCCGTGGTGGCGCGAGCGGCCCTGTTCCTGGAGTGCGCGCGCTTCGTGCACCGCTGCAACCGCGGCAACTGGCCCGAGTGGATGAAGGGCCACCACGTCAACATCACCAAGAAAGGCCTCTCCCGGGGCCGCTCCCCCATCGTGGGCAACAAAAGGAACCAGAAGCTGCAGTGGAATGCAGCGAAGCTCTTCTACCAGTGGGGAGATGTGAGTGTTTGTTCCTCTTCTAAGTGACGCTTAAAAATACGGCGAAATATAAAGGTGGTTGGATCCTGTAGGGAATTTCAGTCCTTGTAAGGGGGGGACTCAGAAGCCTTTCTTCCAAATTGCACTTCACAGCCTGCCAGGATCACCTCTTCTCCTAAGGGAAGTGATTTTGCCAGGACATGTTCTCTCCAAGGAACTGTTCGGCCCATTCTTCTTTTTCCAGCACTTGTCATATGTGAATGGCTAAGGAAGAGGGAAAATGTGGGGTGTGATGCTACTCTCTGTTTTTCTTGCTTCCAAATATATTTAGCCTAGGGCTCCTTGAGCTAGGTGTGGTGCTGTATATTTAGTAATGGGTTTCTCTTTGCTGTACTTAATTCAGTTTCTCTTTGCACCTATACAGACTGTTAGCACTTATAATTCTTAGGCAAGGAATTCTACAGAGCTACTATGAGTCACGTAAAGAATTGTCTCTTCTTGTTTGGCACTTGAATCCTTCAAGTTTTATTTGATTGTAATCTCTTACCATATAGGATAGAGGCAATTGACTTATCTGGCCCTGTGAATGCCACTTGCAATTTCCTTGTAAAGCCCTCAGGATGTAATTGCTGAACATCTGACACGGGTACAGGTCATTCCTGACAACTCAAAATAGTGGGAGAAGTTCCTTTAAATGGTTACAGATGTCCTTCTGGAAGTAAGCTTTGTGCTTCTCACCTCTTCTAAAAACCAGTGATTTTTACAGTGAGCATCATGATTCCTGTCCTCCCCACCCTC
>JANRGV010000104.1:4375268-4386281 GCA_024734035.1 Alethe castanea | reverse complement strand
ACATAAACTCCAATGCTTATGGGAATTTAAAAATCATGTTCTGCCTTGCTGACCTGAATTCTTGTAGGCTAAACCGACATGTGCTTCTCAGTGGAGCCTGTTGCAGGGAACCTCAAAATAAAACTGACCACATAACTGCATTCCCACCACAGAACAGCCCAGGGGGAAAATCCAGCTTGGGTCTTAGAACCTGAGCTTAGTATCCTCACAGATCTCCTCCTTCTATTCCTAAAGCTAACTCAGAAAATGCTACCTGGTCATCCTACTCCCTGGTAAAGTCTTAAACACAGGAGATTACCTTTATAACAGCACAAAGACCAAAGTTCCTTGAAAAAGTAAATATTTGCTTCTGTATTCCATGAAGTCACTGCCTTAGCCTGACTCCTTTGAGAACTCCTTTTAAGTGGAAAGCATAGGATTACATAGTCATTGAAGTTTTGCATGCCTTCAGGCAGCCAGAACTATCCATCTCTGTTTGTAGATGCTATGCTTCTAGGCATTCTCTTTTCTCAGATTCTAAAAAAATGAAAACAAGAAAGAAGCTAGTTAGATTCCCCCTCAGCTATCATTTTTAGTGACTGACCTGGAAAAAGTCCAGAAGGGTAAGGCAGGATAACATTTGAAGAGTAGTTTTAGAGTGTGCATTTTTAACTTTTCCTGTGAGGTGTCTTGCTGTTCATTCACATTTGATTCTTCTCACTGAAGGCAGTGACTGAAGCCACTGCTGTTTATCTGATAAATCTTGGGCAATAAGAAAAGAATCTCTTGAACAAAGGGAAAAGAATATTCAGGAAAGACTCTCAATGCACTGAGGCTTTTTTTCTAGTTTTTTCATGCAGTAAATAAGGCTGGAATTTTGCACTGATTTTGGATTCTTGCATGTGGATTCTAGGTTTGGCTCCTCCCCCTGGCTGCAGCATCTCTTGATGGGATGATGTAATTTTATCAGTCATGCAGTGGGACTCAATGGCCCATTAACAGGAGATATCTCCCTGAAGGGAGGATGGGTTGTGGAAAAGATAAAGACACTGCCTCAGTTGGTTTTAACAGATGGGGATAGAATACATACTTTTGGTCACATCCTGCATTGCAAGCCAAGACAAAGAGCTCTCAAGTGTCATAGCAGAAAAGCAATCTCCTTGCTAACACACCCTTACCTGTAGTTTGCTGATAGCACCATGAGGGCTGTGGACGTGCTGGCAGTGATGCTGGCAAACAGCCAGGATAAACAATCAATGCCTTTTTGGAGAATATGAGATGGAAATCTGGCTGCCTCTGCTCTTCCCACAGATCCTCTGTGCATCATTACTCTTGCACCTTCCCAGCTCTTACAAGCATGCTCTCAGCTCAGTTTTGGGAATTACATCAGGGAGTTTCTCCTTTAAAGGTGGAAGCAGGCTTTCCCATGGGCATTTAACTTATATTATCTTATATCTCGTGGAGGAAATAAGGACTGGTTCTGGGTTCCTAATTCACCGTATAGCTTCTTAAGCAGAAGCCCTACATTCTCAGTAGAAAGACTTAGCAAAAATCTGCAATAAATATATCAAAGGAACAAAGAAATGTGTAAGGAATTAATATTTCATAATGACCTAATCTCCTTCTGCCTGTTTTGTGCCAGTTTGGAGAGGTTTATTGTTTAACTAAATTTACTAAAATTTTCATCCTGAAATCTGACACTTTGCAAATTTTTGTTGAAAAAAGGTGGGGGGGGAACAAATTATAGTTTTGATAGCAATCTTCTGTCATCCCTTTCTCCTCTTAAGACAAAATAAAGTCAGGGCATTCTGGTTGGGCTGGAATTCTCACCTCCTGGGCTTCTCTTTCTCCATCTGCAGGCAATTGGTGTCCGCCTCAATGAGCTGTGCCATGCTGAGAGTGAGAGTCCTGCCAACCTGCTTGGCCTCATTTATGATGAGGAGACCAAGAGGCGCCTGAGAAAGGAGGATGAGGAGGAAGACTTTTTAGATGACAGTAAGGAGACTCCCTTTACTACAAGAACCCCCGCTTGTAAGAACCTCTGCTTTAGGAGCACTTAATATTTTTTCTCTTTTCATTTTCTTGCCACCCAGCTGTATTTCCCAGTCCCTCACTTTCACCCCAGCTTCCTCCCCTGTTCTTTTTGTGCCTGGATGTAAAACATGACAGAGCTGTAGCAGTACTGAAAGACTTGGATGGGAAAGGGAAGGGGAAACCAGGCAGTGAGCTGCAATTCCTGTACACAGAAACTGCAGTTGTAAGCAGGGTCATAATTTATTTCTTGAGCCTTGCTGTCACTTGAGTGTCAAAAGTGGTTCAGGCTCCAATCCTTAGTTACTTCTGCCAAAATATTTGTGTTAAGATCAGCCACTTTTCCCTTTCTGAACATTGAAGGGTCAACTCACCTGATGTGAATTGGCACAGCTCTGCTAAAGGCTTTTAAATCTTGACTTCAGTGTAGAAGTCAGGATTTTCAGGCAGAAATAAATTTTTTTTTAAAAAAGCATAATTGAAAATCTGTATAACAGCAAGGTGATGTAACCATCCACATTTGTGCCAGAAGGGTGGAAGAGCTGTGACAGATCACTGATTCTGAAAGTCTGTATAAGCATGCAAGCTATAGGAAACCCTGTGAACCAAAATAAATTGTCAGAACACATCCTGTTGTAGCTGTAGGTGAAGGTGGTAACAAACATTTTGTGCTCTTTAGATACCATTTATGTATACATGTATGCTGCAGTTCACTGGTACTTGTCTGTGTGTGCTGTTGTTCCCCATTGGATGTGGTGTGCTGGCACTGTTTATTTTCTATTTTCTCTTCTGTGGATTTGTTCTTATCACTGCAGAAGGGCCCCCTTTGGAGTAGAGAGAAGCTGGCAGGAAGAGTGACATGGCATTTATAAGAAATGAGCTCAAGAGAAGGTCTTGGCCCTAAGCTATCCCTTTAGGGGGTATAGCCAAAGCAGGAGGAGGCTGCACGCCAATGATTCTTTCTCCTGCACCACAAAATGAACAACTGCATTCCAGTGATGAGGTGGCAGGACAGGCTTTCTTTTTCCAGCCACTTTCTTTTTTCAGCCACTCATACCAGGCATTCAAGGGGATAAAGAGCTGCTTTAAAAGATTACTCTGAGAGAAGCAAACAAAGATCAGTTTCTGGTCTAAAAAGCCATTTAAAAGCTCAAGTGCTCTCCTGAAAATAGCTGATCGGTAGTATTGCTGTAGGCAGGGAGTTTTCAAAAACTGCTTTATGTGCTGTAGGAAGTAGAGTGAAGAGCATTAAATATGCAGTTGGACATTCCATTACACTGTATGTTTCATTTGCTTTTGATAGTTCAGATTATTTTAATCTTCACCAAGTCCACAATTCATTACTGGTGGTATGTACAGGGGATCTGACAAGCATCTGATCCCTGCAGTGTTTTCTCACTTGTTTGGTTCAGTCTTTTTCTTTGCAAAAGCAGTTAGATCACACATGAGAAAAGCAAGTAAAAGCACTAATCTCTCTGAAGTGTATGTAAATGGTAATATAAGGAATAACTTATAAAATGGGTGTGGCTAGTGGTTAGTTGTTGTCACAATTAACTATTTAATTTACTTTTTTTGCTGTTTGTTATCCTAAAAAGTACTTTCCAAATTGATCAAGCATTGAAGAATCCTTTATACTTTTAAGCCTTGAATTGTGTCAGATGGGGTTTACATGATTTTAAATCTGATTGTTTCAATACAAAACTCGAAGTACCAACTGATACAAAATTTGAAGTATTTTTATAATCTCTCTTCCCTTTCCCTCTTAGTTTTAGGTTAAGAATTTGAATGAAAAATTTGATTAAGTAGTTTGATTTTTTCCCTTGATCATCTCTATATAGCACATGGATTGCTTGCACAATTAGCCTGACTTCAAAGGAGACTATTTTCTTTTCCAGCTATCAGAGTAGCAATTAATAATAAAAGGAAAAGTGTGTCTTTAACAGCTAGTCATAACTCCATTATTTTGAGATAATTTTCTATATTTGAAAGTGATTCTTTTCCACCAATGACTTGAATGCAAAACTGAATAGGAAGAGAAGGGCATCTATTTCTTAGCCTGTAATACCCTTAAATGACATGTATACAAAATGTCATAAACTTGTGGTTAGTTTGGTAGGTACTTCAACATAAAATACTATAATATATACTATAGCCAACTAGAATGTTGCTTTAATTTAATGCAGTCTAATATAATAAAAAATATAATATAATGTAATAGAATATATATTATACTATACTATACTATACTGTATTATAGAATAGAATACAATAGAATACATAATTAATCTAATATAATCTATAATTAATAGAATATAAAATATAACATAATATGATATAATCAATGTAATATAAATGTCAATATAATTTCATGTGCTGGTAAATAAATGGTTTGTTATTTGATTGATTCTGTTTCTTTTGGTGTAGGAAAAGTAGCACAGAAGTGTGGGGTTTGCTGTTTTTCAGTGCAGCTTGCATCGTGCGCCATATGTCACAATGTCCATCACCTCTTGGCTCCAGATCTTGTATCAACTCCTTGTTTATGACAGAAATATTCTTTCCTAGGCACTGTGAATCCTACCAAATGTTGTTGTCCTTTTGCACTAAAAATGGCAGCCTGTCAGCTTCTCTTGGAGATAACCACATTCCTTCGGGAGACCTTCCCCTACATGCCCAGACCACGGACAGAGCCTCTCGTGGTAAGTGGAGCACACTCATGGGGGAGGGCTTTGCCTGCAGAATCACAGATTCCATGCTCTGGTGAGAGGCAGAGTGGGGCAAAATCTCCAGTGGATCTCTGCAGGGAGAAAGGACCAATTTTGTGTGGTGAACAGAAGATGGTCAGGGTACATGGAATGGGTTGCTTAGGAAGGTAAGAGTATGGAAGCACAACGTGTGCTACTGGGAGTTAAAGGAAGTTTTCAAAGAGAGAAGAGGGATTGGGAAATTGAGGGTGGGGAACCTGGGAAGTAGAATATGGGAAGAGACAAGCTCAAATGCTCACTAGCTGATTAGCAGGGCCAGTGGTCACTTAGGGGAAGGGAACAGAATGGCTTGCAGAGAATTTCCCAGAGCCTCAAAGCTGCAGATTGGTTTGGGTTAGACCCAGAGAATTGCAGGGAGAATGGAAAGAAAGGAAAGAGATGGGGACAAAGAAGAACAGAAAGAAAAAAACTCCACAAGACTCAGAGAGGCACTGGCAAATGCTGCCATAAACAGTAAGCTAAACAAGTGGTTAGGTGACAACTGTGAATAGCAGAACACATGCAAACTGATTTTCAGTGATTCATTCTTGTGTGGATTTTCTTATGTCTGATACTGTGATTTAACATTACCTTTAGCCTGTTGTTTCAAAAAATACACATGCACACAGCCATCTGTTGACGAGTTGACAGTGACCCTCAGCTTCAGAAGTGGGTAGCATGAAATGAGATGAGAATTAAATGGCTGACATGCTTTCAGCTTTTAAGCCAAATTTCTTTAAGAAATGAGAATAAAAATTATAAATAAAAAATGAGAAGTTAAATTTGCATGAAAGATTTAGCCTTACTTATCCTGACTTTTCTTAATGACAGATCAAATTTTAGTCATGGCAATTATGCTTGGCAGGCTGATTTATCTGGATAGCATTGTAATTAGGTTCTGAAAATTATTCCAAAGGCTGTAGATGACCTCTGATAAAGTGGCTCATCCCCAAGGTATGCAAGAAGGGCAATTTTAAAAAGCAGTAAATTCAGCTAAATCCTCCTTAAACACATTGATGATATTACAACATAATAAATGGCTGCATCCACAAGCAGGATAATACCATGGTTTAGAAATCATGTCATTAAGTGGTTAGGCTTGGAACTAAGAAAATGTTGGATAATGAAGGTCAACAGAAATTAGTGCTTTTATGTGAGCTAGAAGTGCAACTGGTTAATCACTTTCTAGACTTGTATATGGGAGACAAGGAGGAGGAATTATTCTGTGAGCTATAGGTGAAAGAAACCTTAAGGGCACATTATGCAAGAGTCTGTAAGATAAAATGGCCTTAGGGTGCTGCTTCTAACTTTGTACAGAGGGGAGAAAAAACAGGCAACAATAATCCAGATTAAAATATTAATCTGTATTTTTGGAGTGATGCTTCCTTTCCCAGAAGATAAGGCACATAACGTTATGATCCATATGGCAGGAATTTCAGTAGAGCAAATCTCACTTCCATTGGTGTTTGTAGGCATACCTGTTCCATAGGTAGGAGCACAGCCTTGGCAGCCTTGAAGAACTGAAACATTTGCAACTGAACCAGTTTTGGTGAGCTAGTTTAACTACCAAGACAGCATGCAGGCTGGGGGCTGAGGTCGATGGTCTTGACTGAAGTTTCACCCAAAGCCTTTCACTGATCGTGGAGCAGATACAAGCTTGATTTGCTCACAGCTGGGCACATTCCAAACCCACCTGGATGTGTTCTTGTGTCACCCTCTGAGTGACCCTGACTTGGAAGGGAGGCTGGACTAGATGATCTCCAGAAGTCCCTTCCAATCCTAATAATTGTGTGAGTTGTGTTTCCCCTCCTGAGCCTGCAGTGTTAACGCTCTGGGGAATGTTAACCTGCAGCGTGTGTTAGCACCTGGTGACTCTTCCACCCTGGCAGGTGGCTCAGCCTGCTGCAAGGACAAAGAGCACTTATGTGTGACTAAAATTAACCCCATCTGAAGCAGCTCTGCCTGAAGCTTCTCATGCTGCTGGCACATCTGTGTGCTCTGCGTTCTGCTGCAGGATCTGGAGAGCTACAGGATGCGCCTGGACCCTGAGATGGACCGACACAGGTATGAGAGAAAGATCAGCTTTGCCGGGGTGCTGGATGAAAATGAAGATTCAAAGGATTCCTTACACAGCAGCAGCCACACCCTCAAATCTGAGGCTGGCTTCGAGGAGAAAAAAGGTTTGTCAGAGCAATGAGGCTTTTGTATTCTCAGGGCTTGTGAAGTGGCGCTTGGTTTTGTGTTTTCATTTGCATAGACTGTGTTTTAAAGCAGGCAGCCATGAAGTCACGTGGCTTTAAATCATTTCTGAGACGCTTTTGGCCTTCAGGGTTCAATATAATGAATGTGAGAAGCAAAGATGTTAAATTTTATAAAACAGTGCTATGACTGAAATCGATCAAAAGCTTTGCACAATTGCTAAAATGGAGTAAGCCTTATTTGAAACTTAGTGGGATGCTGAGAGAAGCATCACTATTTGATTCACTGTAAAAATAAAGATCAAAAGTGGTGTTTGTTTTTTTTTTTCTGATCACAGTTTTTCATTTTGGGGAAATCACAGACAGAAGGGAAGATTTCTATTTTTCTCTGGGAAATCTGTTTGGAAGTCATGGCATCACAAATTAGTGTGATTGGTCTCTTGAATTCTTTGCTACCACATGAAAAATACACTGTGTGGCTTTTGGTGGCTAGCAGATTGGTGTTACCAACATACTCTATCCTGTACAAGCAAACTTCAAGCTCACTGTATTTGCTGAAAATAGCAGATTGTTTCCATTTCTGAGCCATCTCATGCAAGACTCACATTCTATCTGATGGTACAAGTGTTGCAATACAATATAGTCATTGTGTGTGTTTGCAATTAGAGACCAAACTGCCAGATACCCCTGGATGACCCTCTTACAAGTTTCTTAGAACTATTTACATTCTGTCTCACAGTAGTAATTCACAGGTGAGGAATTTGAATGATAATTTTGATAATTGCTTGAAAAGGATAAATGTTTAATGATTGTTTCACAACAGTAAGGTCCGTGACTGGTTTTCCTCTCAGAAATGTCCATTAATGATTCAGAGGAGCTTTTATTGACTTCTACAGGCTTTGGATAAAGTTTGTGTTGTGTTCAGCTTTTGTGACCTTGCCACAGTTACTGGAGAAAACATTAGAAATGCTTCCATGATTTGTGTGGTATAAAACTTTCTCCAGAATTGTGTGTCTGGTGGGCCTGTTACTGTTATGCTGACAGATGGGTACCCACCTAAGAAAGGTGAGCTGGATGAATTGATGCTCAGCCTCCTTTTGTCCACTCTTGGTATATTGGCAGCCCAGAAAAACACACAGCTTGATGGTCTGCCTGATAGTCTAAGATGTGTGGGATAAGATGTCTGTACCTATTCAGATGAGAAAAAATTTGGGTTGGGGATTTTTTTGAGGCTAGTTATGACAATTACTTGAAACCACTTTTAAGCTTTTCAGAGAACAGTCCTGGGGATGTTACCTGAGTGGGAGAATACCTTCAAAGCAGGCAGTCCTGCTGGAGAATACTGGTGGAAAGTCTCTAACTATCCTCTTTTTCTTAGAGACAATGCTGACTTAGCTTTTCCTTTGCATGTCACTGTGCCACAGGTGTAATGTATTTTTGCAAAGATAGTATTGACTTTCTGCATCCTTTTCTCCATTCAACTACAATTTCCTGCAGTTTTATTTGAGTTTTCTTTCCATTATCCCTTTTCTCTAACCTGTTATGTAGTTTTCTTTCACTAAAGCTGCCTCCTTACTGCATTTTAGGCATGGGGAAAGTGACTATGGTAGGAAGGTTGAATCCTAATATACCTTAGCAAAAATGCAATTCCAGTATTTTAGAAGCTTAATAAATGCAAGATAATGTTATATTTTAAAATTACAATAATTATGTTCTTTTCTTTGGCCACAGCATATTCTTCTGGAAATCCACCTGGGCCAAACACTACAGATGCAGAGGCATCTTTCATAATCTGCATTTCCTAGATGAGAAAATGTCGTTGTGTGGATGTAACTAAATTTTGCTTGCCTGCAGTGAGAGGTTTCTTTATCTCAAACCCTTTGATGAGTACTAATCTGTTTCCCTTCATTTTTCTGGAGTGTTGAAAACTTTGCTCTCATTGCTCTCCCCAGGCATGGCTTAGCAGCTATCCAAAATCCACGGGTTTACTGTGTAGAATCTCCTCCAGGTAGGTCTGAAATACAGGCACCACAGCTAGGTAGATGCAGGCTCTCAGATGGTCACATATACTCTTTGGGTGCCAAAATGGGATCCTGCAGACTTCATGAAATGCAGTTACAAGTGCTTAAGCAGCTTGGGCTTCATGGAGCTGATCTGAACATTCTTCAAGCAGTTGCAATTGCTGAGTAACTTAGTGTGGTCACTTGGAGGGAGATTCTTTGGCCAGTTGATTTGTGAGGACTGAGGGGTAGCTCTCAAAACTGTCAGCTGTCTTTGGCCAGGATGCTAGCCACTGGAAATGGGAGTGGGAGTTCCATTCTGGAGGAGGTGGGGGCAATCTCAGGAGGAAAGTTGTGTTTGCTTTATCCCGAAGCCAAAATAAAATTCTATTTAAATATTTTGCTTATCCATGGTATCCAAAAAAGCTCTGTGCTGTTCATTCCCAACCACACCCCAAAAGGTAATTGATCACACGTGGCCTTGCCTGGTTAGATCTGCAGAAAAATGACTGAGTGTTGCAACATTTGGACTGACATTCTGCCATGTACTGCCTTTGAACTAAGAGGAGAATGAAAGTGCAAACAGTCGGTGCTTTAAACATTGAACCATTCCATGCGTGTGCTCATCAAAAATGCCAAGTGTCAATGGATGTTGTTAATGCCTGAAAGCTGCTGATTTGTCTGAAGGAGAAGATCCACATGCTTCTGTTTCCTCTAAAGCATTCTAATGATGAAGAGTAACATGCAGAGACACGGATTTATGCAAACCTTGCTTCAAAGAAGTCTTATGTGCTAGCCTCATGGAGCAGACTCCCCTGTGTGCTGTATAAATAAATAATTGATCCTACTGCAGAGCTCAGGGAGGTTTACAAAACCCAGGCCCACGGGGAAATAGGTTTGTCCAAGGTGGCTTCTTCATGCTTGGATTCAGCCAGCTATCCGTAGCAAGAGATGATGCTGCACTAATCTGAACTCTAAGGACTGGCCAAGAAAACTGCAATTTACATCCATTGGGCAGGTCCTGCTTCCTGGCAGGAATTGATTCAAATTGGTGTGAATTGTAGGATTTTCTTGTCCACGTTTGGGGTTTGTGTTAGCACAGATGACTCTACTTGCTGGTGGTTGAACAAGGGCTAATTCCAAACACAGGCAAGGCCTGAGGTGCTGTACCAGATCTCCAGGACGTGAGGTGTTGAACACACTTTTGTGAAGCATCTTTACTCTCTGACTGATCGAGCTGCATTGGCATTGGCTTTGGAGGGAGCTTCTGATCCCACATTCCTTGGTAGAAGACCTGGCACCGAAGGGTCGGGAGGGTGGGGAGGGCCAGCATCTCTTTCTTTTTTTTAAAAAAACGGGGAAAAATTAAGGGGAAAAAAGTCCTCTTTTATTCTTTTAATGCAGTTCCCAGCAGGAAGATCAGGATAGGAGGAGGCTCCCGCTTGCTCCAGATTAAAGGAACCCGCAGTTTCCGGGTGAAGAAGGGGGGTTCCCTTTCCAGCATTCGCCGGGCCGGCAGCCTAAAGAGCACCAAGTTATCACGGCAGGACTCAGAGTCTGAGAATGAGGAGCTGCAGCTGTCCCACAGCAGGGACACTGTCACTGATATAGGTAACTTAGATGAGCGGGTGGAAAGGGAGGGGACACTAGGAAGGACCTTAAAACTCCCGATGTGATTGCAGCAGAGATAGAAATGACAAGAGATCCCCACCTCTGCAGGCTAGGGAAAAAAAATAAAATCTAGAATCTAAAACCTCTCTTCAAGGACTTCTCCCTGGACTAGGGCCTGGGAGGAACATGGCCCAAATGCTGGGTGCAGCATCGGCTCCGTGCACAGATTGCCAGTTCAGCACCGTGTTGGAGCATGAACTCTTGGAATGCTGGCCTGCCAGCCCAACACCTGCTCTGTCTAGGGTAGCACGTGCATATTCACATGCACACACCCCTAAACCAGATATAAGGAATGCATGAGTTCACATCTATATATGCAGATTTTGGGTGCTGCTGCCATTGCACCTTTGAGTCCAATGGAGCCAGAGGCAGCTGCAGCCTGGTCTGAGAGCT
>JANRGV010000104.1:4325596-4353308 GCA_024734035.1 Alethe castanea | reverse complement strand
TTAAAATGGCTGGGTGCTTTGCATGCTGCTAAGAGCACATTGCTGCTTTGGGAGCACTTTTTTATATACGTTTTATAATTTATTTATTTGTTACATATTTATAGACTTTTATGCATAGTTAATTGTTTTTGGGAATTATTTAGCATGGCTACTTTTTGGGTTCGCTTTTTTAGAGCATGCGTGTTTTTTGGCTTGTGGTTTTAATTTTTTGCTTATTGTTTTTAATTTGGGTGGTAGTTTAGGCTTTTTGCAGTTGGTTGAGTGTTGACAATTGTTGTGTCAGCTGCGGGGTCTTTACTACTTGTTTACAGGCTGTTATTTTGACTAGGCAGGTAGTTTAAGCATACTATTTTTAAAAAACTTATGTTTAACTTTTACTAGTAACAAAGACTATATTTATACAGAGATGCTATTTTAGCATTATACATATAGCATTTATCTCGATACTTGCAAAGAGCTAACAACATGTCATACATTTATAACAATCATGATCCCCTGAGCCATGAGTGCAGCATCCCTCTGATCAGAGAAAGCTGTAGAAAATGAACCTGGTGAGGTGCAAACACATTTTGAAGAGCTTTTGGACTAGGCTGAGCCTAACAGCTCTCTGTCTGTCCTTCCCTGCCAGGTGTTCACCCGCAAGCTGGAGGAGGTGGGGCGGGTGCTGTTCCTGATCTCCCTGACCCAGAAGATCCCCCCAGCCCACAAGCAGTCCCACGTGTCCATGCTCCAGGAGGATCTGCTCCGCCTGCCCTCCTTCCCGCGCAGCGCCATCGACGCCGAGTTCTCTCTCTTCAGCGACCCCCAAGGTACCATCCTCCCCTGGCAGCTGCCCTGCAGGGCTGCACCTGGCCCAGAAGGTTTTAGTGAGTGCTTCCCCTGCCTTAGAAACACACGGGCTTGCAGCTTTGCTGCAAGCTGATGAATCTCCTAGGGAAACTCATACAGAGCTGTTTGTAAGCACAGCAGCAGAAAGGGCTTCACTGTTAGAATTCTCCAGACAAGGCTACTTGCTTTAGCCCCAGATGAGAGTAAGTTTTAACTGAGTATTAAAATTATGTGTGAGGCTACCTAAAAAAGGATTGTTCAAAGTCCTTTGCCATCTGCTTTGAGGAAGCAGTTGACATCCAAAGAAGACTGGGCAAATCTGCAGCAGGGATAAAGAAACAGTCCACATAGAAACTTTGCTCTGAATGTGAAGTAAGGTTTCTAGCCTCATGTTGTGGATACTGGTGAAAGCCAGGGAAAGGTGCAGCTTGGATTTTCTCAGGCTGCTCGAAAAAAACTTGAGAGAAAGAATTATAACAATGATTAAGCACCTGCTGGATGTGTGAGATGTGATGTTTTCATGAAAGCATGTGTACCAGGGGTGTTACCTGCCTTGCACCAATGGAATTGAGTCTGTTCTCAGTTCCACGATCTAGTCTATAAAAGTGGTTTGCTTCTTTAATAAAGGGGTTTTTGCTTCTCTTCTGCTGCTCTCCTAGCCCGGTAGCAACATGATGATAAATAGGTCAAATAGGCCATTGTTGCACAGTGGTAAGCACTGGCAAGTTCTGTACCAACCCTAAAGGCTCTTGATTTCAGAAGCATTATTGTAGCTGTGCATCAGTTTCCTGTAATGTGTGGGACACAAAACATAAAAACTGGGAACATAAAGACTGAGCATGAATCTGAATTTGTGTGATTCTCTGTGTGAGGCAGACGATGCATGCACAAACTCACATCTTCCACTTTTGAAGGGAAGAGTGTTCAACCAGAGGATTAATGAGCTGTGAGCTAGTTACCATTCTTCATCTTCATATTGATGCTTTCAGCTCAAGCAAGAAACACAGGATGGGTGAAATAACTTTAAAAAGGCAGAAGGATGGTCATTGCTGTGGGATGGTTCTTTGCAGTGAGGTGAGGCTGACCGTGGTGGACAGAGCTGACTGCTGCTCCTGATTGCTCTTCTCCCCTGCAGCTGGCAAAGAGCTGTTTGGTCTAGACACCCTCCAGAAAAGCTTGTGGATTAAGCTGCTGGAAGAGATGTTCCTTGGCATGCCCAGCGAGTTCCCGTGGGGGGACGAGATCATGCTGTTCCTGAACGTGTTCAACGGGGCGCTGATCCTGCACCCCGAGGACAGCGCCCTGCTGAGGCAGTACGCCGCCACCGTCATCAACACGGCCGTGCACTTCAACCACCTCTTCTCCCTCAGTGGCTACCAGTGGGTGCTGCCCAGCATGCTGCAGGTGGGCTGGGCCAGGGATTCGCCAAAATGTGGGTGTTGGTCTGGTGCGGATGCTGGTGAGAGTCAGGGGGGAAAAAAAAGCGGTGTGAGTTTTCCCAGGCTGCCCAAAGGAAAACAGAAGGGAAAGAATTAATGGCAAAGTTTTTAGTTACAAAGGTGGTGTGACAGGAGGAGTGCATGATGAACGTGATGTTTTGGTAAAAGCATGTGTACAAGAGGTGTTGCCTTCCTTGGACCAATGAGCTTGATTCCATCCTTGGTTCAATGAACCAGTCTGTAAAACTGTGATTACTTCTGCAATAAATCGCTTCTTCTGCTTTCTGGATGAAGCCTGTGTTGCTGTGTTTCTTCAGCCTTACAGCAACAGGTCTAACACCAATAGTCAACTGTGATGGACAAAAAGACTCTCTAACAATTTAAAGTTACAGAGTGTATGTTTATTCAGCGCTGGGCAGCAGCGTGAGGTAACCCTCTACTACACACTTTTAGCAAAATTACAGGTGATCACAGAGTCTATTTATTGACAAAAGCTTCAAACAAATGCATATTCATAATAACAGCCCCTCCCATCCCCTGATGCTATTTTAGTTTGAATTAGTAATTTGAATTACTAATTAGTTTGAATGGCTATTTAGCATGCATGGTTGGCTTCTTGTATTAAGTCTGGGGTCGTTTTCGTGGGGAGGGGTCTTAAAAAGAAGAAGTAAGGTGAGTCTTCCTCACCCTAAGCTCTTGACCTTTTCTATCAATGACAATACAAATGGCTTCTGTGCAACTCCAATCTTCCAAAAAATAAGTTTTTTGTTGCACTGTTCATGTTTATTTGGACCTACTTACTGGTTTCATCTTTTCCCATTGCAAGCACAGCTGAGCAAACATAAAACGACAGGCAATCATTTATTTAAGTTTCAGATAACTATCTCAAGCCTGGTTTTCTTCTAACTTTTAATTATTTTCAGCAAGGCCTATCTATCCATTTGCTTTTTAATTAATTCTAGTAAATAACTTTTAACTAAAATCCTAATTTTTCTAAGATTAGTGTTTTAGGAGCACCACAAAGGAATGCTGCTGAGCTAGCACCGTGTCCTGCTGACACGCAGCAGGTCTGTTCTGGTTTAGGGCAAATTTAGGAGGAAATTTTTGAATTGGGTTTTTTTAGGAAACAGATTTAAGCAGTCCCTCCCCCAACTGGTTTGGGGGAATATTTCTCTGGAGAGAAATGGAAAAAAACTGTTTATTTAATAGGCAAAGCACTTTTTAGCATAAAAATGAACAATACTAAACAGCAAAACTTTTTGCTGTTTCAAAGAGATGATAGATTAAGGAGAGTCCCTCTTGTGGGTTGCTGCCTAGTTTACTTAATTTGTTATTAATTAGTTCTTCAGGTGCTGGGAAATGCCATGACCCAGGCTAGGTTTGGTGGGCTACAGGTACAAGCTCCTGGTGGTTTTTTGGGTTTTTGTTCAGAGCAGGTTTGAACAATTTCAAGAAAAAGGAAAAAAAAAAAAACCTATGGTTTAGGGAGTTTTTTAATTTTAGTTGGTTAGAAACTAAGAACACAGGAGAGTTTTTTCTTGCTGTTTACTGCAGACAGCAAGGTTTGTGTGAAGGATGCAGGGCAGTAAGTGCAGTTTCTGATAACAAACTCTGCACTTCTTTTCCTTTACTCTTGGAATTAGTCTTAAAGCTGCAGAACTCAATATTTAACACCAATAGAGCAGGTGATTCGGGATACAAGTATCATAAAGTTATTCCATGACAAGGTCACACCTTAGCAAGGAATTCTTCCTCTGAGGGTGCTGATGCTCTGGCACAGGGTGTCCAGAGAAGCTGTGGCTGCCCCATCCCTGGAAGTGTTCCAGGCCAGGTTGGACAGGGCTTGGAGCAGCTTGGGATAGTGGGAGGTGCCCCTGGATGGGCTTTAAAGTCCTTTATAACCCAAATCATCCTGTGATTCCATGATGGAATCAACACCTGACAGGGAAACCTTGGTCTGCTGAGTCCTCGTGAGAGCTTTTAGGTGCCCCAAGAAGGCAACAGTGGGATGGCCCAAACTAGCTTTCTATTTCCTTCCTGAGTAAATTGCTAAAATTTTCTGTTCTCCTTTGTGTTGAGTAAATAAATGTCTGGTTTCCTTTCTCTGTACTTCCACACAAAAATGTGAAATTTCTGGACAATTTTTTCGACTTTGGGCATCTCTCCATGGTTTTTACTTCAAGGATGGCTGAAGTTTGGGAAACAGTTGAAATATCTGGATTTACTTCTTGCTAATTGAAACTAGATGGTATTAACTTTTTAAGTATGCAAATAACTCAAAATATCAATGAAAAACTGCGTGTTGTCTTTCCTTGTGAACGATGACAAATATTGGAAGCGTCAGAGGTGGGGTTTCTCTTCACTTTGTGCTAGAGTGCTGGACAAACCTATCAGGAAGGACAGTGCTGTAGCTGATTCAGGAGGTGAGGAGCTCTTCCCCTGGAGCAGAGCCTGCTTTTCCATGTCCTTTTCCCCGTGCCCAGGTGTACTCTGACTACGAGAGCAACCCGCAGCTGCGGCAGGCCATGGAGTTCGCGTGCCGCCAGTTCTACGTGCTGCACCGCAAGCCCTTCATCCTGCAGCTCTTTGCCAGCGTGGCCCCTCTCCTGGAGTTCCCTGTGAGTCAAATCCATCCTCTTATTTTGGGGGAAAGGCTGTGTGTGCAGCTGTTGGAACCCTGAAGCCTGGGAGTTTTGAGCTTTCTGTGCTTTCTGGCGCTGACCCTTAAAAAACACTGCTTTTGACTCGAGGGCTTGGAGAAGGCTTCCAAATTTGAGTGATGGAGTTAAAATCACCAACTTTGTGGTTTCAGTTGTGTGTACTTTAGTGTGTAGTTGAATAGAAGTGTGTGGTGTAACATGGTGAAAAGTTTGGGATTTGGGGTTTTAGAATATAGGTATAGGACAAGATGAAGCTTCTTAGGCGTTGTCTCTTTCTCCTTTTTGTTCCTTCTCCTTCCTAGTTTTAAGTAGTAGTTTTTAGTTAAACAGTGCTGCACTGCAGGTTGCAAGTGTTTAGTTATTAAGTCAAAAGTTTAAATAATATAGATGTTAACTTTTAATTAGACTGTTTAGCTTTAAAAAACCTTGTACCTAACTAAATTCGCCTCCATTTTGCTTACTTTCAGCTATTAGCTTGAAAAAACAAAAACTTTCTGTACTATAAATAAAAATTAATGAACAACTAAACACGAACACAAAAAAATCTGTCTCTCATACTTTAATCCTACCTCTAAATAAAAGCAAAAGAAAAAAAAAATCCACTAATAAAGTAGTGCAAGAACAAAGATGCAGCCAGCCCCCATCAGAGGTCACAAGGAGAGAACACTCAGTGCTGCACAGAACCAAGTCCTGACTTATTTCTGAGTCACTTGATGGAGCAGGCTGCTGGTGTCCAGGCCAGTAAATGTGGTCTCACTTTAAATTTCTGTGCATAAATATATTATAAAAGGACAGCAGTGACTTACAACTCTTTAAATGCAAAGCCATTCTAGGAATCCAGCAATGGGAATTAAAAGTTTAATACCGAGTTTTAGTCAAGTCTAAGACTAGATTAGTCGTGTTTTGAAATATTCATTAATTATATTCTAGCATTTTAGGCATGTTAATGGAATCTGAATTTGAAGTGGGGCACTGTGAGCACACCCATCTTTGTCCTCCACAGAGCAGCAAAGATCTGTGTGCAGTTTTCAGATGTGCTCCCGCTGTAGCATCACTCTGTTGAGTCAGGCAAGGCTTACAGGTTGAAAGCAATGAACTCTTGAACTCCATGTGGACCCTTTGTGGAAAACAAAGGTGGCCCATGCCTCCAGATAAGCATTCCTGGGATGACATGAGTGTCTCTTGTTGGAACAGGATGCTGCAAACAATGGGAGCAGCAAAGGAGTGTCAGCTCAGTGCCTGTTTGACCTGCTGCAGTCTTTGGAGGGAGACACTCCAGACATTTTGGACATCTTAGAGCTGGTGAAAGCAGAAAAGCCTCTCAAGTCATTAGGTAACAGTAAAGCACGCTTTGTTCAGTAATTCTGGTTTATTGCTTGTTGATTTAACAGACATTTGATGCAGCATGATTTCTTCAGAGCCCTTCTCTTCTTTAGGAATGTCCTATCTGTTTCCTGTGCCTCATGGGGTTTTTAAGACTGACTTTATTACCATCATCCTTTTGATATTTTAGGGAGGGGAATTATTGGTTAATTTTATTCCAAAGCTACTTTTTCTGCTTTAAGCCTTCTAGTCTGAGACTAGACTGACATTTTGAATTTTAACATGTGTGAGTGAAGAATAAAGATGCCTAATAAACCTAATTATGCTGACAAGATCAGTGTCATCCTCTACTCTGCTCCATATGGACAGGAAACAAAAGCATCCTTTCCCATGGGCAGGCTGTGATGATGATGATGGATACAATTCAGATATCCAGCAGTGCTGAACTCCTGGGGAGGTGTTGATTTATCAAAAAGCAGAATATATATATATAGCTGTATGGTGTATCCAGGACATTCTGCCTCTTGATAGTTATCTGTGCAGTGCTGCATTTAATAATTTGGCTGCTTTGTGATTTTTGCTGATATTTATAAGGATCTTCTGCTTGTTTTCCAAAGCTACACTTCTCTTAAATATTAATTATCTCGATAAACTGTGAAGCCTGCCTGGCCTTAGAGTTAAAACTTTGTAATAAAGTGGGATTTTATGATGCTGCACTATTATATAGAAAGTTTTTAATATAAAGTGGTACAGAAACAGAAGATATTTCTTCCTCTTTGTGAATTGTACCAAATATTTGTACAAAATCTTAGAGGTTTCTGTGGAGAGCTATTAAAGCATCTCTGAAAATTCTCAAGCATGAGTTGATGATGAGACTGTAGAGGAGTGTGTTGTGTATCTGGTATCTTCCATATGAAGATCAGAATTCTGATTTACATGTTTTAGGACCTTAATTTTGACTTGGGCTCCTGCATGACAAAGTCACTTCTGAAAACAGGACTATTGTTCTATTAAAATATTATTCCTTTACAAATATTATTCTTTCTAGTTTCTTAGTGCCCAGAACTAATTATGCCCAAAGTGATATTTGTAGTATGTGAATTAAATGTTCTTGAGACCTTTTTCTGAAATCACTAGCAAAACAGAGTCACTTTTGTGGTGGTACCCATGTGGCTATGAGCATAGAAGGGGATTGATTTTTGAGAAGCAAAACAGTGGTGCATCACTTTTTGCATGTCTGGAATATCTAAGTAAAGGCATAAGGAGCATAAAAATTATCACTAATTTTACATGTGTCCTTTCCATGTATGAGCTGAAGGCTTAGCTTTTGATGGGTGATGTTTGAAACAGGACTCTGTAGGTTTTGCTCAGCAGTGAGTAACCTGCTGAGAGCTGTTTCACCTACTGAGTTCTTGGGCAGTAGGGTTCAAGTAGGAGTGCAGAACATCTTCACAGAGACAGATTTTTATCTGTCCAAGAGCCTGTTGGGCATTGTTAACATGAAAAGCAAGCAATAGGAGAGGGGGGAAAGGAAGTGTGATAGCTCCTTTCATACTTAGTATGGTTGTGTGATAATCTTTTCATATTGCTTTATTCCCTCAGACTTCTGCTATGGGAATGAAGACTTGACCTTTTCCATCAGTGAAGCAATCAAGCTGTGTGTGACAGTGGTGGCTTATGCTCCTGAGTCATTCAGAAGGTTGCTGTCTGTTATCTTGATTTGTGCAGGCTCAGAAAAAGCATAAAACCTGTGATGTGAAAGCAAGGCTGGCAAAGGGAGGCAAAGATACAGAAATTAATTCCAAGTATGGGGCTTCTCTGAGGCCAAGCCTCTGCCTGGTTCCCCTTCCCAGGGCAGCAGCCCCAAATCCTGCCAGCTGCTGGTGCAGCACTCAGCTGGGTGGCAGCCAGAGCAGAAATATTTCCCAGTGTAAACCACATTTCCCAGTGAGGATCACCCCTTATCCTGTTGGTTTCTGTCATCAGAGGAGCAAGGGAGGGGGAGAAACAGGCAGCTGGAGAGAACAGGGAGATCAACTTATTGAAGTACAAATGTTAGTTTGCAAGAGGGAATCAGAGAATAAAAGAGTCTTTGGAAGAGAAAATGCTGGTTAGCAAATGGATGACATAGTTGGAAGATACTTCAAAGTTCAGAGGGTATTATTATTATTACTATTATTATTATTATTATTATTATTATTAATGTTTAATGCATCATCTAGCTTCCCCCTGAAGTTCCTAATCCAATTGAATCTTTGGCTCGAGACTTCTAGCAAGAAGCAATGAAATCACACTCCTAGTTACAGATCCAGAATCTTCAGATAGAAACCTAAGCCTCTACGTAATGTGAGCTCAGGAATGACAAAATAAAGCAGACTAAGTATTGTTATTTTTCCAGCCTCCAGATGCTGATGGTTTTGGAAGCCCTGGTTCCCTGCTACTTGCAAAAACTGAAGAGACAGACATCCCAGGTGGACACTGGGACAGCAGCTCGTGAGGAAATTGCCTCTATGGGTGCCCTTGCCACCTCTTTGCAGGCTCTCTTGTACAGTGTAGAAGTTCTCACCAGGTAACACACATGGCCAAGGGGCTGAGCCTGCTCTTAGTTCTGTGTGCTGGGAGAGGGAAAGCACAGGAGCCCACAGCATGCAGCTTGGCTTGAGCAGTGGTTGAGCTTCAGACTGGGTGAAATTAGTGCAAGCTTTCAGAGCAAAAGCAGGATTTCTGTGTGCTTTAATGAAATAGCAGGATTTCTGTGTGCTTTAATGAAAGAGCAGGATTTCTGTGTGGTTTAAGGTGTGGTGTGCTGTTCACCTTCTCTTTGCCAGGCCTATGACAGCCCCACAGATGAGTCGATGTGACCAAGGCCATAAAGGGGCCACAACTGCAAACCACACCATGTCAGCAGGTGTGAACACCAGGTAAGGCTTTTCTTTCTTTTTTTTTATATTTCTTGAAACAGTTTTGGGTTGGTTTTTTTTGTTTTGGTTTTTTTTTTTTCCCCAGTAAGGTAAAATCTCATTGCTCAGAGTGCTTGGCCTGAGACAGCTGAGGGAGTGCTCTGGGAGAAAACAACCACATCAAAAGAGCACATTTTGCATTTCTGCATTTCTGATGATAGCCAAAACACCCCAGACTAGGATTTCTAGTTTAAAACTTTTATCTAAATAGAAGATCTTTGATACAAAGGGTATCAACATAGAGGACACACACCCTAAATTATTCATTCCCCTTTTTGCCCTCTAGAAGTATATTGCTGAAGCTCACTCATTCTCTGCTTTTTTCCTTTAAAGTGACCAGTGGGCAGAAAATGCTTGGCCAGCAGAAGGGTCAGATCCTTCTGGCCTTGTTCTAAAGGGCTGACAACTTGAGAGAAGTGAAAAGAATGCCTGGAAATATTCTTGTCCTTCTTAAAAAAACCCCCAAACCCAACAAAACACCAAAGAACTTTCTCACAGAAGAAGGAAACAAAGAAGGACATGGCACCAGTGAGCTGTAATTCTCCTCCTTGGCCATAGTGGCCATTCCAATCAGGCTGCTGCAAATCAGACAAGGCTGCTGAAAATTTAATTGGTTACAGCAGAAGGGCTTAACCCACCCACAAGCATTTGGGATTGTGAAGACTTTTCTTTGCAGCAGGCAGCCCTGCCTTCTCCTGGCAAGACTATGCCTTACTGTGCTAAAAATCTGAATGTTTGTGCTGACCTGGAAGGGGAATTGTAGCCTAGAAAAAGCAGGGGTAGCTGTTTTTCTGGAGTTTTACAATTTATAACTACTTTTTTTTTTTTTTTTTTTTTTTTTTAATTCAAGGGATTTAGAAATCACTTTCTGCATGGATCATCATTTTGGTTGGTAACTCCTGGCATCAGTCTGTTCTTCTTTAAAATCCATTCAGTCATGGTTAAAACAGGGCTTTGACTTTCAATCCCTGATCTGAGAAGCAGATAAACTCCAGACATGACAAACCATCAGATAAACCAGACATGCTGAAGTCTGAAGTGGACATATGCCATTTGCTTCATTTGTAAGATTGCTCAGTCTAAGGAAAATGAGGTGCAATGGAAAACAATACTTTATTATCTATCTGCTGGTTTTGGAGTTAATACATATCTGCTGACAGACAATGAAGACATTCCCAGTGCAGTATGACTCAGGCATCTTACATTTCCAGATTTTTCTAATTATCACACATACAGCCCCTGATCTGAAATATTTTTCACTGCTCCAGTTTTTCTGCAATTGTTATTTTTGTTGTGTTATCATTGCAACAGAGATCTGCTAGCAACAGCAGGAGCCTCATGATGTTAGAATGATACTGTTCAAGCCTTGGACATGTTAGCCAAGTAGTGCAGTGTCTATTAATGCTTCCTCAAAAAGAAGTAACGAGAAAAAATGACAATAAAACTAAAAAACCATTCTGAGGTATTCTTTTCACTTGGTGAGCTCTGGTTTTGTGAAACACACTGAGTGCTGGGGTGAAAAATCAGTAAGAGAAATCACTTGAAAGAGAGTTATGGTTTTTAAGCCTGAATTTTTCCTTTCAGAAGAAGGTCAGTAACTCTAGGAATATGTTTTTTGATGGAAGTTGGGAGATAAAGGCAATTCAGTGTGGTCAGGAACTATGTGTAGGCATTGTTCCAGTGGCACAAGACACCATCCTGTCCACGGTGCATAAACCTCTGGGCTAGAACAGTGTCACTTTCTTTTACAAAGGCAAGTTTAGGCACTACTAAGCTGCTATTTGCAACCTCACTGTTTCTGTTTTCCCAGGTACCCAGAACAGGGAGCTAAACTACACTTTATCAGGTACAGTAAAATTTTATCCCAGTCTCCCCTGATGTGTGATGAACCCTTCCCACACATGGTTGCTGTGACAGGCAGCCTTTTCTCGGGGCACGTGTCAAAGGATAGTTCATGTAGAAAATATTGACATTTTAAGCAAGACTTGGAAGATTATAACTTCCCTTTTTTGTTTCTTAATTGCAGATGCAACTACCTTTCTTTCAATTGCAGAGGAAAGCATCTGTTGCACAAACAAGATGAAGAGGTTGTAATCTATCCCTGATGATCTGCTGCATATGAAACTCTCTGCTTTGTCTGGCTTTGTGTCCTCCAGGGAGAACCTGCACTTAATGGAGGAGGGCCAGGGACTTCCTCGAGAGGAGCTGGATGAAAGGATTGCCAGAGAGGAGTTCAGGAGACCCCGGGAGTCGCTGCTGAATATCTGCACAGAGTTTTACAAGCACTGCGGTCCGAGGCTGAAGATTTTGCAGAATCTGGCTGGTGAGCCCCGAGTGACTTCTCTGGAGCTGCTGGATGTGAAGTCCCACATGAGGTATTCCACAGGCATTCTGCTTTTACTTCTTGTTCTCAGGGGGATTCCTTTCTTTTAGCTCTTTCTTTTTCATAATAGCAGATGGAATCGCTTTTTGGTTGTGTAGTTGCATGTTTTTGTCTGAAACATGCAGGGGCTGTTTTGGATGTTCCTTAGATTGAACTGATGCTGCTTGTGTGTAAAAGAAGGTTTCTTAAGCTTTCCTCTGGTCTCATTCTGACCCCCATCTGAAACAGCTCCATCTGATATATCAGGACAGGTGGCAACAAGGAGCAGAGCAAAGTCTGTCTGCAGGGCAAGGAGTGGGGAAGCTGCCCCTGTTTCAGACTTTATCCTCTCCAGTGGCACTGTGCATTTAAGGCAGCAACTCACAAGCAAGAAAGGCAGAACAACCACTTCCTAACTGCCTGAAATACAGAGAATGATGGGACAGAGGGCATTTACAGGACCAGCACCTCAGCATGTGATGCAGCAGTCTTTTCTTGAAACGCTGCACGGAGCCCAGCTCATGGGTTGGATGCTCGTGGCAAACAGTTTCACATGGTCCTAGCACTTTGGACCTGATTCTCTGAGTTTGCTCTTCATGGTAAACACAAAACAACATAAGTTGCTGCTGAGAAGCAGTAACTGGGATAAGAGGGAATAGATTTGATTATTTTGTCAGTTTTTCATTTACACTAGCAGGTGGCAAATACTGTGCTCTTTCCAAGAGAGAAGGTCTCTGGTGGTCAGAGGTTACAGCAGTTAAACTGGCATTGATTTACAGCAGGTAATGACTTATGCTCTGATTCCTTTAAGTCTTCTGGAAAGTGCTAGAAATAGCTGCTTCATCAGGGTTGTGACTTCAGATGCTTAATCATAGTTAATCTCTAAATAAAAGCAATGTATCTCAATCCTTACATAAATTCATATGACATAACTGACAGGATTCAACCATGCTAGGACAAACAGTTCTACACAGAGAGCAGATTTATCAGAATCTGATGTGACAGTCATGGTCTTGGGAGGCTGACAGGTGCCATTACAGAGGCTTGAGGAAACAGGAAAATATTCTAGTCACTTCAGACAGGATTCATCTCACCCAGTTTTAGCCCTTTAAAAGTCAAATGTTTAGTCTGCAAAAGTCATAAAGATCTTTTTGCACCCAATGGAAAGGAAGATGTGCATCCAACTGTTTATCCAAGTATTTCAGGAAGATAAGAATTTCCCAGGTTGCTTGTTTCTGCTAGGAAGGAGCTAGCAGATTAATTGAGATTGAAGTTTCAAGATGAATGAAATGTCACACTTTATAATGCATATGGAAGTGTTTAGGTATCACTGCTTGGAACTGGTATTGTATTGCTAGCAAGAAGCTTAATTATATGATAATTTAAATTTTACAGCATTTAAGAAAACAGATCTACTTCATAGCAGAACAAAGCAGTTTTAAAAAGGAATAATAAAGAATTACTGGATAAAAACCCAATTTTATACCACTTTCGGTTAATCTGAGGAACCTGTCACCCTTGATATTCCTAAACAGATTATAAAGAGAATAGAAATATGTTCCATTAGTTGGATGCATTTCAGAAAAAAAACCCCACAATATGGATAGGATTGTACTGTAATTATCCACTAAAAAGTCTGTTGATGTTTCATGTTTTATTTCTGATCTTTACTTACCACAAATATCCAAGTATTTCAGGAGATGTTCGTCAAACTGCAAGTGTAAATTAAATGCTGCCACGATATTTCACAGTCAATACGAAAAGCCATTGATAAGGCCATCTCGGAGAGTGGAAAAAGCAACAGCAACACAATCTGTAGAGGTTTTAGGAGAAACAAATAAAAACTACAGGGAGCAATCCTTCAAAGGACACGTTGTGTAAACCTATGGACATGTTATTTTTAAAATTTAACACCTGAGAATTGCACAGTGATACTTCCTAAAGTGGTAATGTAAAACAAGCACAGAACAAACCCAAATCCCTTACTAAGTGACAAACAGGTGATGTCAGGTCTATATTTCACAGGCATTTGCAATGTTGTAGTCTTACTGCCAGAACAGGAACTTTGGTTTTTGCTACACAAATCTGTGATTCCTTGGTGCATTTATTGTCAATGTAAAAGCAATATTTAGACCATTCATGTTTTCTTAAATATAAACTGATTCCAGCAAAACAGTCTGAACAGACCAGAACTGTATCACATCTAAGAGTTCAAACAGCAGCGCGTTTGACTTTTGCGCCGTTTTCTTTTTACCAGGCCCCTGAATATTTCCCTGCTGGTCCATTGGTGTGTGTGTGGGGATGCAAGCTGTGTTTACTCCTCTCTCTCTGGTGCTCCCAGGCTGGCAGAAATTGCACATTCCCTGCTGAAGCTGGCTCCTTACGACACGCAGACCATGGAGAGCCGCGGGCTCCGGCGCTACATCATGGAGATGCTGCCCATCACTGACTGGACAGCTGAGGCGGTGAGGCCTGCCCTGATCCTCATCCTAAAGAGACTGGACCGTATGTTCAATAAAATTCACAAGATGCCTACCCTGAGGTGAGCAGGAAACCCTCTGGGGTCCGTTTCTGATGTTGCAAGCCTTGAAGTGTGGGTATGTCATCTTCCTCAAGCTGTCATGTTGCAGTGAGCCTTTACAACACACCAGAAAATTGCAGGTGTTTTTAGCTCTGTAAGTGTGCTCATGTTGATGCTTTTGTTGTGTCTTCTGGTAGCAGCATGGTTATTAAGAACTAAAGAGGAAACTCCCAGAAAGATAATTTTTCTTTCCCCGAAAATAAGTCTTCAGATTTTTTCCATCTCATTGCCCTTTTAATTAACTTTTGCTGTGAGGTTTTTAATGGAAAATTAAACTGCAGTAAGAGAATTTCTAGCATGGCAATGCTGTTAGTTCCTCTGTAAAGACAAAAATAGTCAGGGACTATGCAGTAGATTATGATTGCTCCCTAGTAAAAGGCAAAGAACAGCATCAATTGTCTCAGGTCCATGCCCAGTGGAAGCCTGGTTTATCACAAAGTGGCATTATGGTATGTACAGGCTTTGGCAACTTCAAGAAATACTGACTGTGGAGCATCCCAGCTTGGAGGCAGTGGTACAAATCCACTCTGGGTGGTATAAAATCACTCAGACCTGTGAATTTTCCAGAGATTGGAGTAAAAAGAGTCATTGGTTCTTGGTCACCCTCATGGGCATATGTCCTCAACTGCTTGAATGGCACTTCATTGGCAGTCTCAGCTGAGAAGCCAAATCATGTTAGAGATCATCAGAATTATGTCCCAGTAGGAATCAAAGATGGAACAAATAATAGGCAGGTGATCTCTTCTTTCTGGCATCACTGTCCATCACTTTTCTCTGGCTAACCTGCCTCAAGAAACTCCACCCTTGTAGGGAATTCAGAGGCAGAAATTTTGGTGCTTCTCTCTCCTGTTGGTTTGATTCTTTGCCATGTCTTGCCTGCTTCTCATTCATTCCTTCTTTCCCCACCCAAACTTTCTTCTGCCTCAAAGGCAGATAGGGGTTTCTGTTCCTGAAGATCTTTCTTCCTTATGTAAGCTGAATGAACATCCATAAATTTAAACTCCTTTCATATTCTCTCTCTCTATGCTCATTTGTCCACAAAAGGACAGCAAAGCCACTGGACCAAATGCAACAACTACATTTTTAAGCATCACTGAGTCAAGCAGTCTCTTAGGGATGGGTCTGGGTGCAAGACCCCAGGAGCCATCCCTTGGGGTACTCACTGTCAGAATCTTAGACACTGCCTCCCGTGGGCATCCCACTGCAAAAAAAAAAAAAACAAAAAACAAAAGTGTCTGCTGGAACCAGTGGATATGTAAGAACAAGAACAAACCACTGATCTGGAGATTTAGTTACAGTGGATGCACAAAGGTGAGATACATGCTGGTTCTGAAGAAAAAGTTGCACAGCGAACACTTGATTCCCCATGTGGCTCTGAGAAGTCACCTGAAGAGCTTGACTGGGATATTGTTTAAGGCTTGGGTGAACAAGCTGTGCCAGCCTTTTGTCTTTCTGTCCCAGTAAATGCAGTCAGATGCTGGCTGTGAACCACAATGACTGCAGAGAGCCTGGCCCTGAGATGAAGGGTGTGAGCCACTTTGGTGCCACCTATGCTCTGTATGCTTATGATTATGAAGGGGAATCCCATCCTAAACTTTGTTTTGGTGCAAAAAGCAAAGTGTCATGGAAGAAAGGATCCTGGAATGAAGGACTTTGGTGCTGATGGGGAGTGGATCATCTGTCCTGCACAAGCTGGGCCAGTTTAGGGCAGCCTGTGTGTGGGAGCAGGCTGCAGAGGAGCTGCGAGGGCACCCAGGCTGATGGCTTTGTCTGTGTCAGTGGGAGCACCCACAAACCACAGGAGATGGAGGGCGTGCTCTCAGCTGGGAGTTGGCCCAGCAGACCTTTCCCCACACCTGAGGCCACTGTGTGGGCTCCCTCTTCTGCATCTCCTGCCCCACTGCTGCTGCTGTGAGGGTCTGTGTCACCAGCCCCAGCCGCTCTGCCGCGTTTCTCGTCTCTCCAACAAACACCCTTGGTGTGCTCTGTGGCTCTGTGCCCCCTCTCTGTCACTCTGTGCTCCTCCTGGCCATCGTGGCTGTGTGGCACGTCTCCTCTGTGGGTGTCACTGTGTGTGGCTGGCCGTGTTTGGGCGTCTGGTGGGGGGCAGGAGCCCGTGGCTAATGGCACCTACTGTTGTATTGCAGGCGCCAGGTTGAGTGGGAGCCTGCCAGCAGTTTGATTGAAGGGGTTTGTTTGACACTTCAGAGGCAGCCTATCATATCCTTCCTGCCTCACCTTAGGTCTCTGATCAATGTCTGTGTCAATCTGGTGAGTAGCCGAGCGGCAACCCCATGAACCTTTGCTAAACCTCCCCCTGCTGTTGATTTCTCTGGACTGAAGATGAGAGTTTATCCCCATTCCTGACATTTTACCTGCCCCCTTTACCCCTCACAGGGGGACTCTGCAGGTGACACTAGAGATGGGAAGGTTCATTTTTGAAGTGGTGCATGGGGAGATGCAGTGACCGATAGCAATTTATTCCCCATTCCTTCCCACGCACCACTTTGAAGATCCACCTTTGCCAGACTGAGCTGAGAGCTGAGGGCTGCAAGTTGGAGAGTGGGGTGGTGGAGACTGCACACCCCTGTAGAGACAGGGAGAGGGTGGCACTGGGGACACCTACCCTCCCCAGTGGGGAAGGGCCCTGATTGCTCTGCCAGGGGCCATGCTGCATAGTCAGGAGGGTTTACAAGGTGAATTGACTCCACTGTTTGTAATGTCCCTGGCTTGATCTAGCACAGGTTTGCCCTGTGCAATGTTCAGATCCCTCTCTTAGTAAGGTTTGTGCTGTTGAGTGTGTTACAACAGACAAGTGGTATGGACAGAGTTTGCCTGATCACTCAGTGATAGGCCATGCTGTTTCTGCAGCTATTGCACTGGGGTAAGGCCCCACTTTAACATCCATGTAACTCCAGCCACTTGGGCAAACAAGCATGCTTTCATTCCAGGTGCAAAAATACAAATTAAGGAGGAAAGGCTGCACTAGGATTTTACTGTTACTGGGTTTTATAACATTTTCTTCTTAGAGCATAAATGTTGTAACCTTATCTAGCAGCTTGCCAAAAAGCATTTCAGGGTTCATCAGGGCTCTGAGGGGCTTTAAAAGCAATGACCAGTAGCTAAAATGCAATGTCAGATTTTGCCAGGTTCCTGTCCTTTAAGTAATTCATTGCTGCAAGGGCAGGGAAGCTCCAACCTGTCAGAGTCCATAAGACTTCTTTCTCTTCCAAGCAGAGGTAGCAGCTACCTGGCACTAATGTACTCGTGTGCTACAAGTATTTTACCTTTAGCTGTCAGAACTGTGAGCTATCGGAGCACTGACTGGATGACGTGTCATGTTGTAGACCATGAAGCCCAAAAATCAATCACCCAGGAAGACGGGGAAATATCTCAATGATAATCCATAGAGATGTAAAGAAGGGGCTCTGACTCTTTTCCTTCTAAATTGTCCTTTGGTTTTCTGGCAAAAAAACTGGTTACTGCCTTTTTCCCCAGGTAGAATTTGGAAAAGAAGCATGCATTCATCTCCCATAAGTTTTGTGTCTGCCAAGTACCTTTTCCCTGTTCTAGCTGTGTCTGGTCATGGTGACAAACAGGCCTATGCAGGTCTGTGATTTAATTCCTCCTGAGGGACACATCCCAAACAGTACAAATAACTCTCCCCTAGAAGTGCTGTTTCCTTGTGGTGGTTATTCAAGGTGCTCCAGACAACCAGGTCTCATGCAGGTGACTCTGCTTCAGACATCTGGGGCCAGTCAGCTGAGAGAAATCATGCTTAGAGTTCCCCAAAACAGGCTGTGTTTGAGAGGAATCTGAACATTGTACAAAGCCTGGCTTGGGTCAGACTTAGGACATTATTTTTCAAGGAAGGGAAGGGAAAAGATGTCCACTTTCAATGCAGACTTTTTGCTTTGATGACAGATTTTTATTTGTTACAGTTGTCAAATGACATATCCTCCAACTCTAGCTGTTCCACCAGTCCAGTGCTGGTCATTCAGGGCTGGAACTGGGTACATTGATAAATGTACCTGTGCACTCCTCCCATCCATGCTGGCTCCCTCTTTTCCCCTCCCTTTCCCTGCTAGAACTCCATCTCCTCAGTGGCCCCAGCTGCTGCAAGGACCGCTGGGGGGGCTGGTTCTACAAGATCCACCCCAGCTCAGTGCTCAATGAAAGGCACCTCCATTTCACTGACGTTGGAGGATATGGCATGGGTGAAACTGTAAGTAGCCAGTTGTGGTGATGTGCTCTGTTTGTATTGCAGGTGATGGGAGTGGTAGGACCCTCCAGTGTGGCTGATGGATTACCCCTTCTTCATCTCAGCCCTTATCTCTCGCCACCTCTGCCCTTCAGCACAGCTGTTGTCCGGCTTGTAGCATTGCAGATACAGGTGTGTCTGCCCTGGCCCACGGCCAGGCCTTTAGAGCTTCTGGTTGAGACTCCAGCTCATCAGTGCTCTGTTTGCTTTCTGCAAAAGCTGGGCAAAAACTGTGGAACGTGCATCAAAAGTTAAGGAGAAGCAACACGTAAATTCTCCATTCTTTCTGAAGGCTTGAACTGAGCTCAGAATTCATTTGTTGGGGCCAAGTCCACAGCAAGCATCCATCAGCTTAACACTGCCATTGAAATCCAAGGAGTTTGGCTGATGGATGCTGTTTAAGGCTCTGACAAGCAGGTTAGGACTCTTTGCAGGATCTAAGGAGTCAGACTTCTGCCACAGGAAGATGGCCCTGGCGTGGGTTACATCCATGCAACCCTTCCTGTCTTCCTGTGGGACCATGAGAGTGGATTTTGTGCTCTTCTGCTCTTAGCTGAGCTGGTCACACAGTGTGCCAGCACAAAAAGCAGGGCAACTTGGCTTTTCAGCTGCTGACGCAATGGTATCCTTGTTGCCAGATTTAAAAAAAAAAAAAAAAAAAAGTTTTGGACTTTTTGGAAGAATTTCACCACTATTCCTTTCTCATAGCAGCACTATAACTTTTTACAGCGTCTTTCTGCCTCAGTGTCCCTTTCCTTCCCCACTGGCATGAAATTAGTCTGAATGGTGACCAAAGAAGTGACAAATGTACTTACCTAGCTCCAGCCTGCATTTTAAAATATGCATTGGTACCTCCAGTTGAATACTTAGGCAGGTATTTCTGAGCAGCAGGGTGGCTTGGGAAGGAAGGCTTACAGGGATCAACACACAAAGCTGTTCCTCTGAGCATGAGGCACAAAAGGACTGTTTGGTTCAAACTGACACAGAAAGAGAACAGACTTCTTCCAGCTCTGAGTTCTTTAATCAAAAAAAAAGAAATCAAAAGGCCACTTTCACCTGCTGTGAAACATATCTATTTAAAAACCGTAAACAGATAGCAAATTAATGTATTGTTTTAAATTATGGGGGGGCTTTTATTATCCTCTTCTCCCTGTTCTCTCATTTGTGGACTTAAATGCAATGAAAACTGGACATTTCAGGAAAACCAGGAGTCATAATTCCCAATACTTCCAGCAGAATACAAAACAGAAGTACTTCACACCCCATCAGAAAATATCTCCTAGAATTTTTTAGCCCAGGTCTGCAAGCTTGAGGAGTTGCAAGGTTCAGCTGCATTTCACAGCTAAGTCTGATACAACTGGGATGTTGTGAATGAGCAGAGGTTCTAGTGACAGCTGTTTGAATTCCCTCCTGCAAAAGAAGGTGAAAAACCTTTCAAGCACTTAAGGTTGACTGTGTGTCAAGAAGTAAACGTGCATTTTGTTTGGTTTTCAGGAGTCCATTCTTTGTGTTAGGGAGGATGACAGGGCAGCACAAAGAGAGGCAGAACAAAAATCTGTTTGGTAATAGCCTCCATGTTCCGTCAGGAGAATATTTAGATAATGTATTTGTGCAGTTTCCTCTGTTCCTCTTTTTTGTACTCTCTAGTCTGTGTCAGATGCTGATACCATTCACAGCAGGGCAGAGCTCATGGCTGACACTCAGCTGACTCCAGTGGGATACATCTGATTTTGTAAATGAGAACTGGGAGTTAGGAGTCTGGGCTTCCTACGTTTGGCTATGCCACGAGCAGGTGATCCCTGTGCTACTCTGTGAATTCCCATCACTCCTGACTCAGGGTCTGAGGGCATCTCATTCAATCAGGTCATCAATGCTGCTGTTGTACTGTGTGAACAGGGATCCTCATTCCCTGCAGTGACTTGTTTGTGTGATCTGCTGATGAAATCATTTAATCCTTTTTTATTATTGCTGCACAGGCCTTGAAAGAAGATTTCCCCCTAAGCCATGTCGTCTCCCCATTCACCAATCAGGAAAGAAGGGAAGGAATGCTTTTAAACCTACTGATTCCATTTGTGCTCACAGTAGGATCTGGAAGCAAAGGTCTGACTAATTTAACAAAAAGAATTTTTTTCCCCCCTTTTCTGACAACTGATGTTTGCACTTTCCCTGCTCTCTGTATTTTATTTTTATGTTTTAATTTGGTTTTCCGTCACTGGCAGTATGTCAGCTAAGTGCCCTTTGGGTCTGAGACTGAAAAGAGCCCCATTGGGATTAGTTATTATTTCTTCTTTTCATTTCAGCTGTGCCTTGGTTCTTGAGTCAGGTCTTACACAGATGTCCTTCTGCTTTTGAAACTGGAGTGCAGAGCAGGACAAATCTATTGTAGCAGAAGCCACGGAGGGGAACAAAGGTCACAGAAACTGTGTGCCCCTGTGGATCTCAGTCTGCCCAATCCATGCCACTTGTCTTGCACAAGTCCTGCTCCTTGCTTTCTGCTATAGAGGGTCTTCACTGGTAAATCCCTAAAGGAAAGCAAAGAGTAAAGGGATAGGGGAATGCCAAAAAGAAATGAGACCACTGAATGGGGCATTTCTTTGTGCTGTGTGGCTCTGTGTTTGTGCGTGTTCGTGTTGGTGCTAAAATAAACTTTGCCTTTGCTTGCAGGAGGAGAAACAACATAACAAGGTGTGGGGGACGGAGTTTTGGCTTAGGGGACATTTGAGATGCACCCCATTTTGGAGCTGAGCAGGGTCTGGATCTTTTGAGTGTCTTACGATGGGATGTAGCCTGATCTTCGTCTCTCTTTCCCCTCCCCATGCCTCTCAGACAGCCCCTGGCTGGAGCAGCCCGAGGTCCTGCTGCTGCTGCAGACTGTCATCAACATCCTGCTGCCCCCTCGCATCATCAGCACCTCCCGCAGCAAGAGCTTCATGCTGGAGAGCTCCCCTGCACACTGCTCCACGCCGGGGGACGCGGGCAAGGACCTGCGGCGCGAGGGGCTGGCGGAGTCCACCAGCCAGGCTGCCTACCTGGGTGAGGGACCCTGCTGCTGGGCCCTGAGACACAGCAACGGGGAGGAAACCCAACAAAGCCATCCCAGGAGGAGCTAACTCCCCTCTCTAGAGGTGCTCTGTGCTGAGCAGGAGGCTGTGGGAATCCAGGATATTCCCCAGGCTTCCCTGGACGCCTCCAGGCCCTCAGAGGCCTTGGCACAGTGCCCAAGACCCCTGTGGGTTTGATTTCAGCCCCTGGGAAAAATTGCCATAATTGCAGGAAGAATTACAAGTCACAAAAAATAAGTAGAGTATAAATTAGATTGTTAGAAGGTAGAAAAGTGAATTTATAAAATTGTTTATAATAAGGGATTCAGAGTCAAGATGGAGGAATTTGGGCGTGGTATGTCTTTCTCCTTCTTTGTGGTATCCATCTTTTGGGTTAGGATGGCACTTCTGGATTGGTTTGGGAGAAAGCTGGACAGTGCAATGTAAGTGTCATGTATTGGAAAGTAATTGCAAACATCATGTAAGGAAATTTATAGTATAAAAGATAAGACCTGCCCCAAGGGCAGGCAGTGTGCCCTCAACCAGCATGCTAGACAGACCTCTGTAGGTCAGGGAAAGAATTCCTTTGATTAGAAAGAATAAACAACCTTGGAAACCTCAGAAAACGGCTCCTGACTTTTCCTTCGGTGCTCGAGCTGGAAAACAAGAACTCTAAAACCACCAAAAGCTGTGTGGTGAGTGATCTCAGACTCAAAGAGACGTCACCAATCACAGCATTGGGCCAGTATTTGTTGGAGGGAAATCTAGGCAGTGCTCTGAGAGCTGGGGAGCTGCCCTGGGGCTCAGGCAGTCCTTGCTCCTTCTTGGAGACCAGGAGTAGAGTTTTATTAGCAACAAGTTTAAAGGGTGATTTGAGCTTTTTTATGGTCCATGAGGAAACTGTGGAACTCACAGCTCCAGGGTGCTGCAGAGCTCCAGAGTCTCATTAACCTCAGAATATTTAGACAAATTGACTTGAGGAAAACCTTTCAGGTGTTACTGAGTGCCCAGATTGCTGAGAGGATTTGTCACCAATAAGTTCTCAGGGGTCATCCCCACATTCCTGGAGCTCACAGGCATTCTGGAGAAGTCTCCTCCTGAGCCAGCATGCATGGTGGAGGTCAGGGAAGCTGCAGAGCTCACTCACTCCTTGGGTAATGTGTGTGAAGGAGAGGGCAGAGAGTGCAGCGCGCCAGAAATTAAAGGTGTTCGCAGCACTTAATCAAATGCAAAATGTAATCAAATTTCCTAATTGGAAAAAGTTTGGAGAGCCTGGCTTTATCCTGTCATGCCAGCACTGGGTTTTCATTCCCTCTGTGGAGAGATGGCCTGAGCACTGTTGTGTTGATAACAAGGCTGATGAATGATGGCCTTCAGTGATTGTGTCAGGGCCTCTGGTGTGCCCTGGGCCTGGGATCCCAGAACTACCCCAGGACAGCTTTGCTTGTCTGCAATCAGGGGGTTCTGGCTGCTTTGCAGAGTCAAAAGAGTGTAAGAAACAGGTGATGGGGTGTGCATCTCAGCCAGAAACTCAGAAATTGTGTGAGTTGTTTTAGGTTTATTTAATCCTTTCTCTGAAAGAATCCTGGGTTGGTTATAAAACAGAAATGTTTGTTTAATGAAAACCTAATGGATTCTTTTCAGAATGTCTGGTGGTGCAAACTCCCTTATAACCAGACTGGGGTCAAGTAGCTCCTGCTCTTGCAGGAGAATATGTCATTGGTGGACTTAAACCTGTTTTACCCATTCTGAGAGAAGGCCCATTCTGAAGGTGTAAAACATGTCAGAAACAGTGGGATTACAGCTCAGATTCTGACATCTCCATCCTGGGCCTAGGGCTTTCAAACTTCATTATCAGCCTGGGAATTCATGTTGGCACTCGAGCTGCACACAAATAAATAAATAAATAAACAAACAAATAAATAAATGAGGAGCTGATGCTGCTGTGCAGAGCCTCCCCCAGAGCTGCCTGTCCTGCTGCTCCCAGCATTCCTGGTCCCTCCCTGCACACACTCCCTGCTCCCCTGTCCCCATCTCCAGCCTTTGGGGCCACATGTCACCTTTTTTTTTTTTTTTTTTTTTTTTTTTTTTTTTGTGGAGAGTACTGCTGGGCCCTTTCCCCTGTCCCATTCCAGATGTGTGGATCCAGGGACCTGACATCTCCACAATGTCCTGTGATATTTCTAAAGATGGCTTGGCCAAAAGTGCCCTGTGCTGTCCTACTGCCTTATGGCAGGATGTGGCTTCTCCAGCCCAGCCAGGCATTCCCTTCAGGGACCATTCCCAGGGAAAACAGCCTGTTTCCATAGCCAGGTTTGTCCATATTGCATTCCCCATGGGATGCACAGGATTAGACCTTAGGGCTCAGCACCCACAACATTTCATGCAGAGGGATTTGTCCCACAGCTCCTGGGTTTGCTTTCCTCAGAGTAGCAGAGATGGTCAGGGGCAAACAAAGGTTTAATCAGGGTCATTATTGATCCTGCTCAGGCTGGTGCCATCTCCCAGCCTGGGAATGAGATTGTCCAAAATCCCTGCCTGAACAGGAGCTGATGCACAGCGAGGGGAGGCAACTCACAGCCATCCCCTGTGCAAGGAATGTTGGGCAGAAAGTGTGAAAAAAGCTCCAGGAATGGTCTGTACCACAGCAAGAGATCAGGAGCCTGACTCTGGGTAAGATAATTCCTCAAGGTACTGTGCAGTAAGGGGAAAAGTGTTCCAGGTTTTCCAGGAGGTGACACTTAAAACTCATTTTCTGGTGGCAAAATGAGCATGGGCCATAATACAGGAATCAATTATTCCAGCCTTTGGAAAGGCTCACAACCAGGACATCACATAAAGCTCTTGCAGAATGGAGGTAGCACTCACATTTTCGTGATAGAAATTTTGTTCTTCCCTGCAGTCCTGTGACTCCATTAGAATGGCCATGTGGATGAAGATGTAGGATAGAAAAGATCCTGAGAGTGGGAATATGAATGGCTTAAGAGATAAAAAAACCCAGAAGTCAGAATTTCCTTGGGTTAGATGATTCCTGAATGTGGAAGAGCTGCACTGTTTGACTCCTAATCAGAGATCAGAGAAAAAAAAACCCAAAGATTTCATTGTGTCCTGTCAGGACCCTCCGTGGTGTGAATCCCATGAGCTGATCTTTCCCACTTTGTGACCCACGTGGGGAGCCCCAGCACTGGGCAGGGTGGCTCTTGAGCCAGCCCCCAGGGACATCCAGCTGGCAGGGCACCACAATCCTTCCCTGAGCTGAATGCTCTGCTGCAGCCTCCTGCTGCTTCCACAGGGGCATCTCTGGTGACTTCCATGGGCTCCAGATATGGAGATATTTCTGATGGGAATTAAACCCAGTGCCACAGTGATCTAGCATAATCCTGGAATGATCCAAGCAGTGCCAGAATCATGGAATGTGCTGGGTTGGAAGGGACTCTCAGGGGTCATAGAGTCCTGCACAGGACACCCCAACAATCCCCCCATGCCTGGAGGTTTTCATCTTCAAAACTGGGGCAAGGAAAGGGTTGAGCCTGTTCACTGGTTTATCCCTGCCAGAGAGAGGAAAATTCCTGATGGATATTGAGGGCATGGAAGCAGTTAAAAATATTTAGTTTGCTTTGGGCTGTGAGGAATCAGAGCTTTGGTAGGAGGGGAGGGAAGTGGTAAGAGAGGAGGGAAAGTGGCCAGCTATAGAAGCAAAAATACTCAGCTAAATGGTTTCCTTTTGATGTATTAATACCTCCTTCAAGGGCTATTTGAGGAAAAACAGACTTAAGAAAATGAACTGGGATTTAAATGGGCTCGATTGTCTTCAGAGAGATTTAAATAATTCCTAAATTAGTGTCTTTAGTTGAACTCAGGGAGGCCACTAAGCTCTGAGCACAGGTCAGACTGGGGACAGGGAGACAAGTGAGAGGCTGAGCAGACGAGGAGGAGGAGGAAGGAGGGGAAGGGGCTGTCAGGGAGGCCTGGCCACGGCGGGAAGGCAGCAAAGGGACACCAAGTGGCTTTAGAGAGGGCCAGCAGAGTGTGGCATCATGTGCCTGACCCTGCAAGAGTGGGGCCTTCAGCAGCTCCAGGGGAAGGGGGAAAAACCCCAGTGAATCCTCAGTTTCTCAGCCATGGAAAGACGGGGTTGGTGCTTTCAATTCTGCCTCCATCTGCACAAGGGAGAGCTGAGCTCCCCAAAACCCTCATGGGTGATAGGAGGGAGCACCAGCAGAGGCAGGAGAGACAAGATCTCCCTCTCCTGAGCCATGGCAGAGAATGATGGCTCCTTCTTTCACAATTTACTTTTATAAGCCTGATTTTCATTTGCAATCGGAAGCAGCGCCTTTATTTGTGGGGAAGTAAATTTGTCCTATTTTCCCTGGGAGCCTTATCTGGGGACAGCGGTGGCAGGGGACCCTGACAAGTGCCAGGAGCACTGCAGAGCAGTAATTTATTGCTCTTTGTTGCAAAGCCATAAATCCACGTTCAGTGGTGAATAAGCAGAGTTGCAGTCACCCCATCCAGCCTCTGCTGGTGGATTTTTGGAGCGTGGGGATGTTTTTCCCAGGGAGCAAGGGGCAGTTGAAGATGGACAGCAAGTGCCAGTGGACAAAGGACAGGGGCAGGGGCAGGTGGCTGCAGCAGGTGAGGAGAGGCAGCTGGTGACACTGGTCACTGCTCCAGCTCCGTCACTGCCTTAAAGCTGAGAGCATAAGGGGATATTTTTGGGCAAATCATTTATTCAACAAAAATGCAGCATTAAAGCAAGGAGCGCTCTTTGTGGATTTTAGATGAATTTAATAAACCTGAGACAGCAGAAGCTTGTGCCTAGTGATTTCCCTCTCCATAGTGGGAGTTCCACACACCCTGTGCCTGGTTTGCCAGGTCCATGGGTTCAGGCTGCAGTGCCTCCCCAGTGGCAGGAGACATCTATGGTTAAATGAGCCAAAAACCCTGAAACTTTCTGCTTGGAAGACTGTAACCTCCAACATTCTCTCTGCCCACAAGGGAGCTGCTGTTTTGCACTCTGCTGCTGCTTTCCACTTCCTTTTCCTCCCTCATTTCCTCTGGGCACCCAGCACACCCTGTCCTGCCATAGCCAGTCCCTCCAGAGCCTGAGCCATGCAGGTGACAAAGGGCAGGGGCTGGTGCCAGTGGGAGGTGGTGACTCCCTTGCCTTTGGTCAGGCTTTGCTCAGAAGGGATCAGGAATATTTCCAGGCTTTGGGAATGCCAGGAAGTCCTGAGTGTCCCCTCTGCCACCTTGGCTCCTTGGAGTGATGCCCTTTCCTCCGTGGTGCAGGTGGAGCTGGTGGTGCCAGCACAGGCTGTCCCTGGAGCAGAACGTGGGGCTCTAACGAGCACAACTCCACTAATCAGGCTCTGCAGCTCAGGCTGCACTAAAGGGACATTCAGGGACACATTTATCAGGGAGAAGAGGGGAAATAGGGCTGGGAAAGGAGCAACACAGTCCTTTTGTCAGCAATTAGTACAGGATTGTGTCCTGTACTGCCACCAGTGGAAGGAGAGTGACCATTCCCTAGACACACACCTTGTCCTGCAGCACCTGCAGGGCAACAGGACCCTGGTACAGCCCTGGCCCTTGGGGAGGTGTCCTTGACTCACAGAAAGCACCATTCATCCCCAAAGCTGCTCTGCCAGCAGTCACAGCGTGCCCTTGTATTCTGCTGGAACTGGAAATGTGAACCATCAGGTAAAAATGTGGATGGATTAGGGTGAGTGCATGGGGCACAGGAACAAAGAAAAGGGGAAGAAAGTCATGAGAAAGCAAAGGTTCCATCGTGGCAGGGCAGGCAGAACACAGAGGTAGGGTTCCAGCTGCAGGTACTGCAGCTTCAGCCAAATAAGTGGGATGTTGATCCCGGGTGTGCCCCTCTGTTCAGCTGTGAGCTCACACCCAGGGCAGGTTCTGTGCTCCCCCTGGTATCGGCCCTGTGTCTGCACAGGGCATCCAGCTGAGGAAAAGCTTAAAAGTTAAAACATGGGGCAGCATTTGGGGAACATGGCAGGGTAATCTGCAAACTCCCCACGGATCAGACCAGCCCTCTGTTATAAATGAGAAACAAAGTCTCAATATTTAGCAAAATTTAGATTGTTTTTTTTTATATAGACAGAGCAAGCAGCGCTGGGGAAAACGTGAGGGGTCACCGCCCGCTCCACGCTTTTATCGAACTTGGTTTGCAGCTCCCTTTTTATAGTATGGTTTTCCTTGTAGTAATCAAAAATTGCTATTGTTTTGTTGTAGTA
>JANRGV010000104.1:4302827-4314283 GCA_024734035.1 Alethe castanea | reverse complement strand
TTTTTTTTTTTTTTTTTTTTTTTTTTTTTTTTTTTTTTTTGACTGCATGGTTTGGTTTTCTTGTAATTCCTGAGCATCACTTCTTTTACTTGCCCATCTGACGAAGTTTGTTTTGGCCCCCACTGTGTGGCTGCACTGTCTGTCATTCCTTGTAGCACTGGCAACATGCATCCATAAACTTGGGTTGGTTTGATCTTTGGCTCACCTCTGCCCTATATAATGGAAGTAACATTACTGTGCAAATAAACCCCTGACAGAGATACTCAGAGAGTGACAGAGCATCTTTGTGTTGGGCAGGAAAAAAATCCTGTTTCTTATTCCCAAATAAATCTGGCTTATGTCCTTTAGAAAACACTATTCTTATAGATCACATTGCCATGGGGAGGGGAAATATACTGAAAAGGCAGTTGATTTGGTGTTCCTTGGCTGGGTCCCACAGGCTGTCACAAAAACAGTATATTCCTGGTCAGGTCTGGTAAACAAGGAGAGACAGAGAAGGAGGGAGGGCAGGCTGCAGAGCCAACCCTCTGCCTGCCGTGCTCATTTTCACTGAAACAAGATCTGTAGTTCTGTTCTTTGATGTGAAAAGAAACCCTCGCAAACCCTCATGAGGAGAAAGCTTGTATCTGAAAATTCAGTCACTCGTCTGAAATTTGTGGTCTTTATCATTCTCTCTCTCTCTCTTTCCTTCTTCAAAATGTGGGGATAGAGAGCAAAAAGACAGCCATAGCAGGACTGTGTTGTGCACTGGCAGCTCTGCAAAACTCAGCTGCTCTCAGGTCCACCATTTCCCTGCCAGAAGTATCTGCAATTTTAGCTTGTAAGATCATCCCAGATTATACCAATTTGCATAATGATTTAGTACTGGAAGTCAGCATCCAGCAGCTCACTTAACTGATTTCACTTATGTTATAAGCCAGGCTGAAAACCCCAGACTCCAGCAGGAAGACACGAAGTCCAGCTTTTTTTTGCTTGCCTATTGTTTGTCTTTAGTGCATGGGAATGGTTTTTATCTCATGTATAGCCTCTGTGCCCTCACACAGTCCATGTACACCTGTTATCTAACGACTTTTTCAAGTGTTTTCATATCATATGTGAAGTGGGTTTGTTTCAGCACTGTAAACAGTTTTGTACTGAATATAATTGCAGTCTTTCTGCTACAGATATGTCTCCTTACTCACAGAACTAAGTTACATTTCCTTCATCAGAAATTGTAACAGTATTCTCAAAGCTAGTCCAGTAGATATTTTTTTTCCAAGAACTTCTCCAGCTATTTCCTATTTCACTCACATAATGGTAACTACTGTAAAAACTTCTAGAAATTCAGAAGAATAAGTTTTTATGTAATCCTAGAAACAGAAGATTAAGGAAATTCATTGAGCAATTTCAGGTAGTCTGGATCACAAATAAAGACTAATTTAAGTGCAGTCTCTTCACTTTAATAAGGAATGATGTGATGCTTTTGGATTTACCAGTCTTATGTGCTGCAGTCACTGTCTGAGTGAAGAACATATTCCTACAAACAGGAGGTAACTCTAAAGGCTCTGCTTACCCCTAGGCAGGTGTTTATGTGGTGTTTAGGATGCTTGGTCTGTAGAGCATGTCAATATGCTATGGAAAAGCTGGGATATATATTCCAGGGACTGGTGATTTCATTTGGAAGACCTGTGTAAGGAAGAAAAGGACTCAAATACATCTTGTTTTTTTGGCTTTGCACTTGCTGAAGCTTCTCCTCTTTTTCCAAGGCAGTGCAGCTGTGGTGAGCTTGCTGAGGGCATGCCCAGGATTATTAGGCTGTAGTCTGTCAATCAAAAGACAAACAGCTTCAGGGACCCAAGATGTCTTTCTCCTCAAAGCTGCCCACTTGTCTCCCCTGTAGAAGTGATAAAAACACATGGATATGGTTCAGTGCAAAGTCTAGATTTAGTTTAAATGAAAGGGAGGAAGCAATAAGGCTTTCAGATCAGGTAACCAGACTTTGCTGCTGTCTTGGTTTGAAGGACAGCTATCTGCCAAGGGAGGTGGGAACCCACTTCCCTCTGAATTATTATAACTTTGAAATTAAGGGGCTTTCAGGCAAAAATATGGGAAAAGGAAAGTTCTTTGCATATACACATATATGTGTAACAAGGCAAACACCACCAAACAGAAGCACAAACCCAGTCCCTCATTTTCAGTGAGGCCCCAGTTCAATGACTGCTCTCATGAGCAAACACTCAGCCAAGGTAGGGGAAAACAGGGCAGGGCTGGGCTCTGGTGGCAGCAGTGAATTCCCTCCCCAAGGGAAGCAGCTCGACTGTCCCCCAAAGCCAAGAGAGCAAGGGAGTGAGGAGCCATGCCAGCTCTTTTTCTCCAGCCCAATTCCTGGGTACCTCTGCCCCTCCAAGAGAAACCCCCCAGCTAAGAGAGTGGCCAGCTGCAACCTTCCCGTGGAAACTTCTCTTGTCTCTCCTAAGTATTGATTGTTATGGTTTCTTAGCGACAGCTGGGACAAAATTCCATCCAAAATTCAAAGGAAAACTCCTAAACGCCAAAGCAGAGCAGGAAACTCTCCATGTTCTGTTCCACCAAACCTCCTAAGGACAATGGGTAACTTCTGCTGAAGTAAAGAATGAGCTGCTCAGAAGACAAAGCTTTTTAAGCTCTCCACAGCCATCCTCCGTGTCTTGTCTGACCATGTCCCTAGGTTAGTCTTCTTCCTCCACCCCTGCATGGCCAGGTGATTAGGGTGATTAGCCTTCATTCTCTTGGTGGTACTGACAAACTCCAGGGAGATCCAACAGAAGCATCTAGAGAAAAGAATGTTGTTTTCCTTTAGATTAATGCAAGCCAAAGACAAAACGGATTGCAATACTGAATTTTCAACAGTGTGTATACCAGCCATAGCTGGAAGTTGCTTAAATAGAACATGTCACTCAATGGATTCCAGTCTGGCTTAAAACAAGCAGCTGCCTGAATTAAAAGAAGTCTATCTTAACTGTTAGTGACTATTGTAGTCATAAGTCTCTCAGCTGAAGTGTTTTGTGACTGCTAAGTGTTCAGTGTTTGGAGGAATACAGTGCTTTGATAAAAATGAGGGGAGGGTGGTATTTTTACATTAAGTAGGTTGAATGGTCAGTATGAGATGGTACATAGCTGAGTATGTTTCATTGCTGAAGTTATTTCTACTGCAGGTTTTCAGACATTTTGTGCCAATATATTAAAAACCAAAAAGCTGTGTTTCTCTCTCTCGTTTTTGTTTACTTGTCTCTTTTGTTCGTTAGTCACAAAAAGACTTGAAGCTGCAAGTGTTGAGTGTGGGGCCTTGTTCACATAACTCATGCATCCATTATGTGAATGGATCCTTTGTCACTCTGCATTTTGTTTTTTGTTTGTTGACTTAAATTGAAATTAAAACCAGATGAAAAAATTGTGGTGAGGCCATGGAGTCTTATTTGGGAAGGAAAAAAATAGCTTTTACAACATTGTCCTTGAAAAAAGGAAAATCAAACAAGAAGGTTTTTGAGCTAGGAAGCTGATGTTCCTGCCTTCACTGATGTGGCAAAGGATGCAGAGAAGTGAGTGCTGCTCAGTGGGATGCATCAATCAATGACTGAAAACTGAAATCTGCAGTTATTTATATTTGGATGCTACCTGTCCGTGGCCAAGTCCTGAATGCCATGACTCCACCTCCCACCCTTTCCTAAGCCCTGGAAGCCACAACCCAATAGACATGTCCCCTCCCATCCTTCAAAGATAGTGCTGCTCTTTGAAGTGACTGTGCCATTAGTGGTTGGTCGCTCTCTCGTTTATTTATTTATTTTAGTCCCAGTTGCCAGGACACGTGCTAGTTATGCAGCATGCTTCTGTGCTTGGCCTAATGCTGTCAACATCTAACAGGGTGGCGAGTGTGCAGAGCGAGCCAGGACAGCAGAACCTCCTTCTGCAGCAGCCCCTGGGGCGGAAGAGGGGCCTACGGCAGGTGAGGGCACGGGCAGCAAACAAATCTTCTCTCCTGCTGAGTGATTTGGTGTGGCTTGTCTTGTGTGTGGCTGTTTGGACACGATGTGTGGGTGTGATGTGTTCCTTCTATCTAATTTTTGCTATCCTAGTGCAGTCTCTTGACTTAGCAGGAACAATAGCACAAATTGTAGGTGTGAAGCCAGGCAAATCCCTAAAAGAGGAGGTGCCCTTTGTTTTGAATTCCTCAGTCTTGTCCTCTGCAGGCTTTTTTCTTATTACTATTATTAAATTATGTTTATGCAGCCTGCACTGCATTGCACTTAGTGCTGAAACTGAAAGGGCACAAAAGCCCAGAAGATCATAGGAAGGCAATGTGTGAGCCATGGAAACCTTAATGTGAGGTTACGACCTCCGGTGCTCTAGGCACCCACTGTGTCGGGTTAGCTTCTAAAATGAGCAAAGCAGCTAATAGTTGCTAAAAGGTTATTTATTGCAGAAGCACATCAGTCTCAAAAGGCCCAGTCACAGACATCAAAGTCCATGCTGAGTTTTGGTTTAGAGTTGCAAATAGAAGCAGAAGCTGCTCCCTGAGGTCCTGGTGGGGCTGATGATGCTGTGGCAGCTCCCATCTTCTTCTCGGGTGTTGAAATTGGTGGTGAACAAAAGCAAAAGAAAAGCAATGGCAGGAAAAGCAGAAAAGGCACTAATTCTCCCCAATACAAACTCTTATATAGAATCTTCCCAACAAGCTAAGATGCAAACTCAGACCACCACTTCTTAACCTATTAGAGTTCTAGTTTCTTAGCACGCCAGGTTACGTATAGACTACACATACGGTCTATCTTGTTGTATCTGAAAAATGTGAGCAATATTCTTACTATAGCTCTATTATGTCTAAGCACTGTCTAAAACCATGGTCCTGGAGCCTCCACTGAAAACATTAGCATGTTTTTCAACCTTGACTAGAACTTGCACTTCTACTTTGGTATCTAAACCTTTTACTTACTAAAAGCATTAGAGCTCATACTAAAACTCACTTATCCTAAAACTTAAACTTACTCTAAAACTTACACTTAAACTTCGACTTTATGTGTGAGTGGCTTAATATACTTCAATCCACCCAAAGGCTTTAATTCAGTCCCTGCACTCTGATTTCTCCCTGAAGGATTCACAGAATCCCCCGACTCACTGACTCCAATACCTTAAAACACGTAGAGGGGACATCTAGAGGTGCAGACAGTGATGATCTGTTCTCCTTTCAGAGCAGGAGCTGTGCAGTATGTGAACATGCATCAGCCTAACTGTCTCTTCCAATGTTTAGCTCCGGCGGCCGCTGCTGTCACGTCAGAAAACTCAAACGGAGCCTCGGAGCCGCCACGGAGCCCGCCTGTCAACCACGCGCCGCAGCATCCAGCCAAAGCCCAAACCCTGCGGTAGGGCACTGCTGCACTGCCACAGCAGCACCCCGCGCTGCACAGGAGAACATGCTGTGCTTTTAGCTTAAAGGAATAGCAGCCTGCTAGTAGCTTGTATTAAAGGGAAGTCCCAGCAGCTTTATACTTTTTTCCCAGTATATGGATAACCTAACAGAAATCCACTCGCTCAAAACGCTTTGATGGTTTCTCCAGGGGTTTTCAAGGTCAAACAGGTCATGGACAATGAATTATCTTGTTTCCAAGAGCTGTGGAGAATTTAGGGGATGGATTTCCTCTACTCAGGATGACTTATCCAAAACCTCCAGATGTGCAAGTTTGGAAGATGCTGTTGAGAGTAGCAGAAAGAAGGAAATGCCCCATCATAAGCTTAGCAGTACAGAGCTTTAAGGACTGTATATGGAAATGAATGTAGCACTGTTTCAGACTGTGCTGTGTTTCCAGGAGTCAGCACTGCCAAGCTGAGCAGGTGGCTCAGCTGTATTCTGTACAATCTGGAGTGAGCAGTGAGCTTTGGAGGAAACATCTGGAAAAGCAGAGGTTACTTGTGAACTTTCTGGGTTTTCTAGGTGCTCAGCAGGAGTTTGCTGGGACAACACCACTGCTGGAGATGTTTGAAACATAAAAGTTAACCAGAAATAATTAAAAGCAGGAATGGGAATATCAGTTTTACTGTTAGGTTTTTAGTCTAGCTGTGCTCTTCTGTTATTCCTGGCTAGTGGCCATAGTCTGCAGGAATAAGGGGGCTATCTGCTGCACTTTCTTTTCTTAGATTTTCTGCAAAACCTTGGGCAATTCTCCTATCTTTCTGCATGCCAGCTTTTCTTTTTTATTTGAGGGCAGAAATGCCTAACTCAAATTCCTAATGGGAATTCAACTCAGTGTATTTTTCTGGAATGGAAAGATGTCATGGGTGGTATTTTTCTCACCAAGCCATGACAAGAACAGGAGATCCCAGTGCCTTGCTGTGGCTGTAGTGGAAGCCCAGGGTAAAAGACTTTTAGATTAGATGCTGATTAGACAGCTTGGATAAAGACGGAATGAACCACAAATGCTGTCTTAGTTCTAAAATCCCCAGGGATTCTCTCTCTTCTTTTCTTGTGTATTTCTCCCTGAATTCTAACCCTCAGTTTCCTGGGCTTTGTACCCTTCAGCGGAGCAGAAGCGGTCGGTGACGTTCACTGAAGCCCAGCCTGAGGCAGCCCCAACCTGTGCCATGGACCCACCAGCACAGCAGCTGGGCTGCAGCCCCCAGGCCAGCAGCCAGCAGGAGCCCCTCAGCAAAGCTGTGCTGACCTCCTCACCTGCCATCGTTGTAGCTGACCTTCACAGCCAGGTAATGTGACTGGTTTGTGCCCTGTGTCCCTCCAGTGCTCCCACCCAGGCATGGGAAGCGCTGGATGCACTGCAGCACTGGGATAAAAGCTGGCAGGAGAGTAAAGACAGCAAAGTCTGTGTGTCCTTCTTTAGGCTGTCTGCTGCCAAGCCCCCTGCTTCTGTAAAGCCACCCCCTTCCAGATCTGTGCAACAATTCTTAATCTGAAAATATATTTTCTGCATCTTCCCTTTGTGTCTTCCCATCACATATCTTCAGCATCCTTCTGACCTAATCACCAAGGCAAGCTGTCCTCAACAGGTTTTTACACCTCTTCCTTAAGGAAGGAATCCATCAAAGCCTCAGGACTGTTTAAGCATCACATTGCAAAAGAAATTGCTTGTCCAACATTTTTGTGTGTTGGACCCCACTGAGGATGGTGCAGGGACAATCCCAGTCCTCCCCTCCACACATCAGACAGACATTGAGATCACTTTTATATGCCCAGATATCCAGTGTCTTTTGAGGTTATGTCCTTTGCCATGAACAAATGAATGATCTCTGTCTTATGAATCACAGAAAGAATCACAGAATGAATCACAGAATGGTTTGGACTTATTCCACCCCCTGCCATGGGCAGGGACACCTTCCACTAGCCCAGGTTGCTCCAAGCCCTGTCCAGCTTGGCCTTGAATACTTCCAGGGATGGGGCAGTCACAGCTTCTCTGGGAAACCTTTCCCAGTGCCTCACTATCCTCAGTATAATTTTTTTTTCTAATATCTAATGTAAACCTACTCTGTTTGAAGCCATATGCTAAAAAAGATGAAATGAGGAAGTGTTAATACCTCAAATCAGATAACCTTTCTGCTCACTGATGTAAATTTGATTCACCAGCAAAAATATATTGTTAGGTATCATTTTAAGGAATTTATAATCTGCAAGTGCCTGGTTCTTCACGGTAAAATGTATATCTGAATGAAAAAATACTTTATAGACCTTTCTTTCCTTTTTTCCCCCCCCTTTCCCTCCTGCTTTGTCTGAGCCTGACCACCAGCTCTCCTCAACTGCAGAGCGAGGCACTCTCTGCTGAGGAGGAGAAGGAAAAAGAGGAGGGGCCAGCAACAGCACAGAGCACGCCGCCCACGCAGCTCTCTGACAGCGAGGACTACGCGGGGCTGGAGACCACCAGCCTGCTGCAGCACGGGGACACTGTGCTGCACATCAGCGAGGACAACGGCATGGAGAACCCTCTGCTGGCTACTCACTTCAGCTTCACGCACGTGGAGCTCGGCGAGACGGATGTGGATCTGGATGAATCTCACGTTTAACTCTTGGGGAAGTACAGCAGTGGGAGGAGGAAGGAAATGTGTACCTTTCTTTAAGAGTTCCCCGCTGAAGTGTAACCAATTAAAACAAGAGCACTTTATTGTCCAAAAGCAGGAAATGGCTAGCAGCCGGTTGCTATAGACTGGCAAATTTCTATTTGTGAGATCTCTTTTCAGTTCAGGGCAGGACCACAGGAACCAAGAATTGTACAGAACTCTCAGGATAGGGGTGTGTAGGCAAACGTGGTCCACAGAGCCCTGATCTGGCAGCCATGTACTGTGATCAGCAGCCTCACTGGGTAATGGGCTGTTGGACTGAGTGAGATAGAGAAGTCTCTTCGGAGACTGTGCCCAAGATTTATTTTTGTAGTGTTTTTGGGAGGAGGGCTATACAGCAGCTGAATCCAAGGCTCTTACACCTTGAAAACAGTGAAAACACTGACAGAAAGTACCAATCTAAAGCTTGATTTTCTCAGGCCTGGGACCATCGTTTCTAACATGCAGAGCAATGATAAGCACCATAAAGCAATTAGACTTTTTTTTTTCCTTGGCGCTGCAGACTTTAGTTGAGTTTACTTTTGTCTGTTAGTTCCATTCCGCTCTGTAAAATATTGCCCTTGTGCTACAAAAATATTTGCTCTGCAAAACTAAATACAGTATATACCATAAGTGCAGGAATGCATGTTTGTGCACAGACACAGATGGGCAGGGGCTCAGTGGTCTGCAGGTGATATAAATAGCCCACACTGTCCTGCTTTAATGTACTGCGCTATTCATCTCCACAGATTAAAAAAAGAAACTCCAAGAAACTGCATCTGGAATGTGTGGACCTTCTGGTCCCAAGCAGCTGCTCCCCTGATGCTGTTGGATGTATGTAGAGGGATTTAAAGTAAATATTTATATATGGTATTTTCATGTTACTATATATATAAATATATATGCACATTGTAAACAAAAGATGGATATTGCAGGGCAGAAACTTGATGAAAGAATCTATTTTTGGCATGCTGAGATTGTATTTTAAAAAGTTCCCTTTATGTATGTAATGTTCATGGCTGCAAGTATTAGAAAAATGTATGTAACATTTATAGAAGGTGGAGATCCCTGGGGGGATCAGCTGAAGTCAAAGCTGAGTTAAGGGGTTTTGCTGCAGCATCATGGAATTACACTGAAATGTGAATTTAGCCATTAGCTGCTGACAAGCAAACTACAAAATAGCTGTGAAACAAACCATGAAATCATCAGCAATGCCCAAAGATACCCTTGGGAATCACACACTGCCTCTTCTGGCTCATGTTAGACTAACTGGAGTTTATTATCATGTCATTATTGTGCAGATGAAAATGTTTTGGACCACCCTGAGAGTATCTAAAACGTGCTAATCACCACTTTGGCTCCTGAGGGCTTGCAATTTGGACACACACATCATAAACCAGCCTTACTAAGGAGGGAAATGATCTCCTCCTAGCCATCTCCAGAGAAAGGACTTGCAGCTCTCCTCACTAGCTCTGAAATAGCAGTACCCTAGGGACGGCTGTCTTGCTGCTCTAGTGCAGCACACAGGTTTTCCTGGGGCTGAGACAATTAACTGCACCTCTGACAGCAGGTTTCAGCCTGGGAAGCCCACGGAGCCTTAGGCTGCACTGCCTGGCATTTGCCAATGCTCACATTTGACAGGAGCTGTGCACACCAGCGTGGGCAGGGAACTCACCCACGTTAAACCTCTGAAGAGAGCAAAAGCCATTTTTCTCACAGGTGCTGAGCATGCTCTGCTACCACTCTGTTGGTGAGAGGAGAATCTCAGCATGTCTTGGGAACAGCAGGGCTGAAAAGCCAATTATTCTTACAGTGCACCACCTATATCCCCCACATACGGGGCTATATAATGTACAGGTGGTGCTCTAATGCAGCCCCAAAGGAAACCTGGTCCTCTAAGAGAGGTGACAGTGTCCCGAGGATGAATAACAAACTGTTCCCTCTGCTGATCAAAACATGCTGTACTGCTTTTATCTTCTTAGTGCACTGCAGCCAGTGCCAGCTACCTGTAGGATGCTGCTTTAGATTAGCTGCTAGCTCAGAGGTCACTCCAAGAATTGCTGAATTCCAGATGTTAAGTTTTATTATTAACACTGACGCACAAATGAGAAAAAACCCCACAGTTCCACTTTCAAGTCCCAATGTAGGCTTGGTCACTGGCAGCCTGAGAGGTAGAAAAGCTTCAGACATGAGCTGAGTAAACTGCTGGGACACAACACCTACAGAAATCATGGTGCACTTTATAGAGTGACCTTTTCTGCAGAAAATGAGGAAGCATCTTCCTTAATGAAAAGTAGAGGCCTTCCCACAGAACTCTACTCTAGAGATGACAAAATAACTGTGATTTATTTAATTTAATTCAGTGTATGTAACTTTCAAGTTTCCACTGTCACAGGTGAATCCACAGTAGTAAGCCATAGCAAGGACTAAAATGCCTCTTTTTAATGTAGAACTCAATGCAACTTATAAATGACGTGATCTGTAATGTAGTTTTATCCAGGTGGCTGGGCAGCTGGCTGTGGTTTTGTGGAATGATTGTTGAGAGACGGCACAGACAGGCCAGCCCGTCAGCCTGACTTCCCATGCGTTTTTCTGTCATATCACTTCCATTTAATGCCGTCCTGATGAGAGGCATACCAAGTACTTTAGCTGGTTTGTGCTTTCCTCCAGTATCTCCCTACCAGAACTGGTGTTATTTCTGCTGTGAAGACATACGATGCTGCTTTACATAGTGTTAGAGCCTTAAGCGCATGTCGTGTTCAGCAATGTCCGGCTGTGCCTGTCTCGTCCACGTGTCAGTCGCTCCCGTTGCCTCAGCATTTTATGCAAACGTTGTCCCGAGGATTAAATACAAAGGAACGACGGCAAAGGACAGAGTTCTGTGTTTGAGCCTGTTGCGTAACACGGTCGGTCTATGGCGCTCTGAAGGGTTTCAATACGCGGTTTTGTCCGGGATCCCCACAGAGCTTGTTAATGTTTACCTCTCTGCTCCCGGGCCTGGCGCGGGGCTGCTGCGGCAACGGGCTGTGTCTCTGGCTCTGCACCTGTGCTTTGGGTGGGACAAAACACACTTCGCCGGGAACTCAGAACCACCCACACACGGGTTATTACTACCATTATGACTATTTCCGCCAGTTGAGCGCGGCCGGGAGGGCGGAGCAGCGGCCCCAAGATGGCGGGGGCACCGCCCCGGCCCTCCCTCCGTCCGGCCGGCCCTCCCTCCGTCCCGGCAGCAGCCGCGGCCGCAGCGATGGCGTCGGGGTGTCGGATCGGTCCCTCCATCCTCAACAGCGACCTGGCGGCGCTGGGCGCCGAGTGCAGCCGCATGCTGGACTGCGGGGCCGACTACCTGCACCTGGATGTAATGGACGGGTAACGCCGGGGACGGGCGGGTGCGGCCGGGC
>JANRGV010000104.1:4253966-4299625 GCA_024734035.1 Alethe castanea | reverse complement strand
GCCCCGACCCTTCCCTGCCGCCGCTCTCTGCAGCTGGCAGAGGACAGGAGCCGAGCGGCCGAGCACCTGCGCCAGGCCCTGCCCTATGTGCGGAGCCCACAGGAGCCCCTGCGAGAGGCGGCCATCAGGTTCATCGGTGAGCCATGAGCCCGGGCCTCCCTGTCCTGCCACAGTAGGATCTGGGCCAGGGTCCGTGACAAGCTCTGTATTCCCAGGCATCGCAGGGCGGTACTTGAGGAAGCAGCAAGAAGAGACCTGGCTCATCTACAGGGGTGAGGGCAGCGGTGCTGTCAGGAGGAGCTGCAGGCCCTGCCCCGGCTGCGGAGGGCTCTGCTCCCTGTGCGGACGGGAGGCGGCGTGGGCAGAGCACACAGAGATTTCAGGGGCGCGTGGGGCATTCGTGGCCAGCAGCTTCGGGCTGATGCCGGCGGTCCCTGCTCCCTCCTGGCCATGGCTAGAGCAGGCTCGGATGGCCCTGGCATGGGGATATCATCGGGTCTCTGCAGATCCAGGATCTGGCCGTGTCTCTGTTCCTCTCTCTTCCAGCCCTTCAGGACCTGACTGATGACATCAGCCCTGCCATCTCGAGCTTGGCACTTCAAACCCTGCAACTCTTAAGAGCTGCACAGAGAGCTCCATATTCTTCAGGTTTCAGAAGGTGCAAGACCACTTACCGAAGGGTGAGGGGTAGGAAGCGTGTGGGGCAGTTTATGGAAGTCTATGAACAACTAATCCCAGGAGCTCCATCTGCTCAGGCCACCTGAGCCTGCAGGGAAGACCTCATCTCAGCACGGAAATGTGAAATCACTGTTGTCATGCACAGAGGTCTAGGATCTTTTTTTTGCTGTCAGGGTCTGCAGGACATTGGGGAAGAGGGGGAGAAGGGTGTTTGTGCTCAGCAAGCTGCCCAGGTGTGCAGTGTTACAGGGAAAATGGCCAGAAGCCCCTTGGCCTTTGGTGGTTGTGCTGAAGCCTTTGTGCTGCCGACAGAGCGGGTGGGCAGGGGCCGGAGCTGCGGGGATCCCTGCGAGACCGGTGCCTGGAGATGGCCACGAGCCCTGTCCCAGCCAGGAACTGCCATCGGTGTCCTCCTGCCCGGCTGTTCCTGGCTGGATTGCTGAGGGCTCCGTGGTGCCTCTTGCTCGGGCTCCTCTGGAGCTCCTGTGGGGCTGCAGCGCTGCTGCCGGGCAGGTTGGCCGGGCTGGGGGAGATCCTGAGGGGACGGGGCGCTGGGAGGCCATGAAGGGATGAGGGGCTGTGGAGGCCCTGATGGGACACGGCAGTGGGAAGGCATGAGGGGGGTGTGTGAGGGAGTGTATGCCAGGAGGCTGCAAGGGGACAGGAGGCACCTGAGGGGCTGGGGCGGTGGGAAGCCCAGAGGAATTGGGTGTCAGAGGCCATAAGCGGCCCCCGGCCAGCCGCCTTGTTCCTGACACCTGCCTGCTCTGGCACTTCCCCAGAGCCTCCCCCAGGCCTGTGGCAGAAGCCTCAGCAGGAGGGTGGGCACACTGCCGAGGTGTCCCTCGGGCTGGCTGGGGACAGGGAGGCCAAGGCTCCCATGCTGGGGGACGGGACAAGGTTCGCTCTTTGTCGATGCCCAAGGCATGTCACTGTGGTTTGTTCAGATACATTGCCTGCCTTTAGGCAAGCATTTCTGATACCTTCAGAAACCTTACACTGGCCCCTGGTAGTATTACAAAGGATACTTACTTTACTAAAAGTTCCCGGTACAAATAGTTGAGTATTCCAAGTACCTCAGCCCATAAAAGGACGTAGCTGTTAATATTCCTGGTGGCCTGGAATATCCCAAGAATGAAATCCAATTCTCAAAAGCACATCCTCCATAAGATCTGTTCCCTGTACTAAGCACACGACCAGTATGATTTATTATTGGAGTTGCACCAGAGTTAGCTGTTGGAAACAAGATTTGTTGGGTGGGTGTTGGGGGTTGTTTTTTTCTTTTTTTCCCCCTCTCCTCTCTGTCTGGAATTTTGTAGGCTCTGTCTGCTGGGGCCACCTGAACCAGCAGGGATTTTTCTTCAAGTTTGTTCTACTTTTTGTTGTACTTTTTTATAGAAATACAGGATGTGTTACAATAGACAGACTCACAGAATCTTTCATTTGCTGCCCAGGGTCTGCAGGGCATGTAGAAGTGTGGGGAGAAGGCTCAGCAGCTGCAGCTAGGCGATTTCCACAGGGTGGAGCTCGGGTCTGTTCTCTTTGCAGCAACACTGGGCAGGTGTCACCTGGCAGCTGCTGAGGCAGTGCTAGAGCTGGTGCAGCCCTCCTGAGCCACTGCCCTTGGTAAGCAGGAGGAGCTAAGGCTAGTTCAGACACTCCAGACAAGTATCTCAGCTGAACTGCCGTGTTTTTTCTGCATGGTTAATTGTGGTTGAGGTGAACAAACACTGCTTCCTGTTTCCACTTGCAACCCCATTTGGTAACTAGCAAAAGAAAGATGGAGTTGTCTGGACCCATTGTACTGAGAGATATTTCAGAAGAGGTTTGCCAAAAGCAAGCTTTGCCATGAAAGCATATAGTCCCAAGGACTGTTGGGTGTGTGTTAGAGTAGCTTATTCATGCTTTTGGAAAGAACCAGCATAGAGTTTAATGTATGCATGGACAAACAGTCATGGCTCTGGTAGCTAAAATGTAGGCAGGACAGGCACCTGGTGCAATGAAAATGCTAGTGCAGGATGTGGAGTCTGGCTTTTCATGCTGTTGAAAGCAGTAGGACAAAAGCTGTAGTATACCAACCTCCTGCAGTTGAGTGTAAGCTGAATTGAAAGGGTAATCAAACTATTTCTGCTTTTTTCCTAATTAATTTGGGAGTGACATCTAAGTTGTGCTAGTTAATTGATGGTACTAGGCTCTGTGGAACCTTATGGTATGTTCTCTGTTCACAGGTTGCAGCCATTTTGTAATTGTTTTAAGGATGGCAAGTTTGCACTTGCATTGACTCTTGGGTTAGGAGTCTTGTGGGAGAGACATTGCACCCAGGAAGTAAAATTATTGCTTCTGTCTGAATCCCACCCAGGGGGTTTTATGCAGGTGACTCCTGCTGCAACAGCTTTTACACATCTGAGGTTAAATCTGTTAGTGACTGTGTCCATGAAGTCACAATAATGAATGATTCTTGTTCTTTAATGCTTAAGACTGTTTTAGTTTCTCATCTGTGTTCATTTACAGAAGTGATTTGTTTGGGGCCTGTCCTCCTGTACTCAGTAACAGGCCTTGAGTCCCAGGACTGGAACTGAGTGCTGACATGAAAACCCAGAGAGCTGCTTGCATGGTTTCCCCAGGGCTGACTAAACCCCAGGCCCATTAGATGCTGCAATCCTTTGACAAGGTTTCAACAGTAAAGGAGAGCACAGCCTGTTGTATTGAGGCACATGGTCTAGAGTGGTCCAGAGTGATCTGACAGCACAGGTCTGTCTGAACTGGACAACAGGATGAAAACAACTCGAACAGAGTCGAGTCATGCTGGGCTTGCACATGTGTTGCACAGGGTGGTACAGCCCGCAGCCCTGAGTGAGATAAAACACTGCAGGAGACACACACAGAGCTTAGTTTTAATAGGGTTTAAAAATTCTTATTTGTACTTACATGCCATTAAGGTCCTGGATGCAGAGATGAAGCAATTTAAACCCTCACAGCAGCAGGAAGCAGAGCATAAATGGTGTTAAAGAAAAAAAAGCCTCAATTGAACATGGTAAATAAAGCACATGGGAAATGGCTTTGTGCAACTGCAAACACCCACTTTCATGTGTGGGGGGGCCTTGCTGCATTACGTTTTAAGTTGGGTTTTCAGAGTCAGTCTTTGTAATACCCTTTATCCACAGCAGTAGGAGCAGCACTAACAGCTGTTTTCATAGCTTAACAGCCAAAGAGAGGTTGGGTTTTGTCTGGTGTTTCATTTTCTGTTTAAAACCTTGAAAAGGAATGGAAACAAGCAGGGGATTCTGCACATTTTATGGCTTCAGAGATGAGCCTGGCCCTGATGCCTCAGCCTGCTCCCACAACAGGTACAGCCTCATTACATGAGCATTCATGCAAAACTGAATTGTCTGGAGGTGGGAGCCCAACTGTGCCAGGACACTGGCTGCAGGCAGTAAACCAGTGTACCAGTGCTGACTGCAGCTGCTTGCAGTAGAGGGACAAATGAGAGGGCTGATCCTGGAACCAAGTTGAGTTCTGCAAGTTTTTTAACCCTGTCCCAGTACTGGAATGGGGCTGCTGAAAAGTCAGGTGCCTCCCTGTCTGGAGCCAAGACACAGAGTGGAGACACAGAAGGCAGGGCACAGGTCTGCAGCTACTTGAGAACCATTTCACTTGCCCACCTGGCCCTGCTAGATGGAGGGATGCTGGAGATGGGCAGGTGATGGGGGAAATGCAGCCTGTTCCTGGCCCCCTTCCCACTGGAAGGGGGGCCTGCCATACACACAGATCCTGCTCAGCTGATGGCAGAGCCCTGTGCACACCCCTGCATGGAACAGCCCTGCACTGGCACTCTGGGAGGAGGAACAGCTCTGGCACTGCGCTCCAGCAGCCAGTTTGCTGTCACAGGCCTAGCCAGCTGAGGCAGCTGTTGGAGGAAAGATTTCTGCCATCAGTGGACTAGGGTAAGGACCAAATAAGACATTTTGCTTCTGTCTTGTGCCTTTCTTTAACTACCCTTTTTATTGCTGTCATGAAGCAATACCAAGTTCCCACAAGGGCTGGCAAGGACATACAAGAGGAGACAGAGCAAATGTGGTTCCCCTTGCTCAGAGCACTACCTGCCTCTGCAGCCCTGCAGTGGACAAGGTACCCAGCAGCCGCTGTAGCCCACACCAGGGCTGACCCTGCAGTCACACCATGGGACCTGGATTGCAGTGCAGGGATGCTCTGCAGCTCCCCAGGCTGACCTAACTGGGATAATCCAGCTCCTGTGACACAGGGGGTCTTTGGGCTTCTTTTTAACACCCTTCTGTTTCCACCCTCCAGTAAAGAAAAACCCTCCCGTAACAGACTGGATTCTATTTCCACTTCCTGGCAGCACTTTCAGGACATGGAAGGCAGCTGGCCTGCCTGGCCGGTTTACTTGGTCTGTCCCCTCCCCCAAAATATATTCCTCCCTCTGCCCCAGGGATCAGACAACACAGGAAGCCCATACCTTACAACAAAGCTAGGTGAGAGCTGCTCAGGTCAGGCTTCCTGAGGAGTAGGCGGGTATGGAAAAGACCTGCAAAACATCTGAGACACTGACCTTTCAGGAACCTTTATCTGAAATCAGATGCACACGCAGGGCAAGAGAGAGGGCAACACACAGCTCTGTACTGAGGCACTGAGGGGGCCCCTGGCCTCACAGCATCAGTATCACAGCAAAGCTGCAGCAGGTTTGTAGGCCAAGCAGAGCTCTATTCCAAGAGGAAGTATTCCTGCTACTTCAATTCTAAAAAGCCATCAAATTCAGACTTTATACAACATATATAGAAATAACTTTTAATTAAAAAACCAACCTTGCATCAAAGATTATTGTATCAGACATTGAGGCAAGATTCAAGTTTAAGACAAACCAGTGTTAAAAAAGTGTTTAAAAAAATAATCAGAATGTGCAATAAACTACAATGTAGCAATAGGTTGTAGTGTTGAAACTTTACTGAACTGTTTTCATATGCCCAGTGTGTATTTCCTGTCATTTTGACCAAAAAAATAAATTGACACTAAAACTGGGTCATCTGTCCAGTGCCATTCCAGATATTACACATGGAAGAAAACTGCACGAAAAACAGAGACTCCTATTAAATTGCCTTCAACTGTCCTACACAGAAAAACTGCCTGTTGATGGATTATACCTACATTCAATGTTTAATCTTTGTTAATACCTCTTGGGATTGCAGATACATTCCAAGCTATGCTATTTAGATGCAAGTTTAAACAACTTGCCTTTGTTTTCTCACTGTGAATGCATTGGGAAATGCAAAATCTACCCAGAATCACAATGGAAAGCTTTGGGGCTTTTTTTTTTATTGCTCTTCAAGACATTAATCATCTTTTCCTTTCCAGCTAGTCACCAAATGTTGGCATACTTACGAGACTCTTAAAAGGCACTGCACAGAAATTGGAACAAGACTTTAACATATTAAAGCAAAGTATTATGAGCCTCATTAGCTACTGAAGGACTAAGGAAGTAAGATGATCCAAACCACAACATTCCATGGGCTGTGTCACTGATTTGGCTCGACCCCTCTTTCCTCCTGTCTCTCCCTCCCCACAGGCCTGAAGTAGAGACCCTGCTTTCTGAGTGTCAGATACATTGACTATGGCAATGCAGTGGGCTACTTCTACCTTATTGCTTGAGGACTTCAATATGAAACATGCCCTAGCACTACTGAGAGCTGACTACATGACTTAAGCTAGATGCAAGGCTTCCAGATCCCTTGGTTTGAACTGCTCATTCTCACTTAGCCTTACCTTACACGTGCAGTTAGAGAAACAGGTTTTTGCCCCATGGTCATGCCACACAGGAAAATAATCTAAGGCTAACACTTATCCCCACTATTTTCAAGTAGTTTTTCTGTGTTCAGTTGAAGTTGTTGGATAAGGTAGACAGCATCTCCTGCTGCACCAGAGTCCACTAGAACCAGATATGCATTTGAAAACAAACAAACAGAAAAGGATGATTATTGACAAATGTGGCAATATGACAACAGAAAGTGAATGGTGCCAGCAATTTATGTGCGCCCACTCCCGACATTGGGAATATTAGACTTCCAGCTTGAAATAATTACTTTCTCTTGGGGTTCAGGAAGAAGAAAGTGTTGTCTTTGGGATTTATCCTGCCTGTTGCAAAGCAAGAAAGAAAATATATTATACGCAGCTAACATAAAGATTTTGAATTGTGCTGTCATATGCTGTGTGAACGAGAGATTTTACCTTACACTTCTCTCCACCTTAATTGGCTTTCTTAATGAACCACATTATTCCCTGTCACCTTTGTTTCCTTGTACTGTTGCTTCCCAGGCAAATGCTTTTGCAGTCTTCTGACTCTTGGGTAGATTGTTTTCTTGGTGGATAGCCATTGTCTGGCAAAGCAGTGGGTGTGCCTGGAGTGCAGGGAGAGTTGCTGGGGAAAGTTGCACTTGACATTTCAGTCTGATTCGTTACTTGATCTTGGCACAGTAAAGCTTCTACCTCTTCATCTTTTAGTGGAAAAACTCGAAGTTCCCACAGCCCAGACTGAAAGGAAGCAGAAGAGTAGGAGTGAGGGTGGAAAAAGAGTAGAGAGGATAAAAAGGGATTTCAGTTGAGTCTGAACTGATTAACTGTGTGCAGAATCATGTGCTATCAAGTAACAAACGAGTGTCTTTCTTTACAGTGTTTGCAGGGCTCTTCAGATAAAGAACACAACACTGCCAGGCATTAAGATGTAAGCTGGCTGCATAAGGTTTTGAACTAATAATAGACTACCCTTGAAGAGGCAAGGAAACTCTTTTCCACAATGCCAGACCATCAGGATGCCTGACCCCCTAATGACCAGGCCTGTCTGGAACCTTGGCCAACACCCTTGAAAAAACCCCAGCCTGAATCAAATCTTTCCATATTTGCCTCAAAAACATATGTGCCATTCACTGAGCAATGAAACTTATACTTGTTGACAGATCTGGGGTTAATTTACAAAGCTCAGCAATGCAGTTCTAAAGAAGAGTACTACATTCATTGCACATTAACTTGGGTGACAGCCTGAGATTCTGATCAGCGAGACAGAAGAGTATCTTCAGGTTTCTTTGTTGTCACTGAAGAACTGACCAGACCTGGAAGCTACTGGAAGCACCCACCTTCTCTTCCTGGCTCTCCCTGCAGAGTGGTGCCATCCCTGCACAAACAGAGCTGTGTGCTTCTGAAGCTGGGTCAGGAGCAGGGTCAGCAGTGCAATGGTCCTTCTGCACTGAGTCCTGGCTGTGTCGACTATCAGCATTTTTGCTGTAAGACCTAGTGCAGAATCAGAAATGGGTTTTAAGAGCTACTCCCTGACCTTTCACATTGCCATGAGCAGTTCACATTTTCTTTTCAAAGTGTTCAGTTTCTCCATGCATGCTACCTCCATTCTGCTTGCTTAAACCAAAAGAGCAGAGGAAAACTGGTGTGGTTCTTGACCTTGTTGGCTGGCGCCAAAGCAAAGCACTATGTGGAGGAACAAAGTGGATAAAATGGGTGGGACAGGCACAAGCTGGCAGCAGACAGCTAGTGACTGATCCACTCTGCATCTTGCTCCACATGCTCACCAGAACTGTGATTTTGGACAAAAGAAATCAGTGAGCCACGGGCTGTTCCACTCAGGAGAGCAGCATCACCCACCATGGGGTCCAAACTGCACTGTGCCAAGTGCAACTCGAGAGACAGGTCCTTGGGCTCCCCCTTACCACTTCTGCTCTGGACTCAAGTGCAAAGCAATCAAAAATGTAAGATTAAAAGTTTTGACCTCACTTTTAATAGAAATTTAAACCAGATATAGCAGCATCCATCTGAAATTCCAGGTGGAAGCCTGACCTTGCTCATGAGCAGTTTACTTCTGAATTCAAGCAACACTAAGATTTTATCAAGGAGTTCACAGTTTCAAAATTAAGGTACATACATACTTCTTATTTTTCAGTACACTTTCTAAAGTTGGGAGGTTTTATGTTCAAAATTGATTAAAATGAAATCCCTCGAGATGGCTTAGCTCTATTTTTATCCTGTATTAAAAAAGCTATCTTTGACTATTTATTCCTAGTGTCATAGTTCACTTTCAGACAAGAGTAGACAAAAGCATGTGATAAATAGCAGAAAAAGTTATCCCAACATTCATAGACTGCTTTTTGCCCTGGCAGATTGTGAAATAATTTATGGGAATCATTTTCTCATGGCCAAACTCCAGATGCAGCTTTATGACATTTGTTCTGATATCCACTACTTTTTGCAAGACATTTAGTGGTTATATTTAAATCTGTTGAGTTCTGGACCAGATGGCAAGCCTGTGAGAATGAACCATTCACACAATGGCTTTCTAAGCGTAAGGCCCCTGGCACAGCCCAGGACCCTTCAGTAACACATCTCTGAATACTGGGAAATTTCATTTGAGTCGAGTGAAGGACTCAGGATACACCGGCTAAAGTCATAGTAACTGGGAGTGGCAGTCTAGCAGAGCTCTGTGTTCACTGAGGGAGGAAGATATTGTTTAGTAATGCCAGCTTACTAACATGCCCAATTTCTCTAAGTATGCATGCCTCAGCACTGCCTTCCCTTACCAGCCACAAAGTTAAACATACCTGGTACTGTCCCTGATGAATTAATTAATGGTGCCCTCATTTCCAAACTTTTGTGACAGCATTTCTGACACTCCTGTACCACAACCCACACCAGGTTCAATAGGAAGGCTCTGATCAAAGCCAATACACCTGCCTGCTGTTCCTCCTGGGCCAGTGGCTCTGCTCCCACAGCGACCACCTCGCGCGCTCTCGTTCTTCATACTTCGCATGGCGCAAGGAAAAAGCTTTGTCTGACAGGTCTTCTACCTGCAACCAGACACAGGGAGAGCTGTCATTATCAACAGCACTAAAAACAACACCAACCTGTATTGCACATAGTTCTGCACAGGACTAGTCAACAAACAAAAAGAGGCAACACAATGCATGCTTTCACTACAAAGGCACATTTACACGCATTCAGTTTACGAGAGCTCTGCTGTGTGGGATGCTGTCATTTTAGCTTTATTTCATTACGTGCCTGTGCTTGATCTGAATAGATATAGAAGTTATATCCCCTTCCTGCAACTAACACATTTTTCTCTGTGGTGAGAGGCAGAAAATTTAGAGGACAAGTATTCATTTGCAAATTAAGGCAGTGTTAAAAGTACATAATAAAGACAAGCAAAAATTACAACAGTTTCCAGGGATTGCTTTAGGAAGAGGTTGGGAGGCAGCAGGATTTTCCAGGTGCTCTTTAACCACTGAGAAATAGGTCTGAGCTCACCAAGGACTTTGATAACTCCACAGAGAGGAATTCAGTGAAGCTGAGGTGCCACATTCCTTCTGTGAAGCCAAGCAGAAAATGGCTTCTGCTTTGAAGATATTATTTCTTACCCAATGGTTTGCATGATCCCAAGTACAGCTTAAACCAGCCCTAATGCAAGTACTTTACCTGTTTGTAGTGAAACAAGGAACAGCTTTTTAGGTAAAAGATGCAGCTATTGCACTCAACTTTCACTGTAACAGTACCATCTGTATTTCTCTGATGGCAGGAAGTTTGTTCCCCACCAGTTGAACACACCAGGAAGTTTGTTCCTTAGCCAAAACAGCACTTTGCTGCCCTTCCCCCTCACTCCCCTGATGGCAGGGGGAGTTCTTGGCTGGATCCCTCCAGTACAGCTCACAGTTGCTTCAAAGTGCTCCAAACCATTCAAAGTTCACCTAAAAAGCTGAGGTTGGCAGGAGTATTTGAGTGCTGCAGCCATGGATTTTATGCCAGCTAGTCCCAGCTCAAAAGCTGAGAAATTCTTGGAAAGAACAATTCCTGGTCATAGGAGCTGTGAAGCTGCACTGCCAGATCAGTCCTAGACAAGAACTATACTAATAATTCAGGGGGTCATGGAAAATGAACTGCTTTTTTTTTTTTGAAAGCAAAATCCTCAGTGGTGTTGTACAAGTAACACCATTTATCCTGTACAAAAAAGAGAACCAAATGCATGGTCCTCCCTGCAGTGCCAGGCAGTGCCACAGAGACACTGGCAGTGCTCCACTTCATTGTGTTTCTGTGGAAGCCATCCCCAGGTGAGTCTCTCAGCACCAAGGTGGTGCACAGCCATTGGGGCACAATCAGTGTGATCCCAAATGCTCCATCTGCATTGGAATCAGACACAGGATCACACCCCTTTGTAGAACTGTGGCTGCCCAGCTCCTCCTCAGCCCAGCACTTGACAAGAACCTTCAGACAAGCAGGCTGCTTAGTTTGCTCATCTCATCACTCCTTGCTGAAGGCTCCTTCATTGCTTTTATTTATTTATGTTAAACACAAACCACTTTGTTAGCTGCTGGTTTCCTTTCAAGTGAACTTAATGGGCTTCCTTCTCTCTCTGAAATTCATCAGCTCTGTCACTTGGAAAGGAGCCAAACAGGGCTACATCCCAGTTCACATTCTGTCTTTCCAAGGTCAATGATGTACAGCATGAAAGTGAGAATTTTATTAACTACAAAAGTGTTATTCCCTTGGGGAAAATTCAGGATTTTTCTGTACTCAGATTTCCTTTGAAGTGGAAACAAAAGATAATTTAGAAAGAAAAACAGGAATTTGAAAATACTTCTCTTAGCAAGTTGCCAAAACTTTTCATGCTGGGAAGAGATTTTATTTTTAAGTTTCTGTTCAAAAATTGAAGCCTATATTCCTCGCCAAGTGAAAAGTTTTGAAAAATACAGAAATAAGCCTTGTTTGCTTTCCATAGCATATTTAACCCCTTGTTTATTTAAAATGAGTTTTACCCTATTCTTTTGAACAGTAAATTTTCTTATTTAAAAATTATTATCTGTTCTATGGATAAAAATTTCATGACATCAGAATAAAAGGTCTGTACTTGGTTATTACAGCCTCTGCTGCTTCCCAGCATTTCCTCTAACAACTTTAGATTAATTTAAAGTTCTGCAACAAGAGAAATTTGGTGGGTTTTCCTCACTAGGGTTGGTTTGAAAAAGGACAAAAGAAGTGTCATTCCTCAGTAGGTGGATCTGGCAGTGATGCTGAGAGAAAAGGCTATGGGGAAGCCTGCTTGGGAGGCATGTCTAATGATTTCACTCAAAGAAAACTAAGCTTTGGATCCCCCCATGACACTGCAACACACTGTGCAATAATGTTGAATAGCATCAGAAATATTTCTGAAAGGTTCTCAAAACAACAAAAATCTGTGTTTCACTCTTTGGCTCCACAGGAAACTCTGAGTCACAGACCATGAAAACACTTATGCAAAACTAGTTGCACAAGGAATTACTCCAAAGAATTTGTCATTACTAAAACAAATACAAGATAAAGTTGAACGTTACAACTGTGCCTTTTCAGAAGCTTTAACCAGGACAAAACAAATTAAAACCAAAACAAAACAGGAAAACCTGTGCCACACCCTCCCATGCCTTAAAGCAATAAGACTGCACATTCATACATGCAAACCAGGAAACTCAAATGTTCTATTTCCAGAAAGTATTTTTAGAACAAGTAATACACCAGACACAGATAGTAGATTAACTTCTGCATTGCCAATTTTGTTCTTATAAGGCAAAATTTCCAGAAACAAAAATGCACCCATAAAAGGTAAGGTTTTTGTTCTCAAAAGCACAATGAATAGGCCTGATTCCCAGAAAGTGCTGAGTTCCCATCCTCAAAAGTATGGCTCACGTGGAGCACGACAAATTGAGGAGCCCACACTTATTTGTAATTTAGTAAATGTTGGATGCCAGGTCTATTGCATGGATAGGGGCTGTTGCATTGAAAACCTATAAATGAAGAAGACAGAGAAAAAGACAAAGATGATGAAAACAACCAAGATGAAGAAAAATGTTATCCAGTGGCAGAAATCCCTGATTACTGCTTGACAAAAGGACAACTCTGAAGTTTTAAATTTAGCTATGCAGAAGATAGAGAAGAAACTATTATGTAGTACCACAAAAAAAAATTCAAGTTATATAATTTCCACCACCACAGGCTACTAGGCAGTGAAATAAAGAAAAAGAGCATTTTATATAAAAGCAGAAAGTATATTTTGCCTTCCCGTGTGTTATGTGAATGACCTACTGAAGCTGGCCTTGACCTTAACACATGAAGTGATTTCAAGAGTGTCAGAGCATGAGTGCAGAAATTACCAACAGATAATGGTGCTGTTTCTCATGTCTTTTTACAAGCTTACTCAGTAGCAAGTGTAACTCAGCTCAAAGCTAGAGGAAGTTGAAGAATTATGATTGATCACCTTTTCTAAGTACTCTGAAAAACACTCAAACTAATTAACACAATGCCAAAAGAAAGGGGGAAAATGGCAATGGATGATTTACACAAACAAGATCATTAGCATTTTTCTCTGTCTGACATCTCTCCCCCTCATTCCACCCAGTAGCTGACAGATGATACAGAAGCAGTGGGCCACAGCAGGAGGCAAAGCTGCTGTATTGTTAAGTCAAGTTATTTCCTGGCCAGAGTATGAATCATACAGGATTGAGAGTCATGCCAGACACAAATGTACTGGGTGGGCTACTAATTCAGACATCAGCCCATGAACTTCAGAGAGAGACCTTGCAGTCCCTTCAGCAAAATACACTAAAAGCACAAGACAAGTCATCTCTAAGGGATCTGAAATCTAAACAAGAAATCCACTGATTCCATGCAAGTTCCTCAAAGCCCTGAATGCAAATCACTGTTGAAATTCTTCACTCCCCGCCAGGACCAACACAGCAATGAACAGTAGATGCTCAAGGGACAGTGTGCCCTTGCTGCCTTTATTAGTTATTCTCCAAATGGTTTAATTAAATCTCCTTGCAGGAGAGTTCTCCTGTATATGGAATTTGACCTTCTCAGTACAAAGGAAGGACAGGCATGTTTCCTGCTGGCTGGGATAGTACTAACCCACAAGTCAGTGGGTGGAAGTGACATAAATTTGAGCACAGATTTCACAGGAATTTCTCAATTGCATTGGAAAAGGCAGGGACAAAGTAAGCTTTTCTCTTCCTTTCAGCCCAAGAGTGTGCTGCCAGCTACGTGCAACTACACCAGGTAAGGAGTTGAGACTGTGATGCTCTCCTAAAGGAAAGGTTATGGAGCAGGTAGCTACAGACCTACTAAACCCCTGAGGAAGTTCATACCTTTGTGGAGGGCATATTTTCTACCCCAAGGCAGTGACATAATGATTTGTTTACTGAGTTTAATGTAACTTTCTGCATTGCTACCTAAATGCCATCTTTTCCTACTGCTATGGCAAATAAACCTCTGCTTTAGAGGTTCTCTCAAATAGCAGCTCAAGAACAGATATTGTGGATAAAGACAGGAATACAAGTCCTACAGTTACAATTAGTGATAGTAGCAGAGACTGGAGGGAGATTAAAGATGCCCAAAGCACAGCAAAACTGACAAGTTCCTGGAAAAGAAGCCACAAAAAGATTGGAAGGACAGAAAATCAGCCTAGAGACCCTGAGGTTAGGAAATGCCTCAAACCCCTGATTAAGGGAGAAATGGACCCCCCAACTGCAAAGTCCATGGACATTCCCTGAAGAAAAAGGTAGATTCTTATGTCTGGAGGAAGCAAAACTAGCCCATGATTTGCAAACTCAGCTCAACAAGCAGGCAGGAAATGCTGACGGTTATGTTGTTCCTGACAATGCAGAAAAGTTTGTTCCCACCAGGAGGGTTGCAGGAAAACAAATACTGAAAAGCAAACTGAGGAAACTTGCTGGACCCACAGGCAAGATGCCTGATCAGCACATGAAGAGCAACATGCCATGGGATCTGGCCATGGAAGGTGAGGATGAGGGAGGGACAGCACTGGTGGCCCCAGAAGACAATCCCACTGGGAGAGGCAGCATTCCAGTGCTCAGGAGCAGGGTGGCACAGCCTGACCCGAGGGACCCTTTGGAAGTGCTGACTGTGCAGCAGTAAGGGGTAAGAGCCACACAAACAATGATCAAGGAATGTTAATGGTATACTTGCATTTCTATCTTCCACTGTAGGGTAAGACACATTTTCACAATCTGATACTTAATACTTTATTTTTGAAACTTGAAACTTACTGGTATTTGTATGGAGTCAGTGTTTTCAGAAAGTACATACCAATTACCCCAATTATGTATTGTATCTACTTTAAATAAACCTAGTGGTTTAATTAAAATACAGCCTACCTCTTCTTCATCTGTTTGAGATTTTTCTAAAGGTTGAAGTTCAGCAACTCTCCAGCTAGAAATGAGACAAAGAAAATCAAATTAAGTTTAAGGTGCTGATGGTAACAGATGGCTGAAATTTATATTTTCCTTTCCCAACAAGGTATCTAACTTTTCCTAACACCGTCTTTAAGATATCCATTACAGTTGTAATAATATTTTTCAACTTAAAAGACAATAAAAAAGTAAATACATACTATTGATTTAAAGAACAGAACAAGTACATGTAGGACTTCAGGCAACATGCTAAAAACACTGGAGTAAGCAGAAGAGACCAATTATTCTGCTTTTGAAATCTAAAGATGTTCTCTTTCTAAAACAAAGGACAAAAAGGTCTCTCGAATTATGGATTGAAGGCCTACACTGCATGGAAAGAAATAAGCTTATTCTACTGTATCAGAATGGCTAAATTTGAAAAAAAATGCTAAATCCACTTCTGTTAATTCACAGAAAATAATTTACTACTTTCTTATGAACACGCAAAAAAAGACAGCAATCTCCAAAAAACCGTTCAGAGGTTGTCAGCCTTATTTTATTATTATTAAATTAAAAGTTATTAAAGGTCATAACTACAATTAAGGTTATATAAATCCACTTCTATTTTTAGCAGTCTGTGCATCTGCCACATCCCTGTGTATATCAGCCTATTTCTCCTGTGCTATCAGCTGTCCTGTCTTCCCACCACTTCAGCCACATGAACTGAAATGCACACATAAAAACCCAAGTGCATGAAAAGATCACCTTTAATATTATAACATTTCCTAACTCTGTGTAAATTATATTCTCAGTTAATGTTCTCATGTTCATTTTCATGTCTTTGCAATCAAAGAGGTTGTGATCAAACCTTGGAGTTAGGATTTCTTTGTACTGTAGTTTCTCCAACTTTGATGGTGCCACCAGTGACATGGGAATAACAATGTTGTCTATATCATAGGAGCTCTCACTTCTCAACCTCCTCCTGGAGTTATGCTGAATAATAGAATCAACACAAGAGGATGTCAGCTCAAATCATAGGAAATACAGGCTAGCAGAGAAACATTAGAACTTCACAAGGAGAAAGCCTGAACTTTAATGGAAACAGAGTATTCTGAAGTGTTCATTTATGTGTTCTTTGATGATGATCAGCTCAAGGGTGTGAAAAACAAGGTTCACTTTTTTGATAAAATTTAAGAAGTTTAATAAAAGACAATAGGGGACAAAGATAATAAAGCAAAGGGTTAACAGCTGAGTGCTTGGCATTCAGCCAAGAGTACACAGTATCTCTGGAGTCACTTTTTAAATACTTTCTTTATTATATCAGCTTGTTGTGTATTTATAAACTACTATGCATATTTAAATTTTTTTGCAAACTAGTTTACTTATTCTAGGAACTGTTTAGTATGGCTATTTTTTGAGCTCTTTTTTTAGAGCATGCGTGTTTTTTGGCTGTGGTTTTAGTTTATTCTTATTATTACCTTCAGTTTGGGCCTTGGTCTATACTTTTTTTAGATGACAGTTGCTGATACTTGGCATATTAGTAGTAGGGTTTTTATCATATGTTTACTGGATGTTATTCTAACTAAACAAGTAGTTCAATTATAAGTATAGTTTAATTATAACTATGTATCAGCTATTTCACTATTATGTTCAAGTTTTGTTAATAGCAGAAATAAAAACCGTATTTTTATACAAAGTTATTTTAACACTATACATTTTGCATTTATTGCATTTTGCATATATGCATTTATTTTAATATTTGAGAAAAGCCAGTTTTATAATATGTATTTATAACAAGGGAATAAAGGAGTGTGTGTTGTCTAAAGTATGTGGGATGCACATTCAAACTCAACTCTGCATTAAAACATGATGACTTACAGAGCACCAGTATACCACTAGGCTTAGCAAAACTATGGGACCTGAATCTGAATATTGTTGTGAATTTTCCATTAATTCCAGTAAAACAGTGTGTTTCTGTACACTGAGCCAGAGTTCTGCAGCTCCTCAGCAAATTACATACCAGGGACTTTGCCTGTTTTTCTGCACAAAGGGTTTTAAACAGGCAAACTGAGAGTTAACAAATTTTCTGACTCTATTTGTACCATGAGGCCATTTTATATAGCTGCACCAAGAAAAAAGGATCCTAAGTGCCCTAGTGTAAAACTGAGAACATAAGTCACAGTGTATTTAATGAAATTTTGAAAAAAAAAAGGCACAATGCCAATAAATCAAACTCACACTCCAGTTATACGATCTGCAAAATTCTTTTACAAGCAAGTATCTGTTTTAGAAACACCACATACTCAATCTGGAATACATCAGTTAATGCAATCCACTTATTTCACTGCAGAAATGCTCTGCACTGTCACAGGACACTTTTCCAGCTGTAAAAGGCATGTGGCTTTGGATTATCAATTTGCAGGACTCTCTGTTGATATTTCAGCTGGGACAGTGACACATTTGTGGTTTACCTGTGATGAAGTGCTGTGAGTGGGCCGAGACATGGCATTGCCACTGCTCGTGGGAGTAAAGCTGTTGTGGGACTCAGGCTCTGCATGTTGGAAGGAGAATGTCTCAAACTGAGCGCTACTTTCGCCTGTCATAAAAAATAGCAATTAACAAAACATACCGGCTGTTGGCTATCAGACTGCAGAAAATTTTCCACACACTAATAGTAAAGTCATTTCTAGAAGCCCGCATTGAGCTACTTAAAATTTACTGGATACTAAAAAAAGCCATCTAAATAAACACTTGCTATTCATCCTGTCATTGTTGTTCCACAAAACTCATCTCTCCTATTCCACAAAAGATTTCTTCTCGTGGAACCAGCTTCATATGGGCAAATCCTGACTTTTTTTTTCTTTTTTTTTTCCCCAGGAACTGTCATCGACTACACACACAGCAAATGCAATCTGACTTAGATTCCCCCTGTTCCCCAGCAGCACTTCTCTAGCTGGAGTGCATCTCACAAGTTCTCCCTGACTGTTTCTTCCTTAATAAATGATAAAACTGGCAGCAAGGGTAACAAACAAAATCAGTTTAGATCTCCAAACCAATAGCAGCTTCTTGATTTACTGCTCCAGACAAACTGTAATTTCTGTTTACTCCCATTCAGCCCCAGTATAAGCAGCATTTAGTGTGATTCATAATTTAACCACCTGTTCTGCTTTCCTTCTACCTAATTTCCAGTAAGAAAGGAGAACTCAGACTTAATATACCAATGAACAAAAAGAATGAGTGTATTCCAGCATGGAAAAGGAAGTAAGACTGATCCTAAAGACTATTACACAGGCTGGGGTCACAGTCATGAACTACCACCTCCCAGGCAGTTCTGCAACTCCCTGGCACACAGCTTTTTATTTTTGGCCTTGTTCATTAGGCTGACCTTCTTCATGGATAATTTCTCCTAGATAGAGCCCAAATTAGGAATAAATATGTAGTACTACACCCATAGCACTAATAAGCTAGAACTTGTGCTCCTACTCATGAATGCACCACAAAACAGTTTTCTGGCACTGGCATGATCCTCATGATAAAAGATTGCTTTTTCAGTTTCATTTATAAAAAAACTAAATACTATTGTCAGAAGTCTAATGGTAACTTCAAAAAGTTTATAGCAAGACGTTTTCTCTCTTACTAGTGCTCCCAAGTAACTCCAGTTGTTGATCTCAGTTTTCATGACTACACTTAGGGAAACTGTGTCAGCATCCACCTCTTGGGCACCAACAAGTGGTCAGGGGAGCATGGAAAACAGATCACTGGTGGTGAAAGGGGATAGGACACAGCATCCCACTGGACTCAGGCACAGAGTGTAAGAGAAGGCTGTACAGCAAAGGCAGGGCTGTACTGCACAAGGGGAAGGATTCAAAGGACAGCCCTCATCTAAATCCAAAGCAGTTTTCAGTCTGCCCCCAAACAGCTTTTATTCTCTGCTAAAACTTTCTAATTAGTTGGGTGGTCTTGCTTTGGGGTTGTGGATTGTGGGTTTTGGGGTTTAATTCTAGATCATAATTTTTTATTAATTCATCCCTGCAGTAATTCCTGTATCTCCACCTCTAATGAAAGATTACACTATCAGTTTTGCCTGGATATGCACCAGCAGTTAATTTTTCCACAATGTTAACTGATCATTTATACCTTTTCATTCTTTCCTAAGGGAAATTTTAAACTAATATGGTTTCCCCTCTTGCTCAGTGACTTGTTTTCTTCAAATGCCTTGCGAAGAATTTTGCCAAAGGTTTTCTAAAAGTTACATAAATGAATCTGTAACAGAATCTGTGAGGCTTTACATTCTAACAGCCTGGAGAGGTAAGATGCCATTTATCTTAACAGTGGTATGGTAAATTTTCTATCCCTACATTATCACATTATTCTACAGAACTTTTAGGGTACTTCCTATTAATTCACCAGGTGCTGAAGTAGAGATTCAGTGGCTTAAAATAGAAAGGTAACAAGGGTAAAAATACAGTAAGAACTGGCTATCCACAAGTCCTCTTGAAAGTCTGGAAGGGATCCAGGACCACAAATGACAGAACACAACAAATGAAATACAGTGAACAAAGATGCCAGGAATAGTAAATGTTTCATTGGGCACATGACTCAATAGATAACTTTGTAATGTCTGTTTCCCTGACTACTATTAAAAAAACCCCTTTCATACTAAGAATGACACCCAGTATTAGAAGGACACAGTTGAACTGCTGAGCAGTTTTCTTTAAGAGTACTCTAGAAGTAAAATACAGCAGCTTGTCTCATTCTGTATGCACACTTAAGAAGAAAGATGATTACTATGCTTTAAAATAGAAAATTATTTTCATGGTGTTCTGTTTCTTCATAAGTTTCATAACAGTATCCTTTTTGGGGACAACTTTTAATTCTCAGAGTCCAGTGATATTCATACAGTACATAATTTAAAAGACGTGCTAGCCTCTTGCAATGCTATTTTTCTCTTACCTACTGCTGTCTCACTTAGATGCCTTTTCTTTCTTCCTTCTGACAGCTGATCAGGTGCTCCTAACACCAACTGAGATTTGGAATTAGACAAACAGCCACTGCTCCATTGTTTCACAGAAACATGTGGATAATAATCTGTAACAGAAAAAGCATGTATCAAGTTGAGAAGTTACTTTTCATCGGTACAATTTACAGGAAATCTCAACTGCTGAACTACTTATAATAGCCCCAAACTTCTGATAGGAATCCAAATAGTAACAGGACTGCAGTCAGGCACCTGGTCCACACTCCCCTCATTTGTAGTATCCTCCTACAGCTCTGGTGGGATCATCTCAGTGCAATTAAGGACAACCTGACATGTGATCTGAGAAAAGATTCCTCTTCCACCTAAAGCCATATTCAGTTACCGTCTCTGATAACCTGCTTTGTGACAAGTTTACAAACTGAACCTCTTCATGGCAGAAAATACTGACAAATGAATGAAAAAACAGCCTTGTAAATACTAAGATATTTTTCTTTACATACCATTGTCAGCAGATACTTTAAACTCCCCTCCCAAAGATGAGGTATCAGCAGGTTCTCCTTTGATGTCATCCCTCCTTAATAATGTTTCAAAGTATATGTGAAGAGGAATATCTAATAAGAAAAAGGAACAGCATCTGTATTAGAAAGATGGCAACCTCTGAGCCAATGAATTATGCATCATCATCCAGAGGTCTAGGAATTGATTCACCCATCACATTCAACATAATCTGTGAGCAATACTGCTAAGGACTGAACAGACCCTGGAGGGTTGAGTAAGAATAAGACTGGGGTCTTCCCTCTTGACCAGCTCCTGCACAAAACCCAGCACAGCAAAGAGCACACACTGCACTTCTGTAATGTGAACAGGCTTCAGTTCAGCCTTCTGGGTACAAGTAATTAATGCTTTTGAAATTTGAAGCAAAATTTAATTGAAAAAAGTGTCAATGTCAATATTTAATGCCCCAAGGGTGGGCATTAAACTACATATATTTATGCACAGTCTCAGTCTCATGTGCCCTCAGGACATGCCAGGACAAAAACTTTCAACATATTTTGCTAAATAAAAAGAACAGTTTTTTTTTTCACTTTGATATGGACCTAACTTGATTGTTTTGTCACTACACCCCAAGGTTTTTCTGTTTCCTACTCCCAAGTTAAACAAAGAAAGTCTGAAAGTCTCTCTTTAAGAAAAGAGAGAACAAAAACATTTATCCTATTTTGTTGGTCTTTTGTTTTGCTTTTTTTTTTTTAACCTGGGAAACCACCTGGATGACTCAGATTTTTTATTATGTCATCCTGTATCTTAACTGAAAGGGCAGGAGTGCTTGTTTCAATCAATCCACAGTCTAGATGCAGAAATACCAGAAACCCAAACTTCTTAGATACAAACTACAACTTTCCAGTTATCAAGGTGCAAGTTGACAGAGGAGCTGTTATGTCCCAAAAAAGTCAAACTCCCAGAGTTCCAAAATGAAACAAATGCCAACAATGTATTTTTAACATACAGGGAAAATGGTTGCAAAACCATTTTCTTTTACTCTGCTGACGGTTTTTATATATAAAGATGTGGGCTCAGCACAAGCAGTATTTTAAGAGAAGTTATTGCTCTGGAAGGGGATAACCAAGAGAGCTGCAAAGAAAGCCTGAAATAGAAGGAGGCTACAACTTGGAAAATTTCTACCATGTATTTATTCACAGTGATTCTTTCTCATGAAAGAAAATGTCAAATAGATTAATCTTCATGAGGAGGTAGAGACAGCAAAGTACACAAAGTAAAGCATGAATCTAGCCTCCCCCAAATGTGAGAACTGCATTTGAACAGGAGATAGTAGGCCTAGTACTTTTTCCTTGTCTCAACTATTATTAGCAAGGCTTCTGGAAAAGAGAATAAATATTCCTTAAGAAATATGTTCTTGATACTGGAATGAAGCTAAAAACATTTTTTCCTCCTCCATCCTGGCAAAGTGTCCAACAGTAGCCACAGCACAGTCCAAAGCTTCTTAGTTTTTTATGATGACAAAGCTTTTATTGAGAAAACAAAAGGTCAATGTTCTTGCTACACCCCCCCAGTCTCCCTTAAGAAGGAGGTAAGAATGAACACAAGGGGCACAGGCTGTCCTTGAAGAGATGTCTAAACCCCTGGGGTCCAGCTGTGCTGTCAGAGTCACAGGGGAAATGATAGTGTGTGTAAAAGAAGAAATATTTAGGTGATGTTTTTCTGTCCACAACAGAGTTCTGCTGACTGGGATGTTTGCTGTTGCACTCTTGGAGTCAGTGTCCCATTTCTCCTATCTGCTCCTACAATCATCTCCTCTTTAACCCATACCTGGGATGCAAACTGCCAGAGCCGAGGCTTTCTCTGGATTTCATGTCCACACTTGGGTCTGCTTTACAGGCCAGTGACAAGTTCTCCAAAACCAAGCCTTAAGTTAATTCCTGAGTTCCTAAAACAAGGCTGCAGGTCTACACTATCATTCTGGGAAGACAGTGGGTTTGATTAAAGATTTCTGCAGTTCTGTGGAAGTCCCAGCTTCATCTTCAGAATTATTCTGTGGCAGAGAAGCTCTGAGAACAGAGTAATTCCTGTACTGGTCAGTGACTACCTGGAAACAGATTCTTTCTACAACAAGAAAATCCCACAAAAATTCCATTCCTTCTGCTGATAACAGCATTTAGGCTGTCATTTTGTCAAGCTGCACCTGCATTAATTTCAGGACTGAGTCCCAGACAACATCATCTACATTACTGTCCAAAAAGACTAAAAGATCAGATGACAAGAAACCATAAAACTTCAAAGATAATCAAAAAGGCTGACTACCAAGAAAATAATTACAAAACCTAAATAAAGCTTTTTAGACCTAGTCCAAAAGGCCTAAACAGAAAGAAAGTCACTTATGAAAACAATACAACCATCTCTAAAGGACTAACACTGACTCAAGCAGACACACAATGAAACACCCAAGCACACCTTTTTTTCATGACCAGTCTTTCAAGGCTGTAAGCACATTGCTGGTATGAGAAACCAAGAAGGTGTGTTTTTTAAAAGTCAGGATGAAGTCAAGATTTTAATTTAGTCTAAACTCATGTATTTTGACAGTGTGAAGCTTTCTGTTAAGAGAACTAAGTCCTAAAAATCATTGAAGAGGCAAGTTAGTCCACAACCTTTACAGCTGTCACAAGCACAACCACTCTGTTAAGAGTCATGGCATTACTTACCTGAAGGAAATGATAAGACTGGATGGAAGGAAGAGTCCAGCTCTTGCACATAATCTAGGATTTTAGATTCTGTGCTGTACTCACTGCTGCTGAAAGTGGAGGCTGGCACCACACATGGCAACTGAGTTTTATATGGAAAGGAGGCATCTCTAGATGAAAAAGTCTGCAAGAAAACACAGAAACAAAGGTTAACTTTTCCTTTACTCATGTCCTTCAAATTAGACCAGAAGAGGGGAAAAACCCAACAAACCAACAACTCAGTGAGACACTCTTTAATATGTGAATGGGAAGAACATTCCAACAATCTCCAGATAGTCTAAATATGACTTACCTTCACTTACTATGGACAACAATGCACAATACAGTTAGGACCAGGAAACAGCTGTCAAAGCTTTCAGATAAAATCTAACTATTTCCAATCATTACTTTGACCTATCAGATGACAGACAAACACCCCTTAAAATTTGATTCCAGGATAACAGGCATGATATAAATGCACAAACAAACCTAACACCAGACTAAACAGAGTTCTCATTCATTTATCTCCTTAGTAAGATTCTTAGCATCAGTATCTCTAGGCACCTTGAGCACACACATTTTAATGCAAGAAACTATACTGGACATTTTGAGCACACTGTATACTTACACAAACCAAAAAGGCAAGTCTTCACCTTGTTATAATTTAAAAAATCAGATAAGCAACAGAAAGAAGATAAACAGCAATAAACACAAAGAGGAATGCATTAAGAACTGATTAATAGGTAGTAACAGGAATTACTAGAAAGAGGAGATGTGAAAAGAAAGATGAAGTTAGCTGCTTGGCTGCAAAGCATGTTAAAGTATGGGAGGCAAAATGCTGGATGGCACAGAACTGGTAGATGTGAGGTAGCAGGCCTGAGGGAAAAGGCAGGGAGAAAATGGCCAGGAATAAGCAGCAGAGTGCAGGCCATAGACTGAGCTCTGAAAGATAGAAGGAAAGAATTAAATGTGATGATACAGCAGCAATTAGTAGTCTGTGCTTCAGAATGTGCTACAAAAAGTACTTCAGGGAAATAATGTGGCATAAGCTACTTTCTTACTGGGTACTTGTGGTAGTAATCCCAAAGATACTGACATTTTTAAAGGCTTCTATAAGTTTCAGATATTTTGCTAAATGCTGCAGATCCTGCAAATGAGAAGGGAGAGAAAGGGACACTAGAGTGCTTAGGGGGTCTCAAGCCTATCAGTGTGCCAACAATCACATCTGTCAACCTCTGGGAAACAGTTCCAGAGTAAAAAACTGTAAGAACGAATACGACACTTTCTTATGACTTTTTATGGAAATGTGTAGCATCAAAGGCGAGACTATCAAAGAACATTACTTGTATTTTCTGCACTTCTGCTTTCTGAATCCAAGAAAACTCTTTCTCCTGCCTGTAATACTCCAGGCTGCACTTTAGCACTGCCATTCATGAATTAGTCATGCAGCAATTATATCTACCACATAGAATTCCCTCCACTTAGTGAAAGCAGCCCTTCTGCCACAAGGCATCAATATTCACAACTCACATTATCTCAGAAAATACTCTGTTAAAAAGTTCCCCTTTCTGTCTCTTCCTTTCTTCTCAGTTATTGTGCTCTCTATGCTGGTACTGAATCTCAGAAACTGCTAAGATCAAGTAAGCATGTTATGATCCTGGAGCAGAGAACACAGTGATGGTGGGGGGAGGTTTTTGTACTTAACTTTCCCCCCCTACCCCAGTTTGAAATCCACCTTGATGTCCATACACCGGTGTACGCACAAGTGCTTTCAACTTGGAAAGAATTCCTTCCTAGCCCAAGACTCCTTCAAATCAATGTTCTGCTATTTTCCTGTGACAGACATATGGGACTGTCTGCTAAACTTTAAACATCCATAAAGTGTTGGCAGACCTGGGTCCTGTGTTTGGAAATACTAGAGTGATAAATGCTAAAGCAAACTTAATGTTTCCCGTTATATGGATCATTAACAAAAGCTTAAAGAGCTTTCAGGTAGTTGTTCTACCTCAATGCACAAAGGACTTGCTTTTCAAAAGTGAACAAAAGCATATTTCCTCTTGATATTTGGGTTTTAGAAATGAAGTAACTTACTAAATCTCTAGTCTTTAAGCTGCAATGGCACCACTTCTGCCTGTCCTATTTTTTTTTTTAGCAGATGTGAATCCACATTGCAGTAGATAAGTATCTCACTCATTCTTTAAAAATAAATTCCTAAAACCTAATCAGTAAAATCACCTAGAAAGTATATAGACAAGACCATTCTGACATCCACACCTTTAGTCCTAACTCGCTTTTTCTTGCTTTAATTCACTTTAGCCCCAAACACATCCAGATTATTAAAGCTGCGCCAGCTCAAAAACATGCATACATGGTCAAACAACCTCACAGTCAAAATCCATTTTAAAACATCTTAAAATCCATTAGTCAATATCAGTAAATGGAAAATTCTTTTCTTCAACTTGCCTGTGGTGGGAATTACAAAACCTTATGCTTGAATTTGTACTTTGAATGCTCTAGCATCAACACCTAAGTAATGAAATCTTTCATTAAGCCAGTTTGTAATCCAAATGAAAATACAGACTTCATAGAAGGAAGAGCAATTTAATTTAAATGCCTGGAAGCTACTAGGGAAAAAAAGCTAAGAAATTTGTCAGTGTCTGTGTTCCGAGCTACCAGATCTGGTTTAAATTTCTGATGGAGTAGTCTTCCACCGGAAAATGCTGAATTGGTGAAAAAATGATGTTTCTCAGAAATGTTAGCTTAATCAACTCTTGATGAAAAAATTTCAGAAGCCTTTAGCACTGAAATTAAAGCATTTTACTCAAAGAAAGTGATTCAACTTTTATTGAAATAAAATGGAAGAATTGTTTATTGGAAAACTAAACTCTCCCTGCTTGCAATTCCAAATAGAACACAATCTACATATCAACTGCTTTTTACAGCAGTCAATTATTGAAACTTTAACACAGCAACAAAAAATCCACCAAAACCCAGCTGACATCATGCCCAAATATATTTCCATTCAGCCACAGCAATGACACAGGAACATCATGGCACACAGCTTTTAGGAGACAGGCCCCTACAGCAAACCTGACCACAATGCAAACCATTCAGAAAGCAAGAGAGATTACAAAACTCTTATCAATCTTCCCTGTCCCCTTGCTATACTACACTTTGTACATCTCCTGAAACATTTTTCTTCATTACTGAAATACAAAACCTCATGCTTCCTGAGCTCAGGAAGATATAAGGATAATATTACATAAAATTCACTGTATTAGAGAAAATTCACTGTATTTAAGAGGAAATTAGGAGTGTGCAAACTTTAAATATTCAACTAAAATACCAGCTCTGGTTTAAACTTATGAAATGGAATGGTGTCAACCAACAGACTCTAATTTTCTAGAGAATTACGAATTTTGAACTTAGATTTTTCCCCCTTTTGTACTGTTTTTCTGGATTACAAAAAACATAGAGAGTAATTAATTTTGATATTCAAATCAATTCTTGCACTTGCTTGTGACAGACTGATGCATTAGACAAAATACAATTGGCTCATGCCTCTGTTCTTGAAGGGTCAGAAGGCTGAACTCTACTGGCATCCCATCCTTCTGCAGAGAAAAAAGTGAGTGTCTGTGAAGCACACTGTAACTGAAGGAAAAATGTTTTGTGCTCCCAGTTAAAAACTGTGAAGTGAATCCTCATTTTGTGGTTTCAGCTACTGAATCACTAAAACTCCTACCATTTTTGGAAACATGCCCAAGTGTAACAGCACAGAGAGCCACAGTTCAATTATGCTACTGTGTCTGAATGCAGTAAGGTAGTTAAATTAATTAAAATACACTCTGGTGAATACCTGTCACATCTGCTCCTGATTACTCTTATTAAGCCCAAAAAGGCACGGAAAAATGCATTTATTCTCTCTACAAACACACTCTCAGAAGTTTTCAGCAATATCAAAGAAGAGCTATCTCCCTCAATATTAAAAACTGTTCTTCAGTAAATGGGTAGCCAACTAAACTGCAGAGATTTAACTATGGGACTCAAGAGAACCTCTGTGTGGGGGGCTGACAACTCCCTTTTGAACACCAAACACACCAGCTTTTAATCCTGTGCTGTGTACAGATCAAACTAATAACACTGCTTGCTTCAATGCTTTAGCATCTGCCTTAAGGAGAGCCCACTCCTCCATGGCCTCCCTCTTGTTCACTCAACAACCTGCTCTGAGCAGAGCTGTGTCCAGTTCCATGAAACCTTGTGTTTCACAAGGTAAATGTGCAGGTCTTAAGTGCAGAGTGCTTTTGGCAACACACAATACACACACAGTGAAAGGTTAATCTGAAACCCCCAAGACCTCCTTTCTTATTAACAGGTAGTGGGGGAGAGGGTGGCAAAGCATCTAAGACAAGCCCCATGGGAAGGTGCACAGCAGATGGTGCTGACACACACCCCTGCCATATGTCAGATCCTCCCTTCCAGATGAAGCTTTCATAGAAGTAAAATGGACAGACCTTTCCCATGCATGCCAGGTACAGGGATGCAAGCTGCCCCAGGATGAAAACAAATTCATCTGTTTGGCCTCTCTAAAGCTGTCAATAAAGTGGCACATCCTATGGCAGAGATCAATTTTTTCCAGGAAGAGAATGGAGAGTTTCATAAAACACTAATGAAAACTTACTCAGCATCCAACTTGTCAAAAATTCAGATTTTTTGGTCAGTACCACAAGGAGTGATAGCTTCTACTGTTCTCAGAGATCACCCACCTCTCCTAAGCATACAAAGAGTTTAGTTTCTTTAATCCTGCAATAAGCCAATGGGACTTTCACCAGCACTGTAGAAGTGCATACTGTCTTCTACATCCTGAAACAAACATGTTTTGTTCAACTAGAAAACCAACTGAAAAATCAAGGTCAGTGCTCAATCTTTGACCAGTTCAACCAAAAGATAGAAAGATGTTAATACACAGGGATACCTTCTCAAAAACACCATGCAGAAATCAGGAGTAGATGTGATCAGTAAAACACTACAGAAATGTCACTACACTAAAGGTGCAAGAGTCTGGAAAGCATGAAGGTTTTTCATTCTGGGGGAAAAAAAAAAAAAAGAAAAAAAAAAGAATTCACAGGCTTACTGGCTTGCCACAAACCTCAGAGGATGGCTCTAGTTCTACTGGCAGTATCCCAGACTTGCAGAGATAGAGGTGTCCATTCCCCTTCTTTCTGCCTTCATGCCTCCCTCCCTCACAGACAGAAGTCTTGTCACACATTCAGAATAGCTGAATGCTATTTCTGCCACTCAGGTGTCACTGATTTTTAACTAAACTAACAGAAGACCTTCTTTTTTAACTTCCAGGGTTAAAGCAGCAATTTCATTAACTATTATTTTCACTTACAAACTTGGTAACCAAAGGATTCCCCTTCTCAGACCACAGGACTGACATATGCATAGAGGTAGCACACCACCTGCATTGAACCAGTTTGCAGGAGACTTGGCAACAAAACAACATTTTTTCAGAAGGCAGAACTGCCAGGAAACTATGCTGAAGCAGGGGGTGGAACCACTGTCTAGGGATACCAAGGAAGGGGATGACAACCAGTAGATTCCACTCAATGCAACTTCTTCCCTCCTAGGTACAGAACGCTAGTAAAGAGCATGTATTTTGCAAGAAAAAGGCTATGCATGCTGGATATAATACAAATTGTATGTGCGTGCATACATATATAAAAATAAAAATATATACACACTCTTTCCAAAAACCTGAAAATTAACAAGACCTGGGGAAAGACCCACATGTATTTATCGAGTGGCATTAACAAAAAATACCATTGGCACTAGACAGGACTGGGAATGCTCCTGAACACAAAAATCATAGAACCAGCATGAGATTTAAAACAAAATAAGAAACTCATACCCTAGAATTTAAATACTTTTCTCTTGTCTGCTTTGGAGCCTTCTGGACAAGTACCCACTTTTTTTCCCCCTTTTTTTTCAAACCACTAAATAAAAGCAGATATTCTTCTGCTTCTACTTAACTCCCAGTTGAGACTGCAGAGAAGAAAATGTGGCAATATACAACGGCAAGAGTTGGCAACATTATACTAAGTGTTTCCTTGTAGTACCCAAAATGTAAGTTTTTGCATCTCAATTCCCAACTTTCAGGGCACTGGCACCTTTGGAAATTTGAATTCTGTTTTCTCCACATGCCTCAGTCCCCACAAACAACTCTTTCTCCAGCAGGTGGAATACAATTACAATGAGAATTTTCAGATTAAAAACCCCCACCATGTTCTACAACTCTGCAAAGAAACAGACAGGAACAAAATTGACAGTACCCCAATCTCACTGTTCTATTGCCTCTTGCCTTTACTTAGAGTTGTAAAAAGTTTTTATAGATTAAAAGTCTATATAGCCTCAATGACATCTCTTGGTAAAACATGACTCAAAAAAAGTGGAACTAATATCATTTGTTAGCATATTAAATGAGAAACTAACAAAATATACTGGCAAAACAAAATCCTTGTTATTGAAAAAATCCTGCAGCAAGTCACACAGATAAAATAGCAAAAAAAGAAAACATCAGGCCATGTCAGCAAAGCAAACCTGAGAGTTTCTGACTAGTACAACACTGGTCTGCTTTTAAAACTTTTAGTATGTCACAGATAATTTAGCTCCTTCAAATGCAGACAAAAAAATTGCAGGAGACAGCTACAATTTTCCTTACTATAGGAAAAGCATTTGCAGAAGCACAAGGCATTAGACTGGAGAATCTGGGGGGAGCAGGAAGGCAGTTATAAATGCAACTACCACTGAGAAATGATTCAATAGGTGTTTGTATTCTTACTGTCCTGACAGTGATCTGCTACTTACAGACTTTCTCGGTTTTAATGTTTAGAGTTTAGATACTTTTGGCCTTCTTTCTTAGCATTACAACTACATGACACACATTTTAGAGGAGGAGACAATGACCCAGAGATTTTGACTTGCTGTAACAATGCGAAAGAGGGACAGACCCAACATTTTGAACACAGCAGTCTCAGATTTCCAACTCCCACCTGCAAACATTGTCTCCTCCTAGTAAACACACCCGAAGCTTACTCCTTTGTGCTGTCCTGCATGCAAGTTTTATCATTCATTCTTTAATTCAAACATCATGGTGAAGAAATGCACCACTACAATCATGTCCGCTAGACTGAAGCACAGACTGCAATCCCAGGGTTTGCTGTGCATGACTCACAATCAATAAATGGCCTAAGCTCTTAAAAAGCTATTTAGATAAAGATACAAAACACCTTCCAGGGCCAAATGATGACTCAGGGATCATCTTGTGGTACTTAGTCATTCTGAATTAGGGGACAAGCGGATTTGGCCCCAAAGGATGTTTCAACTTCCTGAGGATATTGGACAGTGATATATAAACCAAACACCTTGCATCCTGTTTTATTTATCTGCGGTCTGTCTTGTCAGTCTGGAAGGTCTTCTAGAGTTTCATAGACTTCTGTGTTTTCTTTTAGATACTACCCTGTGTAAGCATTATTTAACTAGCACAGCAGGGGAAGCTGTAGTCCCCTTCAGAAAAGAAACAGCAGAGGCCAATATAGGGCATCTCTCCACAGGCAACGGGAGGCTTCTAGGTCATACACACTCACTGTAAATGTTTGTGGCATGGCAGGAGATAAGAGAAAAATGTGGCTGTCTTCCCAGTGACCTTATGAACTGACAGATGGCATAGCAATTCACAGTTTCATACTTTACTTTTCCTAACATGGATGTTAGGGGGAAGGAAGGGGGAGAATAGGCTTCCCAAATGAATCTGAAGAGGTGTGAGGGATGACACTCTGAATGCCATTCAGATGCACAAAGGGTACAACCAGCCATAGCAATGAAAACCCAACTGCAAATTCCTCACAGCTATCCCAGCATTTCTTAATAGAGGTCTGAATTTTGCTGAGATTCTCTGGTCATAATCCTTTAGTCACCATTTTGCTCAAATTACTCTGCAGAGCGGCATCTTCCCTCAGCACTGCCAGGCACTGCTCGCTGGCTGTGCAAACCAGGCACCACCAGGAGCTGCAACACTCAGAAGATTCCGTTTCCTCCTCTGATTTTGGCAAGCTGGAATTGGTTAACTGCACATCTGCTGCAAGACTCCCAACTTGTTTTCAGGCCACTGACCTTAAAGAAATGGAGGTTCTCACAGACTGTGGTACCAGGGGTTATATAAATATGTCAAATTTGAGGAAATATTGGAGAGACACTTGCTAGAGAAGACACACTAATGTTACACTAAAAATCTAACTATTTTCAATATTACTCATTTTTTCAGTGAAAGACCAGAGGAAACTTGCTGGATTACTCTGGGGAATATAAATGTATTTTCAGAGAAAACTAGATATCAATCCCAGAAACCATTCCCCATTTTGCATCCTTGCCCTTAGATGTCTGCCTAATCCAGATGCCAGCCTGGGCTGATGGCCAGTGCTCTTCCATTACAGGATGAGCAATCTCATCAACATCTGGGTAACCAAGTGTAGCAAGTGCAGGACTACGAAAGTGACAGGGCCTGTTAGGATAAGATTTTTTGAATGAAATGATACACTGCTGATGACTAAAGCTTTATACCCATTTAGGTTTGATTGTCAGAATGTGCTGCAAATGTCCAGTCTAATTTTATCACTTACTTCCCTAGCAGAACTCCTGATCCTCTGTTTTTAAGCAACACTGTGTGAGAGGCTTTGTTCCTTGCTTTACCTTAATTTTCAAAACTTAATTGAGTTTGGCACTTGCATGATGACTGAAGCTGACAACTCGATTGCTGCCATAATTTCTTACTTTCTCAAGGAACAAGAGCTACAGAATCTGTCTGTAGCCCATGATGTAGTTCTCCACATTGTCTCTTGGTTAACTTTCCCACAGAAAGGACTTTCAAAAGCAGGGTTTGAGCTGAGAGCTGCAGTAAGCATAAAGAGCATTCTCTACAGAGGTGTTTTACTTCACTGTCTTTGGGACATCTCTGAACTTCTGGCACAGAGACACTGAAGCTGGGTTAATATAAGGTAGCCTGGCACAAGAGACGTCAAGAGCATGGAGCAGACACACAGTTGCACCAGCTCTAATACCTGAAGCCTTAACTAATAACCTAAAAATGTACTTTTTGCTTACAGTCTACAGCCAAAGGTTAATTATAAATCTTTCTTTGCAGCCTACAAGTCAAGGTAAACTATCAAGCATGCAGAGCAGCTAAGCTTTGTATCTCAGTTGAAGGTAAAAATGTAAACTCTGCCTTGAACTCCTGCTGTCAGGCTACAGACATGAGAGCTTCTGATCACAAGCCTTTACTGATATTCTTGGAACTTCACTAACTCTAGCCCACTTCTCAGAACACAGAGACATAGGCAGTGTTTGTAGAAATATGAAATACTTGAACATGCAAGACAGAGGCTTCCAGAAAAGCCTGTAATTTAAAAACTGCTTCTGGAGGGAAAACCCTTCACGTTTAAGAAGGAAGTGAAATTCCTGGAGTCCCTTGCTAAGGAGCTCTCTCCACAGCTGCAAGAAGCAGTTGGAGGCATCACCACAGCATGCCAACCTCTGTGACAGGATTGAATGGGAAACAGCAAGTCCAAGTCCTCAACAGTCTCCTTGGTCAACACAAGGAAGATGAAAAGGCTAAGTACCTAGGAAAAGGCAGAGCTCCCAGACTCAGTCACCATCCCCATACCCTCTGGCCCAAGCCTTCCAGGCAGGCTGCCAAGTCTTTAAGCCCCACTGCCAGGAAGCTGGGAACTCAAAGGAATAAGAAACTGGCCAGTTTTTCAATAAAGTATCTTGCTAAAACTAGGACGCCTCTGCCATTTTGCAGAGAATGCTGCATCAGCACAGAACATCCTTGCATGGGAAATTGCTCCCCAGACCACTGGCACACTTAGTAAATCCTAGACAGTTAGCTAAGGAGACAGAGATTTCCCTCAATATTACACTTACTTTTAAAGGCACAAAGTAAAATCAAGAAATTAAAACCTCTTGGGATTAGCACTGCTCTGAAGAATGAGTTCATACTGTCTTTGCTCCCAAATTAGACTGTTTCTTTAAGCACCACAGCTAAACTCATTATATAGTCTTACCAGCAATATGCTATTAATATCAGACACAAGCAAATAGCCTTGCTCTGGACAAGACAATGTGTTTTTCTTCAGTTTTAAAATATTAATTCCTCTATAACAGAAAATTCTAAGAGTTTTAAAGCATTCTTTAAGTGTCATGAAAAAGGTAATATAACTAATCAGAAACAGCAAAAATGGAAACAAGATTAAGATATTGCAATTCAGTTTCCTAGAAAATAATGTGCCACCAGCTGTGTAAACTATCCTGTAGCTAAAACAAATATTCTGAAAACAAGCAGGCAGATGCTTTACACTGTAGCCTGTCTCCTCAGCAGTCAGGCCTCTCAAAGAACTCTCAAGTTGTCTCTTAGACTGTACAAGGGCTTCAAAAACAGCCATAGAACAAACTGATTTGATAAGCAGAACTCTGAGCTATCTTTAATTTCTATGTTCAACTCATTAACTCTGAGCTCCTGCAGACATATCCAGTACTGCCATCACACACACCTATGGTCTCTGAATGCAACAAATAACCAGAACCATGTGCACTATTCCTCTGGCACACCACACATGCAGGCACATGCAGGCTCAAGCAGCTGGACTCTTTGGTGTTCTGTCCCTAAGAGAGGCAAGGGCCTACCTGCTGATTCCAGTGACAGGCACTGTGCATTCTGTAGAGTTTCCTCTTCTGGAAACTGTGAAGTGGCCTTGTTCGGGCAGATGTTCTCACATTATTCACAGAGACAGATCTGAGTCTTGTCCTGTCTCTTCTTCTTTTCTTGATGTGCTGATGGTCAAGCAGCCAGCTGCTTGAAGAGGATACCTCTCTATTGTCTGAAGCTCTGCAGTTTCATGAATAATGAGGAGAGGAAATACAAAATGTCAGACATGCTCCATGCGCACAGGCCAAGATTTCACACACTGATTAGCATTAGCTATCTAATTCTAAGAGAATTTTATAAACACTATAAGGTTTTAGCATGCTGTTTCAGACAATTGTATATGTGCTTTGTTTGCTAGTTAATAACTTCCATGTCATGAAAGAGAGTTTTTCATTCTTCTTCACCTTTCTGCTCACAGAAACAAATGTCAAAATGAAGTTGTCCTCAAGCATATATCGAGTTTCATTTTTCATTAATTCAAGAACTCTCTAGCATTTTTAACATGTATGAGTTTCAAGTTACAATTAAAATTTCCCTTCATACTAACATTCCATTCAAGACAGCAATCATGCTAATATACAGGAGACCTAGAGATCTGTCCTAATACTTTCAAGATTTTCTGGTTTTGGTCAAGCACTGAAATCTAAGCAAAGCTTTACAAACCAGTGATCATTCACCATAGGGTTGTAGCTCCCTGTGAAGCAAATTAGGAACTCTGTAACTTCAAGTGCAGAGAGTCAAAATCAAGTGCAAAGACGTGGCCAAAAGCAGTAGAAGCCCCTGTATGTATGTGTAGAACAACCTCACACCATTCTCACCTACCTACAGAACAGGCAACACCACAAGGGAAGAATTTAAAACACTCTTCCCATTTGGGTGGGAATGACTCAATGGGAAGAATGAACTTCCCTGTTACAGGTATTCCTGATTTTATTTTGTTGCTGCAGCAACATCTGCCTGCAAAGCTGAAGGCTTGCTGTAGAAAGCACTCCAGTGTGCTTTTATTTTCACAATACTGAAGACCTTGATCACAACTCTGGACTGTCTGAGCAGTGCAACTACCAAGGCATTTTGGCCTTGGTTCATAACAAGTCATCTATCTCATTATTTTATCTTACGACAAGTCACAGTTTTATTAGTAAAGCTGTGACACAACAGAATATGAAAATGAATTTATTACAAGGCCACTTATAAATCTTTTTTGACAGGCGGTATTCTTTTAACAGTACATTTTTATTAAACCAAAGGACTTGTTATGGAAGTGTGATTAAACACCAACCCATGCTGTGCTGGAGTGGTAACAAGGCTTTATCGGCTTGAATTTGAGCTGCCTTCCTGACACAGCAATATAATCCAATAAGCAACACAGACACATGAAAACAACATGCTAATTAACACAGGGATTGTACAAAGTATTTAAAGGAACATAACAATAAGTGCCAAGAAAAAGCCTGAAATACTAGGGCATGACATTCTTAATGTTAACACTGCATTTTTAAGGCTTGAGAAAGAAATACAAAGTTTACAGTCCATGGAAAAGATTTCTTAAAATACACTCTCTGAATTCTCAAAAACATTTTCTAAGTCTGATGGTCCCAAGCTCAAGTTGTGGATTTCCACATACCTCTCTCTTAAACACATAAATTAGAACAAAAAGCTCCTCAGCCTGGCTTTTCAACTTCTGTGATTCCTGCCTTTGTTCTGGCAGTCTGCTGAGGCCCTTGGTAAATTCTCTGCAGTCTTCTGACATCTGCTCTATTTACCCTCCTGTGCCTTGCAGTAATGCACTGCTCCAGTTTCAGATAAAGAGAGATCTCACCTTTGTGGCCTGGAGCTCCAGCACATGGCAGTGGGGTTTTCCTGCCACTTGTGCAAAAGGTTTCCCAATCAAGCTTTGAGTTACTCACGCAGTTTGATCTTACTCTGAGTGGTTTTCAAAATGTGATTCTATAGAAGAGCAAAATGAACCACGGCCAGATGTGAAAGTCATGAATTTGCTAGAATGCTCCTTTCAAAGCTCACAGGTTTGCCTTTCTTGCTCTTGACCTTACTTCCAGATGCAAGCCTGCACTGCAAGCCATCAGCCAGGCACTATTTGTCCTGAAGTATTAAATTTTCCCTTCCTCTCCCTTCATAAGAAAGGGGGTATCACTAGCTTAGGGAACTGCTTCTGTGAGCTTCATATTACTTCATGTAATGCTTTGGGCTAATCTTGGCACCTAGATTTAACTGAGCAAGGAAAAGCCACACAAAAAAAGGAAGGCACTAGTGTAATTAGGCTTTGACAAATGGCAATTCAAGGTTACCCATATTCAGTCAACCAGGAACTGTCCATGCACCTCCACTTCCACTGCGAACAGCCCACACAAACAACTGTACTGCAACCCCACAATTACCAACCCCAAAGCATCTCATGTTTAAACCTACTCTAAAAATAGAAAATTGTGTTTTTCACATTAACAGCCTACTACTAATTTCAAGAGCTTACTTAAGTGAAAATCGCTATCATCTGTGTTTTTCCCCTCTAAAAAATAAAAAAAATCCCTTTATTTTCCATTTGATTTTGATTTCTGCTTTCTGAAATATTGAATACAGTCAGAATGAACTCTAGAAAAAGGGGAGAAGCAGCTAAGAATTAAGTTAACTACAGCATGTAAGTTAACTATTAACTAGTAAGTTAATTCAATTAATTGAGCACACAGCTACTACAACAACAAAATACCACCAAAAAACTAAAACACGCTCAAAACACCCCAAGAAGTAGGAGGCAGGGAATTTCCCTGCAGGATTCTCATGATAACCACTCTATTTCATGCATCTTTAATGAACAGTATTTACTGGCAGTTTTCAAAACACTTCATAATCACTGAAATATTAAAATTAACTGTATAACTCATGTTTAAGACAGCATCTAGAAAGCCCTAAAATCTCTCAGATTCCCTTCCAACACCTAATTTGCCAAACTCCAGTTTAGAGCTACAGCACTGAGAAAATCTTCCAAGTTCTACCATTTTTCTTTAGACTTTTTTAGGTCATGAGTAGAAAACAACCAACCTTAGAGAGTGACCCACAGCAAACAATGAGTTACTCTTGAAATGGAAAGACTAACTTTAGACAGTGACTAATAAATAAGAAGAGAATTGGCTTGAAGTTACATCATTAGAGTCTCTCATCATGAAGTTAACTTCATACACTCCTAAAAACATTTTTAAAGCAGGATTCTTCCTCATCTCGCTCATGAAAAAGTCAGATTCAAGACACAGCCCAAATTACTATCTTCTTCCACATACCCATCTCTATTAGGAACTCCTGTTTCAGGGCTATTTTTAGTCCACATCTGAGAGGAACCTTCTGATTTTCTCCTTCTATAAACAACTGATACACCAGGAGCAGGGAGATGCCACATGCCAGGACCCCTTCATCCTTAAATTTAGGGCAGAATCACGCAGTCAGTGTGGAACAGACGGCAGCTGAAGAAGCTGCCCATCCAAGCTGCTCACTATAATCTCTCTGTGGGAGGCTGCAGCCTCTGCAGCAAAGCTGAAACAGACGGTGTGGCCAGCTCTTCTTGGAGTCAGGAGCCAGGGAATTATGTTCTGCTGCACACTTTGCCATAAACACCCCAGTTCCAGTTGGGAATAGTTTTTTCATCCACCTGATCTTAATTAAGACCTGTGAATAACAGCATCCTCAAAAATCACATTAAAAGTATCTCTGGAGAAATATCCAACATACCTAGACCTTTTGTAAATGAATTCAATTACCTTGTTTTGAAATTAATACTTATTACAGCCTGGACTGTACTTAAAATCTTAGAATAAAGTATAGAATTACTAAGTAGTATGGACAGAGAAACATTTTTCTAAAATATTAATTTCAACCTATAGTCATCCTGGAAGGCATGTCCATCCAGAACAAATAGTGAATGGAAAATAGTATCTCCAAATTCCTCCAAAATGTGGGTGGCAAAGATAAACTTGACCTTTTATTGAAGGCTGATCTGCTTAAAATTAATGAAGTTACCACCCTGACACTGACCCCTGCTGAGACACATGACATTGCTTAGGTACTCTACTAATCTAGTTTGCCAGTTTTCCAGCAATAAAGCTGCACTTGTTATGACAGAATGCATTGTCTCAAATAATCACAATAAATGTGTTCCTATATTCTTTCATTACTTCACAGATTAATCTTCCCAGTACTTAAATGTAGTTATAGTGACTATACATTTATGGTATCTTTGGGACCAACACAAAACCCTAGTATTTTCAACCTTACAATCAAGACTTGGCATCTCTTGAAGGCTGCAGAAAGCAGCTCTCTTTTCCTTATTTAATATTGTAATGATTATTAGTTCCTTTCAGATAACTTTACCAGAAGTTATTCTCAAAAAAAACCCTCTCACACTGTGACCCACCTGAAGGAGATGCCATTGACCAGCTGTCTGTGTCTACAAGTCTTGGATGAAAGAGATGAAGAGGCTGGAGACAGATTGAGTGGAGCAATTAGGCTGCTGATGATTTCACTTAGTTGAGCACTCTGGAAAAAAAATAAAAATTAGAGGTAGTCAGACTTTTATCCAGACTCAACAGCTCATCATGGAATAATCATATTTAGTTTCTTCCTGTGAATAACCATGTTGGCAAGATTCTTCTTTCACAATTATTATGTTCAACTCTACCAAAACCCAAATAAAACACCAACAAAAAACCAACACAACCCTGAACATTGTTTATACACTTGATGTAGTACCCCAAATACATTAGTGATCTTAGTAATGTAACCAAAGGTCTTTAAAAGGCAAAAAGAAAGCAGAACACTTTACAGTTGATATTACAACAGCTGCAGCCAGAGCTGCTAACTGGCCACTTGACAAGCATTTCAACAGGGTTAAAAAAAAAAAGGTCAACAGTCTATTCCACCGTACATTTTATTCACTGGAAGTATTTTTGTTCTTAAAAGAATCCTCTTCATTGCTTACTACAGTTTGACAAAGATGTTTTTATAAAAGGAAGTGTGACTACTTGAGGACTATTGTAAGAACAGACAGAATGGATAAGATCTTCTGGTATCCTCAAAAATAGCAACAAGAGGCAACCATCCCCCCCTTCTCCTGCAAAAAAACCTAACTTTCAAAACTGACCAAAAACAAATGAAACAAATGTAGCCAATTTGTTAAGACTAAGAATTACTCCTTGCAATGCAATGAATTGTGGACTGACTCCAAAAACATTTCACAATGATTTTTTGTTTTAAATGTCAGACCTTAAAGGCTATTCTCACAATAAATATAGCTTGCTAAGAGGAAACTGTTCAGCACACTGAACAGAAATTAAATGTATCTGAAATGGTATACTACTTTTTTTAAAAAAAACCCAACCTTTTGCATTACTTTGCTGGATTTTCATTCAGAACTAAGAATGTTTAAAACATTAATTGCTAGAGGTTATCTAGTAAGTTTTCCTTACATTTTGATTTTACATTTTCATTTATACAGAAAGAGGAGGATTTTTTATTTTAGTACAACTCACGTATTTTCTGTTAACATTTAGGTGATGTAGTCAGGTAAAAATTTCACATTAGAATAAAAAATTCAGGGATGGATATTAAAGCACAGAAATAGCAAGTCAAATATAAGAGAACTGGGCAAAGCAAACAAGATGTCAGTAAAATAGTTAGCAGATTGATCTAAAAATCTCAGCAGAATTCATTCTGTAAGGAATAGTCTCTATTGAATATAAGAGCATTAAAAAAACAGGCAGACTTCCAAAACACAAGGAAAAATATACATGTATGAAAAGGACTTGAAAACAGTATTACTAAAAATTGCCAGCCTTAGTCACTATACATGACTTTTCTTTTGGTTGACAAGCAAAATTCCTTATTTTTAACAAAGAAATACTTTAACACTGGACTGAGGAATTCTGTGGGAATATCTGTAGATATACTTCAGGCTGCAGCATTGTTGCACCTGACACTGAACAAGAAACTCAGACTTTCAGAGCTGAGAACAGAACTGGTAGTCAAAAAGGAAATTAAACCCCAAGGCTTATAGTGGTGTAAAAGGGAAGAACTCCAATGTGCTGTGTGAGATGTGTTAATCTACTTCTAAGGCATTTTCAGATCATCAAAGTTCTTAGACCCTTTGGACCAAGTTTGTGGCTACTTGGGGACCAGGAAACAGACCACTATCCCTTGAACCATCAAAAGTCTTTCTGAAAAGTCTGTTTAATTCTCCAAGCCACCACTTATAAGAAGGGCCATTCATCACATTCCAAAAATGCTCTTTGGGTTACCTTATGCAACTGCCAGCACTGAGCATATAAATTTCCTGTTTCATTGCTTCCTCACTCCTGCCTGTGGTGGGTGAGATTTATCAACCAGGGGAAGGATTCTAAGAACAGGAAAGTACGACTATCACATAAGAAAAATTGGCACAGAGATTCAGGAACAGGCACTGCTACTTAATGCTACTACTTATACCCTTATTAAAAAATGTGTGTACGACCAGGAATTTATGTAGAGCAGCAGAGCAACAAATCAGTGCCCCACAGTGGCTTGGTCAGGTTTGTTTTACGCACTCTGCATAAATTCATTCCAAAAACAAATTTCCAGTATGTTCTTCAACAATGTGATCCTACCACATCCTTTATGTGCTTTCGAGCAAAAGAAAACCCTGCTGGAGTCTACACAGTATTTCCTGGAATCAACCATGGAAACAGCCATTTTGTACACTGCAAACCAAAACTCAGCTCACAAGTACATCTCCACTGTAACTGGAATTCCTTAGCTCCAAACCAGAGTCCTACAATGTTTAAAAAGGCAGATGAACAACTGGATTCTGCTGGGGCATCTTTTTTTTTTAATTTCAAGTGCAATGTATCTCCACTGTCAACTGTTCTGTCTCATCTGACTTATCCCATTATGCATTTCCTGAAACAACTTGTGGAAACTACACTGACTAACTATAAAGCAGGGGCAGGTTTGTGGACGGTTCTTAGAGGTTTGGAGGGAAACGAAGTGGTAACACAGACACGTCAGAAATAAAAGGTTAATTTGTAAACCTGGTGTACAGTGAAGTTATTTAAGCCCTTCATTTAATCACCACCCAATCCCAGGACTGCGAAATATCTTTCTTTTTGGAAGTCATCACCATGGAACCTCCCTGTTTCTAAAGTCAATCAGCTGGCTTCACTGACAGCTCAGTTTTGTTGTACTCTACCTGTTTCTCTATGTTTCGTAAGAGCAGAGTAGGACTGCTGGGTGACATTTCAAAGTCGGGCTCCGGCAGAGAATCCTGTCTCTCAATGGCAGCTTGCGAATTCCCTGTGGCGTTTAATAAAGCTTCTTGGTCTGTCAATTGCGTTTGCTTCTTCAAAATGTCTTTTGGAAATGGGAATTCTTCTAAGACCACCATCCCCTAGACAACAGCAATTGAACACAGTTGGTTGACAACAGATTAACCCTCCTAAATTATTTTTAAGGGGCAGTCAAACCTGGCGCATTCCTCTTAAATCCTCTTGACAATTTTCGAGCACTTGGCTAGATTTTAAATACACTTCACAGCTAAAATATGGAAATACTTGGCATATTAAAAAAAAAACAAAAAAAAACCTGCATCAATTATGCTATTCCTTGTAACAGCAATCACTCCAGGGTTATACCACTGCTTAAACATCTGTTCCAAAATTGAAATCAGAAATCCATACTTATTAGAATATTATATGACAATTTGCCTGCTGATTTAAGATCATTAAAAAATGATCACCCTTTGATGTGAACTTGGTTTTAGTCTTTGTAGTCAATAAACTTTGCTGGAGACATTTTCAAGTACTCATTTCTCTTATTCCTATCCATGTTCTACGCAAAACATCAAGGCTGTTATGTTTATGCAGCAGAAATTACACAATTCTAACCAAACCCTTTTACAATTTAATAACTGATTATTTTTTTAAGGTTAGCATTTTTAGAGTTTCAGAATTAGAAGTAACTATCCTAAATATTCTGCACTGTCACTACTTTCAAGACCATCTGCACAAATGTGGTATCAGATGTGGTCTACCATCTAGAATGCCACCTAATAAGATAAATACAACTTTATATGGTAGGGAAATAACAGAGTTTCATAAATGGAACTAGAAAAAGAATACACCTATTGTGTTTTCCACATGACAGATTAGAAAAATACAAGTCTCTAGTACAATCCTAGGCACTGTATCAGTTGGTTTAAGAACTTAAAATGTTAAAATAAAATAAAAAATAACCTTGTGACAGTCAAACCCAGTTCTCAAATAGTTCCTTGGTTTGTCATAATCTTGAGCAAATAAATTTAATACCAGACATGGCTATCAAACTTTTCCAGGCTTTTTCCAAAGAGAAAAGGAAAGAACTTACCTGCTTTTAAAGTACTAACTGTTACTCAAATATCCAACAGATATTAAAAGAATGGGATCATCACAATTCTGCCTCAAATTTGTATTGTTAATGAGAACATTCCACTCAGTCAAAGAACAAGGAAGACTGCCATAATGTGAACACAAGGAAGCTGTGTTGCTATTTCTTAAAGCAAGACAGACTTCATCTAGGTTGTAGCTGTGCAAAACCAAGGATCCTGTAGTTTCAGTGAGACCTTTACTACTGCCTCAACAGCAACTGGCCTTAAAACATAACAGCAAGCCTCAAAGAGACTTCAAAGAGGAGAGCAGGAGTAAAAGTGAAATTGTCTTGTTCTCATTGTGCCTAACTTATTCCATTGTTTGAATTATAAATTCAAAGCTAAGAATAAAGATATTCTCTAAAAATAAACAAAGGTGCTTGGAAACTTGGTTTAATGCCTAAAAAGGGCACAGAGATTCTGAATGTCCATCAAGTCAGTGCTAGATTTTCCACATAGATCATCATCTGTACTCTTCTATTTAGAGCAGATGGACATAAATCCAGACCAGCAGCATACTATGGGCAGTACATTCCAGGAAATTCAAGTAGGCAACTCATTTTTGTGTGGCACAACAGGAGGACAAGCTATCTCAACAGCTTTAAAGTCCTTTAGACTTAGATTCTTCAGGCCTTTTCAGTAAAAGGATCATAGGTCATAACCACGGAGTCTAAAAAGGCTAAACCCGAAATTCTGAGGTCAGAGGAATGGGAAGACACACATTAAAAGTGTTGAAAAGAGGGACATACACACACACATGCTTCCAATGGAATTTTATTTTTTGAAGTTTCAGAAACTTGTTTACCAAGCATGGAAAGAGGAAAGCAGAAAAGGAAAATTGACAGAGTGTATGGAACAGGAGAGATGGAATAGGCACAGAAGAAAAGAGGAAGAGTAAAGCATGAGAAGACTTATACAGACTGTATTACAAGTTAAATGGGTTACAATCAGTGGGTGTTGGCAATGACTGCCTTCCTCCCCAGATGGAACTGTTTTGCTTTGCAGATACAGATCTCTTTTAAATGAAAGGACTCTCAAAGATCCAGAGGTGCTACTTCTGTGTCTATAGAGATGGAGAAGACACACTGCAGTAGGCCAGGAAGCAGCCCACAAGTTACTCATCTCTCTTCCTATTGCATTATGGTGCTCAAGGAGTGGCCTTTTGCTTGAAATCATTGTTCTCTGGATATGAATCACATTTTTTTCCACTCCAAGCACATTAAAAAAACCCTCTGAAACCATTAAACAGCACACAAATCCTAATGATATTGTGTAATTCCTTTGCAGCCACTAAAAGAAAACAAAGAGCTCTTCTATCAGCCCACATGTCCTCCTGTAGCTGCTGCACTGATGTACTATAAACATGTGCACAAAAAAAAATCCCATCTGAAGAAAATAGGTGCCTGCCTTTACTATGAGACACAATGCCAAACACTAAATACCACAGCTGGTAAAATGGGCATGGAGCTTCAGTTTCAAATCTCCACCAGGAAGATGACTTGGCTCCAAACAAACATACCACCTAAAGAAAATGCATGACTAAAATAATGTTTTTCCTCTTATTTCTCTGATATTTATTTCTCAATCTTCTGTAGCACATCTGACCTACAGCATCATAAAGGCTGACAGCTTTTGGGTATAAGAGTGTGCATGTATCTGATACTTAGGACAATACCAAACCATGGGCATTCTTGTCCTTCACCAAAATATAAAATCTCCTTAAACAGACCCTTAAAAAAAAGTTCTCCATTTCTTTGTAAAGAAAAACCTGACTGGGACAAGCTGGGTATGAAAAGAAGGGCTTTGAGGGCAAAAGGAGAACATGGAATAATTCTTCTTTATTTGTTCAGAGGGAAATGCTCTCTGAGGTGATTTGCCTCTCCTTTTAAACTCCCTCTAAGTCTCATGTTCAGCCACATAAACTCTGAAGCATCTTCTCACTGCCCTCAGTTGTGCTTATCTGACCCTAACACACACCAGAGAACCTACATGAGGCTCACTGATGAAGAGTCAAAGAGCCCTGCTCTAAAACCCCTCACTGTCACACCACCTCACACAGGTTTGGCTTCTTTTATGTGAGAATGGCCTGAGGAACCCATTAAACTGATAGCTAGATTACTAATGTTTCAGGAATGTCACTTTCCCACTGTCTAGGCAGTTCAATTTACAAAAACTAGTACATGAATTACACACACTGGAATTTTAGTAATTATTAATCTTTGACCTGTTCAAAGTGCTGTACAAACATTAACCATCTAATCCTCAGAATAAACAAGCACTGCAAGTAACAAAAATCCCACCCTGAAAGCCTGCAACACAAAACCACATAACCAATAATCCCAGCTGAAAAGGCAATCTCACCTCTCCTGCACAGGGAAAAAACAGTGATAAATACAGTGCTGTGTGCTGGGCCCCTGAAAGCCCTAACAAAGTCACTAGAATGGATACAAAGATAAGAGATCCCAAATCACAGCCCTGTACTAGTGCCTTTAAGGTACTTAAGTTTTTAGCTCCTGATATCTTTCCCATTAAACTCTGCAGGTGATAGCCTGCACAGACATAAGAAGTCTAGAGCAAAAAAAAAAAAAAAAGAACAACAACAGGAAAGGAACCAAATACATAAATATTACAAGTAACACTGCCAAAAAATTATTTGAAAAGCCCATTTATGAGCTTACAGACAATACCTTGGTGGCACGTATTTGCCTGTGAAGGTCAGTTAGTTGTTGGATTTTGTATTCTAGTTCTGAAATCTGGGCTTGAAGCCATGTCCAACGGCTGCCAATTCTAGCTCTGTCTGCAAGCCACTTCCATTCAGAAGTATAGCTGCTGTGAAGACAAAATGCTGGTTAGTCCAAAAATAAAGATAACCACATTTGCACAAGAACATTTTTGACAGCTGCTCTGCCTTATGTTGCAAGCATCTCAGTTGCTTTCAGAAGATATCTGATTATACCCATCCAGTTTCACATCACTTCATTTCTGTAGCAACAGAACTTGCCCAAACCAGTACAATCCATGCTTGCTGGCTATTCCCACACTAAGCTAGTTTTCTGTTCTGGATTATAAAACTCAGAGCTGGATAAACTACCAAACTATATCAGTTAAGGCTGATTACAGATGTGTAAAGAATTCCAGTAACTCCACCAGCAAGAATCCAAACTCTTACACCATACTTCCTCCCACAAGCTTTCACAAATACTGTTTGCTAACACTGGAATCTAATAAAACATCATGCAGCAATGACCAGCTAGATATCACAACACTGCCCAAAAAAACCCAACTAAGTAGTTTAAATTTCTTTTATTCAAGCTGCTTTATAAATATCTGTGTCAGTTTAGTTCAGTCGATCACT
>JANRGV010000104.1:4232784-4253866 GCA_024734035.1 Alethe castanea | reverse complement strand
TTTATTAAAGCTGCTTTATAAATATCTGTTTCATTTTAGTTCAGTCAGAACACTCTTACTTCTGCTTAAAATAGACGCTTTTTGCAATACAAAAAAAAAAAAAAAATGCCTCCTGGTACTTGACATTGTGAACATCATAATTTTATTATGCTAAATTCATCACTGGTATCAGCAAACATTACTCAACCTACATATAAAACAAATGAATGAGGAAACCATACGATGTAACAAATAATCTTAATATTCTGAAAGTTTAAGCAACAGACAAGACAATGCAGTATTTTAGTATGTAACTTCTACTACTATCCTACCATTAACTGAGTTTATTTATTTACAGAAAGCAGCTGGTGTTTTTTTCCCAATGAAGCTGTCAAGTAGTTTGCCACAGCTAACTTCAAAAAACTGCAAAAACAAAAATCAAACTTCTAGAAAAGAAGCACTTTTGGGAAGTCACTGGGATAATGACTAGATCTAGATCCTTGATGACACTAACTTTTGCACATGCAGAATACATGATCTCCTGCTCTCCAGGCAATGAAAAGCACTGAAGTATCACTGAAGATACAAGAAAAGGCAGATGCCAATGCAGAACTGGCATAGGAACATACAAGTGTAATTGTTTCATACAGAATTTTGTGTCAACTACCTCAACAACAAAGAAAGATAATACAGCAGAAGATGCTAGACATGTCCTGACATGAGTAGGAAATCATCAAATTTGAGCATCCTAGAAGTTTCAAGGCTAATATTATAAAACATAATACAACTCAAAATTTCAGAACTTTCAGATTAGTTTAGCTATCATAAATAGTAAGGACAGACACAGACTCTGGTAGGTCAGTTCTAAAATACATAAATCTTTTCCCTTTTTAACATAAATTAGCCTCCCACACAATTTATCACCAGTTTAAACTCTCTTGTACCCAGAAAAAATGAAAATACGGAATTATGGTGACTGAAACATCCTATTTAAATACAAGTTCTACGAGGAAGCAATGTGGATTACTATCAAAAAGAAACTCAAAGAACTCTGTAAATATATATGATAAATTACTTGCATTTTACATATCCTACTAGTAATTTTATCCTAGGAAAAAGTGGCATATGAAGTAATCTTGTGAAAATCTATTTTTTTGACCTCTTTTTATTTCTCTTCATCTTCCCATTATTACCAGCAAAGAGTAAAGAGTCCCAATCACTTATGCTTTTAACAGGTCTTCCTGACAAGAACTTCTCTGGGATTGACAGCTTTTGCATGTCTGAGCTCCTGAAAGCCATAAAATGCACTTTGCTGGGAAAGGGAGGGAATCTGAATTCCAAGATTTAATTAAATGTGTTCACACAAGCGTGGTGGCTGGAATAGTTAAGACATGTCTCAGGACCCTGGTCTGGCAAAAAGCTAGTCCTAAGAGCTGCTTAATGAGTCTATAAAAATCCCTTAGTTAATAATTTTAACCAAAAAAAAAGCTAAAGAGGATAACTGAGAAAAACCCAACAGGAGTATTGATGTGTTTATTTCTGCTCCTTTCTCAAAAGGCAATTGAACAAATGAACGATGAAACCCCAGAAACCAAGACATTGTAAAAGGAAAGCTGAGGTGAAAGGAAATAAATCACAGATGGATTCACCTCCCAAACTAGATGCAACAGTCTGACAGAAAGGTGAGCTACTCTCAGACTGAGGAGGAGTGGGAAGCAAATGAGAAGGAAAGTAAAGTGTCCTGTACACAGCTGAGAAAGAAGAAGAAGAAAGGGCCAGAACTGGTCTTATGTCACCTACAGTGCATGAAATCAGTGTGGCATAAGGGAATCCTCAACCAATATCAAACCACAGCTGATAGGAGAAGGAATGTTAAATGTTGTAACCTCTGTATATTACTGTCTTACACATAAACAAGTATCCTCTGCAAAGTTACATCTTTTTCGAAAATGGTTGTATTTTTTTCCCCTTAGACACAGTATTTAATCTTGAATCAACTGCATTCATTGGTAAACATATTAAGTACATTTTTGCTTCATTTTTGCTTCATTCTAAAACACTATGCAAGTATTTCTTAAGGCTTTAAACTCTATTATATAATTAAAATAACATCACTTAATTACACTGTGTAACAATGTCCTCAGGCCCCACTCTAAGGAAAGGTTTCCACTGAACTAAGCACAAACATTTTATGCTGGGGCCAAAGGAAGCAATTTTAGCTTTTCCATCATGTTAGCCCAGGGTGCCCCATGCCCAGTGCCTGCTCAAAGACTTGGGCAGCCACACGGTGACATGGATTAGAGACTTGCTCCTGGTTAATTTTAATTTTAGGGGCTGCATGACTGAAGCAAGTCTAGATCCCTTTTCCAGTTTTGATGTGTTGCAGACAGGGTAAGAGAAAGAAGCATTGCTGAACTCTGTTCCCACCCCTGTCACTCCTCTTTGTTTGATCTTGCATTATTTTTAACCATCTTTTCCTCTAAGCCTACTTCTCTACAAATCTTTTAGTAAAGCTTGTAACTCCTAGGGAAGATAAAACCACTATGAGCTATCCTCACACTCCTAAAGTGAGCTGTTTGCATGCAAAGTAGTATGGTTGCTCCAGTGACAAATGATAACCTATTTCTGCAACAAAAAAACCCCAAACCAACCTTGAAACAAAACCCAAACCTGGGTAAATCTGTTCCTGGGATGCTAGACAGTAAAGCTTAACATTCACTCAGCAAAGGAAGTTGTTTCAAGGTTGCTTCAGAGAATTCATTAACTCTGCAAACCCAGAGAAGGAAAAAAAAAACAAAACACCAAAAACCCGACCACAGTTTCAAAAATAACCAGGCCTGCCACTGAAGGAGGAAGTCAGAAGCAGGTGCTAAAGTAGAAGCTCCTGCTCTTGTTTTCTGTTGGGAATGAGACAACAAAAAAAGACCTTTCTGTCTGTTCCACTTCCTGTGGAACAGGATACTTTCACAAAGTATCTTTACCTGGTTTCCATGCTTTTGACTCCAAGTTCATATATTCTCCACAGGAATTTCAGAATCTTTCTTCTGCTAGCAACTCAGTATAAACTATGCTACACTGGTAAAGTTTCTCACATTCAGTACTGTGGTACAGTGGAATATTAAATTTGCATATAAACTTATTGCTCTTGCAATGACTCTAAATCTGCAGATGACCTGCTACGTTCATCGAGGATTATTAGAACTGGAAGAGAAGAGAGCACTACTGATTTTGTATCAATAAAATATCTCATTTAAATTGCCCCAGGAAAATGAGCTGGAATTACATTAGAGGCAACTTGTTTCCATGTGAAATACCGGCCTGCATTTCTATTTTGTTTGGACTGCAGGTCGATCCTGCACAACTTACAAGAGAAAGAAAGAAAACAAATGCAGCAGAACAAGCAAGGCACAAGCACAGATACAAATACAAACAAATTATGATAAAAAATGTAGCTAGGAGCAGACATGCAGGCTGTACTAGGCCATCCCAAAGCATGGAAAAGAGTTCAGTGGGGATCATCAGCAACAGCAGAGGCAGTATAAGCATTTCATCAAAGCTACTGGCTTCTGCTGAGACTGAAGAGGCAAGTAAAGAGCACTAAGTACTGCTATTAAAGTTGGTACTGTTCCTGGAACTAAAGGAAATGTCAGCCATAACCCTTAGCACTCTCACCTTCCCTCAAAGTGAAACACTGGGAACAAACCATGTTTTTACATAACCAAACCAACATTGCAGAACACAAAGGACTCTCAGTATTTCCAGTGCCTCCATTGTGTTTTGGGTGAGATTTATGTTTTCCCAGTAGCTAAGATTAGCTTGTCCCAAACAGCAAATGCAGGCAACCTATCTGAGTGCAAAAGGGAGCTGCTAACCAAGATAAAATTGCTGTGCTACACACACTACTGTTTGGGGTAAAATTGCTGTGCTACACACACTACTCTTTGGGGTTTGTGCGTGGGTTTGGGGTTTTTTTGGTTACAGGAGACAAGAAGTGGTGGAATTTAAACCTTAAAGGCATATTTTATTTTTATAAGCAAACAAAACAACAAGCCTGAAAACAGTTCATAAATGATGGAGAAACATAGTGGTGTTTAAAATGCACAAAACACACAGGACCTGGGATTGACAGTAAATATCTAGGAAGGTTGGTTGAAGCTGATACGATGAACACAGAAAGAGTATTTTAGAGTGTGCAACCCTGTGACCATGGCAAGATTCTCCACAAGTTATCTCAAATGCTGAAAATTGAAAGCAAACTAAAGCCTTCCACCTTGGCAAGTCCCAGTGAGAACAAGCAGCATGCCCTACCATGACATGTCTGCAGGGACAATGACAGGATGCTTCCTGCTAAGCAGGAAAGAAGCATGCTTGCAACAGACTTACACCAAAACTCAAAAAAACATTTGACAATGCATTACACAGCATACCTTTCAAAAGGCTTTAAAAACACCAACATTTTCAAGTAACAACACTCTTAAATGCACACAAGCCAGAGAGCAAGGCACTCAGTGTGGGTGGAAAAAAAGATCCTCCAATTCCAAAATTCTTCATTAAACATAAGAAGGGCAGTTGTTCCTGACATCCCATCATCCTTACATTTCTGCTCAGTCTCTCAACATGGGGTATTTTGCTGTTTCTGCCAGGTGATGTTTCCTTTGTTTTGATCCACATTGTTCTGGCACCCAGTTTTCAGATGATACAGTCCTAAAGGGACCTCTACCATCCTTGCTGGTTCATCTCCTCTCACTGGGAAGGAACTCCTCGGCTAACAGAGCCCTACTGCCAATCACATAGCAGTGAAGTATTTGGAAGCAAGAAGCAGCTCATAAACCACAAAGTGACTCTACCCTCAGGATAAAGAGCTGATCACCCTCCTTAGTGGGAGTCACTGAAAACAATGGGAGAAGTTTATTATTTTTATGAAGGACTCATGTCTGGAAACTGAAAAGCAATACGAAATCAGAAGTTTCTCCAGTCTTTAAGTTCCATCCAGACATCATATGACTCACATCATATGAACTTCATGAAACATTGGGAAAAAAATCACTCATCCCCCAGTTCTCTTGGGAAGCTCATTCAGTTGTACAAAAATACAAAATATTCTCCACGTGGCACTCTATCACAAATGCTCCACAGCACACTAGTGTGGTGGGAGTCCCTCCAGGAGTGGAGCTGATAAGCTGTGAACTTCCTCAGCTAATTTCCCCTAATTTTATACACCAGCACTACACTCAGTTCTCTGACTACACATGATAAAGCCCAAAAAGCAACTGTCCTGAATACAAGTATTTTCTTGCAAGCCACTGATGTTGACCTAGGGCTCCTGATACGTTTGGTCAACATAGCGGAGAAATTCAACATCTCCATTCTTCCTCTCTCTGCAGACACTGAGAGTAAATAAGACATTACCTACGAAGACTAGAAGATTATATAATATAAAATATTCTAATTAGAGCAAATACCAAATTATTCAGATATACCAGTATTTTAGATAACCGTACCTAGATTTTAGTCATGAGATAAGTGTGTGCCCACTCCCAACCAAAACCTCCAACACCTGTACTAGCAGAACAAATACATCCAACTATTAAATGACCTGTAAATGCTTTCTCAAGGACTACTTTTTCCAGCACACCTATACAATGTTTGTTTTCAGAATGAACTAACTTCAATTGCTGTTGAAGCATTAATTTCCTTGGATCAGTTAACTGTTAAACCCCTAATAACTACATAACTAAAAAAACCAGTGTGCACTGTTTTATGAATGCAATCTCTTCTATGCATTCCTGAGTGCAAAAAAGGTTAAAACAAACTGTAATGATTTTGGCCCACCAACATTACACAAAAACCCACTATTTACTGTGGCAGTTCATGCCGAGCCTTTGCTCAGATTATCCAGGAGCAATATGCTGCAGTTTTGGAATAACCAACACCAAACCAAGCTATGCACTCCCTGTTCCCCACTCCTACTCTGAAAAAACCGTCAAGGGAATTTCTCTGGTGCTCAAAACTAGCTCAAAATCTCAGTGAAGACCTGCAGCCAGTCATTCTTCTGGATCCTACCAGGTTGCTATCCCCTTTGGTGTTTAATAGGAATTTTTACCTGGCAGACATTTTTCTCTGAAACACTACACAGCTTCCAAAAACATGAGTTACATTTCTCCCTATCATCTACAGACATCAGCAACTGCTTATTATAATAATTTCTGGCACCCATGCCTGGTCCCACCATCTCTGACACACTTAAGGCCATTTAATATTTTCAGAATTGCATCCAATAATGCATGCTGATATCGGTACATGTAACACATCTTCCCAAACAAAGAACTGTATCCAGCTGAACATTTCTGCCATCAGGCCTGAGGAATTTATGCAGTAACACCTGAAACTATCAACCATGGCTGTGTTTCTTCTCGATGGGAAAATTCATGGGGGGAAAAATTAAGTAGTAAAGAACTAAGTAGCAATGGAATCAAATTTTTAAATCTTCCACAAAACAAGAAGGGGCAGTGGGAAAGATAGAGGAGGAAAATCAATATTCAGAGAAAAAAAAAAAGGCTGTAGAAGAAAACTGAAAATATGAAAAGGGAAAGTCTCTGTGCTTAGATACCCTAGCAAGGGAAAATAGAGAATTCCTAGAAGGAATTCATAAGAATTTCACTGGTGCACTATATATGCTCCCTCATCTGAGAAATCACATCTTCCAAACTGCTGAGATGCCACAGACAGTATTTGCCTGCTAAAGGGTTCCTCCAAAGGATCATGCTACCGCTGCTGTTTTATATTGGAAACTGAACTGCTATACTTGCACTGAATTGTTAACTCCATTTGGGGACAGAATATATTAAAAGTTCAGCTTCTCAAAGGATCTGTTAGTGTAGAATCTTTCCAATGGCTGGCTTCACAACGTGGTAGGTGCTCTTTACCTCCAGTTCTGTTTATGTAATTCTTTAGAGCTGAGTTAATTATAAAAGGCCAAATGGGTAAGTGAAGGTGGAGTCAGGCAGAATATTAACTGCCCAGAGGGAAAAAACCTGCAAAAGGTAAACAACCAGCAGTATTTCCTCTTAATAAAATTTTAAAAACCCCCAAGCATGCTGTAAATTGAGTCTCTGCCAATAGCTTTTCTTAGAAGTATTTTAATACTAATTTTGAAGGTTCTATTGTCTGCTCCAGCACTCCAACATGCTGTACATCAGTCCAACATGAAGGAGAGAAGCAAGCAGTGCTAAAATACAGAGAAAGAAACTTCAAGAACAGCAGAGCTGCCTAGAAACGAGCTTCTTTTATTGCCTTTGAAACAGCACAACATCAATAGATTAACAACAAAACACCAGGAACACAGGCCTAGAAATTCTCTCTAAGTATTACACAACTGCCCTTCAAAAAGAAAACAAGTAGTGCTGCATCTGTAGCCTATGCTCAACATAAAATAATGCAGAACTTACAAAATACCCTCCTTTAAAGATTTGTGCAAATAAAACATTATGACAGCACACACAAGCAGCATAACAATGCTGGCCAGCCAATGAAGTTTATTCCAAAATTTGTATGTATATTCTTGCAAGGAAAAGATGGGCAACGTATTCACCATTGGCTAAGCTCCAATTCCATCTTATAAGTCAGTATATATATATATGTATGTGTGTGTGTGTGTGTGTATATATATATATGCATATACAGTATCAGATTCCAATGTAAAATGTGTAAGAACCAATATTCTTTTTGAAGTATTTTGAGATATCAGATTAACAGCTGAACCTGGAAGGCTCATGCCAGATGCACTGGAAATCAGCAGCAGGCTTTTGGTAGTGGAGAGGTTGCAGCCCTACAGAGAGGTACAAAACTGTCCCAGCCAGGACTGCCAGGAGAGTCAGAAGGGGCTGTGGTAGGTGGGGAAGTCGATGACATAGTGTGTAGTACACATATATTCAAACAGAGACCTTCAGGTTTATTTGTTTTTCCAACACCAGAATCAGTAACCAGAAGTCTGCTAAGTGAAAACGGAATTGATTTAAATTCCCCAACAGAAAACTTCTTTTGACTCACAAGAGCTAATAAGAGCAAAGTGTGTGGATGAAAATAAAATAATTTACAGTTGTTTCAGTAAAAAAAGAGCACAGGTCAATATATTTAAATCCAACATCGAACATCACATTCCTAACCCATATTTAGCAGTATGAATGAAACTCTGTTACAGGAGAGCACTCCTATTTTGGGAAGTCTTTATGCACACTTTTTACTTCATGTGAAAAGGAAAGCACTTAAATGATTTCCTGTACAGGGCCCATGTATGCTGATTTTCAAAGGCACTGGGTGTATCCCTCTGAAGTAGATTCTCACTAAATCAGTGTTAGCTATTAACCAAAATAACACTGCCCTTGCTTTACAAGAACTTATAAAGACAGTTCATTGTTGTTTATAAACAAATCTTTTAATTAAAACAAACACATTTTACAGCTTAGCAAAAGAAAAAAGCTAGCCATAAAAGTGCTGATTAATCAGCACTTGACATCAAGCACCAAATTCTTCTTGTCTCCAATTTAATTAAGCATACAAGGTTATATATGCATATACATACGCCTGCTCATTAGATTTGCTATGCTACAATATCTTGACTGTGTATTAAAAAGTTATTAAGAAGAGTAATGCCAAGTTTTTATTTAATATGAATTCAACAGCCATCTAACTTAAAAGATTTGAGATTCCCAGGTCCAAGTTTCCCTTACAGGTTAAAACCTGTCAAACCTTCTGCCTTTCACTAAAACCTTTCAGTCTGCCCTCAGTAGCTGCAAAAATATTAACGTAATTACAGGTTAGAAATCAGGATCCCCACTCACAAGAGCATTACTCTGGTATTGTGAGAACAAAGTTTTGCTCAACAGCAAGTTTTTATCGCTGCACATGAGATCTCATAAGCAAAATAATAAATGCATGTGGGGCCCTAAAAAAGTTATAAATTCATTTTATGGAAACCCACCCAAGTGAGGTTAAATATATTCTGAAATAATACATGTATCCTTAGAGTTAAAACAGAAGGTAATGTAAAGCTATCTTTTTTTCATTATCCTCTCATATCCTAGTGATAGGAGCCAGGAACTGAGAAAATGGAATTCTTGAAAAAGCAACACATAAAACATTCTTAAATCAGCATATTCATTGCACCAATAAATTTATACTTATTCAAGGGCCCTCATATTAATCTTCTATCAAGTAAGACATTTCCTGGACTTACAAATTAAATGGCCTTAAAACCAGGAAACAAGTGGGGGTTTGTGTCCAAGAGCAGCATTTTGTCCTCTCTTCCTCCCCTTCCCAAACTCATAATTCAGTTCTCATATCAGGTATAAAGAGAAATTACAGCTCAGTGTGGAAAATTAGGACCTGACCTTGCAAAAACAAACAGCCTCTCTCTTATAACGTGTCTTAAAGAGCTGCAATAAACCCTATCCCTTAAGCAGTGCTGTGTATAGCCAGGCCTGCAGAACTGCAGTGATGCTGCTCAGTTAGCCACAAGAAAAAATGCTAGGAAAAAATGGAAATTAATCCAGAACAAACAGATTAGATCTGGAGATACTAGTCATAATGTTTTCTTTCTTCCTGTATTTTCTCTTCCTTAATTCTCCCTTCCCCATCACATGTTTCTACTAAAAGCAGATTTTCCATCTTCTCTTTTCAACTAGCAATCTAAGAGGGGGGAAAAACAGGAAAAAAAAAAAAAAGTATTTACTATCTCTTCACATTCATTATAAAGGTTTCCAGGCACAACAAACCCTGTGGGCATGGAAAAACATAACAGCGAGTCTTCGTCAGGCTTGAGGTTGCTGGAGGATAATCAGTAAAACATGTCTTTCAGAAGTCAGAGTAAAATGAAAACATTTCAGAGGGAAAATCCCACCAAACTATGCAAAAGGATTGCATTCAGATAGGGAAAGGAGAACTGGGAAAACAAGGCACAGGACTTGTCATGAGTAGAAAAAGCTACTTGTTTTGCAGAAAAATCTATTGCAAGCAGTTTTTCTGTCTAATTGATTAGACACGTGTTACTGTTTGATGGAGTGAGCAGCTGTTTCTTCAAAGAACCACAGCGAATCTTTGATTCTGGAAAATCACAAATGCAGTGTACACAGAAGAAAAACTCTGCACTCTGTAATTTTAAAGGTTTCCCAAATGACCACCTGAGCATCAGAGTTCTTTGAGGTACACTGTATTTCCTATTACACCAGGAATAGACACAAAATACATCAATAAGAATGTGGAGTTGGCCTAGCAGGATACATACGGCTCCCACAGTGGAGCTGTGTTGTTGAAAAACTTCTGAGCTCACAACATCATCCAATTCACCTTGTTTGAAATCTATGACTGTTTCTATGTATAATTTTTCATCTTTATGAACCACAAAGATTAACAAGTTCCAAGTAAATTCAGCTGGTGAAATGTTGCATATCAAGTGTTAGCTATGAATCCCTAAAGGAATTACTCATAGCTAGCTTTGTGTTGCTTTCCTTGGGCACTCTGTCTGCTCTGGTTTCTAACACCTAACAGCGAGCCAGAGAGCAGCACCTAAAAGCTGCCTTTGAGAAACTACAGAGAAAGACTACTACATGCCCTGGGGAGTGGGAATTTCCTATGCCCAAAGGATGGAATGTACTAAAATACACTAAAAATTATGGCTGGAAATGTGGTGCTATGAAAACTGACAGGTTAAAGACATTCATGAGCTGACAATAGAGCAAAATTACAAAGGTCTTAAGACAGCCAACTGGTTTTTCATATTTCTGTTTAGTAAACACTCAAAAGAATGATATGTTTTGATTAAGTTCTTGAAATGAAATGAGCCTTTCCAATTACTCTAGGAACTAGAGAAGTTTGATAAGTACTGTGAATTGCCTTCACCAGCAGACCAAGGATGTTTCTTGTCTTGAGGACAGAATCTATGCAATGCAGGAACAATGGTTTAAATATCTATTTAGCTGCTATTTGCAACTAAACAACAAAGGTATTGAAATAGATGGATAAAGACAATCTCACTTGAGCCACAAAGCACTGAGATACAGCTCAGAAGAGCTTATGTCAATACTCATTGGGAAGAACTCTTTTCAGGATAATGAGAATGAACAGGTTCAGAATGCTAAAAATAACTCCAGGGTTTTTATTAAGCATGAGGAATTGGAGCTGGAATCAACTTCTCCCTCCTGATGGGAAACAGACTGCTCCCAGGTAGTAGGACATGGTAACTGCAGGTTCCTCTCTGCCTTGCACATTGGATGGATACCTCCTCCCCCCACAAAAAGAATGAAAAACATCAGTCACAAGGATCAGTCAGCAGCGTGATTATACCCTCAAGTTAAATGCAATCAGTATACTGAGATGTGGGCAAAACCAAAACATTCTTTCCATTCATCATTACATTACTTGAACCTTATACTATCTACAGTTAAGTACTATGAAGAATATCACAGAGGAATTCAGAGTAAAAGCCCTCACGATGAAAAATGAAAATTTCCACACAGGTGAGGAAATGAGTATTGTCTCACCTACATGATCCCATTGTTTCTGAAAAGCATTTGTAGCCAGTTCCCGAGGAGAGAAAGGCAACTCAAAGCATGTAAATCCACTCAGCAGAAATAATAATAATAATAGATATTAACTTTGTTTCTTTTGTCCAGATGAAAGGCAATCCAGAGGGCCTTAAAGTGGCAAGGCTCAGGAAACAGCAAATCTCACCAGCTGAACTGGTGAATAACTGAGTTACCTTTGTTACCTAGAAGAAAAAGGGCAGCATTTTATCCACAAAGGCGAATCTTAGGAAGGTTGGAGAAATGAAGAAAAACATTCTGAGCTGAAGATAACGATAAATTCAAATAAGAGACAGCCTGTCCTCACTGCAGTGTTAATTCAAGCACTGCCTCAGCCTCGGCACACAGACAAGTCTTTTGCTTAAATCAGGCAGTACTTTTAACTCTGAGCTTCTGGCCCAGCAGCACACCTCAAACGCCAGTGATTCCTTCCCTGCCAAAGCAGCAAGGCCGCTGCTGCTGACAACTGCTCACCAGTAAGAACATAAAGAAGGGAGAAGAATAAACATCCCAAAATAAAGGGCCACACTGAGTCAGACTACAGATCATCTTACCCAGTTCTGCCTCTTAGCAATAGCCGAGATAACAATGTTACAACAGTGCAGGCCTGGAGGGAGCAGCGCTTCTCCCGAACATTCCCGCAGCTGCCAGCACTAGCAGCTTGGGCATTTCCTGAGCCAAAGGTGATGGGTTTGAACTTAATAATCCTCTGTGGATTTTTTTCATCAGTGCAACAAAGTAAACTGAGTAAGCCTTAAGTGGAAAGATAACTAGCAAAAGCCACAAGAAGGAATAAATGTAAAAGATTGGCAAGGCGAGTTAGAAATTCAAGTGTCCCTGGCAGGAAGAAAAATTAAAACCATGGAACTTTGGTCCAAGTTTTACATCATCCACTACTGTTCAGAATCAAGAATTTCTTAAGAGTTTTCTTTTTCAGCTCATGTAATCACAAGATAAGAATCCTAGAGGCAGAGCTACTCAGAAGTTCAAGTACATCAGTTAGGAGAAGAATGTGGATTCTCCTATGCTGGGGAGAGCCAAAATGATGTTTTTATTAAAATATTTCAAAAGAATAATTATTCTGCAAACTCAAATATTTAAGGTGTTTCTAACTTAGTTGGCAAGTCATTATGCTTTGTCTGGACTTCAGCACAGTATTTACCATTCTGACAACACATAAAAGAAAACTAAAATCTTTTCCCCTCTGATTTTCAGACCTACAGAGCCTATTAGAACACTGCAGAGATTTGATACAGCCTTGCTGGACTGAAGCTATAAACATGTAACAGGGCAAAGCTTTTCCAATTTCAGAAGCTTACTTCATTTCTTCTGAGCATTATGCTTTTCAGGAAGCAGAATGAGAAGTAAGTGTTAAGTATTTTTTAATTTATTTTTTTCTAGACACTCTCTAACAGCAGAGGGTATAAGGAAAGATGGGTAAGCACAAACCCTGCCCTGACTATCTATAAGAGCCCACAAGAAATGTGAGTGTCATGGAGCTCCTACTAAGCTGCTGCATTTGTGTGCAGCTCTCTTCTGTATCACAGTCCTGACTACTATATCCCAACAAACCTTAAGACATGCTCATCTCTCTAGCTTTGGGAAGGGGAAAGCAGCTTTCTTTTCACTGCTTTCTAAAACTTCTTGACTGAAGAGATTGTGTTAACAGTGTAGCAAGGTAGAGGTAAAAAAAAAAAAAAAAAAAAAGAAAAAAGGTTGTACTATCATCAGAGAGCAATTTTACTATTTCCTCTTACCCACTGCTGATTTTCAAAGCTACAGTAATTTGTATTGACAGGATTTCTGCCAACTTAAGACTCTACCAGTTAATTATATGAATTTCCCTCTGGTTCTTCCTGAAAAAGATACCAGTAATAATAAAAACACCATTGCTAGCTACATTCATAGTTGCAGAGTAACTTCGGTAAGTAAATTAATATTTTTAAAATTAAAAGTTAACCAAACTTTTTTAAAATACCAACCACCAAATACTGGATGGCTTCATACCCGCATTAGATGATAATTTTTAATTTTTACTCTCTATCACAACATAGTGGATTTCAAGACCCTAATATTGACTAATTCTTAATAACTCCAGAGTAAAATTAAAATTATTTTCATTCTGGCCTCAAGTATTTACAGCTATCACTATCTGATTTACAACACCATTTGAGTATTGACGTAATGCAAACTGATAGAGGGCAGTACAAACTCTAGTTCTTTCCAATCTAGTAAAGCAACTGCTCCTTAAATGCATTAATTAGTTCTTACTTTTTGCCAAACCTAGCTCACACTGTCAGTCTTGCTGATTTCAGTAAGACTATTGAGCAAGGTTACTCACACAAAACAGAATCTGTAGGTCTAGACCCTTCCATCCTGATCTATAAGTAAGAAGCACATGAGTTTAGGCAGGAATTTAACACTTACGCATCCACAGTTGTTCTTACAGTCTGTTCCTCACCATCTTCATCTGAGCTGCTACATGTTGCATCAGAGTCCAGGTCCTTCTCCACACGAGACAGCAGCCCTCCAGTAGAAAGTGCAAAGCCACGGATTTCACCCGGTGCAACGCTAACTCCGTTCTGTACATCCACACTCAAACCACTCTCCGAAGTAGTTGTGCTGTTTTCTGGCCAACCTTCAGTGCATCTGAGGGAGCTATTGCTCAAAAATCTAGCTGGCTCATGGAAAACCTTCATCCTCTGAAGCTGATGTTTCACAAAGCATTTCAGCTGCTGATCACAGTGTTTGATAACATGCTTTGCCAGGAGCATTTGTAAACGCTTCTGAGTTCTTTTGGCTCGACTGATTTCCATTTGTTGCTTAGTGACACACTGGAGTAAGCGAGCATACACCTCCTCCTGGGTGCAGCTCAAAATCCCTTCCGAAGGCCCATGAAGAATTTGGTGCAATAAATCCCCTTTTATTGTTTCAGTGCAGACTTCCAAAGTCCTACCCAAAACCCCATTCTTCTTGTACCATTTACCATTTAAAAGTTGCATTTCTTCTGCATTGCTGGATTCAGTTACGCTTGAACCTGAAAGTCTCTGCATTCCTGCCAAGTTTGGAGATGTGGTCTCTAAAAACGCTGCCCCTTTGACCTGTTGCTCAGGTTCTGAATGACTAATATGACCAAATGATGTGTCAGCACCATTATGTAATGACCTTCTCATCTTGGAGCAGCCAGGCTCTCCTGCTTTCGTTTGCTTACCAGTTTTGTTGTTAAACGCAGAATTTGTACTCATCAACAAGACAGACTGATAGCACTTGGAGGATGGTGGGGAACCAAAATGCTGCACACTGAAGATATCATTCCTGAGGTTGGGCTCAGCAGTGGGGAACCCCAGGACTGAGCAAGTAATCTGTGCGATGGAGTCCTCTTTTATCTTCTCTTCCACTGCTCTGGAATTTTCCATGCACAAAGTTGTATCAGACTCCATAGCTCTAGAGGACAAAGAAGGTGACAAGTGGATACCATGACCTTTTGTTGTTGCCTCTCTGAGGGCTGGTGTCATTATAGCTACGGTAGGCAGTTTACAGCAAACCTGAAAATAACACGGGCCACGTAAATTTTCTCATTTTCATGACACAATACAAATACAACAACTCTGTTAGATATTTCATTCTTTCAACATCATTCAAAAATTCCATAAAAAAGGATATTATCTAAAGAACACAAACTATGTTGCCTCCCAAGTCAAACAAGAACACTCTTTCTGTTTTTCCTTTGTTTCACTCAGAGACTGTTCCATGTGCAAGGAAAGCCTTTACATCTCAGGGGAATAACTGTTCATACCTCATTTCATTTTAGATTCTATCAGTCTGAGAAATAAGACCCAAAAAGTTCAGGTCTGTCATCTAACCTTGCCCAAACTGAAAAACATGACCTTGACTGGCACTATTGCGAAAAACATATTTACTGTAAATCTATATAAAGCAAGCAGTTGATTAACTATTATATATTCTTATAAATACACATTAGAAACCAATCAACAAGGTTAATGCTTTCAAAACAGAAAACTCTTAAGTTCTGAAGTCTCCTACCAAAAAGAATTCTTTCCTGTGCCTTTGCATACCACTCTTTATTCATCAGGCACTGTCTACATAATACATACAGATTATTTTTCATACCAGATTGAGAAAAGACATTCTCCTTGACAAATCCATTTGCTTGTGGCTTGCCAATTAACAAACGGTTCCCAGACTTTGGGATCAAAATACCAATGTCAACCTTCACCCTTCTTGTCAGCAGCTATGGTGCCAAGTCATACTGTATCTATTCCAAACAGGAATCACTTTCATAGTACTTACAGCTTTGTTTAGGAGATGGTTAAATAAACCAAATGAATGATTTAATTGAACCTGCAGAAGTCTGAAAGATAAATTCCTGTCAGCCCTTCATTAAGAAGCTAGAGTCAAAACCAGAAGCCGTAAGAGAGCAGTAGTAAAAGTGAGTGCAGCACAGTAATGCCACAGTAAGTTCTGTTGAAGCGTGTACTAGTTGAGCAGCACTTCCACTGCCCTCCTTTTAATGTCTCCAGTTTCCTTGATCTCCACAGCAACTGCCTAGCTCAGCAATTTTCAATGCACAGATCCCACAAGGGGTCAATGATTTTGAGACTGCCACATAGGGAGGTTAGTAAAAAATCTGTCTGAAGCCTTAGCTTGTTTATAACTACAGGCTTTTTACACTGAAGGTGCAAGCATTAAAGTGAGATGTGGAAACCTAGGGAGCTGAGAAATACCAGTTTGAATACTTGCTCTTTAGCCCTTAAAACATGAAGCAAAACACAGACAGCCACATGCTCCAGTAGTGCCTTACCACTCTCTGTATACTTTATTCACCTTTCATTGCTCCATGTGTACTTCATCCATAAGGTTTTCATCTCTGTACATCACCCTCCTAGCATCACCGGGACCAGGTTTGGTAGTCCTATTGCTAATCATAAATGATACCATTAAAATCCCCAGGATTTAACCTTTATAAATAAGCCAATAACTTCAGCCTAAAGGGGAGCTCAGCACAAAGTCCCCCTGTTCAGGAAGAGCCCCATTCTAGGATCAGACAGGGAAATGCACTCTTGAAAACTGGAGCCCCAAATCCTAAAGGCTCCGGTGACCCAGCAATGCTCTCAGCACCTGGCTGACTCATGTCTTTCCTCCTGTAAAAGCTAGCAGGCCTGTGAATTCATAAATCCAAAGGAGTATGAATTCAGACACCAATGTCTCCCTGCCCCTAACATAACTATAACTTGCAAATAACTATAGCAAGTCAGAGCAACTGTGCATGGCTAAACCATAAGGGGAGGGAACTGAACAGTTCCTCTGTGGTGTTAATGTGAGCTCAGGAGTCCCTGTGTTTGACATCTCTCTGAGAATTCCAAGAAGCTCTCCAAGAAGAGCACCATCAGCCTGGTATCTACATGCACCCAGCAATGTATTTATAAATGTTCCAACTTTACCATCCATCTCCCTTACTCTGAGTGGTTTAACAGGCACAGGTTGCTACTCCTGAAACCCAGGAAACATCCACACACAGTGGAGCTGTTCAAGCAAAAAAGTAGTTTGGAGATGTGAATCACATACCTGGATGAAGATGGAGGTTATTCAAAGAACTGGCAGCACAAAACTTTCTAGTGCTAAAACTTTCTAGTTTTAACTTCATCACATTCCCTCAAATACCACATATCTTTTTGGTACAGTTGCAAATTTCCAAAATCGCAATGCATACCATTACCAATTTCTTTTTATCTTTTCATCTGGGGGACTTATTTTTAACTCTTCCAGGGGAAAGAGGGGAAGAAATCAAAGTACCTTCATATGGAACACAAACACTGAACTAAAGAACATTGACAAATCACTAACTAATTTAGAGTGCCTGACCAAGTATGCTTCAACTACAATGTAGCTAAAAAATAAGTGAAGTGCTTTTGAAAAGGGGAATCACTCAATTAACCCCTTACCAAGCAACTAAAGAAATTTTCATACAACGTGGGGCACTCAGGTGTGCTCATCTCACTACAGTGACATTTAGAAAGCTGGTACTGCCACAGTACCCAGCACTTGGCATTTATCCAAGAAGTTTACACACACACAGAAGCAAACAAACACACACAAAAACGTCATAGGTACAGGAGCAAAACAAAGCATCAGCTGCAAAAAAAATGATAAACTAATTTTAGTACAAGCACTTGGCTTGACAAAAGTTATATAATTTACAATTTTACACATTTTATTTAATTTTGGTAGAAAGCTGCAAAAATTATTTCATTCCACCTGTATTAGAAATGAGTTTCCAAAGCAAAATCTGCTATCTTTGAAGGGGGAAAAAAATAAAGGCAAATAGGGAGGGAAGACAAGTACTGCAAAATGGTATACTGGAAGAGTATTTTCATTCTGGGAAAAGCTTTTTTGTCATACGTAAACCATTTTACAGATTTCTTTTTTTTCCTGCATTTTGTATTATTTGAGGTTTCAAAACCAGAACAGCTGAAATTCTGCTAAAGTGGCAAACAGCTTGCTTTTCATCTACTGAATAAACACTCCACTTGAAAGACTACAAAGTATTAGTAAAAAGAAAAACTGACATTAAGTAAGTACCGGGGAAGGGAAGAAACAAGAATCAGACATACACAGTAAAGCAACTGATGTTTCAAGTGACTTTATGCTTATCCTCCCCTAATGCTTTAATTACCCAGGAGGATATAGCTGGAAATTGCAGTTAACCACAGCCCAACCTGCACCCTGCTCCCTCCCACCACTGCAGCTACAGGTTCCTCATCCTGCTCCTCTACCTCTCCTTTCCTCCTCCTCCTCCCTTGACACTTTTCATTATACCCTTTCCCTGCCAGGCTTACCTCAACACAATCTGCCTGAATCCTGAAACTAGTGTCCTCATGTTGGTGATTAGCAGCATCCTATTAAAAGAAACACAGCAAAACCATCCACAACCCAGCAGACAGGGTGGCATTCCCTCCCTTCCCAGCTTTTGTTTACAGTCCTTTCACTTTTTGACTCTTCTCCCCCTTGCATAACACTATCACTTTGGTTACACAACACTGCAGACAGTGTTCTGGGGGATTTTTGCTTGGGGGGAGGATTGCTTTGTCTTTTAGTGGATTTTTTTTGTTTGTGATCTTTTCGTTTCCAATGACAATAAAATGCCACTTGCATGAGGCTTTTTAAGGCTCCTCTGTAGCAGCCTTCTCTCCTTGCAAATTGAGATATCTTTCCTCTAAACACCTTAAATTTCCTTCTTGATAATGAGATTCCTTGAGACCAGGAAAAGATTTTTACATTTATTATTTCTTTTTGTTTTGAAACTCAGAAGCCTACAAACAACATTGCAAATTAATATGGCTGTTTCTAGTTTATTCACAGATTAACAGAGTTTCAGATAAACCAACTTCCACTGTTTATTCCTTGCCTAGATGGCATTTCAAAAGCAAAGCAAAGTCCCTGACAGCAGACAGCCTCTGGTGAAACACCCAAAATTAATCTCAGCAAGAATGCTCAAAAATACTGCATTTCAACCTGTTTTAAGGCCTCTTAGAGACAACCTGCAGAAGAGAGGGCAGCTACAAAAGCAAATTGCAACACAACTGCAGAAACCTGGTTTCCTACAGCTTTGTGCTGTCTGTCCTGTAATCCCCAGCTCCTCCTGGGCAGCCTTCCTGATAATCACTGGACAAAAATAAAGTGCTCTGGCAGACAGGCACTGCTGCAGCGCTGCCTCAGCCCAGTGCAGTGGACAGGACCTGACCCTGGGCAGCTTTTTCAAGCCTTGCCTGCTGGAAGGCATCCCTCAGGCTTAACTACTGCTCCCAATTTTCAGAAAACCTACAGGATCATAGTGATTTCTAAGAATAGCAAGAGCAGCTCAACAGCATAGTCTGCATTTTCTCATGGAATAGTCTGCAGCAACGACCATAAAAAAGATATTGGTCCCACTGGGCATGTCCTGGTTAGGAGTATGAAAGAAAAAGGGAAGAAGTCCATATTTAACACACCTGGGACCAGCCTTTAAAAGTGAAAAAAAAAAAAATTATTTCAGTAGGCAGCTTTTGTTTCCACTTCAAAAGCAGACCAGTTACTCATGCTGTGCATTTAAGCATTCTAGTATTTTGTTCTATTAATAGACTGGAAAAAAACTCATAAACCCAAACAGGATTATGTGGGGAGCCTCCACATTCAGCAGCGCTCACTGTGCAGGCACAACTTTCCAGACAAAACTGCAACTCCAGTGTTTTGTACACCCCGGAAGATATAAGCACAAATTCCTCCTACTTTGGAGAAAAAAACAAACAACCCACCAGAAAACAGCACATCCCCCCCAAAAAGGATCTCTCTTTGAACACTAAGAGATCTCTATTTAAGACAGACCACCCAAAGTTTCAATCATAAAAAACATCAAAAAGGAGGCACTTCAAGTGGAACTCATTAGTATTAATTTATGATAAAATCCCTGACTCATTAAAATCTCTGAACAGGTTTGTTTTCCTCCTTGTTCAAATCTGCTTCTGAACAGAGACCTGATATAATTTCCAAGTTTACTACCATATCATCAACTAATTCTTGTTCAACTTATAACAGCATATTTGCAAAGCAACATCTGTAGTAATTTTTAATAAGTTAAATGGTTTTTGTAGTACAATAGGTGCCTCTATAAGTAGGTCGCACACATGCCTCTAACATAAATATCTGCAATACTTTCTGATACTTTTAATCGTAAAGTCCATATCAACATTTCAGTGATACTTTTTAATTTCAGGCTTTGAAGAGAGGGCTATAAAACCTGGTTTTAAATGAGACCCACTCAGCTCTTATGACACTAATTAAGATGACTGGAATTTAAGCTCCTCAGAACATTCCCCAGGATTTCAAACCAGGGACCAATACATCAGGAGAGCCCTAAGGCACACAGACTGTTTTCTGAGCCGGTACATCCACCAGACTTTATCCAATGTCATTTCTAGTACTGGAATAAGCACAAAAAGGAAGTATTTACCCTTTGACAAAAAGCATATTTTAATAATTTGGATTTTTTTAAAATTGGCTCACATTGCAAATCGGAAATAGAAAATTCACATTTTTAATTTGCTTCCCATTAGAGAAGGGTGGGTAGGGAAGTAGGTAGGGAATACCTCAGTCACTGCTACGTTTGGGTGGGGAGCGATACTTCATTTTGCGGATGGAAAGCCTAGCTCAGGAGCACAGAGGAGCTCTCAAGGCAGGCGGCGGGACCTGGATCTGCGCTGCTCGCCAGAGCTTTGCCAACTACTTCAGCCGAAGCGTCCCGCTCTGTAAGCGGCGCGCAGCGCGGGAAGCCTCGCCCAGGGTGACTCCGAGGCCAAGGAATGACTACGTGGCCGTAGGTACAGGCTGGTTACCAGAGGGAAGCTGCGATCCGCGGTTTAAATCCCGGGTGGGACACGCGGGGCGGGCGCGGAGCGGCCCCGCCCCCCCCCCCCGGCCCCCCCCCCCCCCCCCACCCCCCCGCCCCCCCCCCCCCCCCCCCCCCGCCC
>JANRGV010000104.1:4216746-4232640 GCA_024734035.1 Alethe castanea | reverse complement strand
GCTTCTCCGCAGCGGCGCCGCCGCCGCCGCGGCCGCCGCCTCAACCCCGCACAACACGGCGCCCGCCACGGCTCACACTGCCGCTCTTGAAGAGTCCGCGCCCAGCTAAAGCGCAGCGCGGCGCGGCGGGGCGGGGCCTCCACCGCTCCTCAGGGGAGGAGCGCGGCCAATCCGGGGCGCGGAGGGGCGTGGCTCGGCCTGGGGGCGTGGCCGCCCGCCATTGGCGGGGCCCCGCCTGACGCGAGGACACCGCCCTCCCCTCCCCTGCTCTTCCTCCCCCTGTGGGAGGGGAGGGATCCGCTCCGGACAGGTTCAACTCTTAACGCCCAGCGTGGGTAAAGAGCTAAAAAACCCTCCTAAACACACACATTCCAAGCTACCATCGCAAATAAAAAACCCTCAAGTTCACCTACATCGCATTCCCTCCCTCCAAACTCCCCGTCAGCGCCCTGGGGTGAACACGGGCACAAAGGAAGAAGCCTCGTTTCCCCGCGGGCTTTGAAGTAACCGCAAACAAGCGTGAGATTGCATAGAAATGCTTTATTATGTTTATTTGACCAAGGTAATTAAAATAAGGCGTTCCGGGTTAGATGTAAACATAGAGGTAAGCTGCACAGCAGGTGGCTGCTGTACAGTGAGCAGATGTACGGCAACAACAGCAAGAGTGTCAAGTTCTACTTCTCGAGGGGAAATACACATTCAAAGTTACATTAATACTTAATTTTATTTTTTAAGAATATGGCTTCTCTCGAGATTTGACTCTGAAAAGCAAGGTTTGGTTTCAACACAATGGGTTCAAGTCCCAAGACCACGCTACTCAACGCTCTAGAGATAAAATTGCCTTTCACTACTGCAACTCTCAACACCCAGAGTACTCCATGTTGTACAAAGATAACATTCATTAAATATTAAATAGCCTGCATGTGAGCACACTGTTATTACTGTTATTAGAGCATGTGCTCTAAGTGTCTCTTCCTTTAAATTTAGAAGATGATTCAGCACATTTATTTTACTTACATTCTGAAGTCTGATTTTATGCCATACACTAATATAGAAAAGGATTCTGCACAACTCTGCAAAGTAGTGAGCATCTGCCCTACTTGTCACTGACAATGTCTCTAGCAATCAGTTCTTTCATTATTTCATTGGTACCACCATAGATTGGCTGAACACGGGCATCCACAAAAGCTCTGAGGGAGGAAAAAAACAAAACAAAACAAGGAAATATTACAAACAACACCTCAGAATGAACAATTTAAAAAAATATCTTTAGAGATCCCTCTTTTCAATGTATACTCTTCTCATTGACAAAGTAATTCTTATTTTCTAAGAGGCTTAAACTAGAATATTGCAACTTTCCAGGGTGCTGTGCACCAGCCAGCAACTGGGTCAGTATATCTTCCTTGATTGTTTATAGTGTAGTCTCCACTACTGCCTATAATTAAACAAAAAAATAAAGCCCTATAAACCCAGCCTGCTGGCCTTCCTTTAATAAGACAGTGCAGATCACTCACAAATTTCACTCAGTGAAAACATGGAGGAACAAGTTATTTTAAAGCAACATTTCATACTCAAGCTATTTAAAGTTTTAAAAAAATCTAAACCTACTCAGTTAAAGAATTATCTTACTTACTACAACTGCACAGCAGTTCTGTTTTTGCTATTTCTACTGTCAGATTACCACCTCTGTGATTTTTTTTTTTAGTAAAAACAGCACCAAAATCTCTACTTAGCATGTCACATGGCCTGTACACAAACTTCACAAATAATACACAAGGATATATACAAAAGCTCCATAACAGTCTCTGAATTTATAAACTCAGAAAAAAAATGGGAATGGAAAATTCCTTTTTCTACATATAAAAACCTTATCATTTTAAAAGGTGAAAAAAAGCTGAATGTAGCCAGCTATGCTCTTGATTTGACAATTTGATACTCGGTGGTATCTGACCAACATGTTTTCTTTACCCACATGCATTTAATTTCTGATAAAACATGAACTAGCTCTCCTTATTTCTACTTTTATAGTTTTGCTTCTGTTTTTTCAATTAACATTTTCTTCTAAAAAAAAAATCTTCTCTTTTTGGACAAAAAAACCCAGACAATAATTGCTGGACAGCTTATGAGTTATTTGGAGAATCAAAACAAAGCCTTCCTGCAGACCTCTGTACAGTAGATTCCCTTTTAATCAAACCTGATAAGAAAAGAAACTGTAAATCACGACTAACACTGATCAACACACAGATTCAAAGGAAGTGCCTCATTTGACTTTGCTGGTGATCTTTCACTGTATAATCTGAAATGTTACACTTACTTTGCAATTGGATACTCCCACATGTACCCCCATCCTCCGTGCATTTGTACACACTGAGTAGCTATGCTGTTTTGGAGATCAGAACACCTAAATGGCCAAAAGGAAATCTGCTTTTAGAAGGACATGATGTTGCAAAACATTACAAAAGATAAAGATATGTTAACAAGGCAAAAAATATAACAGGATTGGTAAGAAATAAATACTGTTCCATTTAATGCATTAAAAGTTAGCTCCCTTTATGGGACTACTTTAAGGAAAAGAAAGGTTTTAAAACAGACAGGCTTGTTTACCTTTCTCACAGGCCAAGAGAATCCTTTTGTGAAGCAAGTTGATCCAGTCTCTTTTCTTGCCAAATCCCTCAGCTTTGTCAGAAATTAAGAATAAACCAGGCTTCCCCCCACCACTGCCATTAGCAACACACCAGGATACTCTTTGAGCATAACCACCACCTGGGCATAATTTATTTTCTGCAATAAACTTTTCCAATAGCCTTTTCTGCAGTAGCCTTCAATTCTAAAACTGTAATTCTTCAACAGCATTTCTTGACTGCAAAATATGTATTTAATAGCAAAAAAAAAAAAAAAATTAAATCACACTCGAAGCTGAAACTGTAGTTAGAAGACATGGGAAAAAAACCCCACTTTCTAAGTGTATAGCTTTCAGTGGCAAAGGAAAAAATGAAAATGACAAGCCAATTGCTTTCTCCTGGAAAAATTGAATAATTTTCCCCAAACCATCCCTACATTCATTTAAATCCTTACAGTTTATTATACCAACTGTAATTCTGCAGCAGTGAGTTACTGCAACTGTCTTTACTAAATATATCCTCAAATTCTTTTAGGTATGTACCACAACCTGTCAACACAAGAAAAACCAAACCAAAACAAACCTACATACTTTTCTCCAGATATGAAAAAAGAGATGCACAAACCTGGTTTTAAAATCCTTCAAAGCTCTAACTCAAGCCATTGACTATACAAAAAGTTTGAAGGAAAATTCGAGACTAGAGAGAATCTCCTAATGCATTAGGGAATAAAGCAATTCTACATTCAAGCATTTTCTAGACCATTGAAGTGAGTCTTATGGAAGGTCACAGGGACTCCACTGGAGAAAGAGGAAATCCACAACAAATCATGATGGTAAACAGCTATGAAAGTGAGGGAGTTTCAAAAGCCTTGCTTAGGGAAATTTGTTGAGGAAGTGAGTCTGCATATCTCAGCTGGCATTAGTTGTTTCTTCCTCCTCAAAACTGAATGCCTCTGCTTCTGTACCTGGTACTTCTAGGTAATCACTGCCAAGAGTAGCACTCAAATCTCTTCCTCCCATTGTAAATATTTCTGCTTATTTCCTCTATACTTATTTTGAAAAGCCTAAAGCCTGTAAACCTGGGTATATTCCACAAATTTCTTTGTTCATGTCCCATGTGGTTTTTTTTCTCCCATCTTTGCAACAAACTAAAACTATAAAAATCCATGTACCACTACCTTAGATGTTTCCAGTTGTTTTTCTCTGGCAAAACTAAATTAACATATAGCACCATCAAGTATGAGGTGAGGGAGAAGTAGTTTTGGACAGTAAAGGAAAGCACTGTTCAGTCTCAGTTACAGCAACAGCTGTAGCCAAAACCAGATAGCTTTGAAAACTGGCTAGGCCAAACAGCTCTTGTTAAGTAACATTAACTGAACAGTATCCTAGAGTTTCAAATCTATTTAAGTTTGGCTCCAAATATTCAAATTTTGCTTTAAAAAAAAAACCCAAACCAAGCCATACACTCCATTAAAAAAACAGCAAAGAAAACCAAAAGACACCCAACAACAAATTGCTAACAACCAAATGTGATTTTTTTTTTTTGTCTAAATACCAATGGAGCACTCACTTTTACTTAAGGCTAAAGCAGAGGCATGACCTTGTTATTAATGGAAGCCTATCTGAAAAGTATGCCTTTGTTTTGAAATCGATCTGGTTAAGCAAGCCTGGTTTTCAATGTAACTTGGATTTTTGTTGACCTTACACCACATCATCAGAGTTTGCAGGTGACTGTAAGCACATACCAATACTTTGCCATGGAGGCTGTGGCAGAGTCCAGGCGTTTATCTGCGTGGAGCTGCAAGCAGTTGTCCATAAAAGCTCGGGCCACACAAATCTGCGTTTTTATTTCAGCCAACTTGTGCTGTACTGTCTTGTTTTGGAGGTGGATAGAGAGGATAGAGGAAAGAAATAAAGTGCAGTTTAATACTTTAGGTAGAAAATGCAGCATTTTCCACAAGGATTGCTGTTAGAAATCACTATTTCAAACTTTGGCTCTGTACATCAGAAGACACCATACTTTCCAGATAGTTATGTATTCACCAGTTTATTAGACAAAGTTGTTGCTCTTTACTTGTCAAGGTCAACTCAAAACACAAATTTAAGAGAAAAAGCACAAGAGAAAGGGAAAACAAATTCCTAGAGAGCACACGGCAGGACGCCAAGAGTGCTTTATCGCTCTCTGTCACTCAAATGTCCTTTAACCCTGTAGAGCCATGAACTTTCCCAATTAATAACATTTCACCATCTATTGAATGTTTTTTCTATGCATTCTTCAGAGTTTAAGCTACATGCAAAGAGACTGAAGCAAAAAATAAAAGAAAGTTTAGACTATCAGGAAGTTTTTCAGCATCAAGTTCTGTCACAATGGAAAAGAGGTCTAGATAGAAGAAGTAGAATCCATCAAAAGATTACGTAAAATCAGACCAGGCAGGCATTTCTAGAAATTTATTTTAAAAAAAATCTTGCTTCCCTTGACCATAAATACACTGGACCAGTGTACTACTACAAGGAAAGAATTCATTTCAAATGCTGTAATGTGGCATGACTAAATGAATTAGCCCAAGGCAGAGCTCTAATTGGAAAGGATTATTTATAATATGCACACTCAAGTCATCAGCAGCAAAAAAAGGAAATTGAACAGATACGCAGAAATTCATTATTTTGGCAAAAATACCATACTTTATGAAATTTATTGTCCAACTGCTGATGGCCTAGCCTAAAAAAGGAGATTATTTTGGAAATCTCTGCACAGTGAACTACTACAAATAGGAAACATCCCCTGTCCACATTAAAAAAAGTTAAAGTCCTTTTGTGTTTTAGTCACCCAGTGCACATACTAAATTCCATCTGGAATTATGGATTCCTGAAAGTTAACTTTAAAAACAGATGAAGATCATAATCCACTGAAGGATACCTAGCATTCCAACCTCTAAAAGACTTGAGTTTGAGAAACAAAGTCTCAAGATGTAGAAATCGATTTTTTTTGTTAATTATTTCAAAAGTATATATAAAAAAGAGGCAGCCAACATCTTTAGCCCATATAAGTCAATTCTGTCCTATAAACCAAACATCCAGGAGCTTGGCCTCTTTCAGCCCCAACAGTTAATGTTGTTGTCAGGAAAGTTGTAGTATAGCAATCCTGTGGAAAGCAACATCTATTTTATGACTAGTGTAGGCACAAACATCTCAAAACTCAATTACCTACCCTCACCAAGAGCAAGCTCTGCCCACAGAGCATGACCCAACAGCTTTTCATGCAGTCACACAAACACCCAGACTGCTGCTGGCTGAGGAATCTCATTACAATATTACTGAAGCACCTCTGCACCACTCAGGCAATAAGGTCACTGCTGGCAGTCCCCTCCTCCAGCAGCCCCCAAAATAATTTTTCTGCAATGCTCCGTGTCCAGAGGAAGACAGTACCTGCACAGCTGGCCCCCAGGATTTCAGGCACAGACAAATACAGGCAGGTGTATTTGTATTTTTAGGCAGGACCCTGTGATTAGGACTTCTGGCATTAAAATGCAAGCCTGAGATCAACAAGGGAATTGTTCCTCAGCAGCAGCAAGAAGCCAGTATACTTCCTGCCTACCTATTTCCCTCTCAGAAGCAGCACTGCTGGGAGGTTACATACCCAAGTCATAAAATACATAATTAAGACTTTTCTGATGCTTCTTTAAAATTATTATTTTTGCATTTCAAAAATGAATAGTGGGCACTGAGACAAAAAACAGCCACAGTCCAACAGTGAAAGGTTTGAAAACGATCCTTTCAAAACAGCCCCATGATTTTCATTTGGTCACTACTCCACATACACAGCTGGACAGCAAACACACACTAGAATCTGTACACAAGCAGCTCAGTTCTTACTCACCTGCAAATGTGCAATTGTCTTCCCAAAAGCTTTTCTCTGCTTCACATAATTCCTTGTTTCTTCAAACATGAATTCACAGCCAGCGAGAGACATATCAGCAATTAGCAGTCTTTCCTTTTGAAACACAAATTACAGAATCCAGTTGAGTTAGTCCTACATTTCTCTGCATCAGATGCACAATTAGGACACAGATGTTCAGTGTTGTTCATTACGGGAGCGGGAGCAGAAGTCACATAAAATATCAAACCAGACATATACTGCATTACTGAAATTAATGAGTAGGACAAATGCTATGCTGTCTCTAAGTATTTTGACAAAAGCACAGACATTTTGGAAAGCATTGCCTCCTTGTCCTCTGAAATAATTCCAAAATTTCATAAACTGAGTTATAAACTAGCGAAGTGTTTTAGCACCTAAACAATTTCTTTACCTTGTTATATGAACAGAGTTCCATGTAACTTTAATATGCTTCTACTTGCAGAAGAGCTAGAACAGCACTGCTTGTTTCTTGAAAGAGAATGCCAAATGGATCAGAGATGTCCAAGCTATACTTAATTTACTAAGCAAAGTGCTTCCATACTAGAAGTACACAAGAAATCTGTGGTATGTCCTTTTTAATACACTACCCTCAGATTTTTTTCTCCCTTTCTTCTAAATCTCTTTTCATGGAATATTTTGGGTCATGCAACATCAGATGGGTTTAAAGGTTGCTAAGTTCAACAGACTAAGTAAATGCTAAGGTAAGTTTTATGTTAATTGGATGTTGCACTACACCTTTTGTCAAAGTTCCTTGATTTTCTATATTTTGCCAGTAAACTTGTGTAACTTTGACCTCTTGAGAATGTCTGGTCACTATTTCCCATAGAAATGTTTTGGGGTTTTACAAAGACATCCTGCTTCAGCAACCCACCACAATACATGAATTTCAGGACTAATGACAAGAACTGCCTCTGTATTCTTCCTGCAGACAGCAAACACTCACATTCCTTTTACCTGAGGGAGCTCTGCCATCAGATAGTAGAAGCCTTTGTTCTCTTTCCCAAGCAGGGCACTGGCTGGCAACCGCACATCTTCAAAAAACAGCTCTGCTGTATCCTGAGAGGATTTGAAATGGACAACAGTTGAGAGTCTGACATTCCATTAAACGAATTTTCCCTGTTGTTTTCTTGCTATTGTGCACTTTAACTTGAAATCCCAGATTTAGCCTGGAAGGATCCTCCAGAAGTCATCTAGCTTACATTCTACTCAGAGCAGCTCCAGAAAAACAATCAGCTGAGGGCCTTGCCTAGCTAAACTTTCCAAAGCTCAAAAGAGGAAGGCTCCAGGACCTCTCTCAGCCTCTGTGCAAGCATCAAATCACTTTCATGGTGGACTGTTTTTTCCTAACACCTACTAAGAATCTTCCTTAGCGTAACTTGTCTCCTTTCACTCTGCTCCTCAAAGAAGGATCAGGCCCCACCATCTCTATAGCTAAACACATCAGTAAGATCCTGTTCTTTCAGGCTTCTTCAGAGTAAATGCATCCAGCTTCCTCAGCCTCTCCTTGCACATCACACACCTCGGACTTCCACAGGCAAAACCAGGATGCATATGTTGCATGTTTGTGCTCTGAAGTCTAACAACTAGAATAGAACCATAGTTCCATCTCACATTTATTTAGCAGTTTCCCGGCATTAAGTGGGTTTAGACTTTCTCCAAGTCAATTGCATTGGGGGTTGTATGAACTCACCTGAGCTTTCAGGCCAATTTTGTTCAGTTTGCGTCCTTTGATGAACCCTTTTGTTCCATTTTCCACCAGGAAAAGGCTGATCCCATGAGCAGGGGACCGAGCTTCCCGGTTTGTAACTGCAACCACGATCACTACATCACTCATCCACCCATTAGTGATGAACACCTGGAAAAAAAGGCAACTTAGAAAAAAAGCAAGGTGGATAGAGGTTAGAAGAGATCACCAAGTAGCAGAAAGTAAAATTACATCAACACTTTCAAAGGTGAACTGAAAGGCAATGTTCAAGTGTCCAGAAGAATTTCAAGCTTTTGATATTAAGTGTTCTGGAACAAGGCAGACATTAATTTGAGAAGTATTGTGTGGGGCAGAAATGCAAAGCTAAAGAATGCACAGACCTATTTCTTTTGTCTATCCCATGATAAAGAGGGAATACTGTATCAAATGTAGATTATTTAATAAACACAGAGGTTCTCTTGTCTAGAAATTAAATTAGTAAGGCATAACACTCAAAACTATCAACAGCTTCTTATCAAAACTGCTTACTATTATCCTGCAGAACAATTGATGGGCCTGTCAACTGGATCCATCTTAAGTCCAGCAAAAGAAAGCTCTCTGTCCAGTTTGGCTTCATTTGAGTGGCATGAGCACCTTTTTAGCACCTATGCATATGTATCTGCTTGCACACATTCTCACCACTGAAATTCTGCTAAGACCAGCCTCTATCAGTACAATGTTAGCAGCAGCAGTACGAAAGAAGGTTAAGACATTTCATAGCTTTCAAAAAAATGGTCTGTTGAACCCACACTCCCACTACAACACTATTTCTGCCTTCTTATTTTTCATTATGGTAATGAAAAAACTGCTCTACCACAGCTTGACAACACAGTGAGAGTACCTGATGCAACTGTTTTGTTTTTTTTTCTAACAAGACCAGCAAGCTCCTGAATAAAAATTCCACAGCTTGCATTACGGCAACACAAGTTTTTACTCAGGCCGCAGATGATTTCACAGCAGTAGTGTATACATTTTATTGTTAAACATCAGTACAAAGAACCATACTGCTCATACTACACAGCACATTTTCCCCCTTTCCTTCACAGTTTAAGGGAAAATAAGCCTTTTAATAGGCTTATTTTAACCAAAACATACAAGCCCTCCCATAAATCGGTTTGTAAATTGCCTGCAACAGACATATCTCAAGACCTATTAGAAAAAGAAGTAACTGGGACAAAAAACCCCACCTACAACATAACCCTCACAAAAACCCAAACCAAAAGCAAAAGAACCGTGAGGAGATGCTGAGAGCAGCGAACATCCTGCTGCATTCAGCTAAATGTGTTCAGCTCCTAAAGCCTATGAGCAGTATGTATGTCAGTGCACTTACCTTACTCCCATTAAGAATCCAGTCACTTCCATCTTTTTTTGCATATGTCCGTATTCCCTGCAAGTCACTAAAAAAAAAAATGCAAAAGGTCCTTCAGAAAACCATCCCAGAAGCTGCAATTTGTATCTTGAATTCTATCCAGTACAAAATAAGGTAGATTTTATCTACCATCCAGACATGGGCTCAGTGATAGCGAGACATTGTGAAACAGCTGAGTGTAACAGAAACCACAAGCACACAGTGGAAAAGGATGATAAATCTATGCAACCACACAGGAGATGAGGTCCCATTTCCCCATCTCTGCATGTGGCAGGTGGTGTAACACAAACACTGACATCAACAGGTCAGCATCCACCTCCACCAGTATACACAACAAATGCCAGATAAAACCACATTCTCTACACAGGCTCAGTCTTGATCAGGAGGCTCTGTGAAAAGCCATGAGCAACATCTGTCATTTGGAGTAACATGACACCAACAGGTTTTGCACTTCATGTCTCTCTCTTTCTGAAAAGATTCAGAGCAAAGAAAAACAAGGCGTTCTGTTCTACAGAAAAAGCTAATAGTAAAGCCAAGCCTTCTTTACCAAGGTATGTAATTTCCCACAGACTATGCTTCAAGTTATAAGCATGTTCACATGACAAACAAGTTGGTAACTATAAACTGACTGCAAAAGCAAATAAAATGCATATTTGCCCACAGTGGGACAGTACAGAAATGGATTCTGAGCTACTATCTTGAAATGACAGAGCTGTAATAAAGTAATCTATAACAGGTTTTTCGAGTCTCACCTATAATGTAGGATAGTCTAATCTGTAAAGTAACTAACCAGGAGGTTCAGAATGTTTTTCATTTGACAAATCAAAGGACAGCAAATAATGTTGAGACCATTGTTTTAGTATTTGGCTTACCTGCCAGCCCCAGGTTCTGTCATGGCAATAGCTCCAATGCACTTGCCTGCAACCATTTGGGGGATGAAGTGTTTAATCTGTTCTTCAGTGCCATAGTTTGCAATGTAGGGCATGACTATATCTGAATGAAGGCTGAATCCTGGGCCTGAACAGTTAACATACATCCTGGAAAAAAATGGGAGAGGGGAAGGTCAGAAAAAAATACAAACAAAGACTTGAACACTGAACTTGCACTGTTACAACACAGATCCAATAATGAAGAAAACCCCACTACACGGAAGTTTCAGAGATCTGGCACTTTTACCATTATTTATAGAATTTAATTTCACAGCCAAATATGTACATAACCTACCAGGCTAAAAAAAAAAATCTTCCCCCAGTCAGAAAGCCAGTGTTACTCAAACAATGATTCAGAATACTTAAAACAGGAGGGATTTACATATGTGTAAACTACCCTTTCCACAGGAAAGATAATATCATTTTCTGAAGGCAAATGCAGTCCATAATGAGGAAAAAAATACAGTCACAAACAGTATGATCACAGAGATTCTTCCTGAAGCATGTAGTACTCACTGCTCCTCCCAGAGGATGGCTGAGGAGAGAATATCCGCTCCGATGCCTCCGTGTTTTTCAGCGATAGCAACACCCAGCAAACCCTGCTGTCCAGCTTTTTCCCAGAGCTCCCTGCTCACTTGGCCATCCTTCTCCCATCTGCAAAACGGACACAAAGCCAGGGTCACACACTGAGCCCCCCCACATGCCAGTGTTTATCTGTCACAGCTGCTGCTTCACGCTGCAACACCAACAGACAGTGGGAAGGTGCACTGACAAGGATATGTTAGAGACAATAAGCAGTGGCCTAATTACAGAGTTTCTAATCTTCAAGTCCACAGATGACACCAGCGTTGCAGGGACACCAATTGTAAAACAAGTTGCAACTCCTGCTTCCAATGTGTAACCTGAGAAGGTTTCATTATGACTTAATTATACCAGACTGGGATTTAGGGAATTTAGCCCAAATCATCTGGATAATTACAGGCAGGTCTTTATCCTCCTAACATTCTATTTATAGATGTACATTTACTCACATAAAAAGTGAGTATAACATATCAGTATCTTCTGCCTTCAGATTTCTACTCTACCAATGAAAAATGCTTTATCAGAACCGTATCATACCACATAAGTCAGTTTTGTATAAAAATCTGTCCCTGTGCAATTCTTATGAGTCAGTACTGTATCTTGGTAAATTACTGCTTTAAGGTACTTTCAAGTTTGTGTAAATAGATAGTTGAGGCTTATCAGCTGACAATTTCCACAGGAATCACCTGTTCTTGGAAAATTAGTGCCTCTTTATGGGGTTTGCAACTCAGAATGTTAGGTGGCCATTAAAGGTCCAGGTTTTCTTTTTTTTAATGCCTTTTTCTTCAGATGCCACTATTTTAAAATTATATGGTAACCGGATTATATCAGAGATATTCCTCTGACACACCTGTGTGCAGCAGAGCTATACCATAGCTATTTACCTGCAGTTAATCAAGTATCTTGTTCTACATATAAAGCAGAATCATAGAATGGTTTGGATTGGAAGGCTCATCCAGTTCTGACCCCCTTTCATGTGCAGGGACGTCTTCCACTATCCCAGGTTTCTCCAAGCCCCATGCAACTTGGCCTTGACCACTCCCAGTGATGGGGCAGCCACAGCTTCTCTGGGCAAGCTGCTCCAGTATTTAATCTGATTTACGGAGCTTTTGCTCCTACACTGGAAATCTTAAATTTATTTTTACCATCTTTGCTTTCCCCCTGATTCCCCACTTTGAGGGACATTCCTGTCTCTACTTCACCCAGCATCAAAGCTTCTCCTCCTCACAATAATCCACAATTGCATTCACTGATACTACATTTGTATTTGATACTCTTCACCTCAGCCCAGACAACTAATACACTGTGCCTGAAGCCTCCTTGTTTACTTGAAAGGTGAGAGAACAGAGTGGTTCATCGGCCACTGGAGTGATGCAAGAACACAAGTTCAACTTGATCCAGCCTCCCCAAGAAATGGTTGTGTCAGCAAGAGGGCAAACAGGATCTTCAGCAACCTCAAGCAGAGCCAATACATGTACACAAAGCTGCCCTGGAAGTTCTTCCAACACAAAATGAGGGAAAACATCTGGTTTTAGGGACAGAATACGACTGTATAGTGGAAGGGCAAACTACTATAAGGTTGTGGTTTGAGGATTAAAAAAAAAAACCTTGTTACCCACCCTGCTGTAAGCCTCCTGCTGCTCATTCCTGCCCCAGAGCCTTGATGCTCCACCCACTCAATTGAAGCACCTCAGCTGTTTGTGGATACACTCTTTGAGATGTGTCAGGATCCTTTCATCTAGCACAGCAATTTCAGAATAAGCCCTTCACTATCCCGTGCTGTTTTCACTTCAAGTAAACTAGAAATTGCTTAAGACAGTAATACAGCTTGACACTTTCAGTTCAAAACCATACCCTGAGTTAATCTCTTTCCTTTTTACCACTATAATGTGATTGGATATGACTAAAATAAGGGCTAAAACCACCCTCCAGCTTTAGCTCAGTGGAACTGTAACACTTCTACTCTGTACAGAAAATGCACATATTTCCACAGAAACAAATAATAAAGAAATCCAAACAAAGATGTTTTGGCCAAGTTTCTTCGTAACAAATAACTCACCTCACCATGCTATATGTACTTGCATGTAGCTACAAAATCTACTTTGAGAGACACAGTAACACATGACCAAAGCCTTTTTCAGTGACTATTTCCCAGCCGTGTGGGAACTGAACTGTTCCCCAACTCTACCCCAAAAACCTCTGTGTCAGGCAGGGAAACTCTGCTGCAGCTGCAAGCTGCATTTGTCTGCTCATGGGCCTAAGCTGAGGCTGCCAGATTGCCTACACAGGAGCTCAAAGGATGCACTCAATTTTGGTAATGTGTGGTTTTCCTTCACACATGACTTTCACAGGTTTGTTTTAATTTGGTAAATTTGAAATAGAAAGTGTGCACATGAAAACTTATACCATTTATATCCTATTGTATGAGGAGTAACACCACAAAAAGCATTTTGGGGGAAAAATGAACATTGGCAAACCAAGATGTTGAAGAGGTTATCTTACTCTGCATGAAAAGGCAGCACTTCTTCCTGAAAGAATTTCCTGGCACTCTCCCTGAAGATATCATGGTCTGATGAGAAGATCCTGCGAGTGCCTATATCAATCAAAGTTTTAGCAGAAGATGGCTCCAGGCGCTTTGTGCCATGCTGTTCTGTTTGCAGAGGGCTGAAAAATGACAAATTAATGCATCTGTTAGGACACAGGCACCCTATTTCCTCCCTTTTAAAAGGGAGGAAACTCCTGTGTTACTAAACACAGTTCACATCTCAACTCTGGCACACCATTAGGTTTAAAGGATACCCATGATAAATATAAAGAACTACATACACTGCACTTCACTGCACTATTAATGGAGGTAAGGCAAGGCTGGTTTGTCCTTAACACTTAAATTAAAAACAGTAATAATATATATTAAGGTAAAATAATAAAATTACCCCAATGAAAGTATATGTAAAAAGAAAAGAATGCTTCAACAAAAAAAAACCTGAAATAGTGGTAAATATCAGTAGTAGAAAACACACAAGGAAGTATAATTATGAAAAAAGGAACAAGGGGTTACAACACTTTTGTAGGGGTTTGGAAAGCCAAGGATGACATACGACTTTAAGGCTGAAATGAAAATTCACTCCTCATATTTGTGCATTGGATTGTGTGACTTGCTTTTATTGTATTGCCATGAAACAGAAATTTTAAGTACAGAGCTGAGTACACGGAAAAAGCATTGACTTTTCTCAAAGTATTTTGTTAATCTCTAAGTCCTTCCACACATAAGTGTGTGTAGCCCTACAGAACTCAGCTGAACCTATGCTTATTTACTCTGCTATAGAGACAAGTCTTTATTTACTGCCACATGTAGTTACTCGGGCTCTGCCAGGGCAAAAATCCCCCTGAAACACAGACTCTCTGCTTACTTCTAATATTTGGAAAAAACAGAATATAGCAACTTGCTGTTTGAGTATTTTGTACCCTCAAAGCCAGACACACAGTGACTCTCTCAAAAGCTCCACCTTATTTTTAAAGCTGTCTTAAGATGATGTTCAGCTTGATTTAAGCCAAACCTTTTGTTTCATTGTGGCTCACACCCCACATGCCACACAGGGAAAGGGCCTGGCTGTCCCTTATTCCCAACCACAGTCCTGGGAAAGCCATCCCGAAGGTGTGGGGAAGGTGCGATCCCACTGCTGCTCTTCTGCTCCCCGCTGCCACCACGGGGGAACGCGGTGCCCGGGCAAAGTCGGGCTGTCACCTGCTGCTAGCACGGGACACAGCTGCCAGGAGACGGAGCAAAGGTCGGGAGATCACGGGGATGGATGCGCCGGGGCTCCCGGGGCTCGCCTGGCCCCAGCCGCCTCCTGCCATGGGCCGCATACACACACATATATGCACAAATACACACATATACACACACGTGCACACGCAGCGCCTGTAAAGCTCCCGCTACGCGTATACACACCACACGCATCCCCACCCTCCAAACACACACTGAGGTACCCACACAGCCCCAAGCAGGTGGGCAAAGATCTTCACCCCGCTCTTTACGGACCCCAAGCTCAGGGGAGCTCACCCACCCTCACGCACCGCTGCCTCCCGCCCCAGAGCTGCCCACCGCGGCCGGCCCCGCTCACCTGGGCTGGGCGGAGAAGGAACGGGAGCCGGCGGCTCGCAGGAGGCCGCGCAGCCGGAGCAACCGCGTCGCCATCTTACGGGACAAGGCGGGACACGACAGAGCTCTGCGAGTTATGTATGCGCCCGCCTGCCTACAGCTGTCAGCGTCTTCCGGGCTGGGGGCGGGAGCAGGCCGAATCGTCGGGATAATTAATGTTTGTCTAGTGTAGCTTTGCAGTCACGGCATGACGGGAAGCGGGAGCAAAAGTGACAGCGAAGCGACGAAGGGGTTGTGCGCTGAAGGCGGCTCGTGTGACGGCAGCCCGGCGTGAGGGACAACCCTCCGGGCCGGGGCTCCACCGTCCTCCTTCAGAGCCCTCAGGAGAGAAGGTGACACCCTCGCGGGGCGGCATGGCGGGAACTGCGCGCGCTCCCCTGAGGGCTGCCCTCAGCGGGCCTCGCCGCCAGTTTGCCGCCATTTTGCCTTGGCGGGCCCGCTCCACCTGGTGTCGATGGGTTTTGATTTACAGAACCTGACCACCAAGAGAATTTAGTGTTATAAATGTATAACATGTTGTTGGCTTTTCGCAAGTATTGGGATAAATGCTATATGTATAATGTTAAAATAGC